>JAZGLO010004659.1:0-631060 GCA_036873155.1 Biomphalaria sudanica
TGTGAAAACGTGCGCATCTTAGTGTAAATGTGAAATGGTGCGAATGCGTGTTGAAAAGAGGAAGAAACCAAAATGGAGGAATATGAACAAGAAAGTGTTTTCAGTGTTAATAAAGATTAAAGTATTTATAAACGGTGATTTGTCGTTTTCCCTGTCTAAAGAGTTTCATCTAATATGAAGACGTAACAAGTGGCGCCCAACGTAAAAGGTAAAACCCACATATCCCTCTATACACAGTGGATCTCCTGTCAACAGACAGTAGAGATAGTAAAGTCTAGATCTAGAGACAGGAGAACATTCGAGTCGATATTATTAGAAATAGACTATGGCTGACAAGGCTGAGGTAGCAGCGTTGAAGGAAGAGGGAAGGTTGTTGGAGCTGGAAAGGGGCAGAACTAAGCAAATACGTACAAGAAAGGTTAATGGAGAGGGAGAGATTAGCGATGGAAAGAGATAAAGAAAAGGAGAGATATTAGCCGATGGAAAGAGACAAAGAAAAGGAGAGATTAGCGATGGAAGAGAGAAAAAGAAAAGGAGAGATTAGATAAGGAGGACAAAAGAGAAAGAGAAGAAAGAAAAGAGAGAGATTAGCGATGGAAAAGAGAAAAAGAAAAGGAGAGATTAGCGATGGAAAGAGACAAAGAAAAGGAGAGATTAGCGATGGAAAGAGAAAAAGAAAAGGAGAGATTAGATAAGGAGGACAAAAGAGAAAGAGAAAAGGATAAGGAGATAGTAGCAATTGAAAGGGAAAAGAAAAATGAATTAGTTGCCATTTGAAAGAGAAAGATTAGCGTTTGAAAAAGAGACAGCAGAGAAAAAGTTAAAAAACAAACCAAGAAAAAGAAAGTGATAAAAGAAAGAGTGACACTACAGGGAATAAACTAGCAAAATATAAAGGTGCGATATTTGAAGAAGCTAAAATGGACATAGACATTTTTTTGAAGAAATTTGAAATTGAAATGAGAGAACTGGAATACCCCGAAGACAAATGGTCATTCTTATTATCAAAGTCATTTGTAGCAGAGGTGTCCATCAAAGATATGCATGAACCAGAGCAACTATAGCGTGGTGAAAGAACAATTACTGCGAACGTACGGAAAAACAGAGGCGTACTACCCGTGAACAATTTGTTAACTGTGCGATCGAATACAAAATGATGACCCACAGACATTCTTGGACAGAAATGACCAGTAGTTTTGAAAATTGGACTGAAAACCGCTAAAAATAGAAAAAGACATTTGATGGTGTCTAAAGACATTTCTAATGATTGACAAAGCAATTTATGAGTGTCAGGAGGAATTAAAAATATTTTTGTTGGAGAGGAAACCAAAATCCATAGAAGACATAGTAAGACTGATAAGGGCCTATAAGGTGGCAACATCCCGATAAGAAACTATCCAGAGGCAGTGACATAGAAGAAATAGTTGCATTTAACAGAACAAGAGATACACGAGACAACTACAATCAACAACGGCAGACGATTTAGATATGATGAACAAAATAGGTTTAGAGGGCAAGGGAAGGAAACCAAATTGGTAGTAGACAAGGCCAGTTTTATAGTAACCGAGGTCGATACCAAAGAAATGTACAGGACGATTCGGCGGAGTAAGAGATCGAAGAGATCAAAGCCTGTCAATGTTAACATGTGCCGGAAGCCTTGAGTATTTTGAGACCTTCGTGAGAAACAAAATAGCAAGGACGATACGAGATTCAGGCAGTAACAATAGTGGGTGTTAATAAGAAATTAGTAGAAGAACAAGACTATACCGGCAAAACCAGGAATTGTGTGATGTTTGATGGGAAGACGGTACAATTACCAGTTGCTAGAATTAAAATTGATACACCATATTTTACTGGAATTGTGGATGCATGTGTAATAGACCATGCTCATATTGATTTGATTATTGGAAATATTCCAGGTATAAAGAATTGCAATGAAAAGGATATGGGAAATTTGGAAGAAGTGTTTCGGAATGAGTATAACTCGATCCAAATGTAAGGACCTGGATGCAGGAGATCTGGAAAAATTATTTCAGTTACCAGATAAGAACGAAAAAAGAAGAAGGATTATTAGAAAACGCAGAAACATTAGAACTTAATAATGTAGTATTCAACAAGGAAAGGTTTATAACAGAACAAAAAAATGACCCAGAGACGCGTCAGTTGGCCCCAGAAAGGAGGTAGAGGAGGAAAATTTTATATAGAAAGAGGATTTTTGGTAAGAGAAATTGAGTCACAAGGAAGCAAAATTATACAGGTTGTTTGTACCAGCTGAATTTAGAAATGTCATATTGAAGAATGGGCATGATGAAGCATATGCAGGCCACATGGGAATTCACAAAACGAAACAAAGAATATTTAGGGACTTTTATTGGCCATCTATTAGTAAAGACATAAAAAATTATGTGTTGTCGTGCAAAGTTTGTCAAATGAAAGGCACTAAAAAAATCAGAGCTCCATTACAAAAGGTAGATATACCAGAAAGGCCAATTTAGGAAGATTGCGATTGATTTGATTGGACCCATGCCGGTGATATCAAATAGGGGTCATCGATATATTCTAACTGTGATAGACGTGTGCTCAAGATGGCCAGAAGCTATTCCACTAAAAAGAATTGAAGCCCAGTGAGATATAGTTCAAGCGTTATATACATTATTTACACGGTTTGGATTTCCTGAAGAGGTACTGTCAGATAGGGGCACACAGTTCCACTGTCAACTAACGACAACATTTTTGAAAATGTTTGGGAATTCGGGCAAAGGTTTACAGGCCCCGTACCACCCGCAGAGCAACGGTATTTGTGAACGTTTTTAACTGTACGTTAAAGAAGGCGTTATCGAAAGTAGCAGATGACAATCCACAAAGAATGGGATGTGGCCTTACCCTCAATTCTTTTTGCGTACAGAGAGAGCCGTAACGAAACCACGGGGTTTTCGCCATTTCAGATGATTTATGGAGGAAAATCCAAGAGGCCCAATGGCAATTCTAAAAGAACTAATACTCCCACAAGAACATGTTGGAAATAAAGAAAGTTACGATATAGTGACAGAAACCAGAAATAAAGTAATAAATGCTTGCGAAGGAAAGCGAGCAAACATGTGGTGCTTGACAAAAATGAACTAACACAGTCTAGGGTGAATGAACACAGGAAATTGACTCCAAACTAGGAAGTAGGTCAAGATGTTTTAGTATTACTAAAGGATAAGGAGAATGTACTATTCACGAAATGGTTGGGTCCCTTATAAGGTAACAAGGAAAATTAGTGATGTGGATTATGAAATTAAAATTGATTCAAGGCTGAAAATATTTCATGTGGATATGCTAAAAGAATTTAGGTCGCAACAAAAAAAAGTGAAAAAAGCAGTAAAGAAGACCCATTGGTCATAGGTGCATCCGTAAGTGTAGACTCTGAGACAGAGGAAAGATTGGGACACATAGAAACAATTTCAACTGATGTCAGTCAAACCATGGAAAGATGTGGAAGTGACGGGAATCTCGTCGGACAGAACTAAGGAAGTAACAACATTAATTAGAAGATTTTAAGAATATTTTTACAGATTTACCAGAGAAGAAACGAATTATCATAGAACATGATATCAAATTAACAGGTAGAAGTTCCAAAATAAACTACCACAATATGCATGTTACCAATTGCATCATAGAGAAGCGTTACAGAAAAGAAATAGATGAACTACTTAAATTGGGAAGTGATAGAGCCATCTAATTCGTCATGTGCTGCACCAGTTGTGCCTGGTATAAAAAAAAATGTGGCAACATTAGACTGTGTGTGGATTACCGTCAACTAAATAAAGTTACAGAGGAATTTGACCCATTCCCAATGCCACAGGCGGAGGGAAATGTTTACTAAATTGAAAAAAAGCGAAAATTTTCACTACGTTTGGACCTTTCTAGAGGATACTGGCAAGTACCTCTAAAGGCAGAGGCTAAACCACTATCCGCATTTAAGACACCGTTTGGCGTCTATCAGTGGAATGTGATGAGTTTTGGCTTGGTAAATGCCCCAGCCACTTTTAACAGGATGATGGCAAAGATACTGGGCCACAGAAGAGACACAATTTGCTATTTTAGATGACATCTGCATCTTTAGTGAGGATTGGAACGAACACTTACAGAGTCTAGGAGAGATATTTGCTATTATCAAGAAAAACAATTTGACATTAAAACCAACAAAAATAAAAATTGGACTTAGTGAAATTCGTTTTTTTGGGATACAAGATAAAAAATGAATCAATTACACCACTGGAAAGAAACAGTTAAAAAAATAATGGATATTAGTATACCAAAAACAAAAAAAACAAATTAGAAGTCTTTTAGGTCTTTGCAATTTTTATAGAAAAATTTGTTCCAAATTTTGCAGAAATGATTGAACCTCTTACATAAATCTTACAAAGAAAGGGGAAATCTAACACTATAGTTTGGTTCTGAACAATGTCAAAGATCGCTAGACAAGATTAAGAGGGTGTTTTCTGAAAAACCAATATTAAAATTGCCCGATAGTACTAGAGAATTTATTTTGGCAACGGATGCTTCATCCATAGCTATAGGGGGCTGTTTGATGCAAGAGTATAGTGGAATTGCACATCCTGTTTTTTTATGTAAGCAGGGAAACTAACCCTTGCAGAGTTAAACTATGCAACTATTGAAAAAAGAGGGGCTGGCAATAGTGTGGTGCATAACAAAGCTAAGTTTTTATCTGATGGGGGCTATAAATTTCAATTATGGACTGATCATGCTCCGTTGGCATTCATTAATTTAAATAAATGTGGTAATAATAGAATTGCTAGGTGGGCATTACAACTGATGGACTATAAATTTGAGATCAAGACAATACCAGGGAAAGAAAATGTTGTGGCAGATACATTATCACGCCTGTACTTAAAGGTTGTGGAGATTGTGTAGAGTATATCATGACTATTGGACATTCTGTTAAGAATTAAGCTATTTTATTGTGTACATTGGTAAATTCTGGCACGGAGTGTAGTAGATATTCAATAGAGAATTGTTCAATTGTGGGTGTACACAACAATGATTTGTGAGCAGATATAGATTTTGGATTGAAATTATAGGCGGGGAGTGGTATAAACGAAATCTGCATGATTCCATAGAGATATGTATAGATATATATGTGTCAATTTTTTCATAATAACAATTAGTATTGTGATGGTTACTGTCACAACTGGGGAATATAAATGTTATATGTTAATCTAATGTTAGAAGTGTATTAATTATTATGTCATTGTGTATGATTTTGGTTTGTATTACATTATGGTTCCCTATGTTACAGAGAATTTAGATTATTTTTTTTAACTTGGAATAGGCTGATAAGATATGTGGTGATTTGTATTTTGGACGTTCGATGTACATCAAACTTGTCAAACAGGGGGGGGTGTTACGTGCGCATCTTAGTGTAAATGTGAAAACGTGCGCATCTTAGTGTAAATGTGAAATGGTGCGAATGCGTGTTGAAAAGAGGAAGAACCAAAATGGAGGAATATGAACAAGAAAGTGTTTTCAGTGTTAATAAAGATTAAAGTATTTATAAACGGTGATTTTGTCGTTTTCCCTGTCTAAAGAGTTTCATCTAATATGAAGACGTACAATCAGTCAGATTATTTGTGCCATGTTTATTAACAAGAGATGAGTCAGGGATTATTTGTGCCATGTTTATTCAAAAGAGATGAGTCAGAGATTATTTGTGCCATGTTTATTCAAAAGAGATGAGTCAGAGATTATTTGTGCCATGTTTATTCAAAAGAGATGAGTCAGAGATTATTTGTGCCATGTTTATTCAAAAGAGATGATCAGAGTAGCCATGTTTTTAGTGTAAATTTATGTCTCTTTGCTAGTTGTCAACACTTTACACTGGAGCTATTATAAGCTAGAACTGTATAGAACATTAACAATAGAACAATTATAAGCAAAGTCAACACTCTACACTGGATTCATTATTATAAGATAGAACTGTATAGAACATTAACAATAGAACAATTATAAGCAAAGTCAACACTCTACACTGGATTCATTATTATAAGATAGAACTGTATAGAACATTAACAATAGAACAATTATAAGCAAAGTCAACACTCTACACTGGATTCATTATTATAAGCTAGAACTGTATAGAACATTAACAATAGAACAATTATAAGCAAAGTCAACACTCTACACTGGATTCACGAGTGGATTAATTTTGAATCATTAAGAAGCCAATAGAAAACCATGTTTTACTGAACATTTGGTAACTTTTATGTCTATTTGGCTTTCAGTTTGTCTTTTTATTCTTTACAACCTGTCCCACTCGGTGCTAAACAATATAACGGAACTTAACATTTTGTTGTATTCAACAGCTGGATCAAATAACCAAACAGATTAAACTTATGGAAGAGTCAACACAAGGGGAGGCTACTGATTCTAATGATACAGCCAATAAAAGTCAGGAGCTGGATGAAGAGTTACAAAACTTGGCCAATCATTATGATGATACAGACAAGAATAAATCAAAGAAGTAGAAAAATACAATTGAATTTACTCAAAGAAAATATTTACGTTTTAAAAACTTTCTTTTGGACTAACAACTTCTTATTGTGCTTTGTTATATTAGTTTATAAAGAAGAAGTATAATTCCCCCTTTCAGACCATGTGGCTCTATTATATAGGGCAGATGATGTTAAGGTCATCTGTTTCTTTGGCCGAGGGATAATGTGCAGGGTGTCAAGTGGCAAGCACAACAACTAACATTAGTTTATATGTCAATTCAAAATTGACTTACTACTGAGTACAATAATCAATAATCTTATACATTTGCTTCAAAACTATTCTGTCAGGACCTTTCTGGATGTGGCAAAATATGTAGGCTACAGCTGGGGCTGAATAGCTATGAGTAATGCTGCACTCCTCATTAATCTTCAAAGACAAGCCTATCCCGTAATTTTGGAATCTGGTGAAAGAAGCTTCTCGCACCTCAAACTAATGAAGAATTACTTAAGTTCAACAGTTCTCGTAGATAGATTTAAACATTTGGAAATTCTTGCTATTGAGCATGATCTATGTTGGAAAATAGAATTTTTATGATGTACTGTATGACTTCTCTACAAGTTAGGCTCGTAAAGTAATTCTGTACATAGTAAAGGATGAATAAAATGCAAAGACGAATGTATTTTCTAATATTAACTCTTAATTTTCACATAGTAACCCTACTCAAACTGGGCCCAGCGAATTCCGTTTCGCAGAGCCCCACAATGTTTAAGTCCGGCCATGCTATTTAGTGATGGGTGAATACGGAGTAGATTACTTGTTATATATATATTTAGTCAACCCACAGAGTAAGATACGCCTCTATTTTGCAGGGCCGGCTATAGGCCACTGCAACCTATCTGACCGCAGTGGGCCCCACACTTTCATAGGACCCGCGCTAATTCTAAGTATAAATTATTAAATTAAACCATTTTATAACTTTATAACAGACAAACAGAGTGAGCTGATATCTTATCTTATAAAATACAGACGCTACTTTAAAATAGAAGATTATCACGTCTAAAGTGTGTTCCTAGGTCAATCTAGCCTTGCATGTTAACAAATGACTTAAATTCTGCCAAGTCGTGCTTTTCCTGGCTAGCTCAGGCAATCCATTTCATGCTCTAATAGCGCTAGGGAAGAAGGAGCATTAGTAACAATTTTCCTAGCATGTGGACCAAGGAATGTGCCTTTATCTTTGTGTCTTTCTGAGTATTTTATCAAATTTGTTTTTTTGTATTTGAAGATTATGGTTTAGTGTTTTATGTATAATTGCTACTTTACTTTTAAGTCTTCTATCCTGAAGGCTTTCTAAATTTAGTGATTTTACTAAAGGTGTTACTCTTGTCAAATGTGAATATTCGTTTGGTATGAATCTCACTGCTCTATTTTGTGTCTGTTCCAGTTTCTTAATGTTTTCTTGAGTTAAGGGGTCCCAAACAGAGGATGCATATTCTATTATTGGCCTAACCAAGGATAAATTACATTTTAGTTTTAGGTTCTTATTTGATTTGAAGAAATTTCTTTTAATAAACCCTAATGTCTACACCATGGTCTATGCCTAATGCTTTGTTTAATTTTTTGATAGTTTCATCAATATGGGGAGTCCATGACAGTTTTTTCATTTATTACAAGATTTATTTATATAAGCTTTGTGAAAAATTAGAAGCCATAAAATTAGCTTAAAACATGGTCCACATCTACTTAAGAGGTGAAATATATCTTTAAAAAAAATGTACAGAATATATTCAGCTTCATACGTGACCAATTTCTCTCTTCAATTTTAAGCATGATTTTACTGAAGGCATTTTTTTTTATTTTGAGGCCTCTTTCTAAGATATAGGCAAGTGTTAGATGTGTTAGAGTCTGTTTTCCAAGCGGTAAAAAAAAAATTTAAATTAAAATATTGTCCTACTTATGATACAGTATTTGGAAATAGTTTAAAGTACATAGACCTAGTAGTTTGAGGTCATGTAGACCTTTGTCTAGTCATAACCTGATCATCGGGCCCACTATTTAGGCCTTGGCCGAGCTGATAAAAACTTAACGGTAGGGTCAACGTTGGTGTAAAGATGTCGGACATGTTCCTTCAGAGTTGAAGATAATCTACTTTCTAGTTCAAACCTCCCGCAGGGGGATGGCAGCGGGCAGGGTTTGAACCAGGGACCATGTAGACGACCAGGCAGACGTTCGTTCACAATGGAAGACATTGGAAGATTATTTCTCCTATATATTTGAGAGAATTCTTTGTTAACATGAAGTTTGCATTCGTTTGTATTTATCTTCTTATCTTATCTATTACATAAGTTACTTTAAATAAGAAGCTAATTACGTCCTATGCATTTCATCTGTCACTCTTTTCATGCATGTTAATCAATGATTTAAACTCCAGCCACGTTGTTGGTTTTCCTGGCTGACTCAGGCAACCCATTCCATGCTCCAATAGCGCTAGGGATAAGGAGCACTTGCACGAATTTGTTGTGCTAGAAGTTGGACTGGTGTTGGTGAAACACACTTTCTAGCGTCATGAGCAAAATGAATATGGGTGCCCTGATAAAGATAGACAATGTTTGGTGCCCCTAAACACACGCAACCTTCCCACAGCCTGGGATTTGGGACAAGTTTCTAAAAAAGTGTGGACGAATCAAAATCAATAACCTCAGCAACATATGTACCGGAAGCTCAAAATTGGAACCAGTGAAATCTGCCCATGTGGAGTATCACCAGAGAATGCCTACCACGTCCTCCAAAACTGCTTACTATACCAAGAGGCCCGTAAAAGACATTGGCCCCAAATCACCCCAATAGAAAGAAAACTCTATGGAGAGCTCCCTGATTTGGAAACCACTGCGCAGTTCATCTCATGTATTGGTCTAGTCGTCTGAACACTCCAACAGTTCATCTCATTTATTGGTCTAGTCGTCTGAACACTCCAACAGTTCATCTCATTTATTGGTCTAGTCGTCTGAACACTCCAACAGTTCATCTCATGTATTGGTCTAGTCGTCTGAACACTCCAACAGTTCATCTCATGTATTGGTCTAGTCGTCTGAACACTCCAACAGTTCATCTCATGTATTGGTCTAGTCGTCTGAACACTCCAACAATTCATCTCATGTATTGGTCTAGTCATCTGAACACTAGAACAGTTCATCTCATGTATTGGTCTAGTCATCTGAACACTCCAACAGTTCATCTCATGTATTGGTCTAGTCATCTGAACACTAGAACAGTTCATCTCATGTATTGGTCTAGTCGTCTGAACACTCCAACAGTTCATCTCATGTATTGGTCTAGTCGTCTGAACACTCCAACAGTTCATCTCATGTATTGGTCTAGTCGTCTGAACACTCGAACATAACAATGAGAACGATGAAGAAGAAAAACAACCTCAGCAGAGGTTGGAGTGTAGACCGTTCAGCGACCTAACAGCATCGTTCGTATACATACAAAACTTTATTTAGCGCAACATCTCTTAGTTAAAAGTAAAGTGCTTCTTTCATACCTTGCGATCTATAAGCTCACCTGTTTAGCGGCCCACGGTTAATGATGGTGTCACAACGACCAACCGCCCTTACTTTTCACCAACTAATAAGAGTTGGGTGGACACAGGGGCGCCCTGATAATCCCGAAATTCAAAATCCCTGCCTTCACCCGAGACCCCTTGGATCTTATCTTATAAAATACAGACGTTCCCCCCCCCCCCCCAAAAAAAAAAGAAGACGAATACGTCCTACGCGTCATGCATGTTGACCAATGACTTAAATTCTGCCAAGTCATTGCTTTTCCTGGCTGGCTCAGGCTCCATGCTCTAATAGCGCTAGTGAAGAAGGAGCATTTGTACCAATTTGTCCTCGCATATGGAACGAGGAATGTGCCTTTATCTTTGTCTTTCTGAGTATTTTATTAAATTTTGTTTTTGTAATTGAAGATTACGGTTCAGTGTTGGATCGGGTAGTCAAGTCCTTTACCACTTGGCCACCACACCCCGAGCATCTCTTGGGTATCTAACCGTATATTACATTGATGATCAAATTAGGGTCTGTGGGCAAGAAGAAAAAAAAAGGTTACATTTATGTCACGTGACATTAAATGCGTGCTTTCTTTACGAATGCAAGAGATACTGTAGCTCCTTTTTTTTTTTTTAAATCCATAAAACAAATGCTTCATAATTCTTTATGTACAGTTTCTACTCTGAATACTGTAAGACGGACAATTTTCGTTCTGTTTTGTCACAGATGAACTGGATTAATTGAACATTCGAGCATTTAGTCACGCAGGCTCCATTGCAACAGAATTGTACAGTATTAGCTGGAACAAAGTTTATTTTTTAAATTTCTATTGTTATAGTTTATAACATCAGGGATTTCACACTTTAAATAATTTATAACATAAAGGCAGTGGCGGCGAGCTGTTTGGAAAAGTGTAGGCCTATATGTAAATGGTTGTGTGTGTGATGAATATAATGCCCATTCTTATGCATCAGGCATGTCAAAACTCATTAAGGTGTATGGGCCTCATTAAAAACTAACTATGACCTGAAGGGCCGCAGCCAAAAATCAGTTGGAAAACATAGCCTACTAATTTTAAGTAAATTAGAAACAATACAATAGAATAAAATAATTAATGGAATACCTGTTCCGTCATTAGCTAAATTTGTAGTGCTTTTTTATTAATTAAAAATTACTATCATTACTCATTATTTTTGTTCTTATGATGCTTGACATCCTTACTGAGATACAACTTTATATAATAATCTCAGGTTGAAGTTTGTTTGTCATTGACACTTTCATTACTGATGACAAATCAGGTAATCTCGAACGGTGAGGTGTTTTTGTAGATTTTATTATGAAAAGAACTGCTCACAAAGATAAGTCCTTTCAAACATAGCAAGAATTCTAGCTGCTAATTTCCACAATTCAACGTACCGTTCAGGTAAATAAATAAAATTTTGGCACAGCCACTTCTATATACTTCGCTTTATCTATCAGCAGCATTTTTATGAGCAAATGAAAATGGAGATACAGACAACGAAAACCCTTGCTCATAAAAAACAAAATCATGAAAACCCTTGCTCATATAAAACAAAATCACGAAAACCCTTGCTCATATAAAACAAAATAACGAAAACCCTTGCTCATATAAAACAAAATCATGAAAACCCTTGCTCATATAAAACAAAATCACGAAAACCCTTGCTCATATAAAACAAAATCATGAAAACCCTTGCTCATATAAAACAAAATCACGAAAACCCTTGCTCATATAAAACAAAATCACGAAAACCCTTGCTCATATAAAACAAAATCACTAAAACCCTTGCTCATATAAAACAAAATCACTAAAACCCTTGCTCATATAAAACTAAATCACTAAAACCCTTGCTCATATAAAACACAATCACGAAAACCCTTGCTCCTATAAAACAAAATCAGAAAAACCCTTGCTCCTATAAAACAAAATCACGAAAACCCTTGCTTCTATAAAACAAAATCACAAAAACCCTTGCTCAAATAAAATCAAATCACGAAAACCCTTGCTCCTATAAAACAAAATCACGAAAACCCTTGCTCATATAAAACAAAATCACGAAAACCCTTGCTCCTATAAAAGAAAATCACGAAAACCCTTGCTCCTATAAAACAAAATCACGAAAACCCTTGCTTCTATAAAACAAAATCACAAAAACCCTTGCTCAAATAAAATAAAATCACGAAAACCCTTGCTCCTATAAAACAAAATCACGAAAACCCTTGCTCATATAAAACAAAATCACGAAAACCCTTGCTCCTATAAAAGAAAATCACGAAAACCCTTGCTCCTATAAAACAAAATCACGAAAACCCTTGCTCATATAAAACAAAATCACGAAAACCCTTGCTCCTATAAAAGAAAATCATGAAAACCCTTGCTCCTATAAAACAAAATCACGAAAACCCTTGCTCCTATAAAAGAAAATCACGAAAACCCTTGCTCCTATAAAACAAAATCACGAAAACGGTCATTGAAAGCATCTACTAACGATTCCAGGTGTAGGACACATTTATTGAATGTTGCAGCCGTATTGAATCTTTTTAGTTCCTGACACGTTGAGAAGTGAACAAGGCTTTCAGACCTTATGGTCTATAGGGCAGATGATGTAAAGGTGCGGTGGCAGAACGGTAAAGCGCTTGACTTCCAAACCGAGGGTTCGAATCCTGGTAAAGACTGGGATTTTTATTTTCAGATCTTGGGCGCTCTGAGTCACTCAGCTCTAATGGGTAACTGACATTAGTTGGGGAAAAGCCCCTTACTTTTAGTTTTAGAAGGAAAAACAAAAAGGTTCAGATGAAAATAAGTCAACAAAGAAATCTAACGAGAAATAATGAGGAATAGAGGGAGAAGGAGAGAAAGACAAGAAAGTGAGAACTAGAGAGAAAAGGGGAACAATGAAGGAGATAGTGTGAGTGAAAGAAAGAAAGAAAGAAAGAGAGATGAATGATGTATACGCTTTGATAAGCCCAAATAGTATGGTTCACCCGACAACGGACTCACCGACAACTTGTTTACCGATAATTGGCCAGGACCAGAATAAGTCTGTGACAGGGTCGGTCCTAACAATTGCGGGCCCTATGCGAAACTGATTGCGCGGGGCCTATTCTGGGTGGTAATAAGGATAATATGTGAAAATAAAGATTTTGTATTAGAAAATAAATTCGACTTTGAATTTTATTCATTCTTTACTAAGTACAAAATTGCGGTCAAATTAACTTTACTTTACGAACCTAGCAACCTATGTGCATATTTATGTGCCGGTGACTATAAAAGTAAATAAAGTATTGGAACTTGAGATTAAAATGAAAATTCGCCCGATTATTACATTTTATTACACGAAAGCGGACAATGCCATTTTTTTAAAAATCGCGCGTAGGATTGGCGTTTTCCGCAATGAATGACACCCACAAATGACAATTTTGTCTTTTTTTTCAGGAGATTTTTAATGAGTTTTCAGGAAATTTGAATAAATTCAGGAGATTTCCAGGTATATTTCGTATATACTTTGCAATTTAATAATTACACCTAGAATTAGCGCGGGGCCTATGAAAGTGCGGGGCCCACTGCGACCGCATTGGTTGCTGTGGCCTAAGACCGGCCCAGGTCCGTGGCCTATAAAACACGAGCCTGATGTCCAGTTGGTGATCTGAGATACATGAATATATACGTCTACCCACTTTACATAGATATGTATGTATCATATATGTAACCGGCGAAATCCGGAATTCTATAGAATTCCCAGACATTCTATAGAAGTCCCGAAACGTCTTCTTAACCAACAGACCTGGATTAGTAGTTGATTATGATATTATCCCTGGTCTATCAGACCATGAGATCATAAAAATACACAGTCAGATAAAAGCAGTAGCCAATACAAAAACCAAAAGAAAAATCTTACTCTGGAATAAATGTAACCTAACACAACTACACCAAGCTGCATTAAACTTTCAACAAACATTCTTATTAGAAAAAGACATTAACCAACCAGTCGATGACCTCTGGAATTTCATTAAAAACCATCTTAAAAGCATTATAGAAAATCATATACCAACTAAATACACATCAAACAAAATAAATAAATGCTGGTTTAATAATAGACTAAAGAAGCTTTGTAAACAGAAGGAAAACCTATATAGAAAATTTAAAGAAACCAAGGCAGAAAGAGTTTACAAAAAGTATATAAAAATTAAACACCTAACCCAAAAAGTAAGCAGACAGCTGCAGAGTGAATACATAAACAATGTAATATCTAAAGATAACAACAAAAACCTATGGTCATACATTAAGTCTAAGAAAATGGAAACAACAGGCATAGCGCCATTAAAAGATGAACATAACATAATACATAATGATAATGAAACTAAAGCAAACATCCTAAACAAATACTTTGCATCAGCATTCTCAGCCCCAGGAGACAAAGACATATTTCTTAATTTGAACCAAGTAGACAACATAGAAGATTTAGTAGTACAAGAAAATGGAATTAAAAAACTATTAGCCAACACCAAACCAAATAAAGCGTCTGGACCTGATGGTATTCCAGCTAGATTACTCAAAGAACTAAGCAATGAGCTAGCCCCAGTGTTCAAAATACTCTTTCAGGCATCGCTTAACCAGGGCAGAGTACCAAAGGACTGGAAAGAAGCTAATGTCACCCCCCTATTTAAAAAAGGAGAAAAATCTGATCCAGGAAACTACAGACCAGTATCACTTACCAGCATCACATGTAAAATACTAGAACACATAATATGTAGCAACATCATAAACCACTTAGACAAACATAATGTCCTCACCCCATACCAACATGGCTTTAGGAAATATAGATCATGTGAAACACAACTAATAGGACTAATTGATGATTTCTCAAAAGGTTTAGATAATAGTGAACAAATAGATGCTATCTTACTAGATTTTTCCAAGGCTTTTGACAAAGTTCACCACCATAGTTTGCTTAAAAAATTAAAATATTTCGGCATTAACGGTCCACTGTATCAGTGGATTAAAGATTTTCTGATAGGGAGAGAACAAACTGTAATAATAAATGGCTCTAAATCAACACCAATAACAGTAAACTCAGGTGTACCTCAAGGAACAGTCTTGGGTCCACTACTATTTTTAATTTACATAAATGATTTACCAAATTGCATTAGTTCAGGAACAAAAGTCAGATTATTTGCAGACGATTGCATAATATATAGAACAATAAAAACAAAACAAGACACAGATATTTTACAAAGAGAATTAGATGAATTACAGAAATGGGAATCAAATTGGAGCATGTCTTTCCACCCAGAAAAATGTCAGTTGTTAAGAGTAACAAAAAAACTAAAACAAATAAATTCCACTTATCTTATTCATGGCAAACCAGTAACACAGACTAAAAACTCAAAATACCTAGGTGTTATAATAAATGAAAAACTGTCATGGAATCCACATATTGATGAAACTATAAAAAAATCCAACAAAGCATTAGGGTTTATTAAAAGAAATTTCTATAAATCAAATAAGAACATAAAACTAAAATGTTATTTAACCTTGGTTAGGCCAATAATAGAATATGCATCCACCGTGTGGGACCCCTCAACTCAAGAAAACATTAAGAAACTGGAACAAACACAAAATAGAGCAGTGAGATTCATAACAAACGAATATTCACATTTGACTAGGGTAACACCATTAGTAAAATCACTAAATTTAGAAAGCCTTCAGGACAGAAGACTCAAAAGTAAAGTAGCAATTATACATAAAACACTGAACCATAATCTTCAAATACAAAAACAAAATTTAATAAAATACTCTGAAAGACACAAAAATAAAGGCACATTCCTCGTCCCATATGCTAGGACAAATTTGTACAAATACTCCTTCTTCCCTAGTGCTATTAGAGCATGGAATGGGTTGCCTGAGCTAGCCAGAAAAACCAGTGACTTGGCAGAATTTAAGTCATTGGTTAATATGCATGACTAAATGCATGACGCGTAGGACGTAATCATCTTCTTTTTTGAAGTAACGTCTGTATTATATAAGATAAGATGCAAAGTTACGAATGCTATCTCCTTTTCCTACTTTGCTTAGGTATTCTACAGAATGACCGCAACTGTTTTAGACTAAGTGTTAAATGAGGATTTTATTTTATTTTTATTAATATAAATTTGTCGGAATAATATTTCTATTCGCCAGTAATCTAAATAATTTAATCTTGTTCTTTAAGGTGTGGAGTTTATTTAGTTACGACTGTCTAAGCGTGCATGCTTTGTACAACTGAATTGTACTGGGTAAAAAGTTGATACACAAGATGTTTCATATTGTGTTGTATGAAAGGTGACCGAAAATAGGCCCATTATGTAATCAAGGAAAATACACCTACTAAGAAGAATCCACTTGAATAGATATTGATAAATCTGATAACATGCTTTGTTGTCGAAAACACTAGTTAATTTATGATGATAAAACAAGAGGCTTCAGACCAATTTCATTTTTTTGTCTGAAGTAGGCCTATTGACACATATTTGGCCATTGAAAAAAAAGTGCTTATAAACATAACGATTAGTTTGACAGCCTAGGACTGACTAACCTTCAATACTCTGTAAGTCAAGTTTTTAACGTTCAGTTTTGTCTTGGTTTTATTGTTCTGTCCCCTTTTCTTCGAGGGTTTTGGATGCTTTTGGTAATAAACCCAATGGGGTCTCACAGCCTTTTTCTTTTATTATCATCATCATCATCATCAAACTCCATTTGAGTGAGGGCTTGAGAGGCTTAAATCCTCTCTTGCAAAAGCCCTGGACAGAAACCCTGCTGTCTTGCGTAGTGCGTACGTTTCATTAGAAGATAATTTATAAAAACAAAGGGAAAGTTGGAAATGCAATAAAAATGCGTACAAATAAAATATGTCGACTTTACTTTCTTTATTGGCAGATTTTAAAAAATCACAATTCATTATATGAGCTAAGACAACTGAATAGAACATTATTATATTTATTTTGTATATGTATTTAAGAAGAAACTAACACAAATATTCAAAATAAGAGCAGCATTTAAGAGTTTTATAATTTTTTTTTATCCTTTACTGTTACATGTAGACAATAGTGTCTCGTAAATAAGACAACCATATAGGCTATTTACTAATGTATGTTACTATTTTAAAACACGATTTGTAGATTTAAACAATTATTCGATTATTTAAAAATTGAAATTGCACTTAACACAGGTCTAAAAAACATGGGTCTTCAAAGGTATTTTTTGTCTTAAGAAATCCTGTTGTGTTGTTTTATTTTTCCACTCATTTATATATAATGTATAAATATCATTCTAATACAAGACATTTTTTTGCTTTGCCTAACACAGAATTAGAATGCCACGGCAAACTAGGAAATGCATAATCATTTCGTACTTTACCTAAAAACGCCCGGCATTCAATAGAATGCCTAGGCATTTCGCACTTTGCTGGTAACATATGTATGATTCCCAGTCACTTCATCTTTGGTCACTTCATCGCCGGTCATTTCATCTTTGGTCCCTTTATTCCCGGTCATCTCATTTATTCTCTGATCATTTCATCCTCTGATGTAACAAGCCATAATTGTCAAAAGTATGAGATGAACAATATTTCATATATTTATTTTTATCTACATGACAAAAAGTGTGACACATTAAATAGAAATAGAATTTAATGTCATTCAAAATAGACACATTTAACCTAGATCTATAGAGATTTAGGCTTGGAGTAAGCGAGATGAAGAGGACACTCCAGCTTCGCCTTTGGCGTCGGCCAAACACGGGAAGTGGCAGTCACCGGTTATAAGTTCAAATGCTCAATTGACGTAGAGCAGGGCGCCAGGGGCCACTTTCGTCGGTGGGAGGGACCCTAGGACCCCAATGGACAGATACCGCAAGAAAAAAAAAGAGGAGCTTCACTCTTAAAACTGGGCACATGGAATGTGCGTACTTTACAAACTGGACTTAATGTTAAGATGCCAGAAAATTCGCAATAATAAGTGAAAAGCGTGCCACACGGAAGATGGCCAGCTCCTCTATCACCAAAGCGAAAGCCACCTTGACCTGCAATATATGTGGACGGGAGTGTCTTTCCAAAATAGGGCTCCACAGCCATATGAAGGGGTGTTCGAGATGAACCATAGTCGTTTCACGACTGAAGGAGGCCAATGAATGAATATATAGATTAAGGTTTTTGTAAAAAATTGTTTTTTGCGTGTTAATCAAATTCAATAGGATAGACAGGATATTGATATTAGGTACAGAAGACGATATGAATCGGGGCTGTAGAATGGTTGAAGTCAGCGTTTATTATAATAAATAAAACGTTATCTCAAGGTTAAAAATGACTCGCCCATATTCAAGAAAGAACGATTTACAACATATAAAGATAAAGTGAAAGATGGCCATCAGGAGATAAGTTATCAGCGGCATGATCATAAGTATTACAATCTCTCAAAAGATTTTCACTACTTCCACCACACCTTGGCCTTTTATCACTAAATCATGCAATATGCACAGGATAAGATAATATTGATATCCCAGCAACAAATAGAAAGAATAGAACTAAATACCCCCCCCCCCATTACAGTATATCTACTTAGTTACATCTATTCTTTCATTTCTCTACTAGTATGAAGAGAGGAAGGGGGGAACACTATTAATTAATGGCCATGTCTTCGATTCCATAGATTAAGGACGAGTGTTGTTGTTCACATGTCTATACAAACCCAGTAGCTGTCTCGTGTTTATTATATTTATTTGACTTGAAGATCTTGATGCTATAAACTTGTGACATATGCAGGTCCGGAGGTGCCTTGATTATAGTTCAAACACTTTAATAATTAATCAATGAAGTAACAAAGTGCTGATATGTTTTTTTCTTGAGTTTTAATTATCTAAAACTTGAAACAATAAATGTATGTACAATAATATTTATAAGAGATACAGGATTCAGTAAAAATGATCAATAAACTGATTAACTTATTGACTTTAAAACTAGCGACTTCTAAGTCTAACTTTCGAGCTCTCCCCAAACTCAACACTCCGCCTTTTATATCTTTCTTTAGAATATAAAACCATGACAATTCAATACCCATCCTTGACTCCTTGACCCGTTTAGATTTAATTTTCCTTTTAATTGTTTTTGTAATTCAACCTACGTTAATTATGTTTCCCTGCTGTAGTCTTGAACTAAGTTTTAATCGGCGTCTTTCTGGCACTTAGGCGTGGGTACGCTGACCTGATTTGAGATAGGTACAATGTCCTCATGTTGTGAACAATGAGGTGTCACTGGGGACGTGACGGTAGCAACCTGCATATTTTTCCACATCGCATGCAGACAAAGCCGTTGTCCGGTCTATTTAAATTAAGAAAGAGTGAGACAACGATATACATTTTACATAAACCCACACTCGCCCACTGCAGCTGGCGCACAAGCTCTATCGTACGTTAAACAGATTGTTCTGCAGTTTCTGTTAATAAAAGCTGATCAACTTTAACTCGTCAATCAGTGATTGGGTGTAAACAATAAGGTAAAATAATGTGAACATATGTAGGCCTATGTTGTTTAGAAGTTTTGCCAAATGTTCAGTAACACGAGCTATTTACTAGAAACTTAGAGACGGAATCCGGCTCCGGGTGAAGATCTTATATTCACCCCCATATTAGAGAAACTCTGTTCACCGGAAAGCCTTTGTTGTTACCGGTAGTTGACTTATAGCACCAAACTTCTAGTAGACAAGTAAATATTTGTAGGCGTAATATATCTTAACTAATAAAACTTCTAAATAAATTGAATGACTTCCTTTTAATGAACAAAAATAAATATAACTTTATTCATTATATAGACAAAATTAACTTGTGACAAATGAAATAAATGTAGTAGACATTAGTAAAAATATTTCTTAACAAAATCTAACTTACAATAAAACAACCGTTCATTCTCACGTTCTGGAGTCGTCTGTCCTAACTCAGACCAAATGACGACAACGCCACCTATGTTGCATCATTCACAACCAATCGTTAACCTCTTTCCACCGTCACCATAGAAACGCACAAACAATCTTGTTCCTAGGAACTGTCGTTACCAACAATGACGACATTGTATCATCAACACTGAACTGTATAGCCTACTGAACGACATCAGAAGATTATGAATTCGGATATTGACATTTACATAGAATTGTTGTAAGAGTATAGGTTCACAACACAAACATATTGCACATTGCCATCGCATCACCATGACTGATATTATCATTTTGACTTTATGCAGTACATGTGGAGGGTGTTGCTATCAGACTCATCTTTACAGCAGCAGCAGCTTGTCTTAACTGTGTTTAATACTAAGATTATAAAAACATGGACATTTTGTCTAAGATTATATAAACATGGACATTTTGCCTAAGATTATATAAACATGGACATTTTGTCTAAGATTATATAAACATGGACATTTTGTCTAAGATTATATAAACATGGACATTTTGTCTAAGATTGTAGAAACGTGGACATTTTGTCTAAGATTATAGAAACATGGACATTTTGAGTTGTTTGTAGAAAAAGTCTAAGCAAGGTATAGAACAGTCAAGGAAAATATAGTTCAATATATGGGTTGGTTTGTACATGTATTACCCAGATTTATTGAATAAAAAAAAAACTGAAAGTGAATGCAGGTTATAGGAATAAGAGAAAGATTGGATGGCTACCTGGTCGTGCGGTATGCGCGCTGGACTGTCGTTCGGTCTTCTCGATGGTTTCGAATGCATACCCTGCCCGCTGCTATCCCCCTTTGTTCTGCGGGAGGTTAGGGCGAGGAAGTGGATTATCTTCAACTCTGAAGGAACATCCGAAACATGTAGCCTAAAACATTTTTATATGTATCGTTTAATGCTGGTTACTATTTGCCTAATTTTGTTACTTAACCCTTAAAATGCGTGTGGTAGTTTAGCCTCTAAACATAAGAATTGTTATTTCTATTTGTATGCACTCATTTTGAAACAGCTCAGCACTTTAAGGGTTAATTATTTAACTTGTAAAATTGTTCATTCCTTTCGTCGAGTGCTTGCCTTAGATTTACAACATTTGGTGTCTGGTAGTGGGTCCGATCAGCATAACGGAAAGAAAGAATGACAACGCTGAAGAGGTTAGATGAGCTGAGCTAAAACAGTTGTAGGAGGAGCTCCGAGCCAAAGAGCTGAAGATGAAGATTAGCGACACCAAGGAGACACTACAGTCTCCAACAAGCTCTAATAGAAGAGCAGGACCGGACACCAATATGTTTGAAGGGAATCCGGATATGAAGGAGCATTTGAAAGCCATGCAGGACTCGATGAGTGATACATGAAAAAGGATTGAAAGAGGACATGTACATGATAGAGTCGCTTAAAGAGCACATGTAAATGATAGAGTCGATTAAAGAGGACATGTAAATGATAGTCAATTAAAGAGCACATGTAAATGATAGTCAATTAAAGAGGACATGTAAATGATAGTCAATTAAAGAGGATATGTAAATGATAGAGTCAATTAAAGAGGACATGTAAATGATAGAGTCAATTAAAGAGGATATGTAAATAATAGAGTCAATTAAAGAGGATATGTAAATAATAGAGTCAATTAAAGAGGACATGTAAATGATAGATTCAATAAAGAGGACATGTAAATGATAGAGTCAATTAAAGAGGATATGTAAATGATAGAGTCAATTAAAGAGGACATGTAAATGATAGTCAATTAAAGAGGACATGTAAATGATAGAGTCAATAAAGAGGACATGTAAATGATAGAGTCAATAAAGAGGACATGTAAATGACAAACTAGAGTCAATGAAAGACTGAAAATATTTTGTAACTGAAATAAAAAAAAAAGACTCGAAGCAAAATAACAAGAAACAAAACTTGTAAAATTATTAATTTCTTTTCGTTGAGACTTAGATTTACTACAGTATAATCATAAGCCGCTGGATTCTTGACTGCATGTTAGTATAGTCTCTTGACTGCATGTTAGTATAGTCTCTTGACTGCATGTTAGTATAGTTTCTTGACTGCATGTTCATATAGAAAACCATCTTCAGTGATTATTCATCATTGGACTTTTTCAAAAATAATCTTAGTCGTGCTTAGTTTGTATATGGTAATATTTGTGAAACAAGTCTTCAACTTCAACACCATAAACAGGCGATCACACAAATTACAGGTGATGGTACATGTTGCGCAAAGCCTTGACGCAGGCTTAACAGAGCGCGACCGCAGCACATAAACAAATTTAAGTCTGTCCTAATAGTGAAAAGGAGGCTGAACACTTTATTTACAAAATAAATCATTTGATTACAGGAGTTTCCTGTTTAGGTACAGTTAAGAGTGCAAATTTTACGACTTCATTCTATGACACAAATGGGCAGCACTACCACTTGATAGTAGTTCTAGTAGGATACAGTTCTGAGATATGTCAATCTCGCTGGATAATGCGCTAAAGCAATAGGTACTTAAGTTAACTAAACACGGCGAGGAGTTAAAATATTAATGTATTGGTGACTATTTCGTGTTTAATTGTCTAAAACTACATGTAAGTCTATATTTATCAACTATTTTAATGAATTCTCTTTTAGTATTATAATATAATAGACTGCGATATACATGCATATAACATATTTAGTTATCAATAACAAGCAAGATAAAAAAATAATAAAAGCTTATATTACGTGTATCAATTGGTTTGGATCAGTCATGTAATTAAATTTGTAATAAGCCTCTATAAAGGGGACTAATTCAGCTTATACCACCACTACAGTCAAGTACTATTTATTTCCCTTGTTCGAGATACCAAACAAAGTAATTTATTACCAATAGTTAATTAACTAATTGGTTAATTTTTAAAATTGATTCTTGTGTTGTCAGGTAAAAGAAATAGTTGTGGAAAATTTCAGCTTCATCCGAGACTGTGACGGAGAATTAACGTGTACAAGCTTTTGGCCAGACATACAGACAGACAGAGTGAAATACTCCCAGAACGTACTTGATGTGTTTAGTACCTGGATAATTTTGTTACTATTGTCGGCTCCTAGTATTTTACCATGATTCCCACTGACTCATTGAAGATCTGTAAACCCGAGTGAGAATAGTCTCGCACTGTCTTTGTAACTACGCTGTCAAGTTGGTTGTACATTTTGTTGATCGAAGCTTCGAGGAACTCCGCATTTGTCACCCAAGTCAAGTCAAAATACTACTGACAACTCTGAGAACATAGGGACATTTATTTTCTAGCTTTCGCGTAGATTCTAGTTCCTTTTCGTTACTACCTTTTATATTCTCCTGTTTTGGAAAACTTCGTAACTTCTTCGCAAAAGCTTACGTCTGTGAGCCGTCAAGTTATTGTCATTTAGTAAGAAAGTTACAGTTGGGCCACAGTTAAATATAGACCTTGAATAGGGAATAAGCGAAAGTTGTAAGCGTCGGTTTCCTTTGAATCCTGTTGTATTGTATTGGGGGCTTTACATACGCAGAGGCAAATCCATAAATAGGACGCATTTTTTGTAGGCTATTTCCGGTGTACAGAATACAGAAGTTGGCCCATTGATAAGAGATTTTGTATAAATCCAATTGGAGATTCTCGCGAGAAACTAAAGAATGTCAAGGACGTTAAATTCAACATTACTGCTTCCAACTAAAGAATAAACAATTGAGCTATAACTTTAACAATATCTCAAAGCGTGGCAGTTGATCTTTGCATTGAAACTTTTTGATTGCCGCTAGTTAACTGCCTATTTGTTTTTTAGCGGCGCCCGAAAGGGGAATAGACGCTTAGTTTTGTGTGGTCTGTCTGTCCGTCCGTCCCGTTTTCTCGTAAACTAGAAATGGTATTGAAAATCCGACATCATGATATTTTAGGCCTTTTAAAGTTCTGATGCAATGGTACTTTTTCCTTTTCTGAAAGCGAAAAATTTAATTTTTAAAATCAGCTATGCAAGTAGTTTTTTCATAATAATACACCATTTTTACAACTATTCACTATTAATAGTAACAAACGCGGGAGGCTATTTAGTAATGGAAATGAAGATTCATCGTATTTTTTAACACATTTATGCAAACAGTTTTAGATTTTTCGTCAAATAATATTTTTTTTTTACAATTGCATTGCTAAGTTAGTACGTTCTGTCATACTAACTACTATATTTACAAAAAGAGAAAAAATCTTTTTAATGTGGTGGGTTTGGCACAGAACAAACTAAATGACATGACGAAGGGAAGGCAACTCGTAGGCCGAATTCAATTTCTTTATTACACACTAAAGACCTGCAGTCATACATAAACACATGGTGTAGAACCAGGCACAAACAGGGAGTGGAGACGACGTGGGCCCAGTAACGAACAGGCACTACAGCGACAAGAGATGCCGGTAGAATGGACAGTGCCCACGCTGTTCTGCCTTTTTACGCGGACACAAGGGGGAAGGGTCACGTGGATATCGGGGTGGCCGGTGTTTCCTGAAAAGGTATCCACTCCACTACATTAATATGCATATAATTGGAACATAATTTAAAACAACAATTAATAAGTACTTTTTCGTATTATCACTTGAACTGCAGCGCTGCAATGTAATGAGCTACAGCGATACGACACTTAACTAAAGGAAATGTTTTTTTCATGAGGCTATGAATAAGAGATTGTGTCCCTTTACAGAACAATTAGATCAATTAGATACTTATTATATGACATCATTTAGGCCAGGTTCATATCTAACTTCACCTTCACTTTCCACCTATCCCTTGGACTGCTGGACCGTTGGGGCACCAGACACGATCAGTCTACCTTCTTTCTCCATTCTTCTCTGTCATTTGCCTTTGATAGAATTTCGTTCTGATATTCTTTCTGAAAATATTGAAACCTGCTTTTTTACTTGCCTGGGTGGACCACTTCGGGGGCCGATTTTGAGTTTGTGTTTCTACCACGAACTTTTATGCTGAAATTATACAACACACAATTAGCTTTATACAGGCACCACTGTCAGCACTGACCACTGGCCAAGACAAAAGAGAGCTCAACGTGGTTCCGGAGCTAGCTATAACTGGTCAGCGCGAATATATCGGAGAGCATGACGTCATGCTAATTTTCTAAAACTAAACTGGACTACCGATTTCCCTAATTTGTACCTAGCCGTACACAACAATAAAATCTAGCAAATTACTACTGACATGGACTACACAACATTATATACCAAATTAAACAGCATTAAAAAGAGAATCTTAAGATTTAAATCCTACAAAAATACAAAAAGGAAGATAAAAAGTTATTTCTATTCTAAACTCATATGGGGGCTTTATACCGTTTACAGTCCTGCACATAAACTGATATTTAAAAATAACAACCAATCCAACGCTAATGCCAAAAACAAAATTAAGCAGAACTAACCAGGGACAAAAAATAGGAAATAACATCCAGAGCCCTAAGGCTAGTTAACTATTTTAAAAACTACTTTTCCTCTACGAGTAAAACACAAATAACAGAAAAAGACTAAAACTAGCAGAAAGTTATAAATAGCGGAAATTACAAAATACACAGCACTGAACTATATAAACTAAAAAGACACTAAATTATAAACATCATAGCCCTGGCCTATATAAATTACAAATTAGATAAAATTAGGTCAAAAATTAGATCTAGGAGCGCCAGCTCACATATAGAAGCAAATCATGCGAAGCCATCGTCTGCTCGATCTTCTAAATCTCTCAGACGCAAGATTTCCATTGGCCTTGAACTACACCCTGCACGACGTAACTAGGGTTATTTTTGGCCCGGCATATTTGACAGTTTAGTCATTATGCAAAGCCTCTCAGCCCCCTGGATCACTTATGTGACTCCAGATTTATTAAGAAGTTTAAACTGTTGAAAGCCAAAACAAACAAGTAACAAAAACAAAGTAGTTGTTTTTTTTAGAGAGACCATTTCTCCTAAGTGAAGCTTATGACATTTTATAAGAGTGATTAGCCTTTTAGTAACTAATGTATAATTGATTAAAACATGGGAAAATGTTTACTCCGTATTAATCGCCCCCTCCCTATCCGAAAAAAAAACCCGCAAACTATTTAGACCAATATATAAACCTACTCAGAGTAGGCCTATATAAAACTCTGGTAACATTAACTTTTTATCTCCGTAATAATTTGTCAACGTTCTGACAATATTGTTCATTTTTCACATTTGTTCATTCTACCCTGTTACGATTAAACTTCAATAACATTTTTGTTTTTAATCAAAAACGTTACTTTTGGTCTAGAATTATAGGAGAATGCACGCTCTTTTTATATATAACACAAATGATACTTTCTAAAACCAAAAATTAATAAAATTTAATGAGGTCAAATCAATGATGATATCGTTAATTAGGAGAGATAGAGTTAAGGGGCAATAGTCAAGGTGAATACTGGATTTAGATCTAGTTAGAGATATGGTATAGAATATTCTTGTTTGATGATAGAGATCCAGACTTGGAAACATATCTTATCTTTTCTTATCTTATAAAATACAGACGTTACTTCAAAAAAAGAAGATGATTACGTCCTACGCGTCATGCATCTAGTCATGCATGTTATCCAATTACTTAAATTCTGCCAAGTCATTGGTTTTCCTAACTGGCTCAGGCAACCCATTCCATACTCTAATAGCATTAGGGAAGAAGGAGTATTTGTACAAATTTGTCCTGGCATATGGAACGAGAAGTGGGCCTTTATCTTTGTGTCTTTCAGAGTATTTTATTAAATTTTGTTTTTGTATAAAAGACAGTAGGAAGTTATCATATTCTTTTTTGAAGTAACGTCTGTATTTTATAATATATGATAAATGTCCTTGAACTTTTTTTTATAGATAGTGAATATGATCGGGAATTTCCACTGATGTGTGTTCAAGATATAGATTGTATCCAGACCAAATTTTATTTTAAAATTATTATATTTCGAAAAATTAAAACGTTCAACCCTGAGTTTTCCCCGGTGTGGCCAATTAACTAGTATTTTTTCCCCAAAGATATACATAAACTTGTTACATTTCCAGGAAAATCGTTGCAGCCATTTTTTTTTAGATCCGTGTCCACCCAGGTTTTGCCCATGAAGAATTTGCAAGCCGATAAGAGGAATTGAAAAATAAAAAGTGGAAATTGTAAAATGAACAAAACATAATCATTATTTCAAACTACGATGTCCACCACATATTAATGAGTCATGCAAATGTTCTGTTCCAGAGATAAAACGCGCGTGTCCAAGAATAAATATGGTCAATTACTAAGCTGTCGTCTGCTGGACAAAAACACGTGACAACTAGAAGAGAGAAGAGAATGGCTGCGAATCCCTAGATATATATTCTCAATACACAATCTACTAGTAATACACAGCAGACGACAGACGTTCTAAGAAAATAAAAAGACAATCTTTCATGCGGAACGACGTCATTTTCAACGTGTTACGGATTGTTGGTTTTCATTGACAACAATTTATCCTTTATTAAGTGCAGTCTGTTAACAGGTGTTCATGTCATTAAGTGCCCGCTTGAAAGGTCTAGACTACGCAACCTTTTAGATATCTATATCTGTATAACTCTCTCTCTCTCTCTCAATATATATATATACATACATATACATATATATATATCCATCGTCGTATATATAATTGTGAACAACTGATATTTTTCTGAACTTTATCTCTTATTCAGGTGCACGTAAGTTGTTTGTTTTTATACCTATAAAACTTTATTTTGTCCACTGTGATTCTCACTTCATCTATATTTTCAAACAAATCATTTATATTTTAAAAAAAAAAATTCAATTATTATTTGATGTTCCAATGATACGGTATAGGGGCCTCTACTAAACAGGCCTATTTTTTTTGGGACGTTAAAAAATAAAGATTTGAAAAAAAAGGCCATAGGGCGTTCGAATCCACGCTTTTCGCCTCATTAGCGCGGCCCTCTATCAACGTAGCCGTCCAGCGAGACTACTGTTTGCGAGATTGTAGCTTGAAATAAATGATTAGATCCGTTACTTTTTGGCTTTATTTTACCACGTTCCAATTTTTGACAAGAAAGTGCGCGCGCTAATAGAAGGACTTGAATAAAAAAAACGTTAATTTAATATTAGGTCTAGTTGAATTAGAAATGAGATGATTTGCGACCTGTGTAGAAGTTATGCAATCACGATTATTTACGAGTTTAGTTACTCATCACATCCTAATGCCGCCATTCTATTATGCCTTCGTCACAGGGTGATTAAAGTATGTGAAGCATTGTGACTTTGTTATGGTCAACAGGTTAATGAATAGTAAAGAAAGGCGATTTAAGTAGATCTTCATCAGTTTTTCTCAACCATGTGACGCTCTTCCTAACCTCATCCATTAGAAGGAGCACTGGAAGCTCCACGTTTGGGGTCCGTTTGGGGTCCAGGAAGGAGCCCCATTACAAAGTTGTTGTTTTTCGGGTTTTTAGCTACAGAAATGCCTTTTCTTGGAGTCTACAGCGCATATTTCATTACAGTGAAAAGACTGCGGGTGAAAAAAAAAGAAGTGATAAGGAAGGTCTGATTCTTTGGAAGAGATAGGAAGGTCTGATTCTTTGGAAGTGACAGGAAGGTCTTATTCTTTGGAAGTGACAAGAAGGCCTGATTCTTTGGAAGTGACAGGAAGGTATGATTCTTTGGAAGTGACAGGAAGGTCTGATTCTTTGGAAGTGACAGGAAGGTCTGATTCTTTGGAAGTGACAGGAAGGTCTGATTCTTTGGAGTATAAGAGAAATATATGGACGTATATGGACATTTTGAGCGCCGTCTTTTGTAGACTTTGAGTTCTCATTAGACTAATAGGAGAACTTTATGTTATAGAGCTCGCTGGAAGGACTCTTGCAATAATGAAGCACTACAAGAAATGAATAAAATGAGAAATTAAAGACCATCAGCTTCATAAAGGAGGAATGGATTAAAAAACAACAACAAATGTTTAATAAATGTTTCTTTGTGACGTATAGTGTTATTGGAAATACGTCTTATATTTTGTGTAGGGGGGGGGGTCAAAACTAGATAATCTCCCTTGTTTAACATATTAGTACTTGACTACTCTTTCTGTGTTTGTTCCTGTTTTATTTTGTGTAAAGAGTTTCGGGTTAGTCTTCAGGCTTTTCTTGAAAGTACAAAATAATCACATAAGCTGACAGCATCATATGAAGTTTTACTCCTTAAAAGTATATAAAAGGCAAATAAGAACAAGGAAGAAGATCAATTTTCTTAACGTGTAACTTTGTCCAAAACTTGTCGCCCGGTCCATGTATCTGATACACGTCTACCTTTTTTTGTGTCAAACTGGAAATCTGAAAACAGAATAAAGGACACCCCCCCAACCCACTGTAAACACTGCGCCCACCACTAACTGTCAATCTCTTTGAATGCCCCAATTTAATTCACCATAGGCAGATCCTCTGTGGCATTTTACGTCTCGAGAGACGATCTTTTCCCTTTGCAACTTCTTGTGTGATTAAAGAGGCCAATCCTTGATACACAGCTGCGATCGCAGGTTAGGCATATATAATCACCAGGCGCCGTTGCATTTTCACCCTTCTTTCTGCTTCTGTTGTGTATGACATCTGCAATCTTTGACCCTTCCTTTATGCTCTCTCTCCATGAGGATCTGTCCAGTGCCACCTCTTCACAGTTGCCAGTGTCGATTTTGAAGAGCTTCATGTCGCGTTTGGATACATTCGTATAACGTAAAAGTGGGCGACCAGCGGCTCTCCTGCCTTCTAGTAGATCGCCATACATTATGTCCTGTGGAAGTCGACCTACTGGCATTCTACGAACGTGGCCAAGCCAGCCAAGGCGTCTGCTGCTGATAACAGAGCGGATGTCCTGGCACCCTGCTCTTTGTAGCACTTCCTCATTGGTTATCTTATCTTGCCACCTTACTTTAAAGATCCGCCTTAGGCATCGGAGGTGGAAAACATTCAGCTTTTTTTCCTGCCATGAGTAGGTTGACCATGTTTCACTTCCGTACAGCAAGTGCTCAACACACAGGTCCGGTAGACTAGGGCTTTAGTACTGCTAGTCAGCAATATGTTGTCCCAGACTCTTTTCTGCAGCCGTGACATGGTGGCCATTGCTTTGGCTATCCTATTGTTTATGTCTTTATCCAGAAGAGTGTTGTTGGATATGATGGAACCAAGGTAACAAAAGTGATCAACAATTTCTAGTGGTTGGCCATTAATGCTTACTTGAGGTGCAGTGTTTGTGTTTGGGACAAGTATCTTAGTCTTGCTTTGACTGATGTTTAAGCCGAACTTCTGGCAAGCAGCAGATAATTTGTCAACCAGGCACTGTAGCTGAATATCAGAATCAGCCACAATAGCTGCATCATCAGCATACAGGAGTTCCCTGACGAGTAGCTTCCTAACCTTGGTTTTTGCCCGCAGCCTTGATACATTAAATAGTTGTCCAGAGGATCTTGTATGGAGAAACACACCTTCGTTTATGTCGTTGTACGCATAATGCAGTAGACAGGAGAAGAATATGCCAAACAGAGTAGGTGCGAGCACACATCCCTGCTTGACACCATTGCAAACCTCAAGAGGTGCTGATTGGGCTCCATTGAATTTGACAGTGCATTTAGTTTCCTCGTGAAAACATTCTAAGGCTAAGGGAGTAAACCCTAACAGAAAATCCGGTCCTGGAGCCCCGTAGGCAGATCCTATGATCATAACAAACCAGTATGCTCAATACGATGTAGGACTAGGCAGAACAGCTGACAAGAAAGGAAAGTTACTTTTCCTTTACACAGACAGCATTGGAGTTTACACAGACAGCATTGGAGTTTACACAGACAGCATTGGAGTTTACACAGACGGCATTGGAGCTTACACAGACAGCATTGGAGTTTACACAGACAGCATTGGAGTTTACACAGACAGCATTGGAGTTTACACAGACAGCATTGGAGTTTACACAGACAGCATTGGAGTTTACACAGACGGCATTGGAGACTACACAGACAGCATTGGAGCTTACACAGACAGCATTGGAGTTTACACAGACAGCATTGGAGTTTACACAGACAGCATTGGAGTTTACACAGACAGCATTGGAGTTTACACAGACAGCATTGGAGTTTACACAGACAGCATTGGAGTTTACACAGACAGCATTGGAGACTAGACAGACAGCATTGGAGATTACACAGACAGCATTGGAGTTTACACAGACAGCATTGGAGTTTACACAGACAGCATTGGAGTTTACACAGACAGCATTGGAGATTACACAGACGGCATTGGAGACTACACAGACAGCACTGGAGCTTACACAGACAGCATTGGAGCTTACACAGACAGCATTGGAGACTAGACAGACAGCATTGGAGATTACACAGACAGCATTGGAGATTACAAAGACAGCATTGGAGCTTACACAGACAGCATTGGAGATTACACAGACGGCATTGGAGACTACACAGACAGCACTGGAGCTTACACAGACAGCATTGGAGCTTACACAGACAGCATTGGAGACTAGACAGACAGCATTGAAGCTTACACAGACAGCATTGGAGTTTACACAGACAGCATTGGAGACTACACAAACAGCATTGGAGCTTACATTGACAGCATTGGAGCTTACACAGACAGCACTGGAGATTATACAGACAGCATTGGAGACTACACAGACAACATTGGAGATTACACAGACAGCATTGGAGATTGCACAGACAGCCCTTGGGCTTATACAGACAGCATCATTTGCAGCAGATAAAGCGAAATATACCACATCTGGTTATTATTTCCATCTCAAACTTTGCAGTCTTCAGACTTCACGGTATTCGGCATACCTCTATATTATCAGATCATGACAATTAAAAACTTGATTAAAGCAGAAGCGTTAATATTCAAACAGAACAGGTACAAAAAGATGCGCTATGGATGTGATTATTTCTTCAATCAGATATGGTTCGTTACTCAGCAATATGAAATCGATTGATGCATTAATTAAATATAGACTTCCTTAACATCAAAGTCAAATAGCTGAGTGCGAGACTATTCGTTATAGAAAGCCTCAACACTGACCTACAACGTCATAACCTATGGGCAGTTTAGACCAATAGCTCGTTGCCACTTCGTACAGAGCTGTGACAACAACGTCTCTCTCCAACTTTACATTGACATTTAAAATAATAATAAGGCTTGTCTTCGAGCCCGAACATCAATGAGGAAAGCAGTATTTCTCGTGGCTACGCAGCCCCGGCTGTGACCTACATATTTTGCCACACTCAGGGCAAGCATACCCACCGGTTATATCTATTAGATCTATAATCCGTGCCTTATGCCATGTTCGTTTTTTGGTGGTGTCTTATAGACAATATCTGAACTTTTAAATTTTTTTTTTATTTGTAAAGTTTCAGACGTCATTCAGAAAAAAAAATAAAATTTCTAGCCCAAACCTTCTGCTGGATGGCAGAGGACGGTAGCGGACAGAATTCGAACCATTTCCAAGTGCCGACGGAATTATTCATTTTTTCCATTTGTAGTTCACTAACCTTTTATGATTCAACTTCTATTTTTTGGAAGTAACGTCTGTGACCTATTAGATTTACGTATTCATCAACATTAAACACAAGGCGCTATATGGGGGCACTGTTGCATCGATTACATTATCTTATATAATACAGACGTTACTTCAAAAAAAAAAAGAAGATGATAACGTCCTACGCGTCATGCATTTAGTCATGCATATTAACCAATGACTTAAATTCTGGACTTATTCTAGTTTAGCAAAGTTTGTTACCTACCAACAACTGCAGACGATGTCTTTTAGAAACTGTTATACAAAATATTAACAACATCTTGAAGTAGAAACTAGTTAGACAACTAAAAAGAAACATAGATATTATAGAAAGCGACTTAGATGACTTACTGACAACAAAGGTAGGCCTACGCAGCGTTTTTGGTGCAACTTTTCTGTCGCAGCCGTTTTGGCGCATGCTGTTTTTGGCACGAAAAGATCTGACGATAATTTATAAAGCACAAAACTTTTTGTAAGAAAAATTGTTCATTACACTGTAGAATCCTATACATGGTATAAATAATCTTTTTGTATTTTTAATAAGACATACCCAATGTGTCAACCAATTTCGAGGGAACAAAAATTGTATCATTGCTTCATTTTATTATTTATTTATGTTTGACAAAATTTAATCCCTCACATATTATCGTGTTAGTGGCATAACAATAATTACGCAGAAAAAACAACAACTAAAATCCCATTGGAAGAGAGTGCAGGCTAATAGAAGGAATTGAAAAATAGAATCGATTCTTGGTTTGGCCAAATACAAAAAGTATATATTAGTACATAACAAATATGGACGTGATTTTTGTTTAAATACTAAATCTCTTGATATAAATGAGCTCTGAGATAAAAGAGTTAACAACCAAACTTCTCACAATAATCTCAGATTTAACTCATCAATGCAAGTATAATAATAGCTAATATAAGATTTAAAATATTTTTGTAAACACAATTATATTGAAAGTTGTTATTTATTTTAGAGAATGTAAAAAAAAAATCATAATTAATTTAAAATCCTTAATCACATCCATGATTTATTACAGGAAAGCGTGAGCTGTGACAGAAGCCAACATGGGTGAACCGGACATCAGCGTTGGTTCTGGTTCCAGTGTTTTATGTTTTTATGTCAACGGTCAAAAGGTAGGTGGCACAGACCTATAATATATATACTATATTAGGTGGATTTGAGCATTTATTCCATTCTATATTTTTCGTTACTTCAAAAAGGGAGAGTCTCTAATTGAGGATTGTCACGATAAACTAAACATAGGTTTTTTTCGTGCTAGATAAAAATCCCCGTGGACCTCACAACCGATCATATGTCACGTTCCTATCTCAGTCATGGCTGCACCTGGATAGCATAAAAGATGGATGTGGTGGATACCAATTCCAGTTTTGGAATCAACGCCTCTATTGTTTGACCGCAGCCCATTTCTCTGACCAATGTCCTATTTCTTTGCACTGATATAAAGCAATAATTCTTTAAAGCAAAGTCTTTGACATTCAACTGTACGATTGCAGAAGCAGTGCATGGGAATATCTTCTTGAAAGCAAGCAAGCAGTTGGGGATATATCGTTTAAATTTATGTCTAGACAATATACAATAGATTTAGATTCGTTGGAATTTGAACGCATGAGTGGTGTCCCTGTGTACTGGATTTGAGGCGCCTAACACAGTTGTCTTCCTTTACCAACCAACTCCATCGGATAAGTAGAACTAACAGGACCGGCCACTGCTTCTCAGTCTCACCGTGGCGCTCAGGTGGAAACTGTCGTTAGATGAGACGATTAGACCACCCGCGTTGGGCTGCTTAAGGACCGAGTCCATTTCACTGGTGAGGATGAAAGAAAGCCTCAACAGACATGACATTATCCACACACCGTTATTTATGTCGGAGATCTGCAAGGCTGACGTGGTACAGAGAATGAATGCGGTAGAGATTCCCCGGACAGCTCGGTCTTGCCCCTGCTTCCCAATCCGAGCGTCTTGGGATACGAGACATCTGCTCCAGGGATGTAATAATTTACATCTACTTGGATCTTTCCCGGAAGTGTATTCAGACAGAGGGGTGGAGTCAAGCTTCCATAGGCCTTGAGTTCCAAGAGTCTTAGACTCAACTCTTAAGACAAATACAAAGAACTAATAGGTATCACTGTATCAAAGTATCAATACTGCAGATAATCGATGTTTTTGTTGATTTGTTTGTTTGTTTATGTACTATTTAAACTTGTAGAGCGCTGCTTGAAACAATAGCAATAATGATCAATTCAGTAGATCGTCCGATAATCTAGTGTCCTTACATTTATTATCAATGACTTAATGGTACATTCCTCGTCCCATATGCTAGGACAAATTTGTACAAATACTCCTTCTTCCCTAGTACTATTATAGCATGGAATGGGTTGCCTGAGGTAGCCAGGAAAACCAGTGACTTGGCAGAAATTAGGTCATTGGTTAATATGCATGACTAATAGCATAACTCGTAGGACGTAATCATCTTCTTTTTTGAAGTAACGTCTGTATGTTATAAGAAGATAAGATAAGATTATCAATGACCTAATGGTACATTAATTTTCAATGACCTAATGGTACATTAAATATCAATGACCTAGTCCTAATGGTACATTAATTATCAATGACATAATGGATCTCTTTGTGTTCCAGATTGAAGACTCGGCACCAGATCCGAAGATGACATTGTTGACCTACCTCCGAGATAAACGTATCCTTTCAACTTTGTAACACACACGTAATGGCTAGGTTGTTTTTTAAAGTTTTTTAGCTCCTCCTTTGTGGTCGAAGATAAGCTCCTCCTTTGTGGTCGAAGATAAGCTCCTCCTTTGTGGTCGAAGATAAGCTCCTCCTCCTTTCCTATGAACTCGAATTCGGCTATAAATTCCAATCCTCCCTTTAAAAATCCGGCCCCATACATGGCATGGGTAAGTTGGGTCTACTGCAGATAGGCCTGCTTCGTCTCTCAGCTTTTTCTTGGCTCTGCGATCTTTCATGCTGGCTGCTTTCCTTTCCTCGTATCTTCAGACTCCGACACTCAACGCTTCACGCCACGAGGCGCTATCGAGAGCTAGTGTTTTCCAGCCGTGAATGTCAATATCATATTCTGGGTATTTCCGCAAATAATAACTCGACGTACAGGAACATTTTGCGCACAGCCTTCTTAGATATATAGGGCCTATCATTAGAATTGTAAATACTCTGATTCTGAGTAAATTTATACGTGCGCTTAACCAAGATTTTGGGCGGGGTAGAAAATATTAATTTTTTGTTTTTGTCTATCATTTATTAGTTTATTAAAAATACAATATTCGCTCTTACGAAACAGTCTTCATTAAAGAAAAATGTCCTCTAATATATATATATATATATATATATATATATATATATATATATATATATATATATATATATATATATATATATTTACTTGTTTTTTATCTACATATTTCACCGAATTGTAAACAAACAGTTGATTATGTTGATGTATATTATCCCATGGAAACAAATCTTTAATTAGACTTAACTTTAACTGTAGTTCGTCTAACCGGAAGTAAACTTGGCTGTGGTGAAGGGGGATGTGGGGCTTGCACAGTCATGGTGTCCAGATATAGCGATGACACGGATACTGTAAAATATCCTTTTTAGAATGTCTTTTGTTATTATTTTGTTAATGGACAACAATTACAAAAAGTTATTAGAATATGATTATTTTCTTTTATTAATATCTTTTTCCATGGGCGTAGCCAGGATTTTATTTCGGGGTTGGGAGTTGGGAGGATTTTTTCTCTATATGTATGTACGCTCATGTCTTTTTCAGTCTAGGCTAATCGTGCTAATGTGTAACTGGGGGGTGCGAGATGTTGACTTGTTTATTGTTTACTATATACAGTCTGTATTGTTGTGTTGTCATTGTTACATGCCATTGTTTATGTTTTTCGTTGATGTGTTATTGGTGGTTAATAATATTCTCATTGACAGTCTAGACACATGTCTACATGGAATTTTTGAAGGCCATACAATCACCTTTTTGTAAGTTACAGCTTGTGTGTCAGTTTAGCCATTTTTTTGGGGGGGAAGAGCCTGAAAGTGGGTCGATCAGGGGACCGTGCAGACGATATGAGAAACAAAAGGAATTAATTTGAATTAAGCCTTTTGTTGCAGCATAAATATAAGTGGGTATGTTAGGGAAACAAAAGCATGTAGCCTTTTAAAATTCGGTTAGTTGTTGCTAGATCTACACGATTCTTAAAAAGTCTTCATTGACCAATTCAAGAATGGGTTGTTTTTCACCAGTCTTCTATAAAATAAAGAAAAAAAAAAGACTTGGTAGCCCATGTTACAAATAATAAATAGGCCTAATAGTAAATATATTTGTAGGCCCTTCTTACATTTATTGCTTACAATTTGGCTTTAACTCATAGCTTTGCTAGATTGTTAATTTCTCTCTACTTATATTTGCTAAACAGTAATTAAAAAAAATACATTGTCTTAGAATTTAAAAAAAAAAGGAATTATTTACGTGAAATGAAGACCCAAAATGACCTACATACTTTGTAAGTAAAGAAAATTACACCTTTCAGACCCAGACCTTGCGATCTACAGTAGAACGTTGATTATCAGGGAACGGTTTATTGGATCGTCCGGATAAATGAATTGGGAATATTATAAACGGTCTATTTCACCAATAATATAAAGAAAATTCATATGGCTATCGCGCCATACGTAAACATAAAATTTAATTAAAAAATACAAAGGAACACATAGCCTTCTTTAGATAAATGAAGGCCCTAGGCAAAGTAAATGTGGTGGCCCCCAATAAAATCTATAAAAAATAAACATCGAAAAAATAAAAATACTCAATTTCTTTAAAACATTTGCATTGTGCACAATTTTCGGTATTTCTTTTCTTAACAAGGCTACAAAGACAGTTTGTGTGGAAACACAAACTCAAAATCGGCCCCCGAAGTGGTCCACCAAGAGTCATCATCAGGATTCGAACACGGGACTTCCGGTTCCAAGTGCTTTACCCCTCAGACGCAGCATCTCCATATATTCATTTAGCGTACACTTATTTCTTTTAGCCCCTATAATGAGGATATGTCAAAACTGCACGCTATAAAAGTAGTTTGTTATTTTTGAAACATAACTAAAATGAAGTTCCTTATCAAAATTCTGTTTTAAAAACAACATTTGAATCAGTATTCTATTCCATGAGTTAGTTAATAAATGGAAAATCTGTTTTATAATGATCCATTGACACTTTTTCCATTGTGACCTTAGATGCAATTTTTTTGTACCAATGTGCGAATCTTTGAATGAAGCTTGAGTTATTAATGAAGAAGTCCATGACCTTTTAAAAAAAGGTACCTCCCCTGAAGTTTTTCATTGAAAAGTGGTGTACTTTTTGCATCAGAACTTTGAATGATCTAAATATTATGATGTCCGATTTTCATTTACTCTTCTAGTTTCTGAGATCTAAACGGGACGGACGGACAGACGGACAGACAGACCACACAAAACTAATAGCGTCTTTTCCCCTTTCGGGGCCTCCAAAAATGTGTTCAGTCCAGTACGAGGCCCTTACCCGTCGGAGGCCCTAGGCTGCTGCCTAGTTTGCTTATGCCTAAGGCCGGCCCTGTTATACGAAAATCGTTGTGCCAGAGCACATAGATACCGCACTGTAAAACAAAACTTCAGTCCGGATATATAGCGTTCCGGAAAACTGACGTTCGGATAAACGACGTTCTACAATCTGCAGTATTGAATCGTTTGTTTCTATGGTCGATGATTAACGAGTTAGTCATGTGATTATCAAAAGCCCATCTATATGTATTATTCTCTTCATGGCTCAACAGTTTGGGCACCTAAAAGTAAAGGAAAGATCACTGTTTTATTTCTGCAAATTGGACTAGAGTTACCCTACGTACTTTTAGCGACAAAAAAAATAAGGGGGGGGAGAACAAGTAATCTACTCTGTATTCACCCGTCACTAAATAAATAGCAGGGCCGGACTTAACCATTGTTGGAGCCGATTTCGCGGGACCACGTTTGGGTAGGGATACGGATAATAAGTGAAAATTAAGAGTTTGTGTTTAAATAAATTCGTATTTTATTCATTCTTTACTACCTACAGAATTACTTTACGAGCCTTGCGTGTAGCGAAGTCATACAGTATATCATAAAAATTCTATTTCCTACATAGATCACGCTCAATAGCAAGAATTATCAAATGTTTCAATCTGTCTACGAGTATTTTTGACCTCAAGTAATTCTTTATTAGTTTAAGGCGCGATTAACCTCTTTCACCAGATTCCACAATTACGGGTATTGCTTAATGCCGTTTTTTTTTATCGCGCTTGCAATGGCGTTTTCCATATTGAATGACACCCCAAAATGACCAGTTTTGTCTATATATTTTAGGAGATACGTATGTTTTCAAAAGATTTTAATAATTTTCGGAGATTTCCAGGACTTTTTCGTATATTTTGCAATTTCAGGAGATTTCCAGGAGCTCCTGGTAAATCAGGAGGCTGCGGGAAATCTCTTAAAAGTTATAAAATGGTTTAATTTAATAATTTGCACTTAGAATTAGTGCGGGGCCCACTGCTGTCGCATAGGTTGCAGTGGCCTAAGGCTGGCCCTGCAAGATAGTGTCGTACGTTACGCCGTGGGTCGACTGTTAAATTTGTGTCAGGTTTTTGACACTATATGTGTGTGCATGTTTGAAAGAGAGGTGGTTTTAGTTGATACAGTCACTGTTCAGACTATTTTAATTCTGAAAATGTGTTAGTCTTTGCGTGAGTCTCTCATTCTGTATATTATACTATCACATTTTCTATTAACTGCCCCCAACACACTACAGCGTGAACGCTTGTCTCGCGCCAGTCTGCTCCATGCATGGTTTGGCTGTGACCACAGTGGAAGGGATCGGCAACATTAACAACATCCACCCAGTACAGGTACTTGGCCCACACACTAGACTTTTATATATTTGTTCCGTATCTAGCTATAGTTCAGCAGGTACTTGGCCCACACACCAGACTTTTATATATTTGTTCCGTATCTAGCTGCAGTTCAGCAGTTACTTGTCCACACACCAGACTTTTATATATTTGTTCCGTATCTAGCTATAGTTCAGCAGGTACTTGTCTATATACCAGACTTTTATATATTTGTTCCGTATCTAGCTGTAGTTCAGCAGGTACTTGTCCACACACCAGGCTTTTATATATTTGTTCCGTATCTAGCTGCAGTTCAGCAGTTACTTGTCCACACACCAGACTTTTATTTATTTGTTCCGTATCTAGCTGCAGTTCAGCAGGTACTTGTCCACACACCAGACTTTTATATATTTGTTCCGTATCTAGCTATAGTTCAGCAGGTACTTGTCCACACACCAGACTTTTATATATTTGTTCCGTATCTAGCTGTAGTTCAGAAGATACGTGTCCACACACCAGACTTTTATATATTTGTTCCGTATCTAGCTGTAGTTCAGCATTTGATTTGAATTTGAACACTGCCAACTCTTCACTCATACAGCTTTAAGGATTTGGAAACAAACAAACCAAAAAAAAAAAAAAACGGACAGGGGGAAGGGAGGGCGGAACTTTCATGTTCACGTTTGAAATTGTGTGGTGTCAGATTAAAGAAACAGACAAGGGTTGTAACTCTTTTTAAAACACACTTTGTCTTGCTGTTCAAAATCTGTCGTTGCTTTGTTACTTAATTTAATTAGAAGTTAATCTCTCTTCTTTTAAACAAGTTCCATTAAAACCCTAATAATATTCATGCCTCAAAACAAAGTAAAAACAAAACACAATGTAAATATCTATGACAGGAGAGAATTGCCAAGTTCCATGGGTCGCAGTGTGGCTTTTGTACACCTGGTATGGTCATGAGTATGTACACGTTACTAAGGAACAATGCCTGCCCTACCGTCAGGGAACTGGAGGAATACCTGGATGGTTTGTTCTTTTTTTTTTTCTCGACAATATGTCATTCCTTTGTCATCATTGTGTCATTATCAATGTTTCAATACCATACCATCATTGCGCCGTTAATGTATTATATTTATCAATGTGTCATTATTGTGTCGCCATTGTCATAATCAATGTGTCGTTAGTAGTCCATCATTTTAGTGTCAACGTTATTGTGTCGTTTTTGTGTCGTCATTATCAATTCATCATTACGATATAATCATTGTGTAGTCAGTGTGTTATGACTTAGACATCATTGTCATGCATTCGTAGTAGACAATGAAATATTCCTTGCGTTATTTTGCTGCTGCTTCAAACGAATGTCACTACAAATCAACAAATATCTTTAACTCTTTTTCTCCGTAATTATTTTCCCCACATCAAATTCAAATGCTTTCTTGTACAATAGAACTGCCTACTAAACACTACAAGTCTTTCTCTGTCTACTTCTAGACTCGTACAGCTACAATTTCAAGGACACAGTCCTTACTGCTTGCTGTCCTGGACTCTACTGTCTATTGTTACACACTGTCGATAGTCCGTGAAGGCTCTCGAACACATGACCACAACATGGGTCATATTTGCGTGAACTAGCAGTAATGTCCCTTGTTCAACAGCCCTTGACCTGTGTCTGTGGCATTTTACGTCTCGAGAGACGATCTTTTCCCTTTGCAACTTCTTGTGTGACTAAAGAGGCCAATCCTTGATACACAGCTGCGATCGCAGGTTGGGCATATATAATCACCAGGCGCCGTTGCATTTTCACCCTTCTTTCTGCTTCTGTTGTGTATGACATCTGCAATCTTTTACCCTTCCTTCATGCTCTCTCTCTGTCCAGTGCCACCTCTTCACAGTTGCCAGTGTCGATTTTGAAGAGCTTCATGTCGCGTTTGCATACATCCGTATAACGTAAAAGTGGGCGACCAGCGGCTCTCCTGCCTTCTAGTAGATCGCCATACAGGATGTCCTGTGGAAGTCGACCTACTGGCATTCTACGAACGTGGCCAAGCCAGCCAAGGCGTCTGCTGCTGATAACAGAGCGGATGTCCTGGCACCCTGCTCTTTGTAGCACTTCCTCATTGGTTATCTTATCTTGCCACCTTATTTTAAAGATCCGCCTTAGGCATCGGAGGTGGAAAACATTCAGCTTTTTTTCCTGCCATGAGTAGGTTGACCATGTTTCACTTCCGTACAGCAAGGTGCTCAACACACAGGTCCGGTAGACTAGGGCTTTAGTACTGCTAGTCAGCAATATGTTGTCCCAGACTCTTTTCTGCAGCCGTGACATGGTGGCCATTGCCTTGGCTATCCTGTTGTTTATGTCTTAATCCAGTAGAGTGTTGTTGGATATGATGGAGCCAAGGTAACAAAAGTGATCAACAATTTCTAGTGGTTGGCCATTAATGCTTACTTGAGGTGAAGTGTTTGTGTTCTGGGCAAGTATCTTAGTCTTGCTTTGACTGATGTTTAAGCCGAACTTCTGGCAAGCAGCAGATAATTTGTCAACCAGGCACTGTAGCTGAATATCAGAATCAGCCACAATAGCTGCATCATCAGCATACACGAGTTCCCTGACGAATAGCTTCCTAACCTTGGTTTTTGCCTGCAGCCTTGATACATTAAATAGTTTTCCAGAGGATCTTGTATGGAGAAACACACCTTCGTTTATGTCGTTGTACGCATAATGCAGTAGACAGGAGAAGAATATGCCAAACAGAGTAGGTGCGAGCACACATCCCTGCTTGACACCACTGCAAACCTCAAAAGGTGCTGATTGGGCTCCATTGAATTTGACAGTGAATTTAGTTTCCTCGTGAAAACACTCAATGAACTGCAGTAGTTTGGGAGGGCAACCTATTTTCCTCAGGAGTTTGAAAAGGCCACTTCTGCTGACCATGTCAAAAGCTTTAGTCAGATCAACAAAAACGATGTAAAGGGGTCTGTCTCTCTCTCTGAATTTCTCCTGCAGTAGTCGTAGAGAAGATATCACGTCTACAGTGGATCTACCACTCCTGAATCCACACTGAGACTCTGGGTAGACTCTAGAAGCTATCACTTGCAGCCTGGATAGTGCCACTCTAGCAAAGATCTTGCCCACTATACTGAGGAGAGAGATACCCCTGTAATTGTTGCAGTCACTCCGATCCCCTTTGTTCTTGTATATTGTGACTATAGTTGCGTCACGCATGTCCTGTGGGACATGACCTGTTTCCCAACAGCGGCAGAGGAGAATATAGAGTTCAGGGAGTAGGAGTGATTCGTTGACTTTCACTACTTCCACTGGGAGTGGACCTGTGTGATTGGCTTGAATCATGTGTGTCAGTAGGCCGCACACACATTAACCCTTTCAGTCCGCCACTAGGGTTATAACATTATTATTATTATCATTGTTAAATGACGTCTGTCTCCATATAGGTAATCTATGCCGGTGTACTGGATACAGAGCCATACTTGACGGATTTAAAACATTCACTAAAGTAAGTGTTTAAGGACCATAACTATTTACACCTGCTCTTTATATTAATTTGGAACCCAGTAACAGCTGGAGAAAGAGTGCTTATATCATAGTGCTCCTTAACAAGATAAATCTGGTTTTCATAGCATTGCATATGTGAGCAGGCCAAGCAGGCGCGAGTGGGAGAGACCTTTTCTCTTCTGCTTCACATTAAAATTTACCAACAGTAGGCAGATGTTAGCGCTACTGGGTGGGCTCAATCTGTGCACCTCGGTATGGTGACCAAGGGGCTAGAGTCGACTAAGTAACCAGACAACTAGCTATAACTAATTTAAACTAAAGGAAAACAAGATAACGAAACTTTAGTTAGGATAAATAAACAAACGAAACTTTATTAACATACAAAAATATAAATCAATAATAAAATATATACACTACAACGAGAACAACTAATACTAACTAAAACCATCTGACTCAACGCCACTAAAAACTAACCAAACCAAACAAACTGATCAACCCAACTATCTAACTAAATCACTAAAACTAATACACTAGTCTAGACCTAGATCTACACTAACAAACTACAATAAACTAGTCTAGATCTACAATATTCTACTACTACAACCAACTCAACTAAAACTAAAACAAGAACATCTTAGTTAGTAACTTACTATACTATTAGTAGATCTATTCACTAAGAACAGAAACAGACTATAACTAAGTTTACTAATAGAACTCTAAGGCAACACTACACTAGTATCTACAGAGACAAAATAAATCTACAACAGCAGCTTAGAACAGTTAAAATCAACAGTTAAAACAGCAGTTACTTTCAGCAGCTAAAAGCAGTAACACAGCAGTAACAATAGCAAACTTACAGGCCGTCCCAGGTACAGGAATAAGTACACGACAGACCACAAAGATCTTCGGCTGTCACACAGACATACTATACTGACCACTCGTCAACTGTACACTGAACTGTTTTTAAAACAGCGTGGCACACTTTTTATACACCCCACCCTAACTTACACAAAAAGCGGAAGTACAAATAATACATTTGGCACTAGCCTATAAAAAAATAGAATACACAAAAATATAGTTCTGGGAGCGCAAGCTCACACATATTATGAATTCCGCCTTTTAAATCTGATTCGGAGATTAAACAAGTATTTCTATCTAAAACAATACTATGAAGACACGAGGGGAAAAAAATGCAGTCAATATTTTTTTTTAAATCTATATATTTTTAACACTATGAAAATTAATGGATTTAAAGTGTGGATCTTGTATTTCTCCTATCCCCACGTATATATTTGGATGGATGGCTGCCTCGTCGTGCGGTTTGCACGCTGGACCGTCGTTCAGATTTATCGATGGTCCCGGGTTCAAACCCTGCCCGCTCCCATCCCCCGTCGTCCTGCGGGATGGTTTGGACTAACAAGTAATTATCTTCAACTCTGAAGGAATATCCGAAACATGTAAAACATTTGACAAACATATTTGTTTTACTATGTTTATGAGATTATCATTTTTTAAAGTTCCTCTACTGGGGGATGATGTGCCTTGCAGTCTATTTAAAACCTTTTTTTTTCACGCGCTCACTCGACGTTGATTGGTTGATTATGTTACATTTTAAAACGTCAAGCACTAAGTTTCCTACTTTGGCTGTTGGAAGAACCAAACGCGGGAAATTTGAACAAAGTTCTGTTGTTTTTTCTCGAAAACCTGCAGCAATGAGGCCGATGACTTGATAGGTATGTCTACTTGAAACTTTAGAACGTTGAGATTTTGTTTAACTAAGATTACTTATTATGTTAACGAAAGAATCTAAAGATAATAGAGATGTGGATAATATACTATATAAACCTTTATGAATATGTCTAGATAAGAACAGTGAAATTCTGTATTTATTGTTTTATATTGTCGAATATGTAGCTATATGTTTTAAATCTGTGGCATTTTACGTCTCGAGAGACGATCTTTTCCCTTTGCACCTTCTTGTGTGACTAAAGAGGCCAATCCTTGATAAACAGCTGCGGTCACAGGTTGGACATATGTAATCACCAGGCGCCGTTGCTTTTTCACCCTTCTTTCTGCTTCTGTTGTGTATGGCATCTGCAATCCGAGACCCTTCCTTTATGCTCTCTCTCCATGAGGATCTGTCCAGTGCTAATTTTTCTCAGCTGCTAATGTCGATTTTGAAGAGCTTCATGTCGCGTTTGCATACATCCGCATACCGTAAATGTGGGCGACCAGCTGCTCTCCTGCCTTCTGTTAGATCGCCATACAGAATGTCTTGTGGAAGTCGACCTACTGGCATTCTACGAATGTGGCCAAGCCAGCCATGGGTTAAATCACTTCGCTGCCAAACCCAGGGAGCTCGAGTTCAAATCGCAATTTAGCCTAGATTAGAAATTTATTTTTACTGACTCTAGCAGAGTTGTGTTTGCATAGTGACTAAAGGCAGCACGGAAACCTTCAAAAGAGACGCACCATGCAAAAGCAATTATATTAATAGATCTATTTTTTTAAATCCTCGTCAAATGTTGTTTAAAATATCTCCTTGAAAATTTCAACTATTTTGGTTTCTTTAGGAGTTTACATGTTCTCTTGGTAGCCAGTGTTGTAGAAATGGCAATCAGTCACCAGTTTCGAGCAACGGTCACGTCAGTCCTACAGATCTCATCAACGGAGACAGCCTTGACAAACAAAACGGATATGATGTCACGCACGTGCAAGTAAGGCGTTTCAGACTTTTATTTGAGCTTTAGCACAGTTCTAGTTAAAACACATTAGCGTAGATAGGGATTTGGGGGCCCGGGGGGCTTGACCTCCCTAGAGGCCCCTGCATTTTGATATTCGACATCATAACATGAGATAATGGCGTAATATTTTATGTAAAAAAAATCCGATACTGTTTAATTAAACAGAGCAGCTGGTTAATGTATGAATGTGCCACACTAAACTATATATAAAATTCAAGCGTTTCCTAAAACCATAGACATAGAATCTGAAACACATAGAGATAGTGGGCTTACAGGCATATCCTAAAAGTAAAAAAAAAAATATAGATCTAGGTCTTGCTACAATCTGCATTTGTTTGACCGTATGCACAGATAGACGAACAGAGAGAGAGAGAGAGAGAAAGAGACGAACAGAGAGAGAGAGAGAGAGAGAGAGAGAGAAGAACGGGTCTAAATTCACAACAATATTCACAACAATATGACTAGCAGAGGTGGCCTGGAGGGTGAGTGGGGCAACCACACCAGGCGTGACCTCCGTGACCCACTATGTCGAAGGTGCCGCACCAGCCCCGCGCTTTAGGGGGCCCTGCGATAAAGAGAATCATTTGTCACTTTTACCCCATCGTACAAATATTCGTAGCCCTGTTATGACTCTCGCCCAGGGCAGCGCGCAGTGCTAGGGGCCGCCTCTGAGGCCTACGTTGTATGAATGAAATAATGTCCAGTCACTACATTATTCAAAATCTTTACATTCGAACTACAGGTTTTGGGACCAAAAGTAAGCAACCTTAAGCCACACTTACCATCTCAGGAGCCAATCTTCCCCCCAGACCTAAAGGTAAGCTTAAATGAATACTCATAACAAAATCAGGGATTTTAAGGTCACATAGATAAATCATTTGCAATTTAAGTGAGATCTGTTTCTTCGAGCACTTGATTCACACTAGCATCCATATAGTCAAATAGAGCGTCACTCCTTCTAGATCTGCGTTGTTTCAAAGCTGTCATCTAATCATTAGCATCAGTGAATTTATCACTCACATGATCCAATAAATTACAGATTTAGCTCACGATCAGAATTAATTTTAACCTCCATGATTAAACACAGTTTGTTTTTCTTTGGCACATCTGTGTCACTTCCGCTATGAAGTGAATCGTATATAGATAGAGATTCTCATCTGCGGTGGAGTAGGTATAAATAGATTGCTTTCTGATGTATCCGGTGCACAGAAGAAAAAAAAGTGTTGATAATATATGTGTTTAAAAAGGTGTTTAATACTTTTGTGCATTTTCAGCATTTAAGAACACAATTTTCTAAGTTCTTCCGTTTGATTCTCATTTTTTTGTAGACTACAATGATATTGAATTTTCTCAGCAACTTGCATTTTGCAAAATTATAATTAAAATATAAAACAAGTATATAAAGTAATAGGCCAAAACTACAATCTAAGTAACGCCATTTATATTTACGGACGAATTCAACTTATACCACTACATCTGTCAAGTACGATTTCTCTCCCTTGTTCGATCCCAAACAAATAATGAATTACCAATATTTAATTTAACTAATTGGTTAAATTTTTAAAAATTGATTCCTGTTTTGTCAGGTACAAGAAATTATTGTGCAACATTTCCACTTGATCCGAGATTGGGTGTGGGAGAAATAGCGTGTACAAGTTTTTTACCAGACAGACAGATGAGTTGATAACTTAATATAGGCCTAAGCTTTGTACAAATTGTTTAGACTAAGACTCTTGTAACGCAAATCTTTGTGCACAATTATTTTTCTTTCAGTAAGCTATTTAAACATCATTTGTTTGTATGTATAATGTATAATGCCAACTAATAAAACATCGTGTGTTAGCTGCTTTATCTGAATGTGTATCGTATCGTAATGTGTGCAACAACAGGAGAGAAAAACAACAACATGCATGTAGGACAAAGAAAAACATTCTTGCTGCATGTATTGCTGGTAATAAACGCCGCAAGCCGGAACATAAAAAATGAACATTTATTGCCCTACCATGCTGATTTAAGGTTTCTGTTAGCGTCTACAATAGGGTCATCGAGGACAAAATGTCACTGAATTCTTATTTTATTTTTTTAGCCTTTTCAAGCTGATTAAAAAAAACATTGAACACACTGACTATTTTATTAGCTTATGATTGAATGGACTTTAGTCTTCTTTGAATGTTTGAAGCTATACATTTCAATCTGAGGGGAAATTTGAGTATGCGTCATTCTGTTTTGGGACTCTTCAGCTCAAGAAACGAAAAGAGTCTAGACAAGGCGTAAAATAGAACATAAGATTGATAAGAAACACATACCTATATAAATTGTAAGCGTTGTAAAAGTTTCTTCATGGAGATAGATGTATGATCATTGATATTATGCTTCACATATGACTAGAGTGACACTATTAGGAAATGCGTTTTATTTAGAGGCATTTCTGGACAGAAGACTAAAACAAAATAAAGTAGCAAAAATACATAAAACACTGAATCATAATTTAAAACCCTTCACTTTCACCTATCACTTAGTCAGTTGGACCGTCGGAGCACCACACAAGATCTGTTGACCGTCTCTTGCCATTCCCCCACCCTTCTCTCTCTCTCTTTTGCTTTGGATAAAATCTCTTTCTATGACAGGCCCGTCCATTCTTTAATAATTCGTCCCATCACTTTCTCTGTCTGCCTCTTCTTCTTTTTCCTGGTACTGTTCCCTGAAGAAAGGTCTTTGCGAGCCCTGGTCATAGAGATTTAATTTGCGTTTTTTTTTGACAATAGTTATTAGGTCATCGTGGGGTCCAATCACTGTATAAATCCTGTTTCTAATCTCTTTGTAATGCGGTCTTTGGATGTGATACCTGGGATCTTTTTGTCAGCTCCATTGCTAGTCCTCTCTAGTTTTGAACACTCGAAAGCATGCACAAATGTGGCCATGATCAGGGAAAGACACAAAGATGAAGGCACATTTGTTATTCCATTTGGTAGCACAAAATGACATCCTATGGTGGGATGGGCCAGTGGTGCGGGCCACACCGGGTGACATCCAACTGTGGGTGACGACCAAGTGAAGAAATTTTGTATGTAGACAACTTTTTAAAAAAAGATTACAGTAAGGGAGAGTATTATGCAAGTTGAGTATCTATAGGATATATTATTCGTTTCGGCACAATTCTATACAACGTTAAGTGATTACAAAAAGGAGGGCGAAAACATTTTTAAGGACAAAAATGGGTTGCATTGTAGTTACTCCATATTTGAGAAGCCTGTTCATGCTTAAGAAATTCAATTGACATCATTTCATCTTAAAGTGGAACTCTTCATTTATTTATCTTCTTATATTATGTGATACAGACGTTACTTCAAAAAAGAAGATGATTACGTCCTTCGCGTCATGCATTCAGTCATGCATATTAACCAATGACTTAAATTCTGCCAAGTCACTGGTTTTTCTGGCTAGCTCAGGCAACCCATTCCATGCTCTAATAGCGCTAGGGAAGAAAGAGCATTTGTACAAATTTGTCCAAGCAAATGGAACGAGGAATGTGCCTTTATCTTTTTGTCTTTCAGAGTATTTTATAAAATTGTGTTTTTCTATTTGAAGATTATGGTTCAGTGTTTTATGTGTAATTGCTACTTTACTTTTCAGTCTTCTGTCCTGAAGGCTTTCTATATTTAGTGATTTTACTAAAGGTGTTACTCTAGTCAAATGTGAATATTCGTTTGTTATGAATCTCACTGCTCTATTTCGTGTCTGTTCCAGTTTCTTAATGTTTTCTTGAGTTGAGGGGTCCCAAATGGAGGATGCATATTCTATTATTGGCCTAACCAAGGTTTAATAACATTTTAGTTTTATGTTCTTATTTGATTTTTATAGAAATTTCTTTTAATAAACCCTAATGCTTTGTTTGATTTTTTGATAGTTTCATCAGTATTTGGATTCCATGACAGTTTTTTATTTATTATAACACCTAAGTATTTTGCGTTTTTAGTCTTACTGGTTTATCATGAATAAGATAAGTGGAATTAAATTTTTATTTTTTTTAGTTACTCTAATAACTGACATTTTTCTGGGTGGAAAGACATGCTCCAATTTGATTCCCATTTCTGTAATTCATCTAATTCTCTTTGTAAAATGTCTGTATCTTATATATGTTGTTTTTATTGTTCTATATATTATGCAATCGTCTGCAAATAATCTGACTTTTGTTCCTGAACTAATGCAATTTGGTAAATCATTTATATAAATTAAAAGTAGTAGTGGACCTAAGACTGTTCCTTGAGGTACACCTGAGTTTAATGTTATTAGTGTTGCTTTAAAGCCATTTAATATTACAGTTTGTTCTCTACCTAGCAGAAAATTATTTGTTTCGTGAAATAATGACAGGGGTACTGGGTGACCTGGAGCTAATACTTTGAGTGTGTCTTTAACGAGGCTTTCCGTCATCTCGTGTATACATTTCATTGTATTTCCGAGTAAGGCTATGTCGTCTGCAAAATCGACGTCCTTTAGTCAGTTTGGTTTATGTCATGAGATACCGATTTATTTTACTTTTAATGAGAGAGAGAGAGAGAGAGAAATGAAGATACGATAGATCCTTGAGTCACAACTGTCTCAATGTTAAAGAACCCCACGATTCCATCGTCTGTTCTAACAGCAATACTGGCTATTGGCCTAGAGATGTCGCAAAATAAGGATAAAATGTTGGCCAAATTCACTTGCTATTTTCCAGAATGATTGGCGATAGTCGCTATAAACGCATTTTTTAAAATCCACGAAACTGATCAACAGCATTTGTATTCCAGCCCCAGACTTTGCTCGATAATGTTTTGGTAAGACGAAAATCTGTAAGTGCATGACCGTTTGATTGTCAAAAAAGCTGAGCCGAAGGCTCTTTGAGCTCTAGGCGTGTAAGCCTGCTTGAACAACCGTTCTGTCTGGAAGCGATACGAATCAATGCCTATGTAAAGCATTGCTATTTCCGATATATCTGGCACTCCGGGCGCATGGACTAGAATGTATGGCCGAAGGCCGAGTACACCGGTAACCTCCGCCATTTTCCTATTTTGTACCAATCATACCGTGCAGGACTCGCCATTGGTGTAACTGTCCCTTGAGGAACGTCGCATGGATTATCGACAGGGGCGTGGAAGCTCTCTTTCAACTCCGCACCGTGCAATGGGAAAGCTCTCGCATTCCTTAGGACACTCCCACAGGAGTTTTATTTTGTTATTCATTTAGCCTAATCACTTCCTCAAATGATTGTTTCCACCGGAGTGCCACGTTGAGGCAGAATAGCGTACCCGTGCAACTGCATGACCTAATTCTTCAAAAGTATAACCTTTAACCGATTCACTATGGAGCTCTTCAATAACCTATTACAATGAAAACACTTTCAATTCAATGTTTCTAATTTAGGCCTAATAATTTTACATGTAATAGAATTCATTAATGTCATATTAAACAACGAAATTTTAAAATATAATCGACAATCATGTTTCCAGTCTATCAATTAATTAGCTCAAAGATAACACTTTCAATTCAATGTTTCTAATTTAGGCCTAATAATTTTACATGTAATAGAAATCATTAATGTCATATCGATCTATCTTTGTATATATTTGTGATAAAACACAGATAAATCACAACAAATACCTAGGGGAGATAATTCAATTCAGTAGCACGGATGTTGAATGGATTCAGCCCAAAACATTACCCCAGTTACTGGCCCTGAAAAAGAAATATCCCACTGCCAAGTTGTTAGTAGGCAACACAGAGATAGGTATATTGTTGTTCATAATGATCATACAAAAACAAAATGCATGTATCCTATATGTAGCTTGGTGAAGGGATTTTATCTATTAACCCTGAAGGCTATCTATTCAATTTAACATTTGAAAACTTTTAACACATTTTATTTTTATACCATAAATGTGTTAGTTTAGCTCGAAAATGGAAAATTACATAATACTTGTTATATTTACAAATGTTTAGTGGGAGATAAATATCATAATTTAAGAAATCCTCATTTAGAAGCCAATTATAAACAGAACTATATTTTTAGGTGTCGATACCAAGTTCAAATATATGAAGTTCCCAGTACTCATCTCCACAACAAATATCAAGCAATTGTCAAAAGTTCAAATGACAGAGGCAGGCTTAGTTGTTGGTGGTGCTGTGACACTTTCAAGGTTGATTTCAGAGCTAAATGAAGCCATTGCAACTCAACCAGGTAAATAAACTCAAGTATGAACAATCTTTCACACAAGATCTGTGGCCTAGCTAGGGATTTGGGGACCCTGGGCGGGGGGCTTGGCCACTTTAGGGGCCCTGCATTTTGACATCTAACATGATGACATGAGATAATGTAATTCATAAATATATCACTTAATAATATATAACTCAGGATACTTCCTGAGAGTAACCTTGCTGGAAAGAGTTAATCTGTGTGGAATACATGCATCAGGGTCACTAACTTATATAACAACATGGATATCAAGATTACAAGGTAGTGGCATAATATTTAATGTACTAACAAAATTTTAGACACTTGTGTGGGGGACCTCCTCAAGTGGGGACATGGGGGGGGGGGACTTTTAAATTTGGACCCCACCTTCCTACCCTAGCTGCTTACAATGTTGTTGGGGTGTGCACTATTAGAGCAATGTGAATTTATGTTTTAAAAAAATCTGGCATAAACAGTATACAGCATGGCTGGCTTTGCCTATTTGAAATGTTTAAAATGAATATTTATAACTCCTCAGACTACAAGACTGGCATATTTGTTCAGTTTGTGGAGATGCTGAAATGGTTTGCAAGTCATCCAATTAGAAATGTTGCAGTAAGCATTTACATATGTAGGCCACCATTATTTTATGTGCTTTGTGTTGTAGATATAGATCTATATGTATAATGCATTTGCTTGTAGTTCATTGTTACCTTTGACAAACAGTTTTTAATTACTAAATATAAAATAAAATAATATAATATAATATATTATTACATTATATAATATGATTTTACACAATATAATATAATATATTATGTTTAATTTTCTCATTTATAAGTATTTATGGTTGTTTGTTATACAGTCACTGATAGAAAATTTACTAATAAAAATTGTGTTTGGTTTAAAACTGATTTAGAGTTTTTTGTTTTGCAGTCAGTGGCAGGAAACATAATGACTGCCAGCCCAATATCAGATCTAAATCCTTTGTTGCTAGCATGTGGTGCTCAAGTTACTGTCAAGTCTTTGGGTGAGATTCTTTTAAGTCAACAGCACTAATATATTCATACTTTTAAAAAAACAGTATACGATTTTTCTTCATTTATAGATGATTATTACTGACTTTATGTTTAAATTTCTACAGACCGAGGATCTAGAGTTTTGAATATGGATAAAGGATTCTTTTGTGGTTACAGGAAAACAGCAGTAGCTAGTGATGAAGTGCTTGTGTCTGTCACAATTCCATTCACCAAAAAGGTACGAATATGTCAAACAGCATTTTTCAATGTTGGGGGCAAGTTGGCTGAGTGGTAAAACTTTTGCTTCTGAACCAAGGTTCAAAACCTTATGAAAACCTTATGAATTCATGATTCTTATGATGACCCTGAGCCAACTCCTAATGACTATCTGAACAGGATTTACAATTGGTAAGGCCCTAAGCTATTTGAGATATGGAGCCCCTTGCAAGTGACATAAAGCAATATATTCCTTTGCTTTTTCTTCAAAATAATATTTTTGTGGGGGGCCCCCACTTGGCAGCTGTAGCTTATATTGCATATAGATCCAGCACTGTATCTATCATTACTTGGGGAAAGCAATGGTAGTTGGTCTTGTATTGGCCACATGACACCCTTGCTAACCTTCAGCCATGAAAACATCATCTGTCCCATAGATTGTAAGGTACTTTACTATTTCTCAACTTACCGATATAAGTTTTAATTCTGAGGTAGGCCTACTTAAAAGAAAAAAGGTTTGAGATACACTGATTAGGATTATGTCCCAGCAATAAATGAAAAAAAAAGAGATTTAAAGAATCATGATTGCTTGAAATTTATTTCAGGGAGAAGTATTTGCTGGTTACAAACAGGCAAATAGAAAGGAAGATGACATTTCCATCACTAATGCAGGAATGTTGGTAGAACTGAATGACAATCACACTATTAATAAATTAACTTTGGCCTTTGGTGGCATGGGAATCACAACTCTCCTGGCAAGTCAGACAATGGAAGCTGTAATAGGAGAGTAAGATCAAAACATCACATATAATTAAATAGAAATAAAAAATCTAATTAAAACAATGAAACAAAAAAGACATAAGAAAGAAGAGAGAAAAAAAGGCATAAGAAGACTTTTGTTCTCTTGCCAGTTTAAACAATTCTATCAGATTTTTATGTTATTTTTTTTTAGTTATTTTTACTTTGAAATGGTTTACAGTAATGGTTCAATTTATGTATAATTTTTAGTCGAAATACTGGTAACTAAAACAAAGGGATGTGTAATCATTTTTATAATGCATGCTCTCATATTGTTAAAAAAACAACAACCCACTAGAATAGTCATAAGAAATAAAAAAAATTCAGTAATTATTTTATGAATGCGTTCAAATATTATATCATCAGTAGTTGCTAAAAAAAAGTTTTTAAGATGATCATCTGTCCTCTTAGAAGTTCATCTGTTTTCTTAGAAGATCATCTGTTAGGCACAAAAGAGAAACAGGTTAAAGATATTTTTTTGTTCTCTGCAGTAAGTGGAATGATTCCTTGCTTTCTAAAGTTTGTGATTTGTTGGCCAAGGATCTTCCCCTTGATCCTGGTGCTCCAGGAGGATCCTCAGAGTATCGTAGAACATTGGCACTAAGCTTTTTCTTTAAGTTCTATGTCAGCGTCAGTCAAAAACTAAAGAGTTATGAAGTAAGAATAATTTTTTTTTAAATAATAAGAAAATCTTTGATCAGCTAGTTAGTCTGCATTATTTATATTAATTATAAGGAAAAAAATAATTAGTAATCATTAATCCATCTCCATTTGTTTGATTCAATAAAATAATGTTGTCCTTTTTGTAAATTGAAAATTGGTTGATTTTATAAATAATATTAAAGAACTATTTAATTTATTAATAGAAAATGAGAGTAAATATAACCTTATTTTACAAAATAAATAAATTGTTAGCTAATTTTAACTAAATTTTTCATCTGGACTATCTGACTTTTGTTTAGATTTCTGTATTTATCTAAAAATTGAGTTTCAACAAATACCGTAACAAGAAATCAAAGTTTTCCTCTCCAAACTTTTATTTGACATTACATTTTAGGCAGATGTTAGTGCCATTCAGCCAATGGAAAACCTCACAACACGTTCCATCCAAGTTGTTGGCGCTGTAGACTCTAGAGAAAAACCTTTGAACTTTGTTGGGAAATCCCCTTATCACATCTCCGCATTACAGCAGAGCACAGGAGAAGCAATCTATATTGATGATATGGCACCAGTGAATGGTAAGTCTATAAAACAAATATTCAATTCAAATTTTAAAATGGTGAATACACCCAGGGGTTACCCCCTTTCCAAAAACATGGCCTTAAAATCTTTGTAAAGTATTTTCAACTTCATTTTCTAAAAAATATATTTAGAACTCTTTAGAATTATCTTATCTTATATAATACAGACGTTACTTCAAAAAAGAAGATGATTACGTCCTACGCGTCATGCATTTAGTCATGCATATTAACCAATGACTTAAATTCTGCCAAGTCACTGGTTTTTCTGGCTAGCTCAGGCAACCCATTCCATGCTCTAATAGCACTAGGGAAGAAGGAGTATTTGTACAAATTTGTCCTAGCATATGGGACGAGGAATGTGCCTTTATTTTTGTGTCTTTCAGAGTATTTTATTAAATTTTGTTTTTGTATTTGAAGATTATGGTTCAGTGTTTTATGTATAATTGCTACTTTACTTTTGAGTCTTCTGTCCTGAAGGCTTTCTAAATTTAGTGATTTTACTAATGGTGTTACCCTAGTCAAATGTGAATATTCGTTTATTGATTTTGATTTTTGATTTTGTTTATATAAAAAAATGATGTGTGAAAAGCCAGACTCACATTCTACATATATAAATTAGTACTATACTTCCATCTTAGGTGAGCTTCATCTATCGTTAGTTACAAGTACCAAGCCTTTTGCAAAGATTCTTAGAGTTGATCCTTCTGAGGCCTTAGCGAGTGCTGGTGTTGTTGACTTTGTGAATGCATCTGATATTCCAGGAGTTAACCATCTTGACATTGTTATGGATAAAATCTTTGAGGACAATGAAGTAATATTTTCCCCCAATCAGTCTAAGTAACTAATTAGACAAATCATGATCTAAGTTTCACTCATGCATTATGTCCTTTTCAAGGTGACCTGTCAAGGTCAGGTTATTGGTGCAATTGTTGCAACCAGTCATGAATGTGCCAGGAATGCTGTTCGACTTGTCAAAGTGGATTATGAGGCCAAATCTCCTGTTATTATAACAATAAAGGTTAGCTTAAAAAAAAGTATTTTTTTAAATGTGTGAATAAATATATCATACAAAATTGAAACTTAAGTTACTACAAATTGTTCTTTCTAATTTATATTTAAAATGTTTTTATACATATGTATCACTGATGCATTAAATAAACTTTAAACAAAATATATATTTTTTATAAATATTCTTTAGGATGCAATTAAACACAATTCATACTTTAATGCCATCAAGAAAATAACTGCTGGCGACGTGGAAACAAGTTTTAAGTCATGTGATCATATTCTTGAAGGAGAAGTACGAATGAATGCACAGAATCATTTTTATATGGAAACCATGTCTACTCGGGCTATACCTGGAGAGAATGGAGAAATGGAAATATTTACTTCAACTCAAAACCCAACAGACATACAGGCAATGTGTTTTTATGATTCATATATACAGGCAATGTGTTTTTATGATTCATATTTACTTTATGATTCATGTTACCTTTATGATTCAAATTAACTTTAAGATTATCTTCATTGTCTATAACTTTAAAAATTTTACATAAAAAGTTATTGTCCTTGTGCACTGTTGACTAAGCTGTGTAATTATCATTGTGGAGGCACTTGGCTTCTGAGGTCCCGGGTTCGAATCCTTCAAAGACTAGAATTTTTTAATCCTGGCATCTTGAGCATCTCTTGAGTCCACCCAGCTCTAATGGATACTTGACATTAGTTTGAGAAAGTAAAGGCTGCTGGTCATTGTGCTGGCCACATGACACTTTCGTAAAAATGTGCGCCATAGAAACAGATGACCTTTACATCATTTGCCCTATAGATCACAAGGTCTGAAAAGGAACTTTACTATTCATCATTATATCAAGTAATACTGTAAGACATTCTATCTTCTCACCCTACAATAGTAAAAGTGAAAATAAACTCCTTAAAATGAAAGCATTGGCACACCAGTTTTAACTCTTTTATCTCCGTAACTATTTTTCCATGTTCTGACAATTGTTCATTTTTCACATTTGTACATTCTAACCTTTTAGGATTAAACTAACAGTTTTGTTTGTAATCAGAAAACACTACTTTTGGTATAGAATTATAGGAGAACCCGTGCTCTTTTTATATAACAGAAACTATACTTTATAATGAAACGTAAAATAATTAATGCACATTTTTTTCAAACAGCTACATATGGCTTCTATCCTGGGTGTTGACTGTAACAAAGTGGTTGTCAGAACAAAGAGAATTGGTATGTCATTTCATGAACACTTTGGATAACCATAGCTACCAATAGAAATAGTTGTCAGTTGGGATGTTCCTGCCACAATCTTATGTTATCATTTGCCTCCCCTTACTTTTGCCTTGTAATTGTTCTTTGCTAAATATCTTAATCAATGAGCACATGCTGGTATCATGCTTTTTTTTAGCCTTTATGACTGATTATGGTGCTCTCATGCCAATCCAAATCAATCAGCCTTATCTGACCCATTCACTGTGCTTCTCTACATAGTTTTGGGCTATAAGATATTTTCCTATGTTTTAAAGTTATAAAAAGAAAAAAAAATTCTGAGCCTAATTAAATATTTTTAAGATAGTCTTATAAATGTTGTCAAATATATAGATCACAGCTAGAACTGCATATCCATGTAAAATACTGTACTACTGTTTAATCTAAATCAGACTTAAAGACAATCCCTTATTATTTTTATAAATAACAGACATTTTTTCAAAAAGAAGATAACTATATGTGCTTTTTATATCCATTATATCTAGTCATGCATGTCAATTAGAGACTACAAGCCAATCTACTAAGCCATTGGTTTTTCTGTCTGATTCATCGTGGTCGAGAGGCTAAGTGTGCTTGAACTTGGCTTGTCTTGGCTACCTAGAAGGGGGCTCAAGGTTCGACACCCGACTCAAGCAGAGTTGCATTTACTGAGCTCCTAAAGGCAGCACAAAAAACCAACTCCTAGATACCCCCTCCCCCACTGGTCCACAAATGGACCAAAGCGCTCTGAGCATGCTATAAGCATGAAAGTAGCGCTGTATAAAAACTATAATAATAATTCAGGCAACTAATTCCATGTTCTAATATATCACTAGTGCAAAGAGTTTATAAGATTTTTATCTTGTCTCTTTTTATTTCTTTATATGTGTTTGTAACATCTGGTTTATATTCCTCATGTAGTCTTTACTTTTGTTACTGATAAAACAAGGAAAGTAGACATTTGTATTTAAAGTTTTAAGAATTTATTTTTTTCTTAATTAACACAGGTGGTGGTTTTGGAGGTAAAGAAACACAGACTTTATTGTCTGCAGCTCCAACTGTTATAGCTGCTCACAAGTAAGACTTAAAAATAATATCTGACATTTTTACTAAATTAATAGAATGTAGATTAATCTAAAAATTCAAAATTCATTTGGCAAAGTTCCTTTAAAAACAATATTATTACCATCTAAGACTGTCTAAACTTTGCAGATATAAATTAGAAATTATTTTATTTTTTTTTAATAAAATTTCAATGATCTTTAAATGTACATGTAGATGTAAATTATTATTAGAATTTTTTTTATTTTTTTTACAAATATGTAATTTATCTATTCACTTATCTGGCCTCTTTTTTTTTTTACAACAGACTTGGCAGACCCATAAGATGTATTCTAGAAAGAGATGAAGATATGATCACTACAGGGAACAGACATCCATTTCTGGCTAAATACAAAGTAAAATTGATTAATACACATACATATGATAAAAATTTATTAACATAAAGTAATAAAAAAAACAAGTTATAATAGGCCTACTGGGTGTGAGAGTTTCAGTAACAGATTTTGTACTTTCTTTTTTGGAAAAGAAGGGTGTGAAGAGTTAAATAAAAAAGATAAACCAATATAGTTAAGATTACTTTGAAAATATATTAAGATTAGGCAACCTTTTTTTTTCTCTTTAACCTGGAGTCAATATTGTTTTTAAAATTGTATATTAAACAAACACTTTTTGTATTGAAGAAATGAGATTTTGATATTGAATAAAAGACATTTTTTCCCTCTATTAAAGGAATGAGATTTTGATATTGAATAAAAGAAAAACTTTCTCTCTATTAAAGGAATGAGGTTTTGATATTGACATTAGAATACCTTTTTTTTTTCTCTTCTATAGAAATGAGATTTTGATATTCAAATAAAACTTTGTATCTTTTTAAAAAAAAATGTATCTATCTATCTCTCTTTAGGTTGGATTTACATCTAAAGGAAAAATTTTAGCTCTGGATTTGGAATTGTATAACAATGGTGGAAATAGTTTGGACCTTTCACTTGCTGTAAAGTGAAATAATAAATATAAAATATCTTTTTTTTTTTACCTTTTATTTTTATTGTTTAATTGGCACTTTTGACATTCTAAATATTTGTCATTAATTTAAAGATTGCTCAGAAAGAACTTATCAATGGCTGATTCAAGAATAAAAATGGAACTATTAAAAAAAAAAAAAAAAAAATTATGTGAAGTTAATTGGCTATGCTTTAGCCTGATATTAGTTGGAGAATGTTAAATGCAGTTTGCCATTATGCTGTCCACATGACATCCTCATTAACTTTCTGCCATAGAAATGCGAACTTTAGTTTCTTAAAAATTGGTTATGCTTTAGCCATTGTTATTTTTAAAAAGTAATAGATTCTTAAATTTTGAAATATATAAAGCACTTATTAATAAGATTATTTATAGGAGCTAATTGAATATACCACAGCCTAGATTTGATGAAGCAGCATTTAAATAATCTTAATCCAACCTATATACATATATCTAAAGTAACATCTCTAACTGATAAGATTAGGTAACATTTAAAATGATGTAATATATTTCACTGAAAAATTACTTTATGCAGGTGATGGAGAAAGCATTACTTGAAATAGACTCCAGCTATCATTTCCCTAACATGAGACTCATTGGCAGAGTATGTAAAACCAATATTATGTCTAACACTGCATTCAGGGCTTTTGGAGGTGTACAGGGTCATTGGATTGCTGAAAGTATTATGGATGATGTCATAGCTTATCTAGATCTGGATCCAGTAAAGGTAAAGAAAATCTACTTATGGCATATCATTTTTAAGTATATTATTTAATTAAGCTCATTGTCTTTCAGGTTGATAAATTTAAGACATGATCTAAAATTAATCAGGTGTCAAGTTGCTCATTTACTTTAATTTTGTGTATTTCAGTTTTAATAAGTTCCAGTGGTTTCATGTCCTCATTTGAATAAAATTTTAAAAAAATGCAGAAATAGACATTTTGAATTACACTTTAATCCATAAATTCTTAAAGAATAACCATAAATAAATTTTTTAAAGTTGTGATGTCAACAAAAATTCACTTCTTTAGTTATTCAAGAATGATGATTTGATGTTACGATTTAGCTTTTTTTATAAACTGTACCTGTTTTTAGTAGATTGATCTAGAAATGTAATATAAACTTATAGTCTCCTTTCACTCCTGTACATTCTAGACCATTTTTCCTCCTTTGTACTAAAGAAGTAGGATATACATCTTTTTTCTTTGCACTGTGATAAAAAGAATTATAAAATCAAGTTTGACTTGTAGAGTGATTGAACTGACAAGATAAAAAGACATTGAACACAAGATGTCTGACTATTCAATTTCTTTTTCTTCACTTCAGGCCAGAGAACTAAATTTTTTTCAACCAGGTGTTTTGACCCACTATAATTTTCCAGCAGGAGGGGAATATCTAAAAACCTGCTGGGACATGTGTCTAGAACAAAGTCATTATTACAGAAAATCTAAAGAGATTGAGGAATACAACAGGTCTGTCATCAGGATGATTTTATTTTTTATCAAACTGTTAAGATACTACATTTTTGCTATAGTGTTTCTTTAACACAAACACAAGAGGAGGTTTTAATTCTTACATAAAGATTCTTTTATTTATACAATTAATAAATATGGATAACTATGTAGTGTTTTTTTTTATTTATCAAATGCACATTGTACTTATACAAATAATCTTGTATTGTTGTTTAATGGCTTATCAATTATGTATATATATATTTGTCAACAGATCTGTTTTACATTAGCCTTATTTTTGTTCAACAAATTGATAGTTGTCAAATCTCACCAATTTTCGCTTCAATGAATATTTTATTATAGACAAAATCGCTGGAAGAAAAAAGGAATGTGCATAATTCCCATCAAGTTTGGCATTTCATTCCTTCAAACACACATGAATCAAGTAAATAATTTCTCTGCTATTTTTTGTCAGCTCCTTTCTCTATATTGTGTACAGTTTAAAATTCTGACATAAATAAAAAAAATGGATCTTAAAACATTCTTACACAGGCAGGGGCATTAGTCCATGTCTATCGAGATGGATCTGTCTTGATTGCGCATTCTGGGATTGAGATGGGGCAAGGACTTCACATTAAAATTGCTCAGGTTTTTATTTAATATAAATACATTATAAAAAATTGTGTATAGATTTTTTTATGTACATAGTACATGTTATTATTATTACATATTTCCTTCTTGGTTGAATTGCATGTCTTTTACTATAAGATTATTCTTATATTTACAAACAACAAAACATTTTTTTTTAACATGTCTAGGTTGCTAGTGAAGTTTTCCAGCTACCCTTGTCTTACATACACATCAGTGAGACTAGTACCAATACAGTACCAAACACTCAGCCTACAGCAGCAAGTGTCAGCACTGACCTTAATGGTATGGCTGTCAAGGTAAAGCCGTAAGTCTTTGATTGGATTATTTATTATCAATACATATTGATATGACTTTCTATCTGGCTCTCTGCTAATACTGACAACTAGACACAACTAACTCTTGAACTTGACCACTTCTCGAAATGGTTGGTACTTAATTACTTGCGTGTAATAGCAAGTAAATAGTGTACAATTATAAGTATGAAATACTGACTGTACAATTATTTCTCCCACATCCATTCTCAGATCAAGTTGAAACTTTGAACAATTATTCATTGGTGCAGACAAGACATGAATTAATAGAAAAACATTAACCAATTAGTTTATTTTACTGGTATTAATTATTTTGTTTTATATCAACAAGGGAAATTAATCCTTCAGTATTTACAGATATGGCTATTTTTCCCATACACATTCTCAATCAAGTTGATACTTTAAACTAGTATTTAATGTACCAAACAAAACATGAATCAAAAAAAAAAAAAATTGAACCAACTAGTCAATTAATTTTTGGGTAATTATTTTGTTGATATTGAATAAGGGAAATAGCTATTGCATTATTGATAATTGTAAGAGCAGAGTTCTTCCCCTTAAAAGATTTTTATATATTTTGCTAGTTTTTCTTAATATTCCCTACCATGTTATGGTCTACTTCTTACATTTGCATATTTCTATCAACAGGCTGCATGTGAGACTATCATTGAAAGACTAAAGCCATTCATTAAAACTAATCCAAAAGGCTCATGGGAACAATGGGTAAAATTTTTTAAATAATATATAGCCTGCGCCAGTAGCCTTCACAAATGCAGAAAGAAAGGCTTTGCTAAAACATTTTTTTTTTTAATTTGTAAACTTTATGTTCCTAAATTATTATATTTTGTAATAGTTTTTTTTTAGTGTTGCTTTTTTTTAAAATCTCTTTTTCAGATAAAAGACGCATATTTGGGGAGAGTCAGCTTATCTGCAACAGGATTTTATAGGTATATAATTATCACATTCATTTTTTTTAAAAATAGTTTGAATAGTTTTTTTAGTTGCATTTAAATTAGTTATTTGCTAAATTACAATAACTCAGCATATTATAATTTTGTTTACATTTAGTCAAATAAAATATTATTCCATTGGTCAATTTGATTTAGAACTCCTGATGTTGGTTACAACATGGATAAGTGTATTGGCCAACCATTTGCTTATTACACTTATGGAGTAGCTTGCAGCATAGCTCAGATAGACTGTCTTACTGGTGATCACAAGGTCAGTGGACATAAATACGATTAGTTCAAAAAGAAATTCACTATTATTAATACAAAAAACAATGAAAACATTATGCATCTAACCAACCTTTTTTAGAAGTGTAAATCACCTATCTGTTTAAGAACTGATATTAGAAATAGAGGCATGGTGGCTGAGTGGTATTGCACACAGCTTCTGAACTGATGGGTTTTGAGTTTCAATCCCAGTGATGTCCCTGATTAAAGCCAATGCTGATGGGTACCTAGCATTTGTTAGGGAAGTTGGTCATTATGCTAGCCACATACCCTTGTTAACTCTTTGCCATAGAAACAGATGAGCTGCCCCCATAGATTTCAAGGTCTGAAAGGGGTACCTTTACTTTACTTATTGGAAATGGCATCTTAATCACATTCCGGGTTAGTTAAGGCCAGTTTTTGATATTTCATGTTCATGGTGCAATATTAAGATTTTATCGATGTCCGAACTACATAAATAAAGCTTGAGGCGTTAAGTGTTGAAACAAATTATGAATAAACATGAGCCTGAGGCTCCAATATGTGTTGAGCCTAAATATAGAATTTTTGTCAAGACGATTATGGCAAGAAATGTGGTTGTGCTCTAAGTAGCAATGCCAAATAACAATACTGATTTGAAATCTGGATGGTCTAAGTAAATATTAAATGGTACTTGGTCACTGCTAGGCAATGACACCGGGTGGGGTCATTTGTTTGTGTCCTCTTCTGGGCTTATCTATGTTTCACCATATTTTCTTCACCTTTTTCTCTCAATAAACTTTGTTCCTGCTATTATATGTTACATTTCATATTTGTTCATAAACTGTGCTGACTTTATGTTATCAAATGTAATTTTAGAAGCAAATTTCACACACATGACTTGAAAATATCTGCTTTTCTTAACACCATAACTCTAGCTACTGAGTACTGATATTGTGATGGATGTTGGTAATAGTATAAATCCAGCTATTGATGTTGGGCAGATTGAAGGTGCCTTTGTTCAGGTACAATACATTCTTAGTTTCTTGATTTAGTTTATACATATTACAGAATTTTCAAAAGATGGAAACATCTTAAAGGCTTATTATCATATTATTTTTTATTTTTACTGAGGAGTAAAATTGTTTCATTTTGTCAATCTTGTTTTTTCAAAGCCTTTACTTTTACCATATTTAAATTTAAAAAGTTATATTATTATTGTTGTAGTTAGACAAAATAAAAAATACATTATTGCAACTGTTAAAGATATTGCTCTAAAAAACAACAACATTACAGTAGACAAAATGCTATGTTTTGGTTTGAGTAGGACTTTTTTATTTATAGCAGTAATTTTACAATAGCATTTGTGTTTTTGGTCAGCATTACTTATCCCTTAGTCTGTTGGGGGACTACACACGACTATCTTTCTCCATTACTCTCTTTCTTTTGCCTTGATAAGAATCTTTTTCAATGATAGTCCTGTCCATTCTTTGATGTTGTTTTTGCATCACTTTCCCTCTTTGCCTCTTCTTCTTTTTCTCTGGAACTGTTCCCAGAAGAAAGGTTGTTGTAAGCTCTGAGGTAGCATATTTGACAGTGGTCAGCAGGTCATTGTGGGGGCCTATAGTCATTGTAATACTGTTTAAAATTTCCTCATTTTTGGTGTGGTCTTTGTGGTCTTTTTTTTCTTTAAGCTGAAACTAAATTTGAATCTTTATTTTTTTTATCTTAATTGTACAGTTTTTGTTATATTTCTATATACTAAAGTTCATTAGTGAAAATGTGAAATAAAAGAATTTTAAATTGCTGACCAGGGATGTGGGTTAATGCTTCTTGAGGATGTCAAGGTTAATGCAGAAGGATATCACCTAACCAGAGGGCCTGGATACTACAAGATTCCTGCTTTTGGTAATATTCCCGCAGAATTTAATGTTAGCCTTGTTCCGGACAGTCCCAATCCAAAAGCAATATTCTCATCTAGGGTGAGTATAATTGATACGTCAATATTCCTCTCTCACTCACTTAACCTTAATTAGGAGACCAAAGTTAAAAGTTTATCTAATGGGAAGAACCACAAAATCACCTCCATGTCACTCAATACTGTAGGGTTAAACTCCCTTTTTCTTTATAAAACAAAATAAATTAGTTAATTGCCACTAATTGATTATTAATTGGTTAATTTTGTTATGTATTCATATATTGTCTTCAACTATCAATAATTGTGTGAGATTTCAACACAATCCAAGAATGGGAAGTGGGAGAAAGAACAACTACAAAGCTTGTACTAGACAGACAGAGTGAGTTCTTTGTAAAATATTCCAATGCAAAGAACTTTGTCAGAAAACTACTTCTCTTACTTGTTCTGCTCTATTGGTATCAGTCAAGCATGGGAAGCATTACAATGAATGGCCAAGTCCTGACTGCACACTGGGATATGAGGACATTGCTGAGCCCATCTCTATGATCACCTCTGTTAGGAAACTGTAGGCAGTTCTGCCTACTTAAGACCCTGATAAACAGATGACCACCCTAACCCATTTAACCTTTATGGCCTCACAGAAGAAACTTGTTACCTTAAAGCTAATTAGTTTCTTTGAATGAGTGTTACATGTAGCTGAACCTTGAATTCAATATCATTCATTTATATATTCTCTATGAATAGCTAAATACAGTATACAATTTTATCAGTGGTTACTTTAAGGATCAGTCATTTCTCATGTTTGAATCAGGGTGTTGGTGAACCTCCATTGCTCCTTGCTTCCTCGGCTTTCTTCGCTGTTAAAGATGCTATAAGAGTGGCCAGGAGAGAGAATAAGGAAAACATTTTGTTTACTTTAAACAGTCCTGCTCTTCCAGCCAACATTCGCATGGCCTGCATGGATGACCTCAGCAAAAGGGTTAGCAATTAGTCTAGTTCAAATAATGTTTTTTATCAAAATAGCACATTTGTTAAATTTTTGTTTTAAATAAAAGAATTTTTATAAAATTAAAGCTGACATTATTTTATATCATATTCACACTTTTAATGTTTTAAGTTGTTAAAGGTCCAATTCTGGCATCTAACATAATGCAACTTAAAGTTTACCAAATTTTTTATTACCTTTGTTGAACAAAGGAAACGGCTTTCCTGGTAGTATTTTATACATTTAAAATACATTCTTGCTAGTTCAATAAAATAAGAGTAATATTAAAATAAGAAAACTTTATCAATATTTCATTTAAATGTGTACATTAAAATTGGGATTATTTATTATTTTGTTCAATAAATTATTTAGGAATCAAATATAGGTAGGAAAAAAAAAAATTGAATTTTTTTTTTCTATTGTTCAGTGTCCTAAATGTTATTTTTCTTGAAATCACAAAAAGTAAATTTGGTTACCTTTAGTCTCATAAATCTCTTGATATTCATCAATCTACCACAGTGCTGCCATGAGTCTAATGATGATAATGTCTCTTGCATTAAATATTTATTTACTTTTCAGTTTCCTTTGGCTGATCCTGAGACGTATGTCCCTTGGACTGTTGATTTATAGAAGTAAGTCCCTTGGACTGCTGATCTACCGGCTGTGTCATTTATTTGCAGCTACAGAAATTCCATTTAGCCAGTTCACCTGAACTTTTAATTATATTTACCTTGATTGGCCAGAGAAGAAAAACATTTGGAGACCAGAAAGCTAAACACTCAGACCAGAAGTCAAAACACTACGAGACAAGGGGAAAACAATTTGTTTGGCATGTTTTAGTAGGAAGAATGTCATTGGTTGCTAGGGGAATATCAAATGAATCTATTATTATTCTTATGAATATGTGCACTGTTTTTTTCACTCATATTAATTTAATTAATGCACTCTCTCTTTGTATTCACATAATGTGAAACTAAAGCATTTAAATATTTTCTAACAAACACATTATTCAGACTTCATTGAATTTTAATATATAAGACCCTAGGGGAATGCTAGTTACAATTCATCATAATTAATTATATGTACATTATCGCATTTACATTATATCCATAATCTAGTTCTGCATTTAAAAAATAGTAAGAGAACCAAAATAGAACTTTAGTCAGTTATTTTCCTAAATTCTCTTAAAGTAATAGAATCAGCAAAACGAGGTGTTTGCTATTAAGAAATCTGAAACATTTTAGCTGTCAAAAGCCTTTTGTTAATTTATGTAATTAGAATTCAGGATATTCAGGATGTGTAAAAACCTATGTGTTGACTTGTCGATGTATAAAATAAAACATTTCCATTTTCTGTCAAATATTTTTGTTTTTTTTAATATTGATAAATTGATGTGTGTCTATTTTGAAAGTAACCAAAATCAATAATTTCATGGATTTTCAAAATTTTGCTTTAACAACATATTTTTGGATTCCTTGAAGTCTGTTAACTATCATATTATGAGAAATTGAAGCTAAACTAATTGCTGGCTGTTCTGATACTTTTTAGCATTAAGAAACCATCTATTGGTTTTATTTTATATACAATAATAATAATGACAATTTTATTTATAAAGCGCTATTAACAAACATAATGTTTATCTCAAGGCTCTACAATAACATAACAAACCTAAACTTTATAAACACAGAATTAAAATAACAAACAAATCTAAAAAAAGTTTTGAACAGTTTGGTCTTAATGTTCTTAAATGTAGTGAAGCATGTTGTCTGTCTGTTATCAATGGGTAGTGTGATATACCTTCGTCTTGTACTTATTGATGCCTGTCTGATTTCGACATATTACTCTGGAGATGTCTTGAGTTTTTTGTATGGGTGTATTCAATGTACTAACTAACAAGAACATAGACGCACACAAACTAAGTCCAAACCATTAGATAACACAGATGATGGTTTAATACTGAAAAGGCCACAGTCAAGTCTCTGTCTTTAAAACACATTGTCCCTAAGATATCCTAACAACACCAACTGACTTTACGTACATAGGTAGTCTTTAACCCAACTAAGTCATGACGTCACTACGTCGCGTTCAAATTCTGTCAACTATGGTGCGTCTCTATACAAACTACTAATACTAAGTGTCTCACAGAATGACTCTTGAGAATGTATTTTATCTAGAAAATCGATTATAATTTTAAAAAATGTGAACAAAAACAAAAAAATATTTTGTAAATTTTATTATCTGACTATTTACAACAACATGAGCCACACAACTACATCTTGGGTGCACCATAAGCATCAGGCAATCTCTCTATAGAATATCTGAAACAATAGAAAAGAACAGTTCAAGTATTACTTAGGGCTGACATAGGACAACATTTTAATATAATAGTTTTAAACAATGTGATAATGGCATGTCCTGAAACAACTGCATTATCACACTAAAGAAGAGCAGCTACATTTGAGACTCGAGTAGATTACACAAAAAGTGAAGAACACAGAAAACTCAAACAAGGGCATGAACCCAGGACATGCACAAAACTGACAAAGTTCTTTAACTCTTTCTCTCCGTAATTATTTTTCTCGTTTTGAAAGTATTATTCATTTTGCTCATTTGAATTTCACTTCTATCCTGTTAGGGTTAAACTTCAATTACGTTTTTGTTTGTTATCAAAACATTTTATATTTGGTATTGAGTTATAGGAGAATGCATGCTCGTTATACTTAACACAAATTAAATTTTATAAATCCAAAAATCAATTTAGTTTAATGGGAGGTCAAATCAACGTTGGTATCGTCTATTAAGAGAGAAAGAGTTAAAGACAAAGGCCATTACATTATATTTCTTTAATAGTTATGATAAAATTAGTGTACAGAGTTTGTATATAGCAGCTTCTTTAAAGTAGCCTTTAAATTTAAGCAAAAAGCTCATTCTGAAACAATTGATCTTAAAAGATCACATAATTTTGGATTAACTAATCAGAAAAATATTTCTTTCAGTCAAACATCTGATTACTAGATGCTCTGATCTACTGCTATGTGATGTAACAAATTCAAGGGTTCATTGTCTGGTCACACATCTTCATATTTCTTTCAATTTTTAAGTGCTGCTATTTCATCTTTTTATTTTTATATACTGTGTCAGAAACTCCATTAGTAAACGAAACATGCTGACATTACTCTCTTAGCTCTTTGGCTCCGCAACAACGCACAGGACGTTGATTTTAAAAAAGGGGAAAAAAGTCGGACCAACGCTGGGGGCATCGGCTATTTCAAATTTATTTTTTTCGTTTCTATTTCTCCAATTCTTGTTTTTTATAGTTTAATTTTTTATCTAGAATAGTTTCCCTTTGCTAAACATCCGGAATTTCCTTCATTTAACATGTTTTTATTTTGTACGAAGTTTGTAAAGAGATGACATTTATTTTAACATGGAGCTTCAACCAGGGCCATATAAACTTTGTAGATCTAAATATTTCTTTGATAAAGAAGTATAATAATTCAGATGACAGTGATTTTGTTTCATCTGATGGTGATATTGATAAATCTAATTATATAGATCTAGATTTAGTAAATTAATTTATAGATCTAGAATCTAGGGCTAGGTCTAGTAATGATGAAGTTTATCAGCTGATGAAGCAACTCCATCCCCAGCTAATGTTCAATGTAGATCTAGAACTAGTTTAGCTGTCTCTACATCATCTAGATCTAAATCTAATCAGATAGAGGTAAATCTCTAGATCTATCATCTAGGCAGTGAAACAGATCATTTTCAGATTTGTACCACCAAGAAATTGGGTTGTCAACCTAGACAGTCAGCACAGCATCTATTGAGCTGGAATGTTCTTTTTTTTTTAATGACAATCACATTGTTGATAGTCTTGTCAGCAAAATAAATAGCTATGCTGACCATGGACCAGTTATGCCTCAAATCTTTATACCGATCACCCTTCATGCAAAACATGACATTCATAGAGTAATTGATTTACTGTTTCATGGTGTCATCGTTTTCCCGAAAACGTTCGAAGCAAACACCAACTGGACAGTGACGACTCAGAACTAGGCTAGGCTTATATATACCAGAATATTTCTTCAATACCTAAATATTATGGGGAAAATAAGGCTCACCTGTGTTGTGTGATGTACATGATTGGAACACCTGGAATTTTCCGGATTCTCTTCTTTAAATCTTTATCATTGGTAGCTACAATGTAGCATTTACTCTAGTAAAAGATGAAAAAAAAAAAAATTACAATCAGTGGTAATTAATGGTTGGCTAAGATCTATATTAGTTTCAATAAGACCTTTTTTTTTAAACATGAGTAAAATTCAATATTATCAACACTATCCCCCCTCCCCAATATATTATAAATTAATACATTATTTCATTATGTCAAAAATTGTGTGACTTTGCTTTGACATGATAGGATATGTATAAAAGTAGAAAAGTAAAGTTCCACTTTCAGACCTTGCAATCTATAGGGAAGATGATGTTAAGGTCATTTGTTTCTATGACCAACAGTTAACGAGCAGGGCCAGCACAATGGCCAACTGCCTTTACTCTCCCTAACTTAAGTCAGGAACCCATTAGAGTTGGGTGGACTTAGGGGCACCCTAAAAATAAAATTCAAAATCCCAGTTTTCACAGAGATTCGAATCCAGGACCCCAGGTTAGGAAGCCAAGCGCTTAACCACGTCTGCCCCCTAGGATAAGTTGTAAAGTGATATGTACAACAAAGAGAAAACATTTTCTTTTATATATTTGACATTAACAACACCAAGTTGAAAACAATTATTTCTCATAAATTCATTTATCTCATGATCTGTAATGTTTCATACAATCGTCATATTAGTGTTCCTCTATGGAAACAACATGTGCATCTTCCTAAATGGATTTTGAAATAGAAGAAGAAAAAAAATTGACTCTGTATTCCTCTTAGGATAACAGAGAACTCCTCTCAAATGACAAATAATTATGGCCAATGCTAAAAACTTGCAGACTGCCACAATTGAGTACTCTACAAATGAACAAGAAAAAAAGTTGTGTAAATATCTAAGTTTTAGGGCAAAAGCCCAAGGCAAAGATAGATAGAAGGAATGAAAGTAACATGTAAATGCAGAAGGGAAAAGTAAAATAAATATAACTGTTTATCCTCATTTCCATCATGTTGAAAACTTGTAAGTTTCTCAGACCATTACTTTACTTGAAAAGCACAGAATGAATTTATTACTTTGAAAGTGAGAGGCACATTTTATATATACTTTTTTGCTGCATTATGCTTTAAATCTATTGCCTGATGCTAAGGAAATGATCAGGCTAAAACCTAAAATAATTTATTCCAACCTCAGTGACTCTCCTAACTATGCAGTCATCAGCATAAGTTCCTTTATGGATGCAAGTCAAACGATGAAATCTTGGGTCCTTGGCAATCCTGAATGAGAGGAGTCGTGCAATGAAAAAGATTAGAGCAGATGTCAATGTGTAGTGCTTGAAGTTACAGTTATACACACAAAAAAATGCGTAGGTGCTACAAGTAAAAGTTACTTATTTATTTGAAGCCTAACTATGTCAAACTGTACAAGGTTGTTTGCCTTTTTTTTAAAGGGGGAGATAACCAGTTGGAGAGACATGGTGACATGTTTTTTAAATGTACAAGTGCAGTGCAAACAAAGCTGATCAAATGTGGTGGGCTAGAATTAAACTTTTTGGTGACTTAGATTTATAAGTCAGTTTATGAGTTTATCTAGTTTTACAAAGACAGTGTGCTCCACTAGACAGTATATGGTCTTTTACACTCCCATAAAGCCAACAAGAAGTGGTGAATCAAACCTTTCATGCCCTATTTCCTCTAGATCCACAAGAACTTTCTTGTTTTCAACAAACTTTGATTTCTAAACATGATCGCAATGTTTTCAGAGCTATGATCAGAGCCAAGTATCACACTGTTTAGATTTGCTATGAGGTGGAAATGTTTCTTTTAGAACTATCTACATGCCAAATAAAATGGCTTCAATATTGTTATATAATCCTCTTACTTTAATGCAATTCTGTATTTTCTGCCCAGCTTCTCTAGCTCAGCCATAACACAATCTGTTATGTATGGAATACCTTTAAAAAAACAAGGATGAGAAAAATAAAAAACATCAGAATAATCAGGAGTATGCAAATATCTAGTGGACTGGCTAGGAATACTTAATTGTAAAAAGACATTTTGTTATGATTGATTTTTATTCTGAAAAAGTAAATGTACTTTTTAGGGAAGCATAGTGTTTTCTGCCAAAGCTATGTTCTTTTTAAAAACTAAGAAACAATGTAACTTTTGTAAAAGAAGCACTTTTGCTCAAGCTAATAAAACTAAAGGTCTACTAATGATACACATAAATTTGATAGAACAACTGTTGAAACACAACATACTCAAAAATTAACTTTGTGTTTACATACAGTGACAGAAGAAGGGGAGATTATGGTCATATGGTAATGAAATGTCAGACAGTAGTAGACTAGTTAAATGAGTAATGTTGCTAAAGATAAGGCTGAAAAAGACATGCTACATATAATCCAACAACATTTCCAATTTTCTGGATCAATAAAATCATTCAATTTTTTCAAATATATCTGTATCATGATGGTTAGAGATGTCCTGGTATAAGCTTCTTTAAGTCATGCGGAAGAATTGATTAAAAAAAATAATTTTTGTTTTATTTAGATTTCCCACTTTCAATTTCTTAGCAACATGTGGCGCTCCTCAGAGAAAGAATGCAGAGCCATTGCATCTTTTTTTTTTTTACTGTGTTTCAGAAGTGTTAGATGAATGCTTTATTGCTTATGACATGAATCTTAGGGGGAGAGTAAAAATTGGGGAGAAAGGTCAAGGCTAAGTCAATTTGTTTTGCTTTATTTAGAACATAGTTTTAAAAAGTTGTTTTTTTCCTTCTATACTTTTGACAATAAAATTCCTTCCCTTTACTTGTCACCAGAAAGTGTTTTTATGTGCTAAAGTAAAATAAATTATAGCTTTTATATAGCGCTACTTTCATTCTTATAGCATGCTCAGAGCGCTTTGGTCCAATCTCATTTGTGGACTAGTTGGGGGGGGGGGGGGGGGTGAGGGAGACAAGGTATCTGGGAGGAGGTTTTCCGTGCTGCCTTTAGGCGCTCAGTAAGCACAACTCTGCTCGAGTCGGGTGTTGAACCCTGAACCCCCTTCGTAGGTAGCCAAGCCAAGCTAAGTACTTAGCCTCTCGACCACGATTATTCACCCTTCCTCTTACATTCAAGTTAATTACTTAAAGAGCTTTCAAGAATGCTTCAGGCAGATACACAGGCATGTTGCTAGAAATGTTGAGTTGATAATATGTAATGTTAAAAAGAGCAAAAAGGGCCCCAATACCACAGAATAAGTTTAATGTCTCTACAAATTTCAACAGCATTTAAATGCCAGGCAAAAATTTTAATTTTTACTTTATTAGTATTATTCTTTTTTATATGTAGATATCATTTAATTTTCTTTTATAGGATGTGATTATTAGGAAGAAGAGGTTAAAATGTTTGAAACTTATGGTCATTTCGCTTTACACCCATAAGTTGAGACGATCCCTCTTGAGTGTTTAATAAAACAATCATAGCACAAGGACCTAATCATAGAAGTTTTAAAGTAAAATAGTTGCTGAATTTCACTGGACTGTTAGCATTAACTTACATTTAGCGTATAGACAGTCCATCATGCTGGTGACAACATCTAATTTGTTCTTAATTGAGAAGTTGATGAAATTTGTGTCAAGGATGATGTGAAATGGTGGACCTAGCTGAGTGTTGTAATTGAAATACATTGCTGAGGACGCCTGGGGCCTGACAGGAAAATAAAATAACATTGTCACATGTACATTTTAATAAATACTAATTTATTCTTTTTAAACACCCTCTTTCTCTTTATATATATATATATATATATATATATATATATATATGAGCTACCAGTATATAAAAGACAACAAAAAAAAAGAAAAGAAAAGAATAAAGAAAATATATTTATTATGTATATTTAGAAGGGTTAAAAACCTAAAAACAAAGATATACTACTGCAGGGGTGAATGCTGTATATTTATAAGGGTTAGTACAAAAAAAAATCTTTGATTACCAAATGCAATGCATATATCTGCCATTTGACTACTTACAATTCTCTTTGTGAAAGATTTTGTGGATCAGGCTTTTTCTTTTTTTTCTTGATGCGATCCTTTGCTTTTCTAGAATAAAATAATTTTAAAATATTTTATAAGGCCTTACTCCCAATTTCAATTTGTTTTCTCATAATGATACCAAAACTATATATCAACAAAATTATACATCGGGCATAAAAATTGTTTTTGATTTATAGATGGGCACACCCCAAACTCCAATAAATAGTATTTGTTTTGTTTTATAAGGCTTGTGTCTGTTGTATTTATGTGTATTTTTCTGTTGTGTTGTCTTTATATGAGAAAAAGAGTCCTTGTAATCACAACAAATTTCTGTAAGGATCAATAAAGAAGTCTTAGTCTTATTAAATCTTCAAAATATCCATAAATCAATTTAGAAAAATTAATGCATCAAAGACATTTAGTCAATTATGGTGGCATATTGTTTGAAAAATTAAATGATTAATTACTCACAGCCTTGTATCCTTTAAACTTAAAAGTCTTTTAACTTGAGCAAACTTCTTGGTTCTTTTATCTTTTCCCTGAGTAAAAAACAATATATATATATATAACTGTGGTTGTATTTCAATTTGATGAGTAAAACTGTCCTCTGTTACAGCCTGAATAATTGTATCCATCTGAATTTTATCTCTAAGTTAATTTAAATCTTCTATTCTACTATATTGTTGTATTTTAAATATTCTATTCTACTATATTGTTTCAAATCTGATGGTGGTGAAGGTAGGGGTAGTGATATGTGTGTGGCCAGTGGACACAAATCCCCCCAGGCCAGCACTAGAGGAGCAGTCAACCATGGCATGCTGAGACAGTCAACTGCGATGTCTGGTGAAATTTCAAGAAACATCTAAAATGAATAATACTCAGGCCAGGCAAAAGGGATGTGGTCATGTGATTAACCAGAATGGTTGACGATGTTCTGTCGGTTTCTGGAAGGCCAGTGGGGACATTATATAACGTGCGGAAGAATCACACTCAAGGCAGTTCACTTCAGTCGGGACTGACTACAGACTGGTTCACTAGAGACAACTTGGTTCTGTACAGTGCATTTCAGTGGTTCGTGTTTAAGTTTACATCTATATATATATTTACTAAAAAATATATTTGAATGAAATGAAATCAGAATGCTTCATGTTTCTAATTGAACATAAAGTAGATACAACAATTCCATTGCCATCTTAGCCTAGGTAGCCTACTTATAATCTAAGACAGACAAAAGTGATTTGGGCTCAGTCGAGACCAATCATCACAGAAGGCCTGAAATCTGACCTGTGGGCAGTGGAGACCAATAGCTTGTTGCCAAGTCACAGGTCTGTACGACATGGCAATAATCTGTCTATTGGTCTGCACTGCACACAGGTTGTGATGTTGCTTGTCAGTGTGCAGGCATTCTAGATTATAATTATAACAATTGGTCTCGGGGCTTAGAGATTAGATTCCAAATTAGAGTAATCTAGAGAATTAAGTGTGACAGTGAATGTGTAACTCACTAACTCAACTGACTGTGTTTAGTTAGACACTGTCGGTTAGTGTTAGAATCTAGGGAGGGTATAATTAATCATAATGTAGATGGTCAGATATGCAGTGTCAGACTTACTAGATTCTACTCTCTAGTTCTAGAAATCTAGATCTAGTCATAGTCTTGAGTAGAGAGTAACTTAGACCTAAGTAAGTTAGTCTACTCTTATTAAACTCTTAGTCAGTCAGTCTCAGAGTAAGTAAGAGTAGTAAGAGTCAAGAGTGACTTTTTTTTGTCTATGTCTATGTCTAGGCCGCTAGGGCTTAGGTTCTAGATCTAAGTCAAAGTTACAAGACTAGTCTAGAGTACAGACTGTCTCTACTAGTCAGAAACTGAGAAAGTCAGACCTAATGACTAATCTAATTATTATTATTATTAAATAATTATAATCTAATAAATCTAGATCTAGAGAAAAAGACAGTTGATCACTGTTATTTACATAGATCTAGATGACTAGTAGTTTGTGTACTTGATCAAAAAATCTTCTTATATGATACAAAGATGATGTCCTACACGTCATGCATTTTAACCAATGACCTAAATTCTGCCAGACCACTGGTTTTCCTGGCTAGCTTAGGCAACCCATTCCATGCTCTAATAGCACTAGGGAAGAAAGAGCATTTGTACAAATTTGTCCTAGCATATGGAACGAGGAATGTGCCTTTATCTTTATTAAATGTTTCTGAGTATTTTATTAAATTTTGTATTTTTGTATTTGAAGATTATGGTTTAGTGTTTTATGTATAATTGCTACTTTACTTTTAAGTCTTCTATCCAGAAGGCTTTCTAAATTTAGTGATTTTACTAAAGGTGTTACTCTAGTCAAATGTGAATATTCGTTTGTTATGAATATGAATCTCACTGCTCTATTTTGTGTCTGTTCCAGTTTCTTAATATTTTCTTGAGTTGAGGGGTCCCAAACAGAGGATGCATATATTCTATTATTGACCTAACCAAGGTTAAATAACATTTTAGTTTTATGTTCTTATTTGATTTATAGAAATTTCTTTAAATAAACCCTAATGTTTTGTTTGATTTTTTTATAGTTTCGTCAATATGGGGATTCCATGACAGTTTTTCATTTATTATAAAACCTTAAGTATTTTGCATTTTTAGTCTGTGTTACTGCAATACTGGTTTACCATGAATAAGATTTAAGTGGAATTAATTTGTTTTAAATTAGTTTTTTTGTTACTTTTCATAACTGACATTTTTCTGGGTGGAAAGACACGCCCCAATTTGATTCTCATTTCTGTAATTCATCTAATTCTCTTAGTAAAATTTCTGTATCTTGTGTTGTTTTATTGTTCTATAGATCTATATTACTATATTATGCAATCGTCTGCAAATAATCTGACTTTTGTTCCTGAACTAGAATAATGCAATTAGGTAAATCATTTGATGTTTATACATATGAATATGATATTATGTAAATTAAAACTAGTAGTGTAAGTGGACCTAAGACTGTTCCTTGACGTACACCTGAGTTTACTGTTAACAGTGTTATTGGTGTTGATTTAGAATTTAGAGCCATTTTTTATTTTCAATGAGTTTGTTCTCCCTATCAGAAAATCTTTAATCATTTTAAATTAATCCATTGTCACTGATCATTGATGTAATGGACCAAAACAGACACAAAATAGAGCAGTGAGATTCATAACAAATGAATATTCACATTTGACTAGAGTAAAACCTATAGTAAAATCACTAAATTTAGAAAGCCTTTAGGACAGAAGACTCAAAAGTAAAGTAGCAATTATACATAAAACACTGAACCATAATCTTCAAATACAAAATTTAATAAAATAGTCTAAAAGACACAAAGATAAAGGCACATTCCTTGTCCCATATGCTAGGACAAATTTGTACAAATACTCCTTCTTCCTTAGTGCTATTAGAGCATGAATGGGTTGCCTGAGCTAGCCAGGAAAACCAGTGACTTGGCAGAATTTAAGTCATTGGTTAATATGCATGACTAAATGCATGACGCGTTGGACGTAATCATCTTCTTTTTTGAAGTAACGTCTGTATTATATAAGATAAGATAATTAATAATCAATGCCAAAATTTTAAAAATATTTTAATTTTTTAAGCAAACTTTAAGTGACAGTCCGAAGTTTAACTTGAAACTATGGACTATCATTAGTGACTATGGTGATCTATATCTAAATCTATCTATTATACAAATGTGTTACCAACCATTGTTATGAGAATTTATTATTACAAGTGACTTAGATCTAGATGGTTAGATTTATTTACGAAGACTTAGATCTATCTAGATGTGGGTAGATCTAAATATTTCGGGCTGCTGGACGTGTTCTCACGCTTCCTTATTCACTTCAATATTTACTTCCAATTTTTTAAAAACCTTTGTAAGGGAAGCTACTCTCATATCTATACTTCATAAACTATTTAAAGGGTCTGTAGTCTATTTTCACTGTCGTCTATTTGAATCTAGATCTAGATTAGAACTTTATACCTAATCTAATCCACACATAGATAGACCTAGATCGGTAATTTCTAATACATGATATTACCCATAGGGTATACACATGACGTAAATAATAAATTTGTATGATGTAAAATTAGTCTAGACCTAGACAATCTAGTCTAGAGTTCAGTTATTCATTTCAGTTCTTCTCTAAAAGTATCTGACTCTATATGTATATCTACTTATCTACTAGTATTATCTAACTCTAGCAGCTACACCGCCCTCTGAGACTAGTTAGTCTAGTCTAGACTTTAAGACTAGTTAGTCTAGACAGTAGACTCAGTTTGACTGTAGTAGTGTAGTGACTCTAGACCTAGTCACTAGTAGTTAGTAGTAGTAGCACTAGTGACTAGAGTCAGTAGAGTACTATTACTAGACTTAACGAGATCTAGATCATAGATGGTCTAGCAAGTCTAGTAATAAGTAACTAGAGTCACTACACTAAATTCACTAATGTTTCTAGTCAGTCTAGTCAACTCTAGTCTAGTCATACTCTAGCAATTAGTAAACTTTAGACACTCTGACTCTAGTTAACTCTCTAGTGCTCTAGTCCAAACTCTATGTAATCTAGTACAAGTAGTAGACTGATTTATTAGTCAAAATAGTGATTATCATAAAAATTAAATCATTATGACAATTATGTCAATATTTGTTTTTATTTATTATCATAAATAATTATTTTATAATCTAGATCTAGTCTAAATAATTAGAATAAATCTAGTACTAGGTTATTTATTTTAAGTTATAAGATCTGCAATAATCTAGATGACTAGATTCTACTTCTGAATCCATTACTACTCAGGACTGCTGTCTAGATCTAGACTTTTAGACTATTATTCTCTAGACTTGAGAAATTTTTTTAGGCCTACTAAAATTAGATAATATAATCTATTTAAAATTAAATTATAGTTATAGGTCTAATAATATATAATTTTTATATATTTAACTTCATTCTTCTTATTAATAAGTTCTGTAATCTTAGTAATTTAATTATAATATTTAATTTAATAAGCAGAGTTGTCTACAAGTATGCATCTCTTGCGTATTTTGTACGCAAATGGACCTGAAAATACCTGAGTACGGTTTATCATCTGAAAATACGCATTTCCACTCTAAAGTAAAAAGCAAAAAAAAATAATACTAAAAAAAACTAGTAGTTCTTGCTAATCATATACAGATCAGTGAGCCAGGAAAAGGACTATTCTTATTAGATTTTAATTAGATCTACCACGAGATAGTATCGTTTTTTTTCACCCGCGCTGACGCGGCGCGCGAAGATTCAAATGTTTACTAGATCTAGATCTTACAGATCTTAATAAAGCTGAGTTCCTTTCAACGTGTAAGTTTATATGAAGTCTTCAAACTGATTGGGAATTAATTGATTAATAAAATTAATTAGTTCTAATTGATCTAGACTGGATCTAGAACTAGACTGTAGTACTGTAGTAGAGATATTTTACGATCTCAGGCACCTGTAATAGAATTTAAGTAAATCTAGATTTAAAATTATGATCTAGATCTATTTAGGTCTAGATTATTCTAGAATTAGATCTAGATTTATATAAAGATCTAAATCTAGATCTAATTCTATTCTAGATCTAGATGTGACCAGGTGTGTAGCCTACTAGACTTAGATTTAGAACTAATCCAGATCAAACTAATCAGAGTACATCTAATTATAGATTTAGAATGCAAAATAGGCTCTATATATGTGTAACTAGATCTAGATCTACAATTTTTGCAATCTTATCAAGAGATTTATTGATTCCCTTTCTTAATAAATCCTTTATGAAATCTTAAATTTAAAAAAGGGGGCGAAATTGGCTGTTCTAACTTCGATTCCATGGGATTGTTAGAATATCTTTAAATAACCCTATGCACATTAAAAACCAGTCAGCTGTTAATGAAGCTGCCTATAAATCTAGATCCATTCTAGATCTAGATTTGATTTTTTGTAAACCACCAAATGAAGGAGAGAGTTCTTTTGAGATAATTGGTGAGAAGGTTTTAATAGAAGAAATGGTAAGTTTAGCTTTTAAATCTCTCTCTCTTAGCATGACAAATGGAATCAAACTAATGTTCCCTGACTTGCAGAATGTTTCTTCTGTACCAGATTGAAAGCCACTGTTATAGCCACTAGCGACTAGCTAGATTCCATTACATATGAATGCCTAAATTCAAAGTATGAAATCAGGGGCATTGAAGTGTGTTTGCTTACAAGTGTCCATCCTTAAACACATCTGTTTTATAAAACAATTTCAAGCATCAGAAACCAGAACAAATAGCTTTATCTTTCAATAACTGTTCAGCAGACTCAATAGCCCAGCTTTTATATTAGAAACAAGTTCAATGACTAATTAGAATTATCTAGCTGTGGGTAAAAGTGTAAATATTTTGACAAAGGTAAAAAATGTCTTATATAACTTTATGCTGTGTTAACTTTAAGATTGCTGCTTTTCGTGTTATGTTACATGCTTGGAGGATTTTTACTCTTTCCTGAGTATATTTCTTTATTTTAGGAAAATAAACATTTGCCCCTCAAAATACACATTTCCAGGTCTGGAAATACACATTTCCATTTTGGCATGTAGGCATCTTTGTATAAGTATAACATTTTTAGATCTGGAATAAATTAGAATAGACTTCAATTAATCTACATTTAGATCTAGAATGCCTTGATCTAGATTATTCTAGAAATTCTAGATCTGCTATAAATTATTGAGATATAAATATATAAAAAATTATAATTATTTTTAATTTATTATTAACATATACATTATAAATATTAAAAGTCCATGATATCACCATGGCATTATCATGATTATGCATATTATTATTTCTATCTATCTATTTTTTTATTTATTAATATTATATTTGAAGTAATGTCTGTATTTTATACGATACGGTTTGTAACTAGCATTACACACTGGCATCACTGGATACACCTGTTAAATCAGTAGATATCTAGACCTAGATCTGTATGTTAAGGATGATACACACATTTATCACAAGTCCACTTATGTACTTATCACATTCACATACTGACAAAGTTTTTGATAGTAGCTCTAAAAATTAAACTTTTAGAGTTTAAAGAGATTGTTGGCTTAGTGGTAAAGCACATAGGTTCCGAACTGCATGGTCCTGGATTCAAATCTTGGTGAATCCTGGAAAATTTAATTTTGGGATCTTTAGGGTGCCACTGAGTCCACCCAGCTCTAATGGGTACCTGACAATAGTTGGGTAAAAGTAAAAGCGGTTGGTTTTTGTGCTGGCCACATGACACCCTCATTAACAATGGGCCACAGAAACATCATCTGCTACATAGATCACAGGGTCTGAGAAAAGAACTTTACTTTTTACTTGTTCCTTTTTTTTTTTTTTTTTTGTTGTTGTTGTTGTTACGACAGCCTTCACAATTCTCTCTTGTCAACGCATTTAAGTCACAAGACCAGGAGAGTAACAAACGCTCTTATTTATGATTGATTCAAAATAATAAATTCAGTTTCACTCAATATAAGGGAAGTTTTTAAAAAGTATTTTTTTTTATTTAACTTACAAATTTTTTGTATTGTAGGCTGTTATAAAGTGATGTAAATTAATATGTTAACCAGTGTACCAACTTGTACAGGGGATCAAAAGAATTATGTGGAAACTTGCAAAGATATATCTGGCAAACTACAACTTATAATACATCAAGCTCTTGCAGACTTTAAAGGTCAGCGTTAGCCTTTTATCAATAAGAGTCATGTGAGACATATATTGCCTAAGATAATTTGTATTTATCAATTTGCTTTATTTGTGTAAAATTTTATAAGGCCTTTTTTGGGATTACTTGTATATGTCAGTGGCTAAATCTACGTTCTTTTGTCTCAATCCTGGTGGAGGCAGTGTTTAGAATTTTGAGGATACCTGAGTCCCCCTAGCTCTTTCGATATAATATGCCATTTGTTGCAGACAGTTATGATTTTTTGTTGTGTAAACAACCTACTTTTATAAGAGTTAATTTAACATCTTCTACTTCAGAAAAGTGTTAAGGTCAAAAAGGGACCTACCGGTCATCCACTGCATTAAGATTGGTCATAGGGATGAATTTGTTTGCAGGTTTGAACAAAATAATGTGAGCCCTAATTTAATATGCGCTTGGCTGCTGAGACCAAGATCCAGTGTATCATGAGTTTTCCTCAATGTCTGGTGATATTTCATAATCTACCAGCCTTTAATGGGTAGCCAAAATCTGTTGGGAAGATTTACCATGATTAGTTGTTGAGCTGTTCATATTTTCAAGTGCTATTAACAGAGATAAATTTACCTATTCTAAAGGTACTAAAGAAATTTACTTACAACTTTGTTTGTTTTAATATTTTTTCCTTTGAAAGATTATTAGATTGTTATAGATTCGTCTATTATACAACATTTGTAGTTTTATGTTGTAAAGCTTTTTAGTGTACTATGTACATTTATGTAAATTTAACCAACCTGTTTTGTATCTGAGAAGGAGTGTACATTATTGTTAATTACTAATCAGCCAAAGACATATACAGCTATTGCAATGAGACATTTAATCCATACTACATTATTGTATACACCTCTAATTATTAAATTAAACACATTTTAGAGAGTAAAGATGAATTTCTTTCACAAAAGATTGGTAAACTGTTCCAAGTTGTAGGATTGTACAGGCAAGCATTTGAAAAGTGAGTGTATATAATCTTAAGACTATTGAACTATTTTTTTAATTATCAAGATTAAGATTTGTAATAATTAAACAAAAATATCCTGTGCTCAATACTTACTTCCATTTGTCATAAATTTTCCTATTGAATGTTTTTATGTGTATATATTTATCTAAATGTTTGTATTAATTATTAGTATTTGTTATTTATTTATTTTAATTTTACAGTTGTATTTAAATGATTATATCCTGGTATGTTAGTTTCACTCTATTATGAAAATAAAATTTATTGCTGTGTGGTATTATTAGGCTCAATGTGAAAACTAAATCTGAATTTGATGGACTGGCCAGGCGGTACTTCAGGTAACGAAATATTTTGAAGCTTAAAATTTTTAATTTTCAATTTCAATAATAATAATAATAGTGACATGTTACTACTACATTTAATTCTATTTGAATGGAACATGTTATTGATGTTGGCCCCGTTCAGTCGTTTTTCAGACCATAGCTTTCTTGGTCACTGTCTCTCTCAATCTAGTGCGGTCTAGGTCTATGTCTTCCCAATGGTCAGTATCAATGTTCACTGTTTTGAGGTCCCTTTTTATTACATCCACGTAATGGAGGTGGGGGGGTTACCAGTTTTTCTTGAACCAGATGCAAGTTGCCTGTAGAGAATGACTTTCGGGATGTGATTGATCTCCATCCGGCAAACGTGTCCAAGCCAGCGCAGGCGCCATTGTCTGAGGACTGTAAACATGTTACTATAGCAATACTTTCTGGAACATGTTATGATTACATAATATCATATTAAAATTGAGATTATGTGCCTATGTTTATTTTCTATGGAGACAGCTTGCTGCCCAATGCACCAAACAGCCCGGTCTAAGTTTATGAGAATTGTATATCTTACAAATTTCATTCTATTAGAATTGAACATGTTACTATTATATTACATTCTGTTAAATTTTGACATGTTACTATTGTAATACATTCATTGCTATTGTAATACATTCCATTAGATTTACATACATTATTATCATATTAAATTCTTTTAAAACTAACATCATACATGTTCTAAAACTTGTATAAGACCTCTACTCACCATCTTCACAGCATAAATAAACATTGAATATCTAACATCAAATCGTTTCTATCTGAAAGTGCATTCAACTAGTTGTTTGTTTTTAACTCTATGCAATCAAATGCTTGGTGCACTCAAATCTCATTATGAAAAATGAAGCATTCTGATTACATTAAAAAAAAATGAAAAGCACATCTTTCATTCTGACATGCTCAGTGTGTTATTGTCCTAGCTCTTTTGTGGACACGTGTGTGTGTATGGGGGGGGGGATGTCTTGGAGAACGTTTTAGTACTACCTTTAGGCACTCAGCAATTTTAAGTCAGGATTCAAACTGAAAAAACCTTGATAGATATCTGGGTGGTTTATGCTAATTAGCCACACATCTGACATTTGATTCAATTAGAATGAAAGTTTTTACTCTGTTCTATTCTTATGAATATGTAAAGGTTATATCCTATTTAAAATCTATGTTCCATTTACTTTCCATTTCAGCTCTCCTGAAGTAAGAGATGCTTTTGATGAGATCACTCAAAGTGAGGTAAAAAAAACAAGCTTTAAAAAAAGAGAGACAGAAAAATTAGTAAATAGGATTTGGTAGTTTGGGGTAGGATTCATAAGCTGTTGAGCAAAGTGTCTTAGGCAGTGGCATTGCAAGTTACCCATGGGCCTGGGTTCAAGAATATGTTAGTGGGGTTCCCTCCCTATTAGACAATTTTAGTGTGCATCAAAAAAAAAAAATAGAGTGATCTGTGTTTCTGTACACCTATCTAAAGACATTCCAATTCTAGTAGTAGTAAACCATTTTTTCTAAGTAATAATGTTGTAACGCTTGATTCAGCTATTATTCTGTATAATTAATAAAAAGTAAAGTTCCCCTTTCATACCTTGCGATCTATGGGGGCAGATGCTTTAAAGGTCATCTGTTTCATCTGTATAACTAATGGTGTCATAAAACTCAACAAACAAATGTTTAGTGGTTCTTTTCCCATTATATATATTTACATTCCAAAAACACATCTATAATAAAAAACTATATTCTAGTTCTATGTTCATTAGTTAACATTCAAATATATAGGTTATAAAAATTTCATTTTTTCTGGCCTTCTGAGTAGCAAAGTAAAAAACCAGTGTTGTTTCTTGTTCATTGGAAAGAACAGCATGTGAAGCCTGCTCTGTGTCATAGAACTTCTCAATAATTTTTATCAGTCACAACTTCGAGAATGACCACTCTTTGTGGAACAACTGTTACAGGCAAAGTGACTGAGGATTAATGACTGAAACTTGTTGACAATTTTTTTTTTAAATTAAATTATGTAACATCACTATTTCTTTAAAATACCTTGATTTTGAAAGTCCTCTTTCCATCTTAAATTTTCTCCTCCTGGAAGTCAGTGGTAGGCTCATCGGACAGTTACTCCTAAAACTTTCAGCTATTGTGTGGAACCAAAAAAACAGGATCAACAAGATCGAGTTAATCCAGCCTCATTTCTTACACTCTCAAAGTCATGTATCAAATGACTTGCTTCATTAAAGATCTTCTCCAATTCACTTACAGCTTTATGTACATCTTGCTGCTGATAGCCCAATGACACAACATCATCATCACAGTTTTGCACTTGACAATAAGCAGAACATTGTTATCAAATGTTTCTCATTTTCCCCTAAGTGCTGCAGTTTCCAGGCGTTCTTTTTCTTTTGCGAAACACAAAATAATTTGTGTTAACATCCTTAGTGCATCAAATTATCGGAATCTCGATGCTGTTAGAGCATCATTTCTTGATGACCACTTGTAAATCACAATTTGTGAACATAGATTTTCTTACTGGATTCAAGAAGCACCCATCGATATGTTGTGATATACTCATGTAAGTTTTGTACTAAATCAACAAATCTGTACGTTCTTAGACATAGCTGATTGGGTTATTTAAGACCAAATTTAAGTTGTGGTTACTCAGTGAACAAAATGCACAATAGGATACTTCTGGTTCTTACAAATATGAAAACCTAATATCTCTGATTGCTATTTCTTTGGGTATTCCATCTTCAGAGATTTATGAAACAGTATCGTGAAATGGTGCTAATCGCCTTTTACAAAATTACAATTATCTTTTCCACTTTGGTGTTACCCCCAAGAGCTCATTTGGGCTTTAATTGGTCATGACCCATGGGCCCAAGCACAATGAAACCCCAATGCGCCATGGTTGTTACTCCATGGGCTGTGGGCCCCTAATGAACCCCTTCGCGCCATAGATGCTAGGCCACTGGTCTGGGGCTTGAATCTTAGTCAGCCCAATGTAGCTCTAGTGGGTAATTAATCTCATCTGAAAAAAAGTTCAGCTGACTACTAGATGCGCCAGAAAGAAACTTAACTCAATAATTGTTACTCTACTGCATTTAACAAAAACCTCTAACTCTCAAAAAGCTTTTCCCATCTCAAGGAGCTTCTTTGTAACAGGTTACAATTATAAAAAGGGAATTAATAAAATTGCCATATTAATAACCCAATATTAATATTCCAATGTTAGTAACCCAATATTAATATACCAATATTAGTAACCCATTATTAATAGCCCAATATTAATAACCCTACATGGGATGTGTGGCTGAAAGGGATATACCGCTCAGCTACCTATCCAGAGGGGTGGAGTTTAAATCCTAACTTAAGCTGTGTTGCCTTTGATGAGCACCTAAAGACAGCATGGAAGCCTTCTCCCAAATACCACTACCATCACCACTGGACCATGGCACACTGAGAATGCAGCATGAAGAAACAAATTTTTCTTAAAAATAAATTTTGAAATAATAGGTATTTGTTTATACAATTTTCGTAATTGAATGTTTTGAAATATTTTATGATAAAGTATTTACAGTTTGAGCTCTTATTTTTTCAGAGAGATTGGGATGAAGCTCTTGAAGAGATTGACAAGACATTGAATACATCTGTTGCTGTACAACTTAAAGAGGGTGACACCCTCCCATTAGAAATGACAGCTGTGAATGCAAGATCTAAAGAAAATGTGACTTTGGCTTCATTTGTTCATAGCCGGCCTTTTCTGTTGATGGTATTGCTCCGACATTTTGCTTGATTGCCCTGACGAGATCATTTGTGTGAGATTGTTGCCAGACAGGTGAGCTCCGTTAAGAACCTTAACTTTCATTTCTTGATTCATTTAACCTGTAGGTCATTTAATCTGTAGCTCATTTAACCTGTAGCTAAATAACATGACTCATTTTTAATTTTACAGGCTTTAAAATGAAACAGTTGCTCACCTTTATTTATAGCTTTGTGTTCAATTTCTTTTAGGATGACTTTTGAGTCAACAATTTTAGTTTATGACATACCGGTAATGTAGGAAAAGTCTAATTAAAAAAAGTAATATAAATAAATTTAAAAAATTAATTCCTACTTTATAAATTTGATAAAAAGTGCATTCAAAGGTAAATTGACCAGTATGCAGATCAAACCCACGAAATGTGTGATCTATCAAATTCATTAAACTGCCCTACTACTGCTAACTACGTTAACCCTTTCTCTCCTAATTGACTATGCCAACATTGATTTGACTCCCATTAAACTAAATTGATTTTTGGATTTATAAACTTTAATTTGTGTTGTGTAAAAAGAGCTTGCCGTCTCCTATAATTGAATACAAAATATAACATTTTCTGGTGTGGGAACCATGTTCAAGAGGCTAAGTGCGCTTGAACTTAAAAGGGGGCCTGAGGTTCGACACCCGACTCGGGCAGAGTTGCGTTTACTGAGCGCCCATAGGCAGCACAGAAAACCAACTCCTAGATACCCCCTCCCCCCAACTGGTCCACAAATGAGATTGGACCAAAGCGCTCTGAGCATGCTATAAGCATGAAAGTAGGGCTATATAAAAGCTATAATATATATATATTATATATATGACAACCAAAAAAAGTTAATGAAGTTTAATCCTAACAGGATAGTGAAATACAAATGAGCAAAATGAATAATACTATCGTAACGTGAAAAATAATTACGGAGAGAAAGAGTTAAATTGTACAGACTCATGTGAAATGGAATCATTTAAAAAAAAAACTGCAAGAATATCAATCCCTTGTGTAAATAACTGGAAAATGTGTGTTTGTTGTTAACATATTTAGTATATTAAATTCAAAACATAATGTCTGGGGATCTCAAAAATATGATTTGTTTTACAAAGGCTGAGTTGAAACAGTTTGGAGCGGAAATATTGATTGTATCGTTTGGGGAGCAGCTAGGGGCAGACAACTGGTTGAAAGAAACAAATTGTCCGTTTGACATGATACTGGATCCTAATAGAAAAGTAAGTCAACATCAGGCCAAATTTTCTACATAGATTTCTTGTTACAATTGCATATAATTAAAAATAAGAATAACAATATTGTTATAATTAAGTTGTAAACATTTTAGTCTGATCTTGATGTAATGAAAATGTAGTGGTGGGCATGATTTAAGATTGACAAATATTATTAATTTGATTTCTTGATTTCTGGGTGTCATTATATCACATATGTCATAGTAAAGTAAAGTTCCCCTTTCAGACCTTGCGATCTATAGGGCAGATGATGTTAAGGTCATCTGTTTCTTTGGCCAATGGTTAACTAGCAGGGTGTCATGTGGCCAGAACAACGACCAACTGCCTTTACTTTCCCCAACTTAAGTCAGGTACCCATTAGAGTTGGGTGGACTCAGGGGTGTACAAAAATTCCGAAACTTACCATGTCCCCACTGAGATTCGATCCAAGGGTCACAGGTTCAGAAGCCAAATGCTTAAGCTAAGCACTCAGCCATCATACCCCACACATTTCATGTTTTTTTATTGATTTATGAAGCTAGATAAGTTATTTGAATTTCTCTTTGTGGTTTAATAAAAATTGTTTAAGAGTATGGCCATAATAAGATTAAAATTTATACCTACGTATTCTCAAATATATCTTAGTTTTCTGTGCAATACTGTATCATTTAAAAGATATTTTTGTCCATTTTATTTCTGAAAGAAAGTATCAAAAATTCAAAGTAACAAACAGAGACACATTATTTTACTTTGGGCTTTCTTCAATGTTCAATAACAACTACTCAATTATACATATTTCTTCTTTGTAGTTGTCCAAACAGTTGAGTAGAAGACTCTTGAAACTCTAGGCCCCTATGGAATCTCCCCTCATGGGTATGTCTGAACTGCTATTCTGTCTGTGGGGGGAGGGATCCATGTAGTTGTAATTTGTTACATTCCAATTATCAATGGCTCTCATCTCATGTTTGGGTTAGAGGTCGAGGCTGAAGGCTGAGCACATGAGGTAAATTCACCCATATTCCTTCTCTGAGCCGGTACCACATCAGTCATGGGGGTATCCACCATGAAACAGCCCCTTGAGGAACACTGTGTGGACAGTGATATGGTTACTAGAGCTCTCCTTCATCCCTGCCAGTGCAATGGACTCTGTCCTTAGGCACCTCAATGGGGTTTCTGTTCTTCTCTACTGGCCTGATCGTCTCCTCAAACAACAGTTTACACCCTGACACCACAGTGAGGCTTAGAAGCATTAGATACGCACGCAATGTGTAATAAAAGAATGAAACCATTACAAACATTAAAATTTAAATAGTTTTGCATCTAAGTAACATCACACTGCCACTTAATTCATTTTCAGATCTATCTGTCCTTTGGCCTCCACAGATCTGTTTCTAAGGTAAAAAACATGAAATCGAGACTTGCATAGATTTTTTTTTATATTACAGACAAAATATTTCATTTGTCCACTATGTTTGGTTAGTAAATGTTTCAATGTGATCTTTAAACTAAGAATTTTATTTCATTAGTAAATACAAACTTTTTTTGTCATAATCTGGTCAAAGTCTATTATCTATGTGTATCGATTACATTTATTATACAAAATAATATAAATAGAATGTTGGTCTTGGTTTGTCACAATGATGTAGACCTCATTTAATAATGAGAAATAAAAATATGTAAAGTAGTTTCTCGCTACTTAGCAGTTCATCGTAGGCAGATTTGCTAGTTTAGGTTTTTTTAAAGGGGGTTTATGACCCCTCTTACATCTCATCTGTCCATTGACATCCGTCATAGGGGTTGCTGTGACACTTTGCGTAACCAAATCCCTCCTCTTTTCCCAGTCAGCAGCTGTTCTTAGCAGGATATCAAGAAAGCGGCCGGTCTATTCTTTTATGTTATCCAGCCAGTTTTTCTTCGAAGGACCCTTTCTTCATGCTCCCTCCACTTTACCTAGAAGAATGACATTTGATAGGGAGTCAAAATCTAAGTAAATCATGAAAGATGAAGAGCTAAAATGTGTCATTAAATCCATTAAAATTTCATAAAATTTTCTACACATTTTGCTAATTATTAGCCTGTTGTCAGAAAAGTGAAACAAATCTTTATGATTTCATTTTTAAATCCTTTTCTCTTCTTCTTAATTCATTTATTATTACAATTAGTTATGAATTTAAATAATGTAGTAGACCCTGTACACCATCCTAGGATTAGGTGTGTACATGAAAACAGTGTTGTTGTTTTTTATTAGTGTACTGAAAAGGATGGCTGCTGGGACGTGCGGTATGCATACTGGACTGTCATTCTTTTGTCTCAGCGGTCCAGGGTTCATACCATGACCGCTGCCATCCATCATCCTGTGGGAGGTTTGGATTAGGAAGTAAATTAAAAGTGTTTCTTTTTTTTAAAATATTATACACACACACACACCAGACTAGGTCTGTAGCTGACAAAAGATATCATTTACAAGTATTTCTTACATACAGTAAGTATTGTTCATGTTTACACCCAGATGAAATTGGCCTACCCTAGATTACAACTTGGGAATGACTGATAGGATATCATGGGTAGCTCCAGCTGAAAAACATTATAGAGTGACTGTTTAATGCAATAGGATATCACAGGTAGCTCCAGCTGAAAAACATTATAGAGTGACTGTTTAATGCAATAGGTTATCACAGGTAGCTCCAGCTGAAAAACATTATAGAGTGACTGTTTAATGCAATAGGATATCACAGGTAGCTCCAGCTGTAAAACATTATCGAGTGACTGTTTAATGCAGTAGGATATCACGGGTAGCTCCAGCTGAAAAACATTATCGAGTGACTGTTTAATGCAGTAGGATATCACAGGTAGCTCCAGCTGTAAAACATTATCGAGTGACTGTTTAATGCAGTAGGATATCACAGGTAGCTCCAGCTGTAAAACATTATCGAGTGACTGTTTAATGCAGTAGGATATCACAGGTAGCTCCAGCTGTAAAACATTATCGAGTGACTGTTTAATGCAAAGGGTGGGTTTTGAAAAGAGGGAAGGCTTTAAAAGTCCAAATACTCGTTGAACACATTAAAAAAATACCTTTCCTCTACTTCGTGTAAATTTTTTCTTGCCGCTGGTAGTCTTGAAACGCATTTCTTGCAAAAACAAAACAAAAAACGAGGGATCACTGTAGTAATAAGTAATAACTAAATATTGTTTTGAAACACTGATCTACAAATGTGATTTACCATTCCAGGTCTGGAGCTGTGCTTGTATGGTATATTATGTAGAACAATTGTTGAAGGGAAGACAACTCCCGAGACCTTTAGAAAATGTTCATGATGATCCTCAGCAAGTAAGTTGAGTTAAAGTTACACACACACACACATACTCTTTGTTGCCGTCTTTACATAATCACACACACACACTTAGTATCTGACTTCTCTCCCCTTGTTTATGTGAATAGTCTTTGCATGTGTTATGAGCTGAATGGTTTTGTCTTCTTTGAATGTGTGAGAGAGTGTATTAGTCAGTGAGGTCTGATTAGTCCCATTCTTCCTGGTCGGACTGAAAATTATTTTGACTCATTTTCAGATGGGAGGAGATTTTATACTAGACAATACGGGCAGAGTGGTCTTCTCCTACTGCAGCAAAGTTTCTAATGATAGACCTTCTGTCGACCAGATTCTGGCAGCAATTCATTCACACATCACTCAGGGTAAAGCGTCTCAGGAATAGTAAAATGTCATATCACACTATCAATCTTCTATTTTAATATCTTAGAGCTAATGATGTACATTTTTCAACAAATAACATTTTGGCTTGTTATGAAAATGTTATGACATTGTATTTATTGTTATGTTGATCTTAGTCAAATCAAAATACTCATCATCGCAATATATGTCAGCAAATGGATTTTTTAAACTTATGAGACCAGTTGATATATTTCTTGTAGCCTAAGCTAATGAAAGAAGCAGTTTAAACCAGTTTCTGGCATCTGCTTCTGGACTCTTAAAACTTAGGGCAACTTTCAATTATTTTTTTAGCAGATTTTGTGGTGACAGATTCATGTTAATTAGAGATTTTTTTAATTATAATTTATTGATCTTTATCTTAAATTAACATTATTTATTGGTGATTTGTAATAAACAATTAATAAACGATTTGAATTGTGTTGTTTTTTTTGTTTTTATTTCTTGAACAAGTTAAATTTTAGAAAATTGTTAAACTGTTTTGTCAAAGAAAAACTATAAAACATAACAACACTAGTTAATATATTCATTTTATTACTTCCATAGGCTCAGGTATGTGACCAGATTAATAAAGCATTATTTTAGTAATCTACAATGACAAAACTGCAACAAATGCCATTGTAAAAAAGTTGATCCAATATTGCATGTTGGGTTAACAGCATGGATAGTGTTAATAGATGAACTATGTTTTAGCACCAAGCAACAAAAACATGCAGTTAGGTAATGTTCAAACATTTGTATAAAGTAAAATATATAGTTTGTATCAATATGTTCATATTACATTCCACACAATCATTCATGCATCTAGAAAGGGCACCAGAGTTAACTCACAATGTGACAATAGCCCATAAATTGAAATAGTTTTTAGTTTTGAAGTATTCAAATTTTAAAAAAAATGCTAGTTGAAAATTACTGAAACTTTATAAATAAATATATACAAAATACTTTTCTCAATTACAATATTTTTGTAATGAAATAAATCATACTAAATTTGTATGACCTATGTATCTTCTATATAATTACTTGATTTCTAACATTTTTAATCACAAATCTGAAGTTACAATATATAAATATAAGTATACAGTCACTACCCAAACTTTGGAATCATTCAGTGGTCCGCTATGACAATTAACAATACATTGCAAAATATTTAAATGTACCAGAATAGAAAAAATATTTTACTTTATAAAATCTAAAACAATACTAGTTATTACAAATAGTTGTTGCTGTCTGTCTATCAAGATATGTGGAGGCACAGTGGTAAAGTGCTTGGCTTCTGAAACAAGAAGTCCCAGGTTCGAAGCCTGGGATTTTTAATTTCAGGATCTTTAGGGCGCCCCTGAGTCCACCTAGCTCTAATAAGTACTTGAAGTTAGTTGGGTAAAAGTAAAGGTAAAGTAAACACTCTTGTTAACCGTGAGCCACAGAAACAGATGACCTTACATCATCTGCCCTAAGATATGTTAGTGTGGCATCAAGCACTTAACCAGACAAGTGATGTTAGTCCACAATTTATACTTTTCAACTGATAATAAATAAAAACATTTTACAGAGCTTCTGTCACAATCATTAAGTTCATTCTAAATTGTTTAATTACAAATAAAAATAAGATAACGGTCACTCTTAATGATATTCTGACATAAACTACAGTCACAATACATGCACCTAATAGAATTGCAACTCATTTACTTGTAGCAGCAATCTGCAAGTCACTATCAAGTTTATACCAACATCATGTGTCCAAGTAATCTATTGAAGACTCCTGCGTTCATTGTAATATGATGGTTGTAATACTAGACCCTACTATTTTTATAATAATGATAATCTTTATTATCCGTAAGGAAATTTGTTTTACAATTGTGCATTAGAAAAAAACTTACATAATTAGAGCAAACATTGGTATGCAAGATATACATTCATACCCCAGTTTCTCTTTTTGAAATTTACAACAGAAAGTTACATTTTGTTCAATGATTTAATTGCCAAAGTGTTTTTGTGTCTTTTTGTGATCGGTGTCTTAATATTTTCTTTGTGATAGTAAAATGTTCAAATCATGAAGAAGAGGGTGATTTCTTTGATGCTTAAAATCTTTATAGCTTTTAAGTAATGGTTTTCTCAAATAGGTTGTCCGAGTGCGGTTCGTTTGTTGCCTATGATCTTACTAGTAGCATTTTCAATTTAAAATTTTTTTTTTTTTTTATATGTTCAGATTGCCATACCAGGGAGTGATGTTGAAACTTATAATACTGCAGGTTGTGAGCATGGTAAAACAGTGGCAAAGCTTTTTCACTAACATTAAAGGACATTTTTCTTAGTAGCTTTAATTTTCATTGTCCTTTTTTGGTGATGTAATCTAAGTTTGCAATAAAATTTAATTTCTTGTCTAACATACTTAAAGCTTTGACCTATTTCTCTGCTATAAGACACTGTTAAACTTAATAGTGGATTTTATTTCATCAAAAGATTTTCTTTTCAATTGAATGTGATATGTCAATTTGAAAGAGGTTGCCGAGATAACATTACAACTCTGCAAAACTTTATGTTTAAATTAAATTGTAAAAAAAGAAAAGAAAAATTTTCTCCACATTCAAAATTTAACACAACCAGAATTCAATTTATTCAATTATTCATTATGCATGATTAGGGGTTGATGAGTTGTAGTCTTACCAAAAAAAAAAAAACACAAAGTCACTTATTTTCATTTAACAGTTGAGGTCTTGTGATTTTTATATTTCTGAAAGCAACTTTAAAAATCTTTCAACAAACAGAAGTATTTTTATTCTTGATCAAGAAAGCATTACGCTATACAAACAACATTTCTGTCCCCAGCATTTGTTCTTTTTCATCTACTTTGTACTTGCATAAAAACTCACCCACTGGCATTATCGTCTAGTACACATTTGTCTTCTTCTGAGTATTGATTAAACAAATTAGTATCCAAGTGACTGGAAGTTAACTAGTATAACAAACTTTGGCTCAAGATTATGTCTTTAAGTATTATATAATAACAATGTATTATAACATTTCAACTAACTGACTGAACTCAGGCATAGACTAATACTTTGTAACAATATTTTTACATACAAATAAAATTATCATACACTAAGTATACAGAGAAAACATAAAAGTTGTAAAGCTCTACATCTTAATAAAAAATCTTGCTTGTCCCAGATATTGTTCTGTAAGCTTATATAAACAAAAAATATCTATTGAGCATAAATAACATGCGAAATATAAAAAAAATCACACATAAACAAGAATGCTACATTCAAAAACTAGGTAAATCATAATTTAAAGAAAAGTTTCTAAAAAATATAACATCTATAAAAAAATAATGTAGCAAAAAGAAACTGATCACTGGCCCAAAAGGTATTTACATAATACATGTTCAAGTTTTCACTAAAGGAGATTCAAATACAAATAAAATTCTTTAACTCTCTCTCCTAATCAACGATACCATCGTTGATTTTGACCTCGATAAATTAAATTAATGTTCAAGTTTTTAAACTTGACTTCGAATTACATAAAAAGAGCTTGCATTTCCCTTTAATTCTATACCAAGCACCACATGTTCTGATAACAAACAACAAAGCTATTGAAGCCCAATCATAACAGGGGTAGTGAAATAGTAATGAGCAAATGAAGAATTCCTTCGAAACATGGAAAAATAATTACGGAGAGAAAGTTAAACATTAGAACATGGGGAAAATGTTTCAAATTTCAGGAATCACATGAACAAAAGAATATATTCAAGGAATACTCAAGTGACAGAGAAATTTGAAACAATTTTAGTCTAACTATGGGCTCATTACATTAGAAAATTAACAAGAAGTTAGGACAGATGGATGAAAGAATTGCACTATAAACATCTTTACAAAACAATGTAATCTCCTTGGAAATAAAAAAATAATGTACAATATATCTAATGACAGAATTTAGTCAATGGATTGGACTGGTGATGCACCAACTCAAGAATTTAATAAAAAAAAAAAAAAAGACATTTCTAATATCTGGTATGCAAAAAACAAAGGACTAAATAGTTTTGAAAATGACAAACTAATCGGATTAGTGCCAGGATGTATAAAAAAAAGATTGCTAGTTCCAGATGGTATAGATAAGAAACTTAAATCTAGTGAATGAGTCATTATTGTACCCAAACTAATCAGATCAATGCCATGATTTATAAAAAAGATTGCTAGTTCCAGTTGGTATAGATAAGAATAATAGTGAATGAGTCATTATTGTACTTATAACTCATAGAAACTGATCTGGGATGGACAATTGTAGTCAAATTGAATTCCTATTTGTTTGGAACAAAAAAATCATCTTATCTAAAACAGGTTCTAAATCGAGCCATAAGTTTACACAGCTCTTCTTACTACTTTAAACTGCCCACTGGGTTCAGGGATGAAATACTTGTCCCATATACTGCTGTGTTGAGCTACTCTTCCCCAGGGTTTGAAGGGACCATTCCAGTGAATCAGCTTTGCTCTATTTTCTAATAATCCTTTGTTGTATGTTGTCCCTGCTGATAAACCTATGGAATACACAAAAAAAAAAAAAATTTAGTTCAGTAAAATAATTCTCATTTTTATTTTATGCTTTTTTTTTTTGAAACATAACATTCGGTTGAAAAATGTGAAAAAAAAAAAAAAGGAAATCCTTTAAGTAATGTCAGGTTTATCAAAGACATTGACAAGTTAGAGATTCCTTGTAGGTCTACAGTCAGAGATTCCTTGTAGGTCTACAGTCAGAGATTCCTAGTAGGTCTACATTCAAAGATTCCTAGTAGGCCTACGGTCAGAGGTTCCTAGTAGGTCTACAGTCAGAGATTTTGAGTAGGCCTACAGACAGAAATTCCTAGTAGATGCAAACTGTGTTTTAGATGTTAAAAATCATGGAAAGTAGGATAGATGTAAACTGTGTTTTAGATGTTAAAAATCATGGAAAGTAGGATAGACGTAAACTGTGTTTTAGATGTTAAAAATCATGGAAAGTAGGATAGATGTAAACTGTGTTTTAGATGTTAAAAATCATGGAAAGTAGGATAGATGTAAACTGTGTTTTAAATGTTTAAAATCATGGAAACTAGGATAGATGTAAACTGTTTTTTAGATGTTTAAAATCATGGAAAGTAGGATAGATGTAAACTGTGTTTTAGATGTTTAAAATCATGGAAACTAGGATAGATGTAAACTGTGTTTTAGATGTTAAAAATCATGGAAAGTAGGATAGATGTAAACTGTGTTTTAGATGTTTAAAATCATGGAAAGTAGGATAGATGTAAACTGTGTTTTAGATGTTAAAAATCATGGAAACTAGGATAGATGTAAACACTTGTACAGTAAGAGATGATAAAACTTACCTAAATGTCTAACGTGCCAAAGAGATTCAATATTCGTATACTTGTTATAGAACACAATCATCATAGGTGGCTGTGAACCACCTCCCCCCTTTTCATTCCCATACACTTCTTCTCTGAGGAAACAAAGTCAGGTTGTAAGTTTTTATATAACCGGAAAAAAAAAGTTTATTACATCAAATGGAACAAAACTGAAAAAGAAATATGGAGAGTAGTATTGTTTCCCCAAATTGCATGACATGTGAGAGTATATAAATGCCTCTATTAGAACACCCTGAAGAAATACAGTGTAGAATATTATTTTCCATGAGTTTAATACTTCAGCGTAGAATGTATTTTGAGTTTAATGCTTTCAAATTCAGTTCAATAAAGCAAGTAATCCATCAATGAACAAATTCACATAAAACATAAATCCCTTGTACTAATAGAATAAAAACCTGACTAGCGTAATATTATTGTTAATTAAATAAAGCGCAGTGAAGGTACTGATGATGACACTGAATTATCTACTTGGAACAATGACAGGGAAAGCTAGCTCTACGTTCCTTATATTGTATCAAAGATTTTCCTGTATTGTTTACATCATTGTTAATCTTTTCTTCAAGCTTCGTAGTTTTCTATCTTGATCTTCTATCTTTCTCTAAATATTCCTAAATTACCATTGTTTACATTCATATCTCTTCAAGGTCTTGAGATTTTTCAATTAAAAAATAATCAAGTTTCACGTGACCATTAACCTGATTAGCCCTTCTCTTCTGGCTTGTGCACTAAGGTGTGACACAAATCAGATTTCTTAAGGGTGTTTTTTTAGAATTACATTTCAGAGTGCCTAATGAATGTCTGGAATGCTGGAATAAATCTATGGCTTAAACAATGTGAAATATCAAATGATAAGCAAATGAAGTATTTAACTCAAAAGTTAAACATTAATTTTAAAAAAAAAGGGGGGGGGGGGGATTGCTTCATGAATGTGGTTTCTGAGAAAAATCAGAATTTAAATAATACTCAGTTAAGACTCTTTATTTTATTTATCAACTGAAAAATACCTTACAAATTCTATCAGTTAAATTAATTTAGAAAGTTCAGAATTCACAAACCATCAAAGTCTACCTTATTCAAATAGCGAGCTTCTAGCTAGAAATCTCCACAGACTTCATCATCACTTTGTAGACCTTTATCAGTCTTTATAGTTTTGTAAGCGAACTAGTAGATGGACCCTATTAAAGACCTAGAGTTAATTTTTGTTTCATATCTGTTACTGAATGGGATAGCAGTATGAATGGAAGTTTCCTAATATAGCTATTTAAAAACAAAGTCTTAGTCTTACTTTGTATTCAGCTCCATCCAGTATTCCAGTTGCTGTGTTATGTTGTTCTTGTCCCAAAGTCTAAGGTCTGTGACAAATACTCCAGTATTAAAGGAACAAGCCGATGGCTTCATGTTCAATTTTTTCACATTAGCATTTTTAAAGTCTATAAACTCTGCATACACATTCTGGAAGAAATGTCCAGGGAAAAAAATATAAGTCTGTCATTAATCTGTAGCTTATAAGTATGTCATTAATCTGTAGCTTCTAAGTCTGTCATTAATTTGTTGATTACACAAACTTAATGATAAGCTGAGAGACAAAACAAAAAAATAGACTCCTCATGGCAATTAAAATGGTTATGTGGTACATTGTCCACAGTAAGGTCTAGGGTTTGTCTGTCCTCAGATATTTCCCTCTGTACAATATAATTTGGGAGCAAAGGAACAATAGCTTAAAGGCACATTCCTCATCCCATATGCTAGGACAAATTTGTACAAATACTCCTTCTTCCCTAGTGCTATTTGAGCATGGAATGGGTTGCCTGAGCTAGCCAGGAAAACCAGTGACTTGGCAGAATTTAAGTCATTGGTTAATATGCATGACTAAATGCATGATGCGTAGGACGTAATCATCTTCTTTTTTGAAGTAACGTCTGTATTATATAAGATAAGATAATAGCTTAAAATATTTTGTTAATAACATTTCCAAAGTTGCTGATCTTGTCCATGCCAGACACCACTCAGACTCCACATTATAATGTGTATAATAGATAATTGTCTTTTAAAATGTCTATCACTAGAACAAGCGTCCATGTTTATGAAATATTCTTCTTTTAAATTTCTACCAATAACATGCATCTCTTAAGATGGATGACAAAATGATTAGACAGTCTAATGAATCAGACAAAGTAACCTTGATACGACTTACACTCAATCGACTTAATCTTTTGTTTACACCCTCACAGTCCTCAGAGAATGCTGCCCAGTGTCCAGGTCTTATATGCATGTGATATAAAAATTTGATGTCTCCTAAGAAAGAAATGATTTTATTATTAAAAAAATAAGCTCATTTATTCTTTTACATCATCTAAACTATCTGTCAAAAGGTAATTCTGTCCATGTTTAATATCACTAAGCTGGTAAACTATCTATTAAGAGGTAATTCTGTCCATGTTTTATATCACTAAGCTGGTAAACTATCTATTAAGAGGTAATTCTGTCTATGATTTAGTAGCTGCACTAGCTTTAATTAACTAGTATTTGTGTAATGTCCACATTAAATTCTTTATACAAGAGATTTTTGGTTAATATTAAATGTGTCATTTCTTCAGTTGTAATAGAATCACCAGCTATTAAAATAATAAATGTCAACTGTTATCCTTATCATTTCAAGACAATGGCATAAGAGACTGACACTATACCTTGAACAATACAGTCATCATCTATATAAACGATCCTATCATTGATATCTGGGAATAACCTTGGCAGATAATAGCGGGCATAGTTGAGCTGAAATTAGAAGAATACTTCAGTGCATTATTTAATAAAGACTTGTACAAGCTAGTCAAATCATTTCTTATTTGTAGAGGTTTCTTTTATATTTTATCCTTATCCCAACTTCACATTCTCATGTATTGGAACATACATAATTTATTAATATAACAATAAATTATAATGTTCATGTGCACAAATTGTAAGGGGACATTCAATTAGGTCCAGAGTATATGATTGTATATTATCAACAATATTGTTCTCAATTGTAAAGAATACTTGGAATTCTTAGAAACTTAAAGTATCAGAAACTAATTAACTACTAAAACTATCTGCCTTCAATAGCCATATAAAAACTGACTTGCTCTATTCACAAAATAGCTAACTGACCACTAACTCTCTTCAATGGCCAGATAAAAACTAACTTGCTCCATTCACAAAATAATAGCTAACTGACCACTATCAGTTACAAAAACCCATTCCCTTCTGAGACTTCTCAAAAGACCAAATCTAAACAAAAAAAACTCTATTAAACTTCCACCTCAAAACCCCCTCCTCAGCCAAAGTAACTAAGAAACTCAGTCCTGACATAGTTGTGATACACTTGTGTTTACTTACTGGACTAGCCAATTCTTTTCTTCCTGCTCGTATTTTAATCTTGCCATCAACCCATTCCTCTGGGAAAGCTTTCACTTCGAAATCAATGTATCTCAGTTTGGTACTCTTGATCCATATACTATACAATACCCAAATAAAGTTAGTAATTACAAAGATATAAATACATTAGTAATTACAAAGTTATAAATATAAGTTCCTGATAAAAATTACTTGATTAACAAAGATTTAAATAAAAAAGAAGTTCTCACTAAAACATGCTGCTATTAAATATTTTTGTTTTTCTTTTAAAAAGTTAAGCCAATTTCATAGAAAAATATTTGTTTTCAGTTAACTGGTTTCCAAGTATTAAGTATTCTCTATTTCACGTGTTCTATGTATGTTAAGTGGGAAACTTCATGTTCAATGTTAATGGTTCAGTGGAATATTTATACAATTTAGGAACCAGTTACTTACTTGACACGATCTACACTTAGACTGTCAACTATCAGATGAAACTTCACTTCAGAGTTGGTATTTATAATGATACTGTTGATAAGTGCAATCATTCCTCCTACAAGATCAAAGCATTGATACTGTGGTTAAAAATTCAACATGAAAACAAAGCCAGCAGTATTATAACTACAAACGAAAAGTAAACTAAGTGCATACTCCAGTATGCTGTCATGGTACCACCTGTGAGTGTTTAAAGAATAAAAAATGTGTATTTTAGAGTAATTTTCTAAAATAAAGCAAAGCATAAAAGTCAGTGTGTAACATACACATTATACATATATATATATATATATATATCTGGTAGCTTGTCTGACCGACTGAGAGTATAGACACCATCTATAGTTGATATGACATTAATGGATGATGTTGACGAACACTCACATTTGTAAGTAAACAGTACATAAGATTTAGGAGACTATTTCTCAAATTTACTCTATGACGCGGACATACAGCTCGCTTAGTTTAGAAGTGATAACATCATTTGGAACAAGTTCACAAAATTGACAGATGATCACACATGGCTCTTTTGAAATTATTGTTAGTCATTAGGTAAGACTTTATGTCTACCAGTTAAACTTTACCTATCATAAATTAAAGGAAATTAATTCTTAACTCTTTCTCTCCTACCTGACGATACCAACGTTGATTCCACCAGAATGTGGTAAATAATTACGGAGAGAAAGAGTTAATAAATGGAGCCTTTTATTTTAGAAATGGGAAGAGGGAAAAGAAATGTGTTGATCTGCTAGTAAATTAAAAAATTTGGAGTATTTTCCAGTTTAAAAGTTGAAAGCTTGGCAATGGGAAACAAAAATGTTGGAGACAGGCCAGAGATATCTGCTACCCCAATTATTCTGCTTATGTAGACATAAAACTTTAGATAGCAAAATGTCAATGCATAAGTCAACTTAATTAGAAAAAGGAAGGAGATCTACTTACCCAAAGTTTTGTGATCAGATGCAATACAAACATGCAAAGTCTGATCTAGAGAGAAATTATCCTCTTCAACACTTTCTGTAAGTAATTTGCATAAAACCAAGGTCAGATAGGAATGATCATAATATATAAGGCAGAAAGTAAGGCGTATGTATGTATGTATGTCCAGAATCAAAATAAAAACCATTTGACCAAATCTTGATAAAACTTGGCATAAATGTTCCTTAGATCATGGCAGATACTGGTTGTTCCTCCCACAACCGGAGGGTCCTCAAAGCTAGACAAAAAGTACCCAATTGTATCGCTACATAAGAGCAAAACTTTTTAACAATTCGTTTAAACCTGTTTTCACAGTATCTTATATTTGATATGAATATGTCTGCTGAACGGGAAAACCCATTTTCACACTCTAGTTTTATTTTTTGTGGCAATTTTTTAAAATGTGAAAGGAACATTCTCCATGTTTGACATAGATCTAAATTCAATCCAGTAGACCAGTAATATCCAAAAACAAAGTCCGACTGGCCATGTGTTATATCAGGTTAGTTCATAATATATGCAGTAAAATGTTTGATTATAAATTATTTATAGGTTCAGGAGAGCAAAGAAAACAAGGATTTAAATAGGAAACTAGTAATGACAAACAGCAATGAGAGTTCAGCCAATCCTGTGTCTTTACAACAGGCCAACACCTAATGTATTAATGTAAAAACTTGCATCATCCTTACTTTCTGTATCTGATTTTGAAATGTATTTGATTGCATCTGGCAACCAGAAATAACACAAGGCACCAATCCAAAATACTGCCAGCAAGACACCCACTAGAAAAAAAAAAGAATAGGATACATGTATTCTAATTATTTATGGCCTAGATGTGGTTTATATCAAATGTCTTATAAGTTAGATGGGGTAAATAATGTATACAATTCAAATAAGTAGAAACCAAAAAAAAAGACATACATCTCTTACCCCTCCTAGCAGACAGTATCCCCATTTCAAATATCATGAGTAGCCAAGACTAAATATCAGTACAAATACCATGAGTAATTGAAATCAAATCTCAGGCAATTTAGTCTGGAAAAAAAATTAAAAGAATAAATTTAAATAAATATCTCCTCAGCCTCAGTCAAGAAGTTCCTTAAACATGATGAACATGATCAAACCTAGTCAATTTCAAGATAGTAAAATTAAATTAATATTCAACAATCTAATTGTTTTTACTAAACCTAGTCAATTTCAAGCAAGGTATAATAACTAGGAAATGAGTTTGACCTAATTTCTAAATGCTTTTACTAAAGTCTAAAGTAAAACAGTCAATTTCAATCATTTTCAATGTATAAGCATGAGGAAATCATGAAATAAGTATAAAATGTATAATAATATAATAATCATAAATGACACTAGTCACTATGACAGGTTAAAATTATCTTATTACGGTTATAAATAATTATTATATATACTATATACTATTATTACTATATGATGCATAGTACAGTATAGACCAAACTATCGTCTATATATCTACCATGGGCGTAGCCGGGAAGGGGGGGAGGGGTCTCAATTTAGTGACTGATTTTGTTTATTTTAGGTGAGATTTTAAAACTAAACCATCACTTGCACCAGCACAGCCAAGGGGGTTTTGAGTTTAAAACCCCCTAACAGGAGGTTTTAAGTTACAAACCCCCTATCAGGGGGTTTTGAGTTTAAAAGCCCTACCAGGGGTTTTTGCAGTCAAATCCCACTCTTCTATACAACAAAACAAAAAAAATATGTAAACGACAATCCCAAAATTCCAAGAGCACAGTTAAGGAAGATTTTGATTTTAAAACCCCCTCCAAAATTTACGATAAACCCCCTCTTCAATATAAAAAAAGCAAATTACACACTCAAAATTCTATGAGCGTAGCCAAAGGGCTTTTTGAGTTTACCACTCCCCCCTCTTCAGTAGGGTTTGAAGCTAAAAAATACTTCAATATAAAAAAAAAGCAAAATACGCACTCAAAATGTTATGAGTGTAGCTAAATGGGTTTTGACTCAGTTTTGAGTTTAAACCCCCCTTTAGCGGGGTTTGAAGGTAAAAAATACCTCTTTAATATTAAAAACAAAGCAAATTATATGCTCAAAATTTTATGAGTGTAGTCAAAGAGGTTTTGAGTTTAAACTCCCCTCCAGCCTCCAGTGGAGTTTGAAGCTAAAAAATACCTCTTCGATAAAAAAAATAAATTACGCACTCAAAATGCTATGAGCATGGCCAAAAGGGGTTTTGAGTTTAGAGGGGTTTGATGCTAAAAAATTCCTCTTCAATATAAAAAAAGCAAATTACACACTAAAATTATTTGAGCATAGCCAAGCCAATTGGGGGTTTTGAGTTTAAACCCCTCTTCTACAGATGACTTTTTTTTTTTAAGTTTAAAACCCCTCCAGATGGTTTTGAGTTTAAAATCCCCCTACAGAGCGTTTAAGGTGGAAAACCTCTATCTTCAATATTATTCTAAAGCAAACTACAGTTATCAAATTCTATGACCGTAGCTAAATGGGGTTTTGAATTTTTAAAAAAAAAAAACAACTCCAGAGATTTTTTAGTTTAAAACCCCCAACAGATTATTTTGACGATAAACTTCTTTTTTCAATATAAAATCTAAATCAAACTAGTCACCTAATTCCAAGAGCGTATTCAAGAGAGGTTACACATTTCTACCAGTGGTGGGGCTCCATTAATAAAGTGCAGTGAAAAGTCATCTGCCGAAATTGAAAACACTTAATGTGGCTCAACAAAGATGGCTAAGACAGATTTTAGGAGTCAATTATAGAGATCGGGTCTAATTCAAGGAACTCCTATGCTGAACTGGGAGTCAACCCCTTAGTAAGATTGTGACAGAGTGTGGCATGAGGTTTGCGGGACATGTTCTCCAACAAATTGAATTACTCATAATGAGAGTTGAGATGACATCCTAGTACAACTTGGCTTCATACATTCATGGAGGTCCTCAGAGCAGGAGGGAAGAGGCTTCAGCCATTACCAGTGACAGATTTTTGTGGAAACAGCATGACGGCAAATGCGCTGAACGGCGCGGGAGGGTCTAAGTCAGTAAGAGTAGCACATTTTTGAAATAAAACTTTTTAATAGCAGGAAAATGCACAGTAGATACCTCAGAATATGTATTTTGTTGGCTTTCAATACTAGAAATAATGCTTTGCGGCGGGGCTCCTAGCGCTCCCAAAGACCCCCTTGCTGGGCAATGGCGGGAAGTCTACAATTTTTCCACATATGAAGGGTCAGAATGTAATAAAGATTATGTCCACACACACACATACATAAAAATATATTTGTTTTTCAGGGGGAGGGGGGAATCCCCATTCAACAACCCCATCTGAAAAAAATCCTGGCTACACCCATGCTATCTACTATTATTTGAGTATTATATTATTATAATAATAATTATATATATATAGACTCTATACTACTCTAAAGTAGTAAGTAGAGTAAGTTACTAAGTAAGTAAGTAGTCTAGAATCTACTATCTAGGACTCCATTAATCTAGTCTAGTCTTTTCTAACTTACTTTAGATCTACAGTTAAACTTACACTTACAGTTCTAGACTACAGACTAGTACAGACTACACTAACACTCTACAGTTAGTCAGTTACAGTTGAGAGTACTGTTAGTGTTACCTGTAGTCAGTACACTCTTCCTCTCTATTAACTCTATAAATCTACTCTATAGATCTAGAATCTATAGATTATAATAGATATATGATCTATTCTATAGTCTAAAGATTTTATAGTATTCTAGTACTAGATATAGATAGATCTAGATCTACTTTCTAGGACAATCTAGGTATTCTAAGTAATGTTACCCTCCACGTAAACAAATTATCCTGTCTAACACCGGATGTTGTTATCTTTAAAAAAAGAAATTAATTTCGACTTTATCCCGCGCTACATTTTAATTTTATATTTTATCTTATATATCTATGTTATAGACGTAACGAGACGTTACTGTATAAATTTATCTACAACAATGTTTCCCTAACTGTGTTCCGCGGAAAACAAGGGTTCCGCGAGGCTTGAATAGTAGACCTACAAATTAATTATTCCACAGTATAGAGAAAGAAAAATTGATTTAATTAGGGTAATATCCTCTTTTAGTTCATTTATTTACGTCTCTAGCCATATTGGTGCAGGCCAGATTTTCGGCGTTGTTTAGCTGCTGGATCAAGACTAAATCATGATGGGAAGAGAAAGAAAATAAAACAAATAGAAATAATAGGAATATGTGCTCTATTAGTAGAAGTATTAAAAGTTTGGGGGGGGGGGTATACATTATTATTCTTAAATTAGAATGACAGTAATAACACGATAAAGCGTAAATCTAGGTACCCATTTCTGTATGTTATAAAAATTGAATTTAAATAGATATCATGGAATTATTGTATAGATAAATCACTCTATATTTTAAATGTTTTGATGAAGATTTAAGGTGCTGACAACTTGTAATATTTTTCAACAAAGTTGAAATGAATGTTGTGTGTTATGAGGCTTGTTGTATAGTATGTAGAATGTGCTGGAAGATACATGCTTATGTCCTTATAGAAAAGAATGTCATAAATATTTGTTCATTTGATAGAAATATACCAGGTACAATGACTATCTCTAATCTAGCCTCTAGACTAGAGTAAAGGAATGTGGTCACTGAAGCTGAAATGGGTGAAACTGTGGGAGCGGGCGGGAGGTGAAACTGTGGGAGCGGGCGGGAGGTGAAACTGTGGGAGCGGGCGGGAGGTGAAACTGCGGGAGCGGGCGGGAGGTGAAACTGTGGGAGCGGGCGGGAGGTGAAACTGTGGGAGCGGGCGGGAGGTGAAACTGTGGGAGCGGGCGGGAGGTGAAACTGCGGGAGCGGGCGGGAGGTGAAACTGTGGGAGCGGGCGGGAGGTGAAACTGTGGGAGCGGGCGGGGGGAGGGGTGAAACTGCGGGATCGGGCTGGGAGGGGTGAGAGGATGGGGTGAAATTGAAACTGTGGGAGCGGGCGGGAGGTGAAACTGTGGGAGCGGGCGGGAGGTGAAACTGCGGGAGCGGGCGGGAGGTGAAACTGTGGGAGCGGGCGGGAGGTGAAACTGCAGGAGCGGGCGGGAGGTGAAACTGTGGGAGCGGGCGGGAGGTGAAACTGCGGGAGCGGGCGGAGGTGAAACTGTGGGAGCGGGCGGGAGGTGAAACTGTGGGAGCGGGCGGGAGGTGAAACTGCGGGAGCGGGCGGGAGGTGAAACTGTGGGAGCGGGCGGGAGGTGAAACTGTGGGAGCGGGCGGGGGGAGGGGTGAAACTGCGGGATCGGGCTGGGAGGGGTGAGAGGATGGGGTGAAATTGAAACTGTGGGAGCGGGCTGGGAGGGGCTAAGGGGTGGGTGGGGGTGTAGACATACGTGGACAATTTGAGATATTCTTTGATCGGGAAACAATAGATTGACCAGAGAATGATGATGTCCAGGTACGAATCATTCAGTAGCGGGGCAAGATGCATTGCGCAAACAGACAGCAACTCGTGTAGCTGTAGGTCGATGAAGGTCATGCTTTGAAGTGACCATCAGTGCTTGCTTACAGGGAACTTTTTACTGTCAATACAGGGAACTTTTGATGTTAATAGAAAAGTCTTTAGATCTCTGTCAGCATCTTCTTTGCTTGTTCACTAAGTGCCATAGCCATAGTTGTGTCATTAGTCTTAGAAATTTTAAAGATATTTCTGAAATGACTTCAAGTTTTTTACATTTATTTGTATATCAAATTATCATTCTGTTGAAAATTTTTGTTATGTGCTCATAATTATAAGACATTTCAACAAACTTAAAGCACAAATTTAATCTTAAATCTTAAAAAAATCATCAAATTCTAAATCCTTAGCAAACGCAAAGTCAAGTTTCAGTGTAGTAGTAAATGTTACCACTTCAGCCCCCCCCCCCCACCATCTTTAACTAAAAATCAAAGGATTGTGATGATAGACACTTACTCGGATGGGAGAGTGTTGGCGATAAATATATCGATCGAAAGTAATTCTTGATCAACTGAAGTTTAGAACTATTTCGCTTGCATGTAGCCACACTGACCACAGTTGTCAGAAATATGCAAATCAAGATGACGATATTCGAGACTGATTCATCTAGCGAATATGTTTTTATAAAAAAAAATTGAAGATAATTTCTAGAAGAATTTGGTCCAATGAAAAAAAATCCACCCGTAGCTCTTATATGTGTGTTTCTACAGAATCTTCTTGCTTTTTGCCTGTTTTTTTTTTTTTTTCATGCAGCCAATATTGCACTAATTTAGAAATTTTAATCCAGCCTTGACATGTCAGGTGTAGGCTACTGTCCAATTAATATGAAATTTAAAAAAATTGTTTCACTTGCTGTAGGATTTAATTTCGTAATCGTCCAAAATTGCAATAAACTCGTTTTGTATTTGTGGGGACATTTACGCATTCGGTGCGGAACTAAGCTTGGTTCGAAGCACATGTTATGTCAGTGCCAGATTTTGCTTTGAGAGAAAAGCTTAAATGTATTGTAAGGAAGCATATAGGAGAAAAACAAAGCAGCGAAATAAATATATTTGTTAGTGTTTCTTCCTTTGTTAAACAAATGTGTAGATTTTACTGACAAAGTTTATCCTCGGCTTGATACCCTGTGCGACCCGCACCACCCGCACACTGCTAGCTACGCCACTGCTGTACTGTTAACATGCACCCTTAGGCCCGAGAGTCAGTTTCGAGTGTCTACCCCATTATTTTCGGCCTGCATTAGTTATGTGTCCTTTTCTACCCCCCCCCCCCCCTTTCTTCTTGTCACGGTCCTCTAGTTACGGGCGACCGTGGACTTGTTCACCTGTGGCGTGACCTCCGTGACCCCTCTATGTCGAAGGTGCCGCCTGTGGGCCAATAAGGTCACAGGGGTTACAACCCTGTAATATGGTCCCTCTGTTTCCCTCCTCAGTTATGCCCCTGCCTTGTCCATTTAAATGTATACTTGTATTATGAGCCCATAGAGCAATTATTTTAGGTTTAGTAAATTAGAATGTTTCCCAGTTAGTCTGAGGGAGACGCTCCTGTCAAGGATGCACCCCTCGCCATCCAGGCTCCTTTTACATCTCATCTCATAGCCTCCTGCACCAGGGCTGGCGTGTTTTGGTTGCCTGAAGGTAGACCTCAGCAGCTCTCCACACATTCCCGTTGAGGGTGAGTCACTCATCACCCTCGACCAGAACTGAAGGCATTCCAGGCTGAAGTCCCAGGACAGGTCTGCACCTACTACGGGAGTAAGCCCACCGCGTGGCATCCTCATATTCATCACACTAGTGCCTACCTACCCGCAAGGCACCAGCAAATGGCTGCCAGCACAGCGGAGCCTCAACTCACCCCACCCCGAAGGGTAATCTTGGATACAGATAAGTGAGAGACAGCCGAATAAGCAAACCATACTCGAGTTTTATCCCAGTGATGATATTATCTTAAAAGTTATCCTAAAATCCTAAATCACTCTGTACACCCCCCCCCCCTACTCATCGATTGTATTTCTTCTTAACCATTCTTTATTAAATACATTTGTTTCTTCCACAAAATCCTTAAGCTTTGGTTCTTGATTGCACCTGTCAACGTGGCTATACAAAACTAACAAAATATTTGTGGCTCTAGGACTTTACCCCTAGGAGTCGCAGGCCATCGTCCCCATCGGGAAGTGGAAACGGACCGATCGGCGGACTTATTCCACCACACTAGTATGCGAGAAATGCTGGAAAGTTCCGAAGTCATAAACTGTCACCTCTTGAATTTTGTTTCTCCATAACCTGGATCAATTATCTGTCACCCTCTTTGACTTTATATCATCTTATAGCTTGGATCGACCAGCTGTCATATTTTCTTTTATCCTAATGACCTTACTTTTTTTTATTTATTAGTTTAAAATTCAAAGACAAGCAATTGGTCAAAGACTAGATTCTAATTACCATGAAATAAAGTGACTGGCTTATGAAAGGAAAAGCCTCTTCAACTGTTTTTTTGCAGCCAGAATGATGGAGATTTGCTAGATTTGTCAACTTTTGTTTGTTATTAAGCTTAGGTATGTTCAAATTTATTTCTCAGGAAAAGGTAATTATGGTTGATTATTTATTCTATTTTGTTTTGTTCTGCCATGCACAATGTCATAGGCCTGAGTGATGAGTACAAATAGTTATTAAAATGTTTTAGAGAAAATCTTTCAGTGAGTATGATGACAGTGATACCTACATTCATTTATTTTTATGCATAAAATTATTAGAATAAATTTATCTATACAACAAAATTTTATGGGATTGGCATAGGGTATCTGCTGTTTATTCTCATAGATGATAAATTAAACATAAGATACCATGGTTAGAAAATAAACAAACTGTACAGACATTTAGATTGAGTATTAGATATATACAAAAAAATAAAGCAAACAAAATGGTCAAAACAACAAGTGTCCAAATTTAAGTTAGGAAGTAATAAGCATGTACAAATTTCTTATTCACATAATCAAACAAATCATTTTAAAGAGACATTTTAAACAAATATCATAAAAAGTCACTCAAAAAAATTATGCATTTTCAAAGATTCCCAGCAACAGGAAACAGTCATTTCTGTTACTTGCTTTATTTGATGAGGGGAGGGGGGCTGTTTGGGATCAATTGTGGGGAAAAAAAAATCATTTTTAATGACATGAAATATATATATAATATACATATATTTAACACAATGGTATGAAACATTCTGAGGGCTCAACATTTTCCCCATGGATTTTATATGTCTCACAGTTCTGGACATTAACTACAACCCCTACCAGGTACTTGAACTCTTCATCTGTGCAGTAATACACCAGGTGGGTGAACAGGCAAGATCCCCCAACCAGCTTACGAAATTTTAAGATTTGGGCAGTATTTCTGGAACTATAAATGGTCGTTACAAAGAGGGATGTGTTGGTAACACTGATGATGCCTTTCTAAATGAGCACAGGAAGCTTTTCAAACAAAACTTATTTATAGACAAGGTATAAATGCACACTCAAATTTTGTATTCATAAACTGCAGAATCAACACAACTTGGAAAAACTAGGTGTAGCCAATAGCTAGGCAAATAAATAATCCAAGAAACTATGACCTAATGCAAAAAAAAACAATAAAAAAAAAAAACAAACAAGTAGGCTTAGCCTACTCATGAGCTGAATGGGCACAGCTTTTCAAAGCAAAGATTAGGAAGTTAATGCTATCTTCAACTACACTGAAGTTGAGATTGATGCTTGTGCTTGATTAGAAAGAGTAGTCTCAATCAGTGAAGACAGCTAACATGTTGTTTTTTATATTATTGACTCAATGTTCACAGCATAATGTTCACTTCATTGTCCTTCGATAATGTAATTACTAATCAGCTAATCACAGAGTAATATGCTGGAGGTAGACAAATCAATAAAATACAACCAATATCCGTCAGCACTTAATACACTCACTCAGTTAAATGAACATTCTGTAGAACTCAATGATTCATTGAATTTCAATGGATATCAAACTATTTGTTGAAACACAATATGATACAAGATTCAACTCATAGTACCCAATACTAAAATGCTTAAAAGAATCTACATATGGAGATGTCACTGAGTGGCACAATCATTCGGTTGGCCACCTTCAGCCTGCTTCTTAATAGTGGCAGATTTCTGTCCCAGGGGCTTGAGCCTTGACAGACCTAGAGGACCTAAGCCTTCTTTAATATTTCTGTATGTTTTCTGAGGGCTGTTTGTTATAGAAGCTAGTACAGAACTGCCAGGCTGAAAGAAGAACAATGCATTTGTGCTATCAAAGATTCAAGCTAATAGTAAAATTTTAAAAAGAAAAACAAATGTCATATAACATACTTCATAATAACTTCAATTAAAATTATAGAAAGAGTTTAAATGTTGAGGTAAAGTAAAAAAAAAAAAAAGAAAGTTGATAGATGATGATGATATTAATGTCAACTGTTTCTTTGGTCAATGGTTAGCAAACAGGGTGTCATGTGGCCAGCACAATGACCAACTGCCTTACTTTTCCCCCTACTTATGTCAGATACCCCTTAGAGCTGGGTGGACTCAACAGCACCCTAAAAATCACGATATTCAAAATCCCAGTCTTCACTGAGATTCAAACCCTGGGCCCCAGGTGCTTAATCGTTCAACCAGTGTGCCCCAGGTGCTTAATCCTTCAACCAGTGTGCCTCATGAGAGCAGAAGTGTAAACACTCTTTTTATAGCTGTACCATTTAGTTGACTAAGCATGGAATATGTTGGGGATGGGTGGAGAAGTGATGAAATATTTGGTACACTTATGTTTAAAAATGGGCAACGAAGACAAAACAGTTTTGAATAAAGAATATTTTTTTAAAATACAATCTAAGAACATTAAACAAAGAAATGTTGACAAATGCTGAAGAAGATACAGGAGTAAATCAGATTGATAGTTTACCATTGCTTCAGTGTTGAGCTTGGACCCAAATACTTTAGGTATTGCAGTATGGCTGGTTAGTCGGGTTCTCTGTGGTTTTGCTAGCTGCCTGACAGCTGTTTCTTGTACAGGTTCTGTAATTGAATGATCAGATACATGTCACCATGGATAAAAAGTATTAGATCTGTAGAACTTAAAATTACCATGCTAAGACACAACAAAAGAAATGATAAATAACTAAAAATATACACATACTTTCATTAACTAGCTTCAGTTTTTTCCCACCAGCAAGCTCCTCGGTTGAATCAGTGGACTGACGTTTTTGTAATGATCTTCTAGTTACCCTCGGTGATAAAACTTTAGGTGGTTCTGCCATTTTCATCACACCAGAATGCTCTTCGGTTGAATCCGTGGAGTGATGTTTTAATGAGCTTCTGGTTACCCTCTGTGATAAAACTTTAGGAGGCTCTGTAGTTTTCGTCACATTAGAAGAATCTGTGTTTTTAGAGGTGTCTGAAATTTGTATTATGCTAGAAGTTGCTGGAGACTTTTCAGTTAAAGTTTTACTTGGTTTGGGTGAGGCATGTTTTACTTTAGGGGAGGGCAAATTTGACCTAAACAGTTGCTGTTTTTTGCCAATATTAACTGGTCCTTTTGCAAATGGAGATTTGAATACTGAGGCAGCTTTCTTTTTGTCTTCTGAACGTGGTGTCCTAGTAGGTGTTTTCATTGACTGCTTGAATGTTTTTGAAGCTGGTGAGAAAGGTATTGAATGTTGTGAAAGACTGATTGGAGAGGGAACTTCTTTGTGTGCTTCAGAGTTTATTTTACGCTTTTTCTCACTACTGACCAAAGTGCTGGTCTTTGATGTGTCACTAATATCTGTTGTGCTCATCTTCTGAAGGTTTTGTGAACCAGTTTTCTCTTCTTTACTTGATGTGTCACTACTGACACATGCGTTCATCTTCTGAAGGTTTGGTGGACCAGCTTTCTCTTCTTTACTTGATGTGTCACTACTGACACATGTGTTCATCTTCTGAAGGTTTTGTGAACCAGCTTTCTCTTCTTTACTTGATGTGTCACTACTGACACATGCGTTCATCTTCTGAAGGTTTTGTGAACCAGTTTTCTCTTCTTTACTTGATGTGTCACTACTGACACATGTGTTCATCTTCTGAAGGTTTGGTGAACCAGCTTTCTCTTCTTTACTTAATGTGTCACTACTGACACATGTGTTCATCTTCTGAAGGTTTGATGAACCAGCTTTCTCTTCTTTACTTGATGTGTCACTACTGACACATGCGTTTATCTTCTGAAGGTTTAGTGAACCAGTTTTTGCTGCTTTAAGTGTGGAGGCAGTGTTTGAGGAAGTTGGACTATCACTATTTAGACAATTAGGGTCAAAGGTTATAGGTATGTTGTTTGTCTTTAGGAGATGCTCTGAAAGTATTGAAAAACAACAATCAATATGAATTAAAACAAACGACATCTGTATCTGGAATTCTACATAAATACAATCAACATGCAATCAGTTTCTTAGAAATCATTTATGATAGAAAATAATCAAGCTCAAACTGTTTAATTATTTAATATTTGTACTACAGTTGATTCTTGATAGTCCAGTGGTTACAGGGTCAAGGGGAGTGTTGGATTACAGAAAATGTCAGATTACCAAATAATAAATCCATTGGAATGTAATGTTCTTTGGTACAGCACATTTACTGAATACTCTCATTTTGATGTTTTGTTCTAACACACTAAAGATAAACTTACTGAACACTCTCATTTGACGTGTAGGGTTTCATTCTAACACACTAGAAACAAACTTACTGAATACTCTCATTTTGACGTGTTGGGTTTCATTCTGACTCACTAGAAACAAACTTACTTAATACTCTCATTTTGACATGTAGAGTTTCATTCTGACACACTAGAAACAAACTTACTGAATACTCTCATTTTGAGGTGTAGAGTTTCAATCTGACACACTAAAGCTTTGTTTTTGTCTGCTTGGGCTTTAGCTTTAGCCAGTAATTCTCTGGCATGGTCCTGGTAGAAGTCAACATCCCTCAGGGCTTCTTCTAACTCCGTTTTAAGTGCCTTCAGAACAACAAGTTAAACAAAGTAAATCTCAGAGCCTTATGCAAAACAAATTGATACGTGTGACAAAGAGTTATAGTATTATGTTGTACATGCTAATGTTACTAATTACAAGACAGTATTGGACCATTCCTACATCTTTAACCAAGTTTAAGCATGATACAAATGATAGTTTTTAAAGCAACATTAACTAAAATGGCAGGTTTCTTAGAATTTAAATGTTGCGTTTATTTTTATTGAAATGTATTATTGGCAAAAATATGTAAATAACCAAATGTAGGTTTCAACCATACAACCCAATCAACCGATCAAATAGTTTTACATCTAAAAATATATATATATAGCTCTTACTTCAATCTTTTCTGTATCAGCTTGCTGACTTTTGATTTGCTGGATTTCTTCTGTAAGAATGAGAACTTTCTTCTGCTCCTCAGACAATTTCTCAGACAAATCTGAACATTTTTTCTGCTCCTCTGAAAGTTTCTCAGACAAATCAGAGCATTTCTTCTCTAGCATGAGCATGTCTACAGACTGACAAAGATAAATACATGGTTACAGATCAACTCACAACTTACAAAACAGAAAATGGCTGTTAAGTGATCAAAGCTAACAGAATTGACCTACAAGCCAGCTAAATTATTATCTAGTTTCACTCAAGTATATGAAATCCTCTGTGCCTTTTAATATGGCTTTAGTGTACAGCATTTAAACATAAGTAGAAAATGTAAAGTGTCCCTTTAAGACCTTGCGGTCTATAGGTCATTCGTTTCTAAGGTTGACGATTTACAACGGTGCAATGTGGCAGCACCCACAACCTACTGCCTTTGTTTTTTCCCAACTAACGTCAAGTACCCATTAGAGTTGGGCGGACTCAAGGACGTCTTTAAAATCTTGAAATTCAAAATCCATGTCTTCACCAAGATTTGAGTCCAAGACTACCAGTTATGAAGCCAAGCGCTTCATAATTCAGTCACCATATAGTTAAGAGTGTACAGAAATTTAACATAGCTCATGAAAATGTTCTAAGAAATAGCAAATTGGCTGCTATGAAAATACTTAATAATATAAAAAAATTGATTTTTTTTTCTGTTTGATTTTTCCCACACCATATTATAATAATAGTCTGATATAGAGGAATTAAGACATTCAATTTCTTAATGTATGTGCAGACAGACAAGTCTTTTGTCTTCAAATAAAATAACCTTTTATACTATTGTTGATGAGAATAATAGAGAGTAGAATAAATGAGAATTGGACCAGCTCACTTCCTAATTACAAGAAAAAGGACGCCTATTATTAGCTATCTCGACATGACCAACGCATTATTTTTCTACCCAGTACCGGACACAACAGAATGAGACAGCATATGTTCCAGAAGCTTAAAGTCAGGACAAGCAAAACCTGTCCTTGTGGAGCATCACCAGAGAATGCTGACCATGTTCTTCTACTATATCAAGAGGCCCGCACAAGATTCTGGCCACAAAACCTTCCTATAGAACAAATACTATATGGAGAACTACCTGATCTGGAAACCACTGCGCAGTTCATCTCAGATATAGGATTACTGATCTAAACCCTCCGACATGAGAACGAAGAAGAAAAAGAAACTGTTCTTCTGGGTTATCAACAACTCCTTTCTAAACATTTTCAGCTATGCAGCATGTCACACACCAAGATTGAATTGTTCAGCAATAATACAACAATTCTTATCAACGTGTAACCCCCCCCCCCCCCCCAAACTCTACCCCAAAAATTATGTGCATTACTTTTATCAAGCTTTACCCATTGTGATATAAGGATTTTTGTTTATGTGCTAAGTACAGGATTTATTTCTTTATGACAGTCATAAGAAATGTGTGTTTACCTGTGTGTCACAATTATTTTCAACTTGAGAACACTTCTGAAACATAATAAAATGTCACTCATTAACCTCAAAAAAAGGTAAAACCCAGTAAACTAAGTGGACATCAGCTTATTTACACAGGTATTAGCTTAATTTGAAAGAGAAGACTTATTAAGAATACCTGTAATTGTTGAATCTCTTTCTCCATGGACATATTGAGAGTCTTAAGATAGTCCAACTCTTTAATATTAGACTTCATAGTGATTTCCAGCTCTTTGATTTGATCTTTGAACTTCAGGTTTACTTCTGCTACTCCTGCCAGCTCTTGTAGCTTCCCTTCAGCACACTTGATGTCACCAAGGGCAGCCAGAAGTTCTTTTTCTTTCAGTTTTAAAAGATTATTCTTATTTCTGATTTCTGTCTCCAAGTCCTGGACACTGCTTTCCAGTAATTTTCTACTGTCAGCCAGTGACTGGACATCATTGTCTTTTTCCACCAAACTTAACTTCAAGCTGTCCAGTTCTTTTCCCACTTCTTTGAACTTAAGGATGTCCTCTTTCATTTGGTTCCTCTCCATCAAGAGAGCATCATAGGAGCAAGCTTTCTCTTCTAATGTTTTCATGTTTACAAGCTCTGACTCAAGCTCTACCAGTTTGGCATTTAATTTAGCCTTCTCTGTTTCAGCTAGATCCAACTTTTTACATTCCTCCACCCTTTGTTTGTCTCTTAGCTTTTCACTGTCCTCATTTTTTAATTTCAGTGATTCCACTTCTGCCCGTGCAATGTTTAACTCAACATCTTTAGCCTCTAAAGCATTTGTAAAGCTGATGATTTTGTAATCAAGTTCTTCGACTTTCGACGTCAGATTTTTTTCACTGGCTTGTACTTTGGTCAAGACATCTTGACAAGCCAGAAGACGTTTAGAAGCCACGTCTTTTTCAGACAAAGCAGAGTTCAACTCTTGCAATAAACTGTCATTGCTGTTAACCCTTTCATCAAGAACTTTTTGAAGAGATGCAAGCTTGTTATCCAAATCAGCAGCGGTCTTTGAAACATGTTCAAGTTTTGTTTTCAAGTCTTTATTCTCTATTTTTATTGATTCTACCTCTGCTGCTAACTGAAGGTTTTCTTGTTCTAGTCCTTCCATAATTTTTGTTCGTTTCAAATGTTCTGTTTGTATGTGCTCTGCTTCTGAGGTCAGTTTTGAAAGTTTATTTCTCAAATCACTGTTTTCAGATTTAAGACTGTCAGCATCAGAACCGTTGGTTAATTTTTCCTGCTCAGCTAAGTTCAAGTCATAATTCAAAGATTCAATGGCATCCTGCAGAGTGCCAACAGTGGAATTCAATTCTTTCAATTCTTTGTTTAAATTAAGGTTATCTTCCTTCAGCTGACTAATTTCCCAAACCTTTTCCTCCACCAGAGACTGTAACTGAGAGATTTCATTGTCCTTTGTTTGCAGTTCATTCACTTTGGATACTATTTCCCTCTGCTTGCTATCAACACTTTCTGTCAAACTGGTAATAACTTTCTGCAGCTGCAGCAGTTGTTCCTTGACTTCAAATGTCCCACTAGAGATTTCTTTGTAGCTTCTTTCTAACTCTTCATTTCTTAAAGCAACAGAATGAGTTTGTGCTTCCAAGTCCTGTTTCTCTTTCTGGACAGCTTCAAGCTCCAGACATTGTGCTGCATATTTCTTTGACAACTCATCAAGGTTAAGCTTTAAGTCTGAGATTGCCTCATCTTTTTTCAAGATTTCGCTCTTCAAGTTATTCAACTCCACTTCAACACTGTCTAGTCTCTCATTATCAGAATGAGCAGTGAAAAGCTCTGCTTCCTTTTCTTTCAGCTTCTTCTCAAAATCATCCCTCTCTCTCAAGGCAGCCCAGAGTTTGTTCTGGGCATCAAACCTCTGGACAGAGACGGACTCAAAAGAGTCTTTGGTGCTCTCAATCTCCATCTCAACATCAGCCAGCTTCATCTCCAGCTCATGGATGCTGTGTTTGTATTTCTCCTCTTGAGAGAGCATCTCATTTCTCTCACTTCTCAAGGAATCATTTTCCATCACAGTGTTGTCAAGCTCTTCTCTAAGCACTGCCAAATTGGCATTTTTCTCTGAGAGTTCCGTTTTGACATCTTCAAAAAGCTTTTTTAGATCATACAGCTCGTCAGCCTGATTATTCTTTTCTTGCTGTAGCTCAGTCATTTTTGAATTAGTTTTTAATACTGATCTGTTCATGTTTTCATACTGTGTTTGCAAAGATCCAAGCTCTAAAGACTTAGATTCTAGCTCTTCCTGGACAGTATTCAATCTTAGTTTAGTTTCTTCAAAATCTCTGGTAAACTCTTTCTCAGACTGGGAGTTTTCTAGTTCTGTGTGTTTGACTTTGTTTTCCAAAGCTTTCTTGCACAGCTCTAAGTTAGTCAGCTCTGTAGTCAGTTTATTTATCTCTTGATGGTAGTCTGTGGAGTTTTTCAATGCCTCTGTTAGTTGAGACTCCAGGGTGCATATCTGCTGATCCCTCAACTGGATAGTAGAGGTCAACTCTGCTACTTTGGATTGATGTCCAGATAATGACTTATTAAGTTCACAGAGTTCTTTAACTTGTTTCTCATGCTCTAGTGACATTTCTTCAAAAGCATGGTGCAATTGTGTCCTGTCTTTTTCCAATGTTACATATTTTGTATGTAGATTTTCTTTCTCTAGATTCAGTTCTGAATTAGCTGTTTGGAAATTCAGTTTCTCATTTGACAGTGTATATATTTCTGTGTTTTTGCTTTCTAACTCCTTCTCAAGTCTATCAAGTTTTTCAGCAAGGTTGGTCAACTCTTTGCTGTGCTGGCTATTTGTATCTTTTGCACTTTGCAAGTTCTCATTGTATTTGCGTTGCACATCAGAAAGCTGTGAGTGTGTTTCTTCCAGCTGAGCTGCTGTCCTGTGAAGCTCTTCAGATTTCTCCAGCAGCATTGCTTGCAGCTCATCAACAGTTTTATTGGTGCTGGCTTGAGCTGTTCTTTTAGCACAGTCTAATTCAGCAACCTTAACTTCAAGGTTTTTGATCTGATGCTCTTTAGAAGTAATGTTCTCTAGATGCTCCGACAGCTGAGATTTGGCAGTGCTCAGCTCATCAAGTAGCTGAGCAACTTTCTGTTGAAGCTTTCCACTTTCTGACACCAATGATTGATAGGATAGTCTTTCAGATTCACTTCTATTTTCTAATGCTTTGCATTGCTTCTCCAGGCAGTTTCGATCTTCTTGTACTTGTAGTAAACTTTCTTCAGTTTCTTTGAGTTTAGACAAAGTTTGATCACAGGTGGATTGAACTGCTGACAAAGTGTCTTGTTTTTCTTGCAATAGATCTTTAGTCAATGCTAGAGTGCTCTCCAGATTGGTCACTCTGTCCTTGAGAGTCTCTTCTTCTAATCTGTATCTAGTCACATTATCTACCTCAGCACCCAGTGCTGTTTTAATTTCAGACAGTTGCATGGTTGTACTGTCTAATGCACTCTGCAGCGTCAGGTTGTCTCCATTCAAATCTTTGACAATAGCATTCACATTGTCCAACTGAGCGCTTAACCTTTGTATGTGTTCATCTTTGTCTTGCATGTCCATTTGAAGAAGCTCTAGCTTTGACTTCAAGGCAGTGCTGTCCTGCTCAAGCTCACTCTTAATTTCATGTGCTTCTTTCAGGGCATGAGAAAGTTGATAAGTTAGGTCCTCTATCAGATTTTCTTGTTTCTGGATCTGCATCTGAGATTGTTTGAGTTCTTCTTCTGTTTCACAAAGCTGCTGTTGTACTGATGCAAGTTTGTCCTGATCAAGTTTTTGACTTTCTTGGCTCTGTGTTTCCAGCTGCTTTAATCTCTGCTCTAATTGAAGGAAGTAGGTTTTTTGAACACTTAGTTCTTCAAGTTTGTCCTGGAGATTCTCTTTCACCCTCTCCAAGTCTTCAGATAGACAAGCATTGTTCTCATTGAGCTGGACTACTTCTACACATTTTGCAGCCAAAGCAGCCCTTTCAGCAGCCAATACATGCTCTATCTCAGAAAATCTAGTTGTTAAACTTACATTTACATTTTCCACATCTTTTATTTTCTCCTCGCAATCTTTGACCTTGACACAGTAGAGCTCACACTGTGTTCTAAACTCAAACACTTCTGCATCTTTACCTGCTATCTCTTCTCTAACATTCTTTAGGGCTTGTTCCAAATTGGTTTTAACTGCATGTAAATTGCTTTGTTCTATCTCAAAATCTATCAGTTTTTCTTTTTCAGTTGCTCTTGCTTTGTCAAGGTCTATAAGCTCTGATTCTTTGTTCCTTAGAGTCTCATTTAAACTCTCTTTTTCCAATTTGAGTTCTTCAAGTTGCAAAGTAAGATTGGAAAGTTGGACATTAAGTTCTTTAATAGTTGCGTCCCTGTCTTCTAGATTCATCTGTAATAATTCATACTTAGATTTCTGTGCAGTAGATTCTTGTTCCAAATTAGTTTCACTTTCTTGAAGACTTGCTTTCAATGATGCCAACCTCTCTTTTAAATCTGCAGTACTATTTTCAAGTTCTTGTATTAAAATTTCTTTTTGTGACAGTAACTCACACTTCACTTGTAATTCTTGATTAAGATTTTCTAACTGATGCTCTGCATTTTGTTGGTAACTGAACTTTTCTTGCTCAAGCTGCTGTAGCTGGGTTTCCAAGTGCTTCAAGCTTTGATTGCAACATTCAAACTCTGAATTCCTATCTGCAAGTTCAGATCTGGCACTGTTGAGTTGGTCACACAGTGTGGCACATTGGGATGTTAAAATTTCTATCTCTGATTGTTTCAAAACATACATTTCTTTTTCAGCAGCCACATTGGACTGAAGACCAGAAATGACATTGATGAGCTCCAGTTTTGTTGTCTCAAGGTCACAGATCTTTTCTTCACATTCTTTAGTTTTTTCTCCTAACTTTGTACACTCAGAAACCATCTGTTTCAGTTCTGCATCAGTATTTTCTAGCTGTGACCTTGTCTCAACAAGAGTCTGGTCTATGTTAGAAACTTTGATATTTAAAGCTTCTATCTCTTGGTTTTTATCAAACAGTGCATTAGTGGAATCTTCAAGAGACTTTTTCAGTTCACATATTTCAGTCTCTTTATTAGTAGACCTGTCTTTCACTAAACTGTTTTCTTCTTTCAAATTGGTAAGCTGAGCTTGTAAGTTGATCTGCTGAGTATTGAGTTCTTCAATAGTTGCGTCCCTGTCTTCTAGATCCATTTGTAATAGTTCATACTTGGATTTCAGTGCAGTAGATTCTTGATCCAAATTAGTTTCACTTTCTTGAAGACTTGCTTTCAATGATGCCAATCTCTCTTTTAAATCTGCAGTACTATTTTCAAGTTCTTGTATTAAAATTTCTTTTTGTGACAGTAACTCACACTTCACTTGTAATTCTTGATTAAGATTTTCTAACTGATGCTCTGCATTTTGTTGGTAACTGAACTTTTCTTGCTCAAGCTGCTGTAGCTGGGTTTCCAAGTGCTTCAAGCTTTGATTGCAACATTCAAACTCTGAATTCCTATCTACAAGCTCAGATCTGGCACTGTTAAGTTGGTCGCACAGTGTGGCACATTTTGATGTTAAATCTTCCAACTCTGATTGTTTCATAAGGTACATTTCTTTTTCAGCAGCCACATTGGACTGAAGACCAGAAATGACATTGATGAGCTCCAGTTTTGTTGTCTCAAGGTCACTGATCTTTTCTTCACATTCTTTAGTTTTTTCTCCTAACTTTGTACACTCAGAAACCATCTGTTTCAGTTCTGCATCAGTATTTTCTAGCTGTGACCTTGTCTCAACAAGAGTCTGGTCTATGTTAGAAACTTTGATATTTAAAGCTTCTATCTCTTGGTTTTTATCAAACAGTGCATTAGTGGAATCTTCAAGAGACTTTTTCAGTTCACATATTTCAGTCTCTTTATTAGTAGACCTGTCTTTAACTAAACTGTTTTCTTCTTTCAAATTGGTAAGCTGAGCTTGTAAGTTGATCTGCTGAGTATTGAGTTCTTCAATAGTTGCGTCCCTGTCTTCTAGATCCATTTGTAATAGTTCATACTTGGATTTCAGTGCAGTAGATTCTTGTTCCAAATTAGTTTCACTTTCTTGAAGACTTGCTTTCAATGATGCCAATCTCTCTTTTAAATCTGCAGTACTATTTTCAAGTTCTTGTATTAAAACTTCTTTTTGTGACAGTAACTCACACTTCACTTGTAATTCTTGATTAAGATTTTCTAACTGATGCTCTGCATTTTGTTGGTAACTGAACTTTTCTTGCTCAAGCTGCTGTAGCTGGGTTTCCAAGTGCTTCAAGCTTTGATTGCAACATTCAAACTCTGAATTCCTATCTACAAGCTCAGATCTGGCACTGTTAAGTTGGTCGCACAGTGTGGCACATTTTGATGTTAAATCTTCCAACTCTGATTGTTTCATAAGGTACATTTCTTTTTCAGCTGCCACCTTGGACTGAAGACCAGAAATGACATTGGTGAGCTCCAGTTTTGTTGTCTCAAGGTTACTGATCTTTTCTTCATAGTCCTTATTTTTTTCCCCCAAGTTGGCACACTCAGAAACCATCTGTTTCAGTTCTGCATCAATATTTTCTAGCTGTGTTCTTGTCTCAACAAGAGTCTGTTCTATGTTAGTCATTTTATTGTTAAACTCTTCTACCTCTTGATTTTTATCTGCCAGAGTATTATTAGCAGCTTCTAGCGAGGACTTCAAATGACAAATTTCACTTTCTTTTGCACTAGAACTCTCTCTTACTAAACTGTTTTCCTCTTTCAAATTTGTAAACTCTGTGTGTAAATTGGCCACCTGGGTGTTTAATGTCTCAATTAGAGTGTCTTTATCCTCTAGATCCATTTGTAGGATGTCAACTTGAGACTTGAGTAGGCCAAGTTCTTTCTCATAGTCAGCACTTGATTCACTCAGTTTTATTTGGGTGCTGTTCAGTTTGGAGATAAAATCTTCATTGGTGTTTTCTAGCTCTTTGACCCTTGATGTTTTTATACTTAATTCTTCACTTGTGTCACTTAATTTCTGTTGCAAGGCTTGTAGCTGTAGGTTGAAAGATGCCTCTTGAGACGTTCTCTCTTCTTCCAACTGACCCAACCTACCTTCTAACAATATCATATTCTCCTTAGTCAAAGTGTGCGCATCTATTGCTTCTTTATATTTCAACTTAACATCTTCAAGGTCTCCTTTGAGAGATAGACATTCTTCTTCTAAACTGGACAAGGTTAAAAGTTTAGTTTGAAGCTCATCCTTTGTAGAGTTCAGTAATGACTCAAGATCTAATCTTCCATTCTGTGTACGGACTAGTTCTTTATCCAACTCCTCTAGCCTACTTTCTTTCTCTTCAAGCCTACTCTTCACTGAAGCTATTTCTTTCATTCCGTCTTCATATTTGGCGTTCATATCAGTAAGTGCTTGTTGATGAAGAATATCCATTTGGGATTTCCATGCTTCTAGATCATGACTTTGTTCCTTCAATGTTTTCTTCTCCTCCAAACTGTCACACATCTGTTGAGACAAGTTGGCACATTTCTCTTCCAAGTCTTTCACTGTTAAAATCTTTGCCTCATTTTCACTTTTCAATAAATGTATCTGGCTTTCAAAATCAGTGCAGCTGTTTTTTAAAGCTGCCAACTGTTGTTCTAAGCTGTAAACTTTCTCTTTTTCTGTACTGGTTAAGACCTGTAGTGACTGATTATCTTTCTGAGATTCCTCAAGTTTGGTCACTAAGTCTGCTATTCTTGTCTGGAGATTCAACTCTAGCTGCCTGTCATGTTCAATGTGTTTCTTGAGCTCGTCTCTCTCGGTCAGCACAAGGCAATGTTCCACTTCCATTAGCTGCATCTTGCTGCCAGCATCCTTCAGAGCCATGTTCGCCTCCACCAGTCTACTCTCGGAAGCACAAACTTTGTTGTAAAGCTCAGCAAGGTGTGTTTCCTTTTGTCCAAGTTTGTGGTTAAGGTCAGCAATGTCCTTAACTTTACTTTGTAACTCATCATTCACTTTGGTTAACGAGAGATTGACCTCAGCAATGCAGGTTACTTTAAGATCAAGGTCTTTCTTTAAACTGGTCACTTCATTCTCTAATACTGAAATGAGATGTTGGCCCTTATCGCATCTACCTTGACACGCGATCAGCTCCTCCTCGAACACTTTTTTCTTGTTTGACAGAAGTTCATACTCTTTTTGATTACGTTGTGTTTCTTGTGCTGTAGTAGACAAGACTTTATTCAGTTCTTCTTGCCACTTCTTCTGTGATTCTGAGGGTGGAGGGAATTCAAACATTTTTGTGGTGAAATAGTTACTATTTGTTTATCTTTGTGTAACATCGTGAGAATGTCTCTTTCGTCAGTTCATGTGTCGTTCTAGTTTAATAAAGCCTTGTTTTAGGTTACTCTTCAGTGTTCGTTTATTTCTTATTACAATTTATTAACTAGAAATTTTCAATTCTATGGATTTTGTGCCTATTGTATCTTTTTTTGGATTTTCGTTCAACACTTTTCTCAGTCTGTAAGTAAAAATAGCAATACAAATGGAGCTTCTATTTAGGCCAAAAGAGCTAGACATAGAGCCTAGCTTGCCAACAGCTGCAGAGAAGTGGCTGCACTGGCTCAGAACATTTGAGAATTTCATCTCCTCAGTCTCTCACTGCCAGATTGACAACAAGAAATTACTGGAAAACTACGTTTCTTCGAGCGTATTTCAGTACATAAGTGAGTGTACCACGTTCGAAGAATCAAAGTTCTACAAAATGTCTACGTGAAGCCCAAAAGTGACACATGATAACTCTTTGTCTGCAAGAGAACGGACAAACTGTTGACTCCTTCCTACTTAAGCTTAAAACTATGGCCAAAGACTGTGATTTCAAAGCTGTCACCGCTGAAGAACACAGAGATATCTTCGTAAAAGACGCCTTCATTACTGGACTGGCTTCAAACAGCATAATGCTGCGACTCTTAGAGAAATCTACTCTAACTACAGTGCACCTATGAAGAGGCAAGACAACTTGAATACGCCCATAACCATGCCATAACATCTACTCTGAAACTCATTGGGGAGCTAGCGCCGACGTGGAGAGGCTTTCTCCAATGACAAAATTAGAACACGAAGTGAGTGCGGCGACTAGTAAAAGATGCTTCTTTTGTGGAAACAGCCCACATCAACGCTTTAGATGTCCAGCCCGTGACGCTACATGCAACTTGTGCGGCATGAGGGGCCATTTCCAGAAAGTCTGTAGATCGACTAGACAGACACTCAAATCTATAACCTCAGCCATAGTGAAAGCAGATGATGAGATGTCACGGACTACAACCGTTGGATCTTCCTGGGCATCGACACTGTTGGATCTTCCTGGGCATTACACCAGCGTCCGGCCTTACTAAATTTACTATTTCAATACTCGTCAATGGAGTACCATTTTAGGCTCTCATAGATACGGGGAGAGTGAAAGCTATATATCTTCTTCAATTGCTAAAGGTACAAATGGAAATTAGAAATGTCCAAAAACAGAATTTACAAAGCCTCTACACATCTTTCTTGCACTACTCACTACCATATTTTCGCCACAAAGATGAACAATACGAAAGTGTGAAGCTCTCACTACTAGGTGTACTAGTAGCTGATGTAATATTAGGGCTAGATTTCATCCAACAGCACGAAAAACTGATGATCTCATTTGAGGGAAAATGGAGCACTCTTCAGGTCTGTAGCTGGAAGCTGCACGAGTTGAAACCCCTCGCCTCTTCGCTAATCTTGCTCCTGACTGCCACCCTATAGCCACTAAATCTAGAAAATATTCTATGCCTGAATCCAAATTCATTCAAACTGAAATCAAGAGACTTATATCTGACAAAATTATTGAGCCTTCCACGCCCCCGTGGCGAGCCCAAATAATTGTAACAACGAATGAAAGGCACAAAAAGAGAATGGTTATCGACTATAGTCAAACCATCAATCGATTCACTTACCTCGACGTACACCGTGGCAAAAGTTGATGAACTGGTGCAGGAAATATCTAAATACTCAATGTACAGTACATTAGACCTCAAAAGCGCTTACCACCAGATACCTATCAGGGATGATGAAAGCAGTACACAGCGTTCGAGGCTTGCGGAAAGCTTTATCAGTTTTGCTGCATTCCTTTTGGTGTGACAAATGGACGATCAACACAATAATTGAGGATGAAGGGCTACAGGATATGTTCGCTTACGTGGATAATGTTACCATCTGCGGACGAGACTGCAGTAGCCACGACAAGAATCTACAGAGATTTCTCAACACCGCTAAGAAGTACAGTATCACCTTCAACGATGCTAAAAGTGCTATTGCGACTAATAAAGTATGCCTCCTAGGCTACGAAATCTCACAAGGGCAATTAAGACCAGACTACGAAAGATTTCAAGCGTTGAGAACTCTACCTCCACCACAAGACATTAAATCACAAAAGCGGGTGATTGGACTACTGTCTATTATTCTCAATGGATCCCAATTTTTTCCAACAAGATCCATTTATTGGTAAACAACAAAACCTTTCCTCCCCCTGAACAAGTACAGGAAGCTTCTAAACAGCTAAAGCACAAACTTGAAAACACTGCTGTGTCGACGATAGATTATAATTGACCTCTAGCAGTCGAAACAGATGCCTCTGACATCGTGATCGCCGCCACTCTTAATCAAGACAGCTGTCCTGTTGCCTTCTTTTCAAGAACACTCACTTATAGTGAACGCAGACACTCAGCAGTCAAAAGGAAGCATATGCTATCGTAGAAGCCATGAGAAAATGGCAACATTACCATATCAGTAGACCCTTCACATTGGTTACAGATCAACGCTCAGTGTCTTTTATGTTTGACCAGTAAAACAAGGGCAAGATAAAAAATGAAAAGATACAAAGATGGCGACTGGAACTCATCTGTTTCCAATATGACGTCGTATATCGACCTGGGAAACAAAACGCAGCGACGGATACCTTTTCAAGAAACCAATTTGCGTCAGCAATGACTGGAGAAGACCTCAAGCTGTTACACAACGACCTCTGTCACCCAGGGGTCACGAGACTCCTCCATTTCGTTCGGACTAAGAACTTACCTTTTTTCTGTGAGGACGTCCGCAAAGTGGTAAACCAATGTAAAACTTGAGCTGAACTGAAGCCTAGATTCTTCAAACAGTTTTCAGGCACCCTCATCAAGGCTACCCAACCATTTCAGAGAGTAAGCATCGATTTTTAAGGGGCCACTCCCATCTGCTACTCACAATAAATATTTATTAACAATGGTGGATGAGTACTGCCTATCCATGTCCCGATATGTCCTCATCTACTGTCATAAAGTGTTTAAATCAGTTGTTTTCCTTAGTTGGAATGCCAGCCAGAGTACATCCATTCTGACAGAGGTACGTCCTTTTTGTCGAAGGAGGTGCAATCCTTTCTGCACGAGAGGGGAATAGCTACAAGTAGAACGACCTCTTTTAATCCTTCAGGCAAGTCAGGAACGACTAAACAAAACTCTATGGAACACTGTTACTTTAGCACTGAAAGACCTTGATCTCCCAATGGGAGCTAGTCTTGAACCAGGCCCTATACTTGATTAGATCACTATCTACGGCAACAAACGAAACTCCACATGAGAGAGTTTTCCGGTTCAACCGGAAATCCTCCTTCAGGATTTCTATTCCCACTTGGCTATCTAGCCCAGGTCGAGTGTTGCCGAGAAGAGAGAACCAATCTTCAAAGTATGATCCTCTCACGAAGAAGTTGAATTACTGATGTGTAACCCCCAATATGCCATTGTACGGTTGCTTAGCGGAAAAGAGGAGACAGTCTCTCTAAGATGCTTGGCTCCCTCCCCATCCACAGCAAGTGAACCTTCGTTCTTTGCTCAAGGTAAGGTTAATGAATATCCTCCAGAAGCTCAAAACACGGAAGTAACAGTCAACACCCCTACGGTGATATAAGAAAGGAAAGAACCCCTGGGAGGCTCTGAGGACCTCTGAGCGATTCCTCTTGAAAATATACGGAACCATCATACCTCACTTGACGCTCAGGAACTCACTTGTGACTCGCAAACTGTAGAACAGGATAGTCAACCCCATTACAACTTAAGAGAGAGAATACCAGACCGAACTATAGGCTCTAGAGTTGTTTATATATTGCACTACTTATACTGACTATATAAACTGGCATTGTTTATCACTTGCTACTGATACTAGAATTTACTTGTTCACTTACCTACATGTTTACTTACTACACTATTTATTATTGCTTAAAACAGAAACTAGTAATTGTTTATAAGTCATACTACTGATACTGGTTTTTAGTTTCTTTGTATCACTATTCACTAATGTTTACAAGAGAAACTAATATTTCGACACTATTTATTGATCTATTGTATAACAGGCACTGGCATTCTTTTTTTATTTATGCTATGGCCTACTATATTACTATACTTGCTATTTTAATTCTAGGCGGGGTGAATGTGGTGAAATAGTTTACTATTTGTTTATGTTTGTGTAACATCGTAAGAATGTGTTCATTACATTGATTTAGTGTGCTACTGTCAAGTCTCTTTCGTCAGTTCATGTGTCAATCTAGTTTAATAAAGCCTTGTTTTAGGTTACTCTTCAGTGTTCATTTATTTCTTATTACTTTATTATTTCTTCTGTGATTCTGAGGGTGGAGGGAATACAAACATTTTATTTACAGTAGTACAAATACACTGGCACATACATATGCTTACAGAACTGACACAGACAAATGCAATTCAAAAGAAAAGACATGAGAAAACAAAGACAGACCAAAAAAGTTAAAAGCTGCAAGATATAACCAACAAAACAAAACAACAAACAAAAATCGCTACGAATCAAACAAAGGCTTAGAGCTTCATTAAATGAAACACAAAAGCTAAGAGAACTATAAATTAGACATAAGTTGATAAAAATAACGGAGATAAATGCTAATTGAGAGTTATACCTTTGAAGTGATTGTCTTTCTCTGCAAGATCTTTAAGTGACTGCTGGTGAGTTGAGGATAATTTGGTTAGTTCTTCTTGTAGCTTTGAAAGCTTAGAGGTTAACTCTGAGTTTTTGTTCTCTAGGGTTCTGTATAGTGAATAAGAATTTAAAATATATATTATCAAAAGAAAAGAAGAAAGTGGTTAGAGCAATACTTTTTTTTAAAAGGATACCCCATCAAAGCTTTTAATAAAGATGGACAAAACTGTGAATAACTTCAAAATGCAGTGTGGTTAAAAATTGTGAGTATGGTATATATATATTGTTACGAATCTCCCTATCCAGGCCCTCTGTAGACTGCACCACACGACACCACCAACTGAAAGAACTTGACAACTCCAGGCTTCAAATAACGTAATAGTTTAATGTCAATAAATAACAGCCAAAATTATACAATTGGCAGCTCGTAACACACGACTGTACAGATATCTCTCCGTGAATAGCCATCCGCCGCATCGACGCGTCTCGGACTTGAACTGAGCCGTCGTAACGAACTGTAAATCGGGAAGTTGTCACACACCTCGCCTCTGATACCTTCGCTCTTTATATAGGGTCCCTGCTGGCCTTCTAGAACCGGACAGAACGTCACTGGACCATTCTGGGTGGTCGGATGACTACATCCCTCGTGATGCTCATGAGCTCTACTCGCATCGCCGATCCTTCCCGAGCCGTCGCGTTGGCACTTGTCTCGAATGACCGTCATAGCTTGTCACGGTTGACCGCTCGTCTAGCGCTGGCCTGGGGCGATTTGCGTCGGTTGACTACACACTTACCACTACCCCCATCTGTGCCACCACCAGGTTTATAACAATATATATAAGGGTTGTCAGGTTCAGTGGATAGATTACCCCAACCACCCAGTGAAGAGATTGGACTATAGTGTACTGACAAAGCTATTAGCATGAAATATGCACTACACAAAAGCATTTTTTTTAAAGTTCTTAGACTGCATATAGACATTTTTTTTTAAATTTAAATAAATAAAATAAATACAAGAATTGCAGAAATGGCAGTACATTAGTATTCTCTTTAGTTATAAGGAACATGCCAATGAGATACTTCAATGAAGATAAATTTAATTAAAAGCAATCAAGAATGTTTTTGTTTTGTTTTTTAAATTAGTCATTTGCGTTACAGTATATTTTTTTGTAAAAGAGTACTTGATTTAGCTGTCAAACACATACTGACATAAGCTGTCAAACACACACTGACATCTTTTGTTATATGTATAATGAACATAAAATAAAGTTTAACACTAACAAGCAAAATTGTCTTTCTTTGATAAATGCAAAACAGGAATGATCAAATTGTCAGAATGTCTCTAAACTAAAATACAGTCCATTGACAGTGCTTTTTAGAAAATGTCATTTTATTTACTTTTGCCCACTTGCTAACTGCTTGTCTTTATTAGTATGAGCCTTACATACAGCTTGAATCCCTTTAACAAAATCAAAGACAACTTACTCTTTAGATGACTGGAGCTGGTTTGATGAGGTAGTTAATTCTTTTAGTGTTTCAGCGGTTTTATCTTTGTGTTTCTGCAGATCCTGCCCAACATAAACAGATGGAATTAGACCAACAATACACAACACTAAAAAATATTTAGCGTTAATATCTTATCAAAAAGAAAAAAAATACCCATTAAAATAAGGCATATTCATGGCAACATAAAAATAAGTCTCTAGTTTGTATGAGAGAAAAAGGTTCTAATTATATTTCATATAATTGGTTTGAAACAAAAAAATTTAAAAAATGAACAACTGAACTTGTATGTCCATTTGAAGTGCTTTCACTCCTAAACAATGTACAGAAAGACCAATGGTGCTAATTGTTTTTGTTCTTTTAACCTTATCAATTTTTAATTAAATTACTTGACCAGAGACTGATCTAAAAAATATGCCTTAATAAATAGTTAAGTCTTTTTGTAAGCAGCCATTGGTGTAGATTGTTGCAGACATAAATATTAGTTAAATAACATTATGTAAATGATGTGCTAAGAAATTTTAGCATACCATGACTTGATTTTCCATGAAAATTATTTTCTGAGACAATTTTTCAAGCTCTGCTTTGGCAGCCTCCAGTTGCAGTTCTATATCCATCTTTTGGGATCTCAGTGCATCATTTGATTGCTCCTTCAAGCTGATATCATTTTTCAATTTTTTAATTTCTACATCATAAAGCTGAATCTGTCGGTCTCTTGACTCTAATTCTAAGCTTAATTTTTGCTAGTAGACAAAACAGAATAATTTTAAATAAAATAAGAATCCAACATTAGTGATAATTATAGATGAAGTCTCTTAATCTCTAAATAAATAGCAAAAGATTAAAACAACAAACCTTTTCACTTTCAACTGCATTTTTCTTTTTCTCAATGTCAGCAACACTGACCCCATGAGTTTTAATCAGTTCATCAGCCATTGACATTTTCTTAGTCATCTCTTGTTTATCCTTTAAGAGCTGTGACTTTTCCATTTCAACTTTTTCTAGCGATCCCTTTAATCTGTTCAATTCTGCTTGTGCCTTAAACCATCACATCAATAATAGAGTAAACATCAAATAGGTAGCTGATGATAAACAATAATTAGCTAAAAAAAAACAAAAACATTTGCTAACGGTACAAATAATCTTACAGCATTTATTTCTTGCTGAAATTTGGCCTTGGATTCTTGAAGTAAGCAGCTGCTCTGTTTGGCACTTTCTAAAGCTTGAGATAACTCTAGATTCAGTTCCTTCTCTTTTTCTTTCATTTTAAGTTCTAGATGGTGTCTCGATGCCTCAGAGTTGTGTCTCATGCACTCTCCATCTTGAATGAGTTTTTTATTTTTATTTTCTAACTGTTGAATCTATAGCAAAAAAAAATAAAAATATATGCATTAGTTTTTTAGATCATTAAATTAACTAAGGACTAGATCACACTTTCTTCTTATTCATCTAGCCAGATTTTTTATGCTGAGCAGCCTTTGCCATGTAAGGCTTAAAATAGACCATTGGCTAACCCCACATGTTACAGCTAGACTCAGATGACCTTTTCACTTCAAAATAGGAGCAGCAAGCATGACTAACAACTTCCTTGAAATGTGAGGATTACACGAAAACCCCCAAGCCTTCACTAGCTGCCTTGCTATGCAGTATCATGCTGGACTGTTGTTCTGTCATCTCGATGGTTCTGGCTTCATACCCTTCCTACTGCCATCCTCTATTGTCCTGCTGTAGGTTAGGACTAGGATGTAGATTATCTTCAACTCTAAAGGAACATCCGAAACATTTTACAAACAAAAAAAAAAAAAACATTTTTTATTCACTTTAATGACTATAATATACAAAGTCAGCCAGCACATACAGCAGAATTTTTGTTTTTACTAACCTGAGCCAGCAACGACATCTTTTCAGAGTCATGATCATTTCTTGAATATTTGTTTTCTTCAACTGAAATAAATATTGAATCGGTTATGCCAGCAGCAGACCTAATTGTTTACAGTGAAAACATGGTTCTAATATCTGACAGTGTTACACTGCAGTAAGTTAGTAGGACTTACATGAACTTTTCACACTTGCATTTTGAACAAGTTTCTTGTCACTTAATTGCTGTTTCAGATTGTGTATTTCATTCTCCAGAGCAGTTATTTGCTCAGCATGAGCAAAGGAATATTGAGGATTGCAATTCTGAAGGAAAAAAAATCAAAGTTTAAAAAAAGAAAGAAGAAAGAAAAAAAAAAAACCACCTGCACACACAGATACTGACATACTTAATTGTTTCAGTGTCAAAATCTTCTCACACTATAATTAAGTACTGTAATATTAATTCACATTTGATGATAGGTACAGAAGTGGTAAATAGTTATTTATAACAACAAGCAAAATAATGTAGATCTATTTTATTTTAAAGGATTGTGATCTAGCTTTTTGAAATAGTTTTTGATGGAATTAGATTTATAAAGCTGAATTAAATTAAATGCCTGTTAGAAATTGTCTTAGAATGTATACTACAGCAGACATTTAATTGAAGAACCAAAGTACCAGGTATATTTTCATTCACAATATTCTCAATAACAATAGCAAAGAGGTATGTATCATAGTAGAAATTGGTTGTTAAATACTCATCAACAAATCAAAAAGATACATGAAAAAGCTTCAAGAAAAGACTAAATCGTTCAATCTCAAATTTTGCAAAGAAAAGACTAAATTTGTTCAATCTCAAATTTTGCAAAGAAAAGACTAAATTGTTCAATCTCAAATAATGCTAACTCCAGTATCATTTTTTTTGAGGTCATCACAATAGGAACAATGATCACCACAAAAGGAAAGAGGAAAAAACATGCTAACATTCCCAATGGAAGGCTGAAAATGTGAATAAAGTCAATAAACATGAAATATTAATCTAAGAAAGCAATTAAAAGAATTTAATAAATCATTCATAGCTGATTAATAGACTACACATACATACATACATATATATCATATGGGGAAGTGGTGGCTGAGAGTAAAGTGCTTGTCATCCAAACTTCGAATCTAGGGTTCAAATGTATCAAGTTTGGTGAAGATTGAAATATTGAATTTCTGGATTTTAATGGGCAACTGAAATTACTTTTAAAAAGTAGAGTAGGTTGGTCGTTGCGCTGGCCACACTCTCATTTACCGTTGGCCATAGAAAAAGATGAACTTAACATTATCTGCCCTATGGATCATAAAGTCTGAAAGGGATACCTATATATAAACAGAATGACAACAACCCCATTTTTTTTTATTAGGGCCATCAATTTAATTTGTGCAATTTAAACTTGATGAATTCTTAATTTACAATATGGCAGCATTATCATAGAAATTTAAGATAAAGAAAGTAAATGTTTTTGATAGTAAATATAAGCATTTAGTGATGTGTTGGCCCAGTAGTAAGTTCTTAACTTCCAAACCAGGGAAGTCAGTTCAAATCTCAAACAAACCTGCCCAACCCTATTGTGTATGTGACTTTAATTGAGGAAAATAATGGTTCTTGGTTCAACAACACCCTCTGCCTCTCAAGGATCAAAAGTTCAGAGGGGATTTATTTTCTTTCATAAACATTTAGAAACATTACAAGACTGTATCAATGTATATAATAAAACTTATATTTAAAGCTTAAGCACTTTAATTTAAAAAAAAACAACTTTCCATATGCATTGATTACAATGTACAATACATTGGGCCTAGGGTAAGCTCTTTTCACTGAATCAAGAACTCACCTTTTCAGAATCTTGGCTGGAGGCAGCTTTTGACAATTTCTGCTCAAGAGAAACAACCTGTTTTTCCTTCACAGATAAATCATGAGTCAGTTTCTGCACTTTTTTTTCTAACTCTTCACATTTTTCTGACAAATATTTTGTGCCTCTTTGCAAGTCATTCAGCTGTGACTTCTCATCAGATGCTTTGCGCTTCTGTACAGCTAAAGCCTGAAAAACAAAAATAGGGAAAACAAGTAAATAAGAAGTCAGTAAAAAATGAAATGTTTCCAATCCAACATTTACAAATCTATTCCTGTGCAATTTCAATGTTACATTTACAGGAGACAAACATTTGAAATGCTGATTTAACTAGTTTAGTAATTAAGAATGTTAATTGGTATTAGTTAAATGCGTAAGAAAACTATTATTAAATAGACAATTTAAATAATAATAATGATGATAATAATAATTATAGCTTTTATATATAGCGCAACTTTCATGCATATAGCGTGGGAAGCGTGGTCGAGAGGCTAAGTGTGCTTGAACTTGGCTTGGCTTGACTACCTAGAAGGGGGCTCGAGGTTCGACACCCGACTCGGGCAGCACGGAAGACCAACTCCTAGATACCCCCTGCCCCCCACTGGTCCACAAATGAGATTGGACCAAAGCGCTCTGAGCATGCTATAAGCATGAAAGTAGCGCTATATAAAAGCTATAAATATATATATATATATATAGCAAGATCATAGCGCTATGGTCCAATCTCATTTGTGGACCAGTGGCGGGGTGGGGTATCTAATAGAAGGTTTTTTGTTTTGCCTTTAGGCACTCAGTAAACACAACTCTGCTCGAATCGAATGTAGAACCTCGAGCCCCCTTCATAGGTAGCCAAGCCAAGCCAAGTGTAATTAGCCTCTTGACTATGCTTCCCTAACCAGGAAGTACAGTGATACAATAGAGTTCTTGCTTACATGTCACTATATTTAAGAAAACTATAATACTTCTGGTAACTTTTAAGCGCTTGATCCAAGCCAAAATTTGTGAATAAAATGTAGCTTCCAAAGAGGCATACAATTTTTAAAAACCTAATTCAAACCAGATAATAAAGTGTTGCACAGACTGGTGCTTGGTCCACATAGATCAGTCATACACATTGCAGTTTACATGAGCTCACAGCCTATATACTAAAATGATACGGAATTATAAGATCTTCCGATTAAATCTTTTTAAAAATTTAATTTGTATACAGTTATGCATACTGCATACTTATATATTTTGGAAGAGTACATGATTTGGTAAGACCATAAATGGCTGTTGGTGAAATAAAATTTTCAATAGAAGTGCTTTAATATGTTTATGGTCTATCTATAATGACAGGAAAAAAAAAAGACTGGTGGGCAGGTCACCTGGAAAGAATGTTGGAGAACAGAGGAGCGAAAATTGCATACAAGTAAAAACGAGAAGGCAGGTCATGAATACTGTGCTGTGTACTGTGAATATGTTTATGTTGCATCATTATTTGTTGTGGATGTGTTTGTGAGAAAGTACTTAAAAAGGATGTGACGTAGTAAAATGATAGTCTTCAATGCCTCCTTATATCAATACAAGTCTTTGTTAATTAATTGTTATATTTAATTGTCTACAGTAAGTTATTTACTCTCTGTGAAGAACAGAGCAAATAGGATGGAATGATGAAGGGACAAAAAGCTCAAGAGCGATCTGAATGGAAGGATGTGCAGAAGCAGGCAAGAGCCCTCCATGTGCTCTAGCGCCACTGGGATGGTCTAAATGTGACAAGCAGAATAATATGATATACATGCCTATGAAATCTCTTTTTTTAAAATGTTAAATTAAAAAAAAAAAAAAAATATGCATACACTTAATTTTTTTTTTCAAAGAGTGCATTCTTTGCTAAGACCATAAGGGGTTATTGCATCTTTTTTTTTTAAGGACAATACAGATGATGTTGAAATCAGATTTTTAATAGCGCTTTTAGTTTCTGAGGTTTAAATGTGACTTAACAGACTGCACAAAATTAATTTAGTGGCTTTTCCTTACACATGCCTCACAAAATATTATTTCAGTCAGTAGAATTTAGAAAATACCTATAATGTTTTGCAAAAGAATACAAACAAAGACATCAAGATTCTAGTGAAAGTTTAACAAAATTAAACAAAATTTGCTTCAGTAGAAAAAAAAACTAAGGCAAAATTCTGGCCTGAGAGCATTTTCAGCTAGAACCAATTTATCTTAGGCCACAAGCTACACAATATTCTAGAAGAACATTAGAACCTAACTTTTCAAAACTTTCAACTCTATAAGTGTTATGTTCTCAAAGCACCTTAAGGCTGCATTATATTTGATATAAAAATTATAATTATTAATATTTTTATAGTAACTGAAATTGTCACATTTTGAACTATTTAATTCAAATTGATATAAAATGGTAAAAATAAGTCAAATGATAATTGCAGTCAATGAATTAAAATTAATCTACATGAGTATTATTTAAGCTGATAAAAAAAAAAAAAAAAGCATTCAAAATATGCAAATGCAGAGTTCCAAGGCCAGATATCATCTTAAAAGTTTAAAATCATGATTAGAAGTCTGCATTAGTATCAAACCAGTAAATTGAACCAATTTTAGATGTTGTTCACTTACTTGTTCTAAGCTATCCAACTGAAACTGTTTCTGATCACGTTCTTTCTTAAGTCTCTCTACTTGGGCTTCTATTTCATTGATTTTAATTAAAGTTTTTTGTGGTAGACCATCTTTCCACTCTTCTAGCATCCAACTCATTTTCTGACTAGAAAAAATTATTTGAGAGATAAAAGTAAGACTTTGATAGTTAATACTCATATGTACAGAGTATCACAAAAATTATTCGAGGCCTAAAACGAAATATAATATTTTACCAATTAAGTTACTAACACTTAAACTATTTTAGATGCAAACTTATACAAGTAGTTTTAAGCTAAAGACATTTATTAAGCAAGTTAATTTCAGAATTTTATACAATTATGGATGTACAACATAGCAGTTTGAATTTAAATCCTATTTTTTTTATTTATTTTATTAGTGTGTAAGTACTAAATCAAGACACACCATCTAAACTAGGAAGATTTTGTAATTCCAATATATAATACAATCTTAAACTTCATTATCAAACACAAAAATATTTTTTTTTAAATCTTTTAGACTCATGCATATTGGGAAAAGAAAAGATTGTCTAGATGGGTGAAAATGATATACATTGAATACCATTCCCCCTATTTAGCTGTTGTAAGATACTGGTACAGCTATTAATTCTGGGTTCTGATACTGAAAGTTGTTTTAGAAAACAAACAGATGTTGATGTATGTATAGATTCTATAAAATATAAAGAACATATGGCTGCCTGATTGTGGCAATTGTGTGGTTTGTACGCTGGACTGTCTTTTGGATTTAACGATGGTCCCGGCTTCAAAACCCTGCCCTCTCCCATCCCCCGTCATCCTGATGGAAGTTTGGACTAGGAATTATCTTTAACTCTGAAGTGAACATTTCAAAATACAAAACAAGTAAAACATTTTTTAAAAATTTTTAAAGTCCAATAATTAGAACTAAACAAGTGTAATCAATTACCAATTTTTAAGACTTGAAATAAAATGAAAATCAGCAAGATTTATACCAAGTTAGTAAATAGATCTAGATTCTAGCCTAATTTTATTTTTTTTATTTCAAATAGAAGATCCATTGGATCTAGAATCATGTAGATACTTAGACTTAGATCTATTCTATGATAATCTAGATTTATCAAGACATTCAATGATTCATGATTTAAGATCTATAATAAGATAAAAGGCGGAAAACAGATTTCCTATTGAAAATGCATTTTTGTAGTTCAACATTCATTTTCTACATAAAATAGATCATCCGTGTAAAATTTGCTTTACTGATGGATAGATCTATGTTTGTGTAAGCTTCATTAGCAAAAGTTTTTTGAAATACGTTTTTATAATCAATTTGTGCGTTTGTGAATACCAGCAAGTATGCACTAAAGGACGGACAAGATTTACTTTTGGATTTAAGTGCTCCCGTTTCAAAAGGTAAGAAACATTTTTTTTTATAAAATTCATGTATAAAATACATGCTTACCATTTAGAAATAGATGTTCTACATGATAAAAAAAAAGGGAATATATTGGTTCATTTGTCTTTTTTTTTTTTTTAAATAGCCTCGATGTCATTTGCGAGTTTTTTTCCATCCGTAACATCATGTACATTTATTTTTTTAAATATCATTTAAATAACACCGATTTTACTACTTAAACACATTTTTTTTTAAATTTCGGTAGTAATAATGAATTCTTTTTAGTTCTTTTTGAAAATTAAAAAAAAACAACTTTAAAAACAATTAGTCGGCGGAACTTAAATTCATGACCAATTTTTCAACGTGGTGTTTTACTAGTCATTCTCTCGGGAATAACTCGTAGCGATAACATCTACGAAAGGTAATTAGAGACTTTGTCTTACACAAATCGTTTAGTTTAAAATATTGACTTCTTAGGCATTTATTTTGAATTTATAGTAGGCCGTGGGCTTTCTACTGTTTTATTTCATTGGATGCCTCGCACGTTTTTATAAAAAAAAAACACGGGTTTTTGACACTTGTCTCACTAGAACTAGGCTAGATCCATATTATATACTGATATATTCTAATATTTTCTAGCGTCTACCTCTAGATCTAGTAAGACTTTACCATGTTTTACGTCTTAACATAAAAAAAATTAATTGATTATTAAATTAAACTAGCAGAACTAGTAGGTCTATAGATTAGATCTAGAGATCTAATACTTATTATACTAGCTCTATACAGACAGCGCACACACGTTATTATTGTTTTTTTCTTTAAGATTTAGACTATTTACAAAGTTGCTTAGATAATGGGGGTCTTCTAGACCTAGATAACAATAACTAGATATAGATTTACGTCTAAAATAAATTGATCATTAAATAAAACTAGCAAAACAGATATGACGATATGTAGAGATTTAATACTACTAGACAATGATCTGCACTTAGATCTATCTAGATCTACTCTAAATAAACATTCCCGATCTAGATATATCTAGCTCAAATCTTTAAACGTAAAAATTAATAAACATTTAATTAATTCTAGAAATAATTGTGTAGACTAGATCTACTAAATCTAGAACTACACTTCGTCAGATTGCTAAAGTAAAACCTCGTACACTCCGTAGAATGTTGAGAGCTCAATCTGTTTTCCACCAAAAATGTTATTTCTTCTTTAATTTAGACTTATGACTACTTTTTAAGTTTAATAAATTAATTTTTCCATATTTCCATTGACGGTTAAAAAAAAAAAATTAATTAGATTTATCTAATATTACTAGATCTAGAATCTAGACTAGATGATAACTAGATCTCTAATAGTAATAATAATTAATTTAAAAATTAAATCATTCAAAATTCAACAAGTGACTTTAATTTTAATCTTTATGAGTTTATTTCAACAATAACTACCTTTATTACTACGCATTTACAGTAACAATAGATCTACCTACAGATACATGACTATGACTACAGAGTAACAGATACATGAGTGATGACTATCACTGACTATGACTAGACCTAGTATTAGTAGTATGACTATAATTAGTATAATTACTATAATCAAAATCAAATTATTCAAATCAATCAATGAATCATTCAATGATAATTCAATGCCCAACCTTATTGAAAGTTATTGTGTTCTCTTAAATTGCAATGGTGAATAAGATCCTTTAACAACATAGATCCATAGATTTAGAATTTTCCTTTCATGATGAGATTTATAAAATAGTTTGTTATTTTACCAAGAAAATATAGACTAGATTATAGATTTAGAAATCTATGACTATGAAACAAGCAAATTTTCCATTTTTGTTGCTTTTCAAATTTCGCACTCACAGCATAGCCAGGTTTTAATCATTTAAATACACCACAAACCAAAGTATATGAATGATAGAATGTTAGGAAAATTAGGATCTAAATAGTTTTCATCAAAATTATTATAATTAGACCGAGATCTACTTCTAGATCTACATTTTTTGACATTGCAGAACGAAATTTAAAGCATAAATCTACTTACGTATTACGTAAATAGATGTAGTTGCTAGACGTTCATTTACATTGCCAGATAATTTTACGTTCATAATCGTGGCTTGTAGTTGTAGTCATAGAGGTCTATGTTTGTAGCATTATCTTGGCAGACCACTGACCTACATCTATATAGAAATCTATATTAATAATAAAGTAAAGTAAGAAAACCCTTTCAGACCCTGCGATTTTGTAAAGCTCATCTGTTAATTTCTATGACCGAAGATTAACAAGGATGCCATATAAAATATAGATAAAATAAAAAGCTCTGTGAGCAGACTTTCTTACTAGATCTATGTACACACGGCTAGATTATAATTAACTATGCGAAAATTCGGGGCTCGCAAAGACCTTCCTTCAGGTAAAAAAAAAAAAGGTAATTCGAAAATTGTAAGACAAATTTCCATAAGGTTCCTCATAAGGATAATAAAGATTATACCGGTATTATTATATATAGGATGACAAGTGAATTGCGCTGGAATTCGGATTAAAGTGAGGAGGATTCGCGCAACACGTCGACCTCACTCTCTCGCCCTAAAGCCCGTCCTTTTCCGGAAGCAAGATTTGGTCAAGACGTTTGGGGACAAGTTTGGGTGCAGTGGATGACCAGAGACTTTCTGTGTGTCTTGTCCAGCTTTTGAGTGCTCCACAGCATTGTGCTGGTACTTGCCTTTCTGTCCAATTAGTCTAGTTTTGTGACGTTTGCACAGGCCGCCAAGTCCAGACTTCACATGCTAGGTTTGACAGAACCTCAGTGTACTGAGTGCCATGGACACGTCAGATACCCTCTACCTGGTTTAGCCGGCCAGTCAAAGCCGTTTCCGGGGTGTGGCCGCTGCGCATGCTACAGCTTCTGGGAGCCACATGTGAGAGTTGGGTACCGAGTGGGGACCAAGAGTGAGCCAAGCTACCCTCAAAAAGAGGGTACGACTGCCTGTCCACTAGCGATGCTACCCCTCCTAGATACCCCATACACCGGTATTATTATTACTACTACTACTAAACAATATTTCATCCTATATAGCACACTCAAGAGAGGGATATTCAAGAAAAGAAAGAAAAGGCCTATATAGGCCTACTCATCTCACGTCATATAACGGTCGATATATATCTCCCGTCGTACCATTGTTCAGTTTATGTATATGTGTGAACATAATTAGACCCCATTAGAACGCCATGAAGACGACTTGCTAAACTTTACTATGATTACGCCTATTGCCAATGTAAATGCGCTACATTTGCCTTAAATGATTGTATATAGGCTAATACTTCTAATAGGCCGACTCCAGCAGTGTCGACCCGTGCTGACTTTATAACTTTTTTAAATTTGCTCTTTATATATATATATATATATATATATATATATATATATACTAAAAGTACTAGTGCACATCAGAGCAGGGTAAGGGCACTTCTGAAACTATAAGGATGCAGGAAAATACTTGGGGCCCAAATTTAAAAAGAAAGGGGGGAAGGGGGGGGAGGTTTACAAAGTAGGCCTATTTGATTAATCGTTTTCTCATTGCCTCTGTCCCTTGAACTTCGTCGTAGGCGTCTTGTGACACATTTTAGGAAATCAAATATGCCTCCCGTAGCAGGAAGTCATATGCTATGTAACTATAACGCATAAGCAGGCAGTGGCGTAGCTAGGATGTGGGGAGGAGGGGGAGAATGTGAAAATCCCCCCCGGGTTACCACTTGAGGGGGGCCCCCAAATGAGTGTTTTTTACATTAAAAATGAAATATTACGCAAAATGCAGCCCCCCCCCAAGAGGTCAAGCCCCCAGCCCCCCCCCCAAACTATGGAAAATTCCTAGCTACGCCCCTGCAAGCAGGAAATCGAATTGATTAACTAATGGAGTGATCGTAATGTCTCGCAGCACGAATTTATGAGCCCAATTTCAGCTCAGTAGGTTATTGAAACGTTCTCTAAATAAGTGATTCCCTTTTTTTTTACTAATATGAATTTGACTGTGACGAAAGTGTGAGTTAATTGTAGGAGAAATCAAAATCAGAAATCTTGAAGACCACTTTGCTACAGGTATCTTTTGAACAGCTTTGAATATAGGCCTACGAGTATTTGTTCATGAAGGAGGTTGTAAAAAAAATTATGTCATCTTTCACAGTTGTTGTTATGAAATGAAATCCCCCCCCCCTTTCATCCCTGTATGGCGGGATCAGAATTTAGTGACTCATTTTTTGCTTTGATTCTGTTAATCTTATTATTTTAATACTAAACCATCACTTGCCCCAGCACAGCCAAAGGGGTTTTGACTTTAAAACCTCCTACCAGATGTTTGCAGTCAAAACCCCTCTTCTATAAAATAAAACCAAATAAAAATAATGCAAACGACAATCCCCAAATCCCAAGAGCATAGCTCTTTAAAACTCCGAAATGTTAATACCCCCTTTCAATATAAGTCTATCCAAACATCAGTCACCAGGTTCTATGAGCGTAGCCAAGAGGGGGTTTGTGTTTAACCCCCCCCCTCCACTGAGTGTATAGCTAAAAACCACCTCTTCAATATAAGAAAGCAAATTACACACTCAAAATTCTATGAGCGTAGCCAAGAGAGGGTTTTGTGTTTAAAACTCCTCTCGTCGGGGTTTAAAGCTAAAAACCACCCCTTCAATATATAAAGCAAATTACGCACTCAAAATGCTATGAGCGTAGCCATAGGGGGTTTTAAGTTTACCCCCCCCCCCCCTCCAGCTGGGTTTGAAGCTAAAAATACATCTTCAATAAGAAAAAAAAACAGGAAATTACCCACTCAAAATGATATGATCATAGCCATAAGGGGTTTTGAGTTTATACCCCCCTTCAGCGGGGTTTGAAGCTTAAAAATACCTCTTCAATAAGAAAAAAAGCAAATTACACGCTCAAAATTCTATGAGCGTAGCCAAGCCAAGGGGGGTTTTGAGTTTAAACCCCCTCCTCCAAAGGGCTTTTTTTTTAAAGTTTAAAACCCCTCCTGATGGTTTTGAGTTTGATAACCCCCATACAGAGAGTTTTGAGGTTGAAAAACTCTCTTCAATTTTATTCAAAAGCAAACTGCAGTCACCAAATTCTTTGAGCGTAGCTTTGGGGGTTTTGAATTAAAAAAAAAAAAAAAAAAAAAAAAAAAACCCACAGATTTTATAGTTTAACCCTCCCTCCCCCCCCCCCCAAAAAAAAAACACACGATTTTGATGATAAAAATCTAAAGCAAACTACAGTCACCTAACTCCAAGAGCGTAGTCAGAGAGGTCACACATTTCTACCAGTGGCTGGGCTCCATTAATAAAGTGAAGTGAATAGTCATCTGCCGAAATTGAAAAAGACTCAATCAAGGAAATCCTATGCCAAACTGGGAGTCGACCCCTTAGTAAGGTTGTGACAGAGCGTCGCTTGAGGTTTGCTAGGAATCTTGTTCTCCAACAAAATGAATTACGCTTAATAAGAGTTGCGATTACATGAAGGCCATTACGAGAAGAGCGCGAACAGGGACATCCTAGTACAACTTGGCGCCACACTTTCATGGAGGTCCTCAGAGAAGGTGGGAAGAGGCTTCAGACATTGCTAGTGACAGATTTTTGTGGAAGCAGCTTGCTGCCCAATGTGTCGAACGACGAGGGAGGAATTATATCAGTAAGAATAGTACCTGGTACATAAGATTTTTGGAAAAAAAAACAACAACTTTTTAATAGCAGGATAATGCACTGTAGATACCTCAGAATATGAATTTTGTTAGCTCTCAATACCGGAAATAGTGCTTGGCGGCGGGGGAGCTCACAGCGTTAAGCGTTCCCCCATATTCCCTTGCTGGCAATGGCGGGGAGTCTAAAATAATTTCAGACTAACTCAGGAAGAACCTATTCGATGGTACAATAGACGTCTTCCGAAAGAATGGTCATAATGTAATAAAGATTAATTATGCACACACACACATATTTTTTTGCTGGGGGGGGGGAGAAAAAACTCCACCCAAACCCCCCCCCCCGGAAAAAAATCCTGGCTACGCCCATGGTTGTTGTAGACCAGTGTTTCCCAAACTGTGTTCCGTGGAACTCAATTGTGTTCGGAGAGACCTGAGTAAGTGTTCCACGAACTAATTGAATAATTAACTAGTAGGCCACCACGTCTCTAAAAAAACATAAGCAAAGTGTTCCGATAAATACTCAGAATCTACGAAGTGTTCCGTTTGATAAACACTGTTGTAGACCATATTTGGGCGACGTGCCGGTCTGCATCATCCGCTGAATAGGCCGCTTAAAGTGACACTAAAGCCCATACAATTTTCTTTTATTAAAGGGTCTCTGTTCATTAATTGTTATTATTAATGCCTACAGTATCGTATTTATTTCTCTGTGACAACAGAACAGTTTTACGTCGACCACCTTTCAGCGCATCAAAAAGGATTGCATTTGTCATACTGTAGGCCTATTGTCGTCTCCCATTCGAGATATATATATATACTTTCCGATCAAGCTGAAATCGTGCACAATTATTTCTTTTACCTGTCAAAACAAGAATCAATAAGAAAAAAAATATTAGTTAATTAACTATTGGTAATAAATTATTTTGTTTGGTATCTCAAACAAGGGAAAGAAATTGTAACTGACTGAAATGGTGACTGAATTGGGTCGTCGTCTGAGTATTATAGTGAACACTGACATAGACAATAGGTCGACATTATAGAAACAATAGATAATTACACAATCTTCCATGTTCATAAACTCTCCACAAGCAGAGCGATTACCTTGTTGGAGTGATAAGCCTATGAAGGCTTGAGCCATGTCGAGTTCGAATTCAGGTAGGCTATTCCCCCCCCCCCTTTTTAAAAAAAAAATTGTATAAATGCTTTCTATTGTTAGTCTAGATCTAATAATAAGGCTTGTCTTCGAGTCTGAAGATTAATGAGGTATGCAGTATTTCTCTTGGATACACAGTCCCAGATGCGACCTACATATTTTGCCACATCTAGCAAAGCATATATTGTCCGCCGGTGGTAGATTTAGATCAGTGGTTCCCAAACTTTTTTGTCCCGTAGACCCTTTGCCATGTTTTCTGGTTTTCGGTAGACCCCCTGCTCAACTTGCACATTTTTGCAAATTCATTAACATTTTTTTTAAAACAAATTTCTAACTGTAGTGAGTTGAAGAGTGAAAAAGTAATTTAAAACTACACAACTACGGATGTTATGTGTCACATACAAATTTGTCGTTCTATGAAGTAGTCTTTCCTAACATTAAATATTAATTAATTAATTAATTAATATAATGCCTTAAGTATCATTGTGAAAGGTTTCGCAAAGAGCAGTTGTTCATGTATTTCTTGATCTTTCACGTGTGGCTCAAATATTGAATCTGCGGAACTGTTTTCATTAACAGGAGAAGGGTCGAAGGAGAGTAACTAAACCATTAAGCTTTGAGCAGGAAGGGCTCATTAACCTTGACTTGCTACCTACCTAGAAGAAGGAAAACTTAACTCAAACCTCTGCTGCCTTGCTACTAAACCCAAACATGGGAAACGTCTCGTTGGTCAACCCAAGAAAATATAAGGAGACGGTGACCATTAGCGCCATGTATTCCTGTGCCGTCCCCTCTTTCTCTTTCCTTGGGGGTTTCAGGTTAGGGCTTGCCTTGTTATGTTGGATGCAGGCTTGCGAAGGATGTGACCTATCCATCTCCAGCGTCTCTGAAAGATATCTACTTCAATGGGCTGCTGCTTTGTTCTTTGCCACAGTTCCTCATTCGAGATCTTGTCTGGCCAGCGGATTCTAAGAATCTTCCTTGGGCAGGTATTGATGAATACCTGGTTTTTTGTTAGTTTGGCATTGTCTCAAATGATCCTCCAGCTTAACTGGTTCATATCGTCATAAAAAAGTCACTTAGGCAACTGCTTGTTTTACAAGGAAGGAAGGAATCCCAATTTTAAATAATTAATGCTGTACTGTCTACATTTCTTTTCTTTTTTTTCTAAATATTAGTTACATGTAGACAAAATTAAGCTATTTAAATAAGCATTGAAATTGATTACAATTTTTTTTTTGAATAGCAGGATAAATATTTAAAGGATTAATGAAGGTACAAATCATATATTAGTGTATGAAATAATTACATTAATGGAATGTGAAAATTAAGTAACTCGACCTTCTTAAATGAAATCTATTATCGTAGACCCCCGTGGACATCTCATAGACCCCAATTTATTTTTTTACTTTCTTAGACTCCTTGGAGGTCTTCGTAGACCCCTGGGTGTCTATATAGACCACTTTGGGAATCACTGATTTAGATTTTCTTTTCGCCGTCTACGTCTGTGCTCGGCAGCAGATTTTCTTTTAGTTGCGATTTATTACTATTGCACATTTATTTACAAGACTGATCCAAACTAATTGATACAAGTATGCTTAATATAAGCTTTGTTTTTTTAAAAGTATTTTTAAAACTTTTATATATATATATATATATATACTGATGGCAGACCTAGATGTATATAAATTAGATCTATATACTAGATTTTTTCTTTCTTTTTTTTTTAAATGACCGTTGCCGTTATGTTTACTCAGTTTTGGTTTTTAATTATCCAGTTTTTTTTAAACTGTTGCTATCTACACACTACACACAAACATCAAAATCTTACTATCCTCTTACTATTACTATACTTTATCTTATCTTATCTTATATAATACAGACGTTACTTCAAAAAAGAAGATGATTACGTCCTACGCGTCATGCATTTAGTCATGCATATTAACCAATGACTTAAATTCTGCCAAGTCACTGGTTATACTCAGTATTCAACAGTAATATTAAATATAGTATCATAGAATCTAGAAGATTGATGATTTAATCTATTCTAGAATTTTTGTTAGTGAGACAGTCACTGCACTGTAACTGTAAGACCAGTATTAGTATAAGATAAGATCTCAGATCTGTCTGTCTACTCCTACTCCTTACTCAGTCCTTGGTCTTTGGTCGAGGCTTGGTTGGCTGTAGCCTATACTATAGTTATAGCCTGTACCTGTAGCTGTGTAGTGCCAGTAGTGGCCTGCCTGTAGCCGTAGGCAGTGTAGGTAGTCTTGTCTTAAGTCTAGTAGTAGTAGTGAGTAGTACTGTAACTGTAGTGTTACGACAGTTACGTGTACTACTAGTCTAGTGTAGACACTGTAAAGTGACTGTACAGTACAGTGTACTGACTGTAGTTTTAAGTTTAGTGTTAAAGTCACAGTGTAGTCTTCTGACTTGTGTAGACAAGACAGTGAGTGCATCTGCCTGCCTGTAGTATGTAGACTCAGGCTGTTACTCACTCAGGCACTACTTAGTAGTGATAGTGTAGTGTGTACTTTCTTATTCTTAGTGTCTGTAGGCAGTGTAGGCTGTACACTACGCCTACGGTTGACTACATTCTTCAGTGTTATGTAACTTACAGTGCACTGTAATTGTAAACTGTAAGACTGTCATTTTTAATTTTAAGATTTTTGGTAACCTCAGTAAACTACTAGTACTATAACAAGTTACTAGATCTAGTAGAAATAGAATCTAGAAAATCTAATTGACAAGATGACCATTATTGGCATATATAAATTATATGATCTATTTCAGTATTTATTTAAATTTATTTGTATTTAATTTGTTAGATCTTATTTCTTAACTCTAGTTTAGATCTAGATTCTTGATTTAAAACCTTAAAGAGATTCTAGATAATCATAATTTACTTTTTATTACCATCACAGTGAGTTCTAGATATCTACTTAATCAATTAAAATGATAATTTAATCTAAACTAGTCACTATATCTAGTAAGATATTCTAAATGATAGTATAAGTATTAAAAATAATTAGTATATTATATATTATAATATAATATTATTACTACCTAGACTAGAATTACTAATTCTAGATAATACTGATTCATATATATGTTATATATTAAATTCTATAAATTTCTACTCCTTAGTAGTTTATTATTAAAGTATACTATTATTTTATAAGTATTAAATTATGTGACCTGAAACTCCTTATATAAGACATTTGTATTTCTATTGTTAAATTTTTTTTTTTTACTCAAAAGAATTAAGAATGACTACTGAAAATCCTCCTCCTGCAAACACCAGCAATCCTTGGCGCAGGGCCTTAAGAACATCTATTGCCGCATTGCTAGTTGAGGCTGGCTATCAGTGTGCAGAAAATCTGGCTATGGAGACACTTATTGAGATGACTCAAGCATGTAAGTTGCTTTGTAAGTTAAATATTTATATGAATGCAGTTGTTGGTTGTTAGGCAAAAATATGGGTAAAACTAGTGATTATTTCCTTATACATATTTAGTTTAAGAAGTTAAACTTTTGTGTCAGCAAAGAATTAAGATGGTGATAATAAATATGCACTAACTTTAATATAGTGAGAATTACAATATCTCTTTACAATACTATTTTTCACTATGGATTGTGTATATGCCTTTATGATAGTAGATATATAATAATAATAAGTGACCCTGGTGAAGCATACTCCCCTATTTAGTGACGGGTGAACACTTCCTGAAAGATACAGTTGTCCAAATGAGGTGGGTTTGGGCAACGACTGTGTGCACATGTGTGTGAGGGTGGGAGGAGTGTTAGAGAGTCGGCGCGTGTGTGTGTGTGTGGTGTCCACATGGTTGGGCAATGTAAAGAATTATATACAGAGAAGATTACTTGTTCTCCCCCATCTTTTTTCTTTCTGCGCCCTCTGTCGCCCCAAAAGTTATGTGGGGTAACTCTAGTCTGATTTACAGAAATAAAAGAGTTATCTTTCCATGACTTTTTCTGTGAGGGTTAGAGAGCCGGCATGCGTGCGTCTTGTCCTGCATGGTTGGGCGATGTAGATAATTATATATATATTATATATATAATTATGATCACCAAAAAACTATTTTTAGGCAACCTTTTTAGGATGTATTCAGCTTACATTTGACTCCTGGTGACATAAATGTAGCCAACCCTCAGGACAACACTGTAGACCTTAGAATATTAAAAGAAAGCTGCACATGGCTATAATTGGGTCTTCCTAGCGACTTAGTAACTTGAGAATTTCATCTTTTTGAGCTCTAAAAAGACAGACCATGATATTATTATTATTTTCTAATTTGTATAATTATGCATTATGTAATTATGTTCTGGTCTCTTAGCACACATTCCAAAAAAAAATGTGTGAGTTTTCACCATTAGCCTGTTAGACCGCTAAAACTCAAGACTTTACTTTTTATTAAAAAAATTGAATTTTTAAAAAAATAATTATACTGCTTTGGCAGTGTACATGTTTTTGAAGTACATTTACTTGATATAAAATAGATATATGGGAGGCTGGTCGCAGTGCAAGTTCATTTGCTGAATTGGCTGGACGAACCCATGTGATGCCAAGCGACGTTGTGTTAGCCCTGGTTGAAATGGGTAAGGTCAAAAAAGGTTTATTTTTTTTTAGAATTCACTTCATATTGACATATTATTATCATGTCAAAAAAAACATTTAAAATTGAATGATTTGTACTTTATGTCTCTTAACTTTATATAGTAGATATGTATATATTTGTATATAGCAATACTTTAGAAAAGATAGTTAATAGACATCAGTTATGAATCATTCATTTTGAAACTTTTTTTAAAAATGATAATAATATGTATAAATATATACAGGGTATGCAAAAGTAGTTATACAGTGATAAAAAAGAGAAAACACGTATATGTTGTTATAACCCTGCCATGCATACTACCATCCAAGCTAGTGCAGAAGGTGCATTGATACTAGATTGAGATGGATATTTACATTAGAGAAAAGCAACGTAGTTCCACCCAAGTCTAGAGCTGTTGAAGAATCTATGCTCAAGGCAGACATTATTATTGTGTGTTTGTGATGTCCCGTGATTAAACATTTGTATTCATTAAGTTGCCTCTCTTAAGTTTTTACAAAATTTACTGCATTTATTATACTGAAAGAAAAAAAAAAAAGTAAAAGTATATACTTGCTCAATTAAGAATAAAATTCTTTAATTGAAAGGAAATATTTATGCAACATTAGTTCTTTTTAAATCACTGTATATCTACTTTGCACTCACCTGTATATATACAATATAACCTATGCCCAATAATCCATATTGTTTCTTCATTTTCAACACTTAGCCTTTGGTTTACAAACCTTTATAGATATTTTTCAACCTGTTTTGTTTTATTAAATTTTAAAGATATAAAGCCTTTTATGTCATCTTTTTATTTTAGGTTTAGATTTTACTGCGATTCCTAATTATGCAAAACGAGAAAATAAAACAGTATTTCTTCCTCGTAAGTAAAAAATGTTATATGTAAAGTTGTTCTTTAAAATTTTAACAACTTAAAAATGACCACTTTTATTAACCATTTGTGAATTGTCTTAAATTATATTTTATTTTAGAAAAGAAAATTGCTATATCCTTTGAATGTCTGGGGGAGTATGGTGGCTGAGTGGTAAACGATTGACTTCTTTCTGAATCAGAGGGTCATAGTTCAAATCTTGGTGAAGACTGGAATTTTGAGGTTCAAGATTTTAGGAGCCCCTGAGTCCACCCACTTCTGATGGGTACCTGACATTAGTTGGGGAAAGTAAGGGAGGTTGGTCGTTGTGCTAGCCATAAGACTCCCTTGTTTTACCCTTGGCCACAGAAACAGATGACCTTTACATCATCCTTCCAATAGATCGCAAGGTTTGAAAAGGGTACTTTACCATACTCTTGCTCTGCTTGTTTGCATTAATTTAGAATTTTCATCAATAATTTCTGTAAAAGTTTAACAAAACATGTAAATAAAAACGTTCTGTTTAAGCCTTGAAATAACCCTAATCAAAATTTTACAAATGCAAAAACATGAGCCTACCATTTATATTTTTCTTACAGTTAACATATTTTTGATTGATTTTTGTATTTAACTTTTACAGCTGCCCAAACAGCAATTACAGCAACTTCTAAGATTCTTCAGGTTGGGGAGAAAAAAAAGCACCCTACCCATATTCCAGACCACTTACCATCTTTCCCAGATCCCCACACATATATCAAAACACCAGTAAGTTTTAAATACCAATCTACATTGTCTGTATGTATATTTTTATAAAAGCAAATACATCTTATGTTGACTAATATGGGATGTATAATAAACTGAGATTCCAAATTTAAGGACCACCCTGACCCTTGACCTTTATTTGTACCTTATTCTGTTGTACCATTAGGCACCATACATAATCTGTCAACAGAAATATTTTCAGTCTTTAAACATACTTTAAATAATAAATGGTAGAATAAAAGTTGTTTGCATTTCATAAGAAATTAGAATTCTAGTTTACCATTGCGGTTTTTCTAGATGGTTATGCTATAAACAAATGTATAAAGTTATATATCTTTTAAGTTGTCAGCTGAAAATTTTGTTTCCCCAAGGGAGGCTACTTAAAGTATTCTTTTCTGTTAAGGGGAGATAAATTTTTAGATATTAAGTAAGACCATTAAAGTACTATTCAAATAAATTATATAGGAAAGAGGACTATTCTTCGTTAATATTACTATGTTATATCATGTAATAAAGAAACTACAGCATTAGTCTCTTTTGATTCTCAGCTTTTAAATTTTGTTTTCTAGTTTTTCTTCTTATTTATGTAAATATGTATAAGTTTTCATTAACATTGTGTTATAGTGAAGGGTATATAAACAGCTGGACAAATTCATTTTACTGTGTTGTAAGAAAGGAGAGAAGGTTAGCACTCCCCTTGACAAGGACGGAATGGACCCTTGTGGTCTAACAACACACAAAGGCAATGCCTCTCTACTTTGGAGGCACACCATTTTTTTTAAAAATCAGTTATCATAATGAAAAAAGAGATTTTGCTCCAACTAATGCACATCAACCATTTAACAACTTGTACTATTGTAATAGTCACTGTCCATTGGGAATTTGTATTCATGGTTGAAAAAAACAATAAATAGCTAGCTTTTTGGTGTAGCCAGGGTACAAAACAATGAAGTGTCAGTTTAAGATGATAAAAACTGTTTTTTTTTTTAAATTAAAGGTATATAATAATTTTTGTCATTTTTTAGTTCCTTTCTAGCACAAAGTAATTTCAGTATGAAGGAAGACCTTCAGTTAAAAACTTATTTATAAACAAACAGGCAACTATTTGGTGGTAGTAAAGAAGACTTGATATGACGATCAACTGTGATATTTATAAAAATTATAGCTTATTCGGCAACAGTGAAGTTAATTTAGCATCCTTGACATTGTTTAGTTTATTGCAAAAATCTCCATTAGGCAAAAGTGCTAACAAGTAAGGCAGAGTTGTTTTATAAGATTATCAGAAGAGTAACTATTGAAAAAAAAGCATCAAAACTGTAGCCAGTTATTCTCAATATTAAATAAAATGTCAATCAAAATTTAATGCCATTTCATCTCTGCTTTATTTTTATTTTATATTTTAAAAAATACATCCTTTTGTCCAGAATGCACTAATGTTTATGATTTCGCTCCCTATGTAGTGTTATAAGCAGCCTGCTAATGAGTACCAGTTGGTCAGAGAGAAGGCTGCCACGCAAAAACGAGATGTAGAAGTGGCATTGACGCGCTTCATTGCTAAAACTGGACCAACCCATTCCCTGTTCCGAGACGACAAGTCAGCATTTCCCTGTAAGTGATGTTTATTTTTTTACAAGTTTTGTATATAGTCTAGGCATGAGCAAAAAAACAAGCCTCTTACAGATGTTTTGTATTGCATGTCACACAAGTCTATGAGGACTCACAAACTCATTGTTAAGCAACTTAACATATTGTTACCCATTTTATGTTTTTGTTGTTTTAAGTGGCTTTTAAAGTTGCTACAAGCTTCAATTTGTTATGTTATTGTGAACGGCTTACATAATTGTTGTACTTTATGTAGTTATTTATTTTTGTTTTTTATCCAAATCAAATCCAACCACTTTTTACAAAGCTTTAACTCACTCCGTCTGTCTAGGTGGAATCTTTTACATGTTATTTCTACCACTTCCCTTTCTCAGATCAAGTTGAAACTTTGCACAATTATTCATTGTCCTTGACACACACAAAATCAAAAAAAAAATAAAAAAATTAACCATTTAGTTAATCAGTTAGTTGAAATTAATTAATTTTGTTTTACATTGAAACTGTGCTAAGCTAGTGGGAGGTAAGCTTTGTTTAGAGAATTAGGTCTTACAAAAATTTTTAAAACCAACTATAGACTATAAAACTTTCTATTTTTATAATAGCTCAGTGGCAAGCACACCAGCCTTCCGTCAGGCTCAAGCTTTTTTTCTCTTAATTGCTTTTTAAAAAAGGTAGCTCCGAAACATTGTTCCGGATACCAACACCTCCCATACTGGTCCACAAAAGTAAAGTGATTGAACCATAGCACATGAGCATGAGAGTTGCGCTTAATCAAAACAATTCATAGAAATATTTCCAATGACACAAATTTAACAGTTTTAGTCTAGATATATTAAAAATTAATTACTTGATCGATTCAAAATAACTAATAACAATTTGGCTTAAAATTAGCTTTTGTTTTAAAAGAAGTATTTTATTTTTATTTTTTATTTTTTCAGTAATAGCATGTAAACCCACACCTCTGCCATACCTGTCAGCACTTTTACCTATGGACATTGAGGCATCCAGTCAAGACAGCTCAGACCTAGTGCCTAACCAGAATCTACATCATGCTTCAAATCAGATGGGCATTAATGACATTGGTGGTAGTGAAACAGCAGCAGATAGCGACACCATAGATAACCCATACCTTATACCAGCAAAAATAGCCAAGAAAAAATGGAGATAGTAATATTTGCAATAAAAAATGAATGTGTATATATATATAAATATATGTAATGTATATTTTTCTTTTACTCTTTACATGTAAATTTTGAAAAAAACAACAACAACAAAACAATTTAAATAAAATTGAAAATCAAAAATTATTTATTTTGCTATTTCACTTGGTAGAAACATGAATGAATGGCAAACTATTTTGTGCTGTTATTATTTTCTTGGAATATTTCTGGCAACAAATGTAAGGTAGAAAAACAAATAACACAGCAAAATTAATGGAATGATAAAAAAAAAACAACTAATACCCATTAGTCTAACTATGGATTACAAATCTAGACATGTTTTAAATTAACAAAATTATTGTCTGAAAGATTTTGACTTACAGTTCAAGGATTCAAACAAACAAGAAAGTACTAATTATGCATTACACTTTGAAGCTACTAAACAAATGAGCAATTAATGATTTTGTACATTGTTATTTTATCTTGATTCTGGTGTGACCTCACGAGATGAAGAAGCTGTATGCTGTTTGGAAAGCCTCATCATCATTGGAAAGTGGAGTGATTCATTGTAGATTTCTGGCATTTCTTTTAGCATCTGAAAATAAAGTTTGTATTGAGGGTGCTACTTTTAAAAGGCTGCTAGGTAGTGGGTTATATGTCTGAATCATGTTAAAGTGGATGGCTGCCAGGGCATGTGGTGTGCACTCTAAACTGCCTTCTTGATGGTTGCTGGTGCTAACCCTAACCATCACTACTCCCTGTTTTTCTGTATGAAGTTTGGGCAAAGATGTAATAATCTTAAAAAATCTCAAATCGTAAAAATTAGGTTTTGAGTTTGTTATTGAATGAAAACAACATCTCTTGATGACTGTCTGATGAGAAATTTATCAACAGGTTTTCAGTCAATGTTAAACCTAGAACATACCCATAATACTCAATGTGAAAATCAGTAGAGCAATTCACTCAAAAAACACAGGTTGTTAAGTGTTTAAAATTTTTAAACTTTGCCTTTGATGTCTTTTCCCTACCAGTGCTTAGCCCCTAAAACTAACTGTCCCTTTAGCTTCAACTCCTAAGAGCCATATTAAATTCAAAGTAAAATCATTGGGGCAAATATTTGCAATGGCTAAACATGTGGTTTAATTGCAATGAATTAGTAAGTTTTGGATTCTGAATAATTTTTTTAAATGTTATTATCAATTACCAAAAATTGGTACAATAGCATAGCCCCATTTCAGAAAATATGGAAAATTAATGCTGCTGTTTGATGGTGTTATGGCTGACAAAAGCAATTTTCTTTTTAAAGTGCCTTAAACAAAAAAACTTTTAGGTCTGTTTATCTTTAATAATCAGTTCATGATCTTATGATGTGCAGTCTTTTTTTTTTCTTGAGATACATTTAAATTTCCTATAACTCACTTTAAAATGTAAATCCAAAACTCTTGAATCATAATTTTGATCTATTTTGACTTCAAATAATTCCTGAGCCATCTCTGCAAACTGATGGAATGTTTTATTTCTTGATGGTGCTAATATGAGAGCTTCACCCTGAAAAAGTAGGTGATAACTTGTGATATACCTGCCTACATATTTTTTTTCCTGACATAAATAGCGGTAGAAAACACAGTTTGAAGATTGTATACAAAATATAAGTGGCATTACTCTAAAACAGATTTTTAAAATAACAGAAACTAAACATAAAATGCTTTTATTTAATAAGCATGCAATATTTATAGACATAATGTAAAAGTCTAAAACAATTCATTTACCCCTGGCTTTAAAAGGTCAAAAAACATTTGAACTAGATCCTCTCTGCCCTCATCAAAAAACAAACTGTAAATATGTTAAAAGATAATGTTACTTTAATAGAATACTAAACAGAACAAATGTAATACATATTTTTCCTAAATAGCCAACGTCAATTAGAATAAGCCCCTTAATTATGCAAATTTAATATCAAACTCACCAATCTGCACAAATCACTATATCAAATGCAGATTGTAACTCGATTTCTACTTTTTCACTTCCCCAACGAAGAAGCCTGATGAATATATATATGTCTGTTTAGACATTTTAAAACTAGCTTATTTATAACTAAGCTTATATCAAATATCAACACTGTCTGTCTGGTACAGTTCTTGTACACATTATTTCTCACACTTCCCATTCTTGGATCAAGTTGAAACTTGTGCGCACAATAATTCATTGTTGATGAATCATGATCAATTAGTCATAAATAGTTTATTTTATTTTATGTAATACTAAGGGGAGATAAGCCTTTGTAGAGAATTAGGTCATTGGCTAAACATTTAAAACTAACAAATGATAACCATAAAACTTCTATTTTTAAAAGTACTTATATAGCTCAGTGGCTAGTGTGTCATCTTTCAATCATGGAGGCTTGAGGCATTGAGTTTGAACTCAGACTCAGCAACTTTTTTTTTAAAATTGCTTTTGAAAAGGCAGCATGGAAACCTTTACCCAAATACCCTCACTGGTTCACAATAGTAATTGAACCATAGTGCACTGAGTATGCTATAACCATGAAAGTTGTGCTAAAACTATTATGAACACCAATAAACAAAGGGCAAACCCACACATAGTTGGACCCAGACAAACAAGCTATCTCAGTCTCCCGTAACTCAATATAAGCCTTATTTTTTTTTTTTAAAAGGATTTTTTATATTTTTCTTGTTAAATATATATGAAACTTTCCTTAACACACAGACATTACCTTGTGCTTATGGTTGTATTGTCAAATGTATTATTACTAATAATACTTTGCAGATCTGGTGAAAAAAACAAAAACAGTTCATATTAACATACAATCACATCCAGAATTTTAAAGTGTTTTATGCAATCATTTTTACTTGTCATAATATTCAATTAATTAAATCTATAGTTATATAAATAATAATAATATATAATAGATATATAAATAGTACTGTAGTCATTACTAAAATTTATAATGAAATGAATAAGTCATGCAGTATGCAACACTACATTATTTGTGGTCTTGACAGTTGATTAAATAAAAAAAAAAGAATGAAAAATAAAATATCTGGCTATGATTTGTATAACAGGTTCAAGCCTATATCAGATTATCAATGACTATTAACTATTTTGACAGCTTATTTCAACTATTCTATTATAAAAGTTTTTTTTCAGAACACAAGATGTTTTATTTAAAAGGTATAAGTATGTTTTACAAACTATTACCAAAATGAGCATCACAGAAAAAAAAGAGATAAACAATTGAATGCCTTACTTTTGATAGATTCTTCATTGCCATCAGTCAACTCCACATGTGCTGCCTCGGAACATACTCCTAACTGAAAGTCACAGACACAAATACTAAACGTAACAAAAACAATAGCTTATATGATTACTTATTTCAACTAGGTATACTTTTCTTTTTATTGAAAAAAAAATGAATTCAATGGCTTTAAGTTAAAGTAATTATATATCATTATCAACTAATTTTAACTAAAGAACAAATCTTGAATAATCAAATGTGAGGTATACTTTTCTTTTTATTTGAAAAAAAAAAAAAGAATTTAATGGCTTTTAGCTAAAGTAATTATATATCAACTAATTTTAACTAATGAACAAATCTTGAAAAATCAAATTTGAGAAAAAGATGCACATAATGCTAAAGCATTGAAAGGGTGATTTTATATAGATTTATTGTTTATAAACATGATTTTATGTTTGAGATGGTATCCTAGTCACCATTCAATTTTAAACTTTCTATTTATTAGATTTTTTGTGATTTTAATTTTTTTAACCAAAAAAAAAAAATTCAGAAAAAAAAAAAAAGAAAACTTTGTTCATGACATAGATGTCAAAGGAATACATTTAAGCAAAAGGTGTGTGTTAGAGGAAAAAAAAAAAAAGATAAAAAAGTTTTATACCGGTACATTCAATGTTATTTGTTAGGAACTGGAGAAGTGAGTTGAGAATATTTTTTTTCTTATTATTTTAGTTTCAAGAAATTCTAAAAACAAAGTTTTCTTACAGCAACACCAGCCAAGCAGGTCATCCCTCCACCAAGTTCACATATCCTTAAACCTCTAGAAATAGAATACAAGTAGCAACAGATAGTAGAGCTTGTACAACTTTCATCAAACTACTATAAACACAATTCATGCACTTTCATATTTTACAAATTTTTAATGCAATGTATTTAACAGTCTTTTTTCATCATTTTACAAATTTACAACCAAGATTTTACTATATTTTTTTTGAAGAAATTATTTTTCTTCTTTTTTTTATTTTGTAATTAAATTTTAAAAAAATAAATAAATGTCTAATAATCATATATTATTTATTACAGTTTTAAACAAAGATATTTTAGTACTATGAACTACTGTTTTGAGCTAGTTTTAGACTTAGAGTGGTCAGAGTGTTTCATGAATTATAATTTCTATAAAATGACAACTCATTCACTTCAATGTACATGGGAGATAAACATTAGCCTAATAGTTACTATTGTGATAGAAAGCAGTGTTACACTAGCCTACTAATGAAGTACAATGCTATAGAAAGTTACCAGCATTTTTTAAACTATAGAACAAGAAGAGCTCATTATGTCTTGCTCAAAACAGATGCTAACTTGGCAACTCTTTGTGAAAAGAGTTGGTTTTTTTAAAGCGTATCTCTCTTTGCTTAGGAGTTATACAACTTTTTTAAACTGGAAATATTTGTAAATGAGTTAAAAAGGAAAGAACTTGTATGCTTTTCAAGTTTTCTGCATTTTCTAGCAATAAATTGCTAGGAACTCTATGAATTTATAAAAGCCAATTTTGGTTTACAAATTTTTCTTACACCTAATAAAATTAAAATATGATGAATAATAGGTGAATAATGAGTGTTTATAGTAGATCTAATTAAGAAAATATTCCATCTCACTTGAAGTCTTGAACATGTTGCATACAATAATAAGTCATGACCTCTTCTGATGGCCACACACCTGTCAATGAAACAAAAACTACAGAGTGTTATGTATCAGTGCTATTTGAATTCAAATATTTAAGAAAATTGATGGAAGTACAATAAGCAACATTTTTCAATGCAAAAGTACTATTCCCAAATAAAGAAAACATGTATTCTCGGATAAAATAATTCTCATGTCATGTAGTTTATACTTTTTTTTTTTCTAAAGCTAATCTGAACCTTGACCTGAAGAAACATTTTTTTAAGGCCAAAGGCTCATATGCGAATGTCTACGATGTTATAATTTTAATGAAATATTTGTTCTAGTTGGAGAGAGATGGTGACCAAGAAAGCTATGGACAGCGAGACAACATGGGCCACAGCTCTTGAAGTAAAGCGTGCCACATGGAAAATGGCAAGCTCCTCTTCCACCAAAGCGAAATCCACCTTTACCTGCAATATATGTGGATGGGAGTGTCTCTCCAAAATAGGGCTCCACAGCCATATGAAAAAGTGTTTGAGATGAACTATAGTCGTTCTATGACTGAAGGAGGCCAATGTCCTTATTGATAAAGACTTTCTATACATTTCAGAATAGTTGGAAACCAAACTTAACAAGCTTATCTTTTAGCTCTTTCAAATTAAGGATTTTAAGAAATCAACTCAAAATTTTTTCTCTGCCTTCACATATTAAATATTGAGCTGAATAAATGACAAAATGGCAAAAATTAAATTGTATCAATATTTTTTTCTTATACTAGGCAGGTGGAATACATTTGGCTTTTGCTATGGCCAGAGTGTAAGTAACATGCTTTGATCCAACATATGGACTAGGCTTTCCCCAAGAAGAGTAACAATATATAGCTCTGCTAAACAAAAAATCCATGTCTCATAAAAATGTTATTTATGCAAAAAAAAGAAAAAGATTTGAGTTCAAAAGAAAAGACAAGCTGGCTGAAGATGGGGAGTAGGGCACAAACATAAATTTTTTGGTCTAGGGGCCTTCACAGGAAAAAGTTTAGAAAAATATTTTATTGATTGACACTCACAGACGTTTCCTGTATTATTAAAGCCATTTAATCTCTCTGCTGTTATTCCACCACTTAAATGTCTGAAAATGAAAATAGCATTACAAGTTTAGTAATAATAAAACATTGTTGTGAAGAAAACCTTTTTTTTTAAAAAACTTAATCAATCCTAGCCATCCATGTCTGTTGGACAAAGGAACAGAAAATGTGGTGGCTGAATGATTCTTGGCTGTAAAGAGGAGTGTTTTGGATTCCATTACCTTTTTGAGAAAAAAAATATTTTCTCAGGAATATTCTAGAAGTTTTAAATTGGCTATGTATGACATGAGATGCTCTCAAATATGCTTCCCAAAGATATTGAATAATAAAGTCATCTGCAGCCAATCATCAAGAATGTGAAACAAAAGCTTGAACTGTCATTGTTATTTTAAAATTAATTACATGTACCAATTAGATTTAGATTTTTTTTTTCAATTGTTAGTTTATATTAACTGACAATGTTATTCTTAAGTTATTAATCTGTTAGGGTGAATGTTAATATTTTCCAACTAAAAAAGGCTATTCAGCTATTCAAAAAATTGCTGAATTTGAAAAAAAAACTCAATGAGTTTTTCAAGCTATTGGCGCCCAAAATAGTGAACTGCAAATGGGTAAGGATATACTTTATATATGAATATAATAATAAATATATACTTAATGTCTTAATACAATAAAATAAAGACTAGTACCTGATATGCATAGAAAAACCTGGAATGTCTTGGCAGGTGTATAAATACCAAGTTGAATCTTTGTCTGTGTCCCATATATCATTCTTCAGACTTTGTTGGGACAGTAAGCCAAAAGAATGAAATCGTCGTATAGATACTGTACTATCTGCTGTCTCTTCACAGCTACTTCCTTTTAAAACCTGTTAATGTGATTGAAATTAAGAATTTTAATTATTGAAAACTCATTATAGCAGTTTCAAGATTATCTAATTAGATCTATATAGTATTGAATAGTTTCAATCAATATAATCAGTTACAAAAACTTTGTCCTAATTTAATTCAATAAGTTAGAATAAAAATCAACAAACAATAAGATTTTTTTTCATCACTTCTATTAGCTTTCAAAGTTTTCATGGGTGAGATGACACTGGATGGGTATTTTTCGGGAAAAAGATAACAATATTGACCACACAGTGTAAAGTCTGGTTTGACCATTATAATTTTTCAGAATAGAATCATCTTTAAATTTGAATTACAGCTTTTTATTTTGAATATGACTTCAGTGAAAATATACTGCATTCGACTCAAATGTTTCTTTGCACCTTGAATAAGCCTCAGCAGGTATTCCTTCACTTTTCTTATAAATTACAGACGTTACTTCAAAAAAGAAGATAATTACATGGTTTGTGAATCCATGTGTCATTCTACGTATGCATGTTAATCAGAGACTTAAACTCTGCTAATTTTTTTTTTCCTTGGCTGATTCAGGAAACCCATTCCATGGACATCTGGACCTGTTGGTATACCAACTAGATTACTCAACAAATATATTATAAACAATGAGCTTGCACTGATGTTCAAATACTTATTCAGGCATCACTCAATTAGGGTAGAGTACAGAAGGACTGGAAAGAAGCTAATTTCATACCCATATATAAAAAGGAGATAAATCTGCCCCAGGAAACTACAGAGCAGTATCATTCACCAGCATAACATGTAAAATACTAGAGCACATAATATACATAACATTATAAATCCCTTAGTAAAGATAAACATAATGTCCTTATTCCATACCAACATGGCTTTAGGAAATATAGGTCATGCGGAACTCAACTAATAGGTCTGCTGATTTTTCAAAAGGGTTAGATAATAATGAGCAAATACAGGCCATATATCTTAGACTTTTCTACAGCATTTGAAAAAATTGGCATTTTTCTGGCTGGAAATACATGCTCTAATTTGATTCCCATTTATGTTGTTCTTCTAATTCTCTTTGTTAAAATTTCAGTACTGGGTTATCTTGTGTTGTTTTTATTGTTCTATATATTATGCAATCATCTGCATAAAGTCTAACTTATGTTCCACATGACTCAAATGTTTCTTTGTATTCAGTAAAGAGTTGAATAATTAAATAGAGGTACATGAATATTTTATGCACCATCTTTTGTAGAAATTATTTGCTGGACTGTAGAAAGAAGAACTTGATTGTGGAAAGCTCACTAGAAAGACTCCTAGCAATAGTAAAGCATTATAAATAATACATAGAATGAGAACTTATAGACCCTAAAGGAGGAATTGATTTTTTAAAAATCATTTTTTTATGTTACTTATTTTTAAACAGAGACACCTAATTTCATATCTTTGAAAAGAAAAGAAATTGTACAACAATACAATGCAAATATACATTGCATTGCTGTATATCAGTATCCACCCATCTCTCTCTCTCTCTCGAAAATATAATAAAATGAAATATATATCAACAAATGAAGATAATCGACAATTATGATTGATTAAGGCAGGTGTGGTGGAGAAGCCTTTAGAATTCTTTTGGCAAAGACCTCCGTTCACACACAACTGTCACAAACCATGAATAAAGTCGATAGAATGCATCTATGACCAGATTTAAAGGAAGACAGGCGTATTTAGTGTCAAATAGCCTCCACCAGAGAGGTTCCCCAAGAGACGTTTTAAAATCCTCTATTGTATGAGTTAGAAAGTTTGACCTTTTTTTCTTTCAAACATTTATTTTTGCATATTTACCAAATCTGATAGTGGTCAACACTGTCGTGGTTGAGAAATGAACTCTTGTTGCGTGCTTGTAATATATATATATATATATATACAGGGCTTTTTTTGTGCTGTGCTACCAGCATCTTTTTGACAAAATTATTACTTTTCTTGTATTTTAACATATATTATTAATTTTTAATAGTTTTTTAAAAGAAGGAAAATGACATTGAATTTGTAACTACTCTAAAATGTGCTGTACTTTTAGATATAAGTATTATTACTGATAAGTGGATTTTCATTAAAGCTTCGAAATTGTGTAAGGGCCTCCACAAAAATCCTGCCACAGGACTCCACTAACTTAAATTTAAGCACTGAGTGAATCACTGCATGTAAGTCTAATGCATTGGCAATTATTAGGCTAATTTATTTTCTTTACCTACTTAAATTATAATGACATTAATAACAGTTTTCGAGTAAAATAATAAAATTTAAATAAAAAAAAAAAGCTACCACTGGTTCAGCTGGGGGTCGAACCCAGGACCTTTCGCGTGTGAGGCGAACGTGATAACCACTACACTACTGAACCTTGGTACTAGAGAGTAACATGTATGTATTTTATAGGTCAAAATTATATCGCTACCCAATCATGTCCTTTCCGACAACATTATCAATGATTTTATTAGTGATGAAGCTTTAATTGCTTAGATCAGAAACAAATAGACTAACATGATCTACTAAAATTAACATTTCTTTTAGATCTGACAAAAATAGCAATATTGTGTGCCATAAACTAATCTAAAGCACGCATCATTAAGTTAAAGTTTCGCATTATTCTTTTGAAATATTTATTGATTGTCTCTCGAGAAATACTTTACTCGAGGTAACTCTGTTACCTTGGCAAGGATCAGCCATCGTTTCTTTGCTATTTTTCTTCTGTCGGATAATCCTAAATCACTTTTGATACTTTCATAGTTCATCATATCACATACATACAATGGCTTGTGCGGTCATTTAAATATTGTAGACCTGAATCTAGATCTATTCACCAACACCATTTCTAAACAGTTTCGATGGTAAACAAAAATAAAATAATGATATTCAAAGATTCGGATGCGACGTAAGCAGAAAAGCCCTGACCTATATAACGTAGAGACAGGCTGATTCTGATCTGTAATCTACTTGATTTGATTCAAATTTATTTTCTCTGGATTAGAGAATCTAGATCTACTTCTAGAGGTTAAAATATTACCATATAAACGGACCAACATCGATGTTACACATTTCTGTTAATCCCCTTGACTGAATTAACAAAACATCACAATCAAGACACTAACACACTTACATTCCTATACATGTATTGTATATGGCTCCTTCAGTTGGGAAGCGACAAAAATAGATCATCTAATAGAAATGAGATGAGCACTTGGGCACTATCTATTGTATGGTCGGAACAATGTCGCCAACACAGCACTCCTCACCCCTCTCCGCTTTTTTTTTTTTTTTTTTTGCGACGGTACGCACCGGTAGGCTACGGCGTACCGGCACCTTTTCGAAAAAATTATTAGTAGTTAAAATTTAGGCAATCAACTACTGAGTACCGGCACCTAATCACATCTTGTGTATCCAGAGTTAAAAAAAACACTTTTTAAATGTAAGATCCCACCCCTTTTTTTTCAACCTTCTTATAACGTCAGTTCTACTTATCGTAGTTGCCTAAATAATTAGAAGCACTTAATCTAAAAAGTGTAACACAAGTAGAGTTGATTCACCTCACCTTCGATTATCCCTTTGTCTGTTGGACCGTAGTGGGGCTACATCACATTTAAAGACCAACTGAAGAGGTTTTGTCAACTGTCTTTCTCCATTCCTCACTGTCTTTATTCTTATCTTCTTCTTATCTTATATAATACAGACGTTACTTCAAAAAAGAAGATGATTACGTCCTACGCGTCATGCATTTAGTCATGCATATTAACCAATGACTTAAATTCTGCCAAGTCACTGGTTTTCCTGGCTAGCTCAGGCAACCCATTCCATGCTCTAATAGCACTAGGGAAGAAGGAGTATGTGTACAAATTTGTCCTAGCATATGGGACGAGGAATGTGCCTTTATCTTTGTGTCTTTAAGAGTATTTGATTAATAGAATATCTTTCAATGAAATTAATTATTCAATGCTATATTCCAATCGATTTCTTCTATTTCCAGGTAGTATTCTCAACATGTCCAAAAGGAAGCTCTTTGCCAGTCCCCGAGCACATAATTTAATATGGCATAAAACTTTTAGTTAGCGTTTTCTTATGTTTTTGTTTACAGTGCTCAGCAAATCATCGTGGAGCTCAACTTGGTTTGTGTAGGTGGTACCTAGTGTAATATCCTTTTTATAGCATCTCAATTCCATTGTTAGGATCCTCCATTAAATTCTAGTTCTGCACTTAGCGACCAGGATTCGCTATCAAGAATGTGGCCATGACCAAGGAGCGCACCAGTTGGATCTTATAGTGCCGAAGTCTTAATTCTAGAGTATTTTGAGCTTTGTAAGTGTTGATGTGGACTGTGCAATTCTGGCCATGTGCTCAAGTTTGATTCCTTCGACGGAAACGATATCTCCGAAGTATTTAAAACTTCTGACACTTGCCAGCTTCGATCACTTCCAATATATAATGATGTCCATTTTAAGACACTTACAGTTAAGTTCTTAACATTCGGGTAACCAACCCTAGAAAAAAAAAAGTAACACTTTCATCCACCCCCTCCTTCTCTGCCCATAAGCAACAAGCTAGACCTTGAGTGGAACACTAAAATTTGACAGCAGACCAGTTATCTTATATAATACAGACGTTACTTCAAAAAAGAAGATGATTACGTCCTACGCGTCATGCATTTAGTCATGCATATTAACCAATGACTTAAATTCTGCCAAGTCACTGTTTTTTCTGGCTAGCTCAGGCAACCCATTCCATGCTCTAAAGCACTAGGGAAGAAGGAGTATTTGTACAAATTTGTCCTAGCATATGGGACGAGGAAAGAAGCTAGTTGTATTGAATTGGTCAGATAACTCTAGGCCTATAAAGTCTAGTGTGTAGTCGATATGTCGACTAGTTGCTATAAAAGATGAAAGGACTACCATGTGTTTTTCCTTTTGCGTAATAGGCTTGCGTTGTCTGGCGAAAAAATAACAGACCTCATAGTCAAGTATAAATCTAGATTTACTCTTTAAACACAGGCCAAATGTGTCTTACCCTGCCCTTTCCTTGTTGGTTACTAAGTAAAATCATGGTAAAATGGATCTAGAATAAATCTAGATCTATTTCGTCTACGCATTTTTGAAACTTTACTGTAATTAGTGTAACATTGTGTATAAAGTTACTCATTGAATTTCTTAAAAATACAAGAACTTTAAGAACGTAATAGTACATCATGTATCCAAAATACATTTTAATAATTCTTAATGTCATCGATGTGCATAATGTATCAGTAACTGGATATGGTGGTCAGGGGCAGATTAGCTTTATGGGCATTTAGGCAAATGCTCGTTTCGTTACCGAATGGGCCTGCCACCAAATGGCTCGCTTTGAATAACCGTAAAATGACTTCAATTTGCAGATCTGGTCATGCAATTGTGACATCATTGTTCTACATGTTTCGGATGTTCCTTCAGAGTTGAAGATAGTTTACTTCCTAGTCCAAACCTCCCGCAGGACGACGGGGGATGGGAGCGGGCAGGGTTTGAACCCGGGACCATCGATAAATCCAAACGACAGTCCAGCGCGCAAACCGCACGACCAGGCAGCCATTCACATCAGTACCACATTCCCTTATGTACTCTTTAGTCTTCCATGCTTTATGAGGGCTGTTACTTATAGTAATAGGCCTGCCAGGGCCGATTTTTACATCCGGTCCTCCCCTGATACCGACCTCCTGATCCTCTCAATCTTTCCATCGTGAACTAAAACAAATATGATAGGCCTATTATGATGCCCTGCAGGATCAGGCCTCGAATCACAATAGCAAACACACACACCCCAAGCCGGCCATCTTTTTTAAGTCTTGCTGTATCTGTGACATTTTAAGTCTCTAGAAACTATCCTTGATACACAGCTGTGGTCACAGATAATCACCAGGCGCCGTTGCATTTTAACTCTTCTTTCTACTACTGTTGTGTGTGTCACCTGCAATCTGGGACATTTCCTTTATGCTCGCTCCCAATGTGGATCTATCCAGTGACACTTCCCAGCTGCTAGTGTCGATTTTGAAAAGCTTCATGTCGCGTTTGCATACATACAACCGTATAACGTAAAATTGGACGACCAGCGGCTCTCCTGCCTTCTGTTAGATCACCATATAGAATGTCTTGTGGAAGTCGACCTTCCAACATTCTATGAACGTAGCCAAGTAAGTCAAGGCGTCTGCTGCTTATAACACGGCGGATGTCTTGGCACACTGCTCTTCGTAGCACTTCTTCATTTTATTTTATCTTGCCACCTTATTTTAAAGATTCGCTTATGGCATCGGAGGTGGAAGATATTTATCTTTTTTTCTGCCATGAGTAAGATGACCATGTTTCATTTCCGTATAGCAAAGTGCTCATCACACAGGTCTGGTCGGCTAAGGCTTTGGTATAGTTAGTCAGCAGGCAGAGGCGTAGCTAGGAATTTTCCAACATCTGGGGCCCGGGGGTGGGGACCTCTTTGGGGGCCCCTGCATTTTGCGTAATATTAAATATTTAATGTAAAAAACACTTATTTGGGGGCCCCCCTCAAGTGGGAGTCCCCTGGGGATTTTCTAATTCTCCCCTCTCCTTCCCCACCCTAGCTACGCCACTGTCAGTAAGGTAATGCCCCACACTCTTTTCTGCAACCGTGACATGGTGCCCATTGCTATGACTATCTTACTGTATATTAGGCCTATAATATACTTGGTCCAATGATGAATGTTCTGACGAGGTGACATAACTATAGTCATATCGCCTTCTTCTTCTTCTTCTTCGTTCTCATTGATTATGTTGGAGTGTTCAGATGAGTAGACCAATACATGAGATGAAATGCGCAGTGGTTTCCAGATCAGGGAGCTCTCCATATAGTTTCTTTTCTATTGGGGTGATTTGGGGCCATGTCTTATACGAGCCTCTTGGTATAGAGAGCAGTTTTGGAGGACGTGGTCTGTATTCTCTGGTGATTCTCCACATGGGCAGATTTCACTGGTTCCAATTTTGAGTTTCCGGTACATGTGTTGTCGCATTCTGTTGTGTCCGGTCCTGAGTCGAAAGATTAGACGTTGGTCTTGTCGGGATAGCTTATAGTAAGCGTCATCTTTCTTGTGATTTGGATGAGAGCTCGTCCATTTCTCATTTATTTTATTTACTATTAATTCCTTCAATTCTTCTGGATAGAGTGCAGAGTTTATTAGTGTGTTAATTCTCCCACTCTTGGCGAGTGAGTCAGCCTTCTCATTTCCTTCTAGTTCTATATGAGCTGGGATCCATTGAATTACAGTTTTTTTGCTATTGTTGTTGAGCTTTGTAAGTGCTGTTTTGAGGTTATTAATATATGAGGAATCAGAGATTTGCAGGCTTTGGAGGGTTGTTTTTGCATCGGTTAGTAAGACAATCTGACTGTGTGGGGAACTTGGATGATTTGCTAGGATGGTAGCAGCTAGTGCTAGTGCTTCCCTTTCTGCTCTGTGACTGTCAGAGAGCTCTCCAGTTGCAATGGATTTTTCTAGTTTTCCTCCATCTGGCCATTCGATAAGTATTCCAGCTCCTCCATTTGTGGTGGCTTTGTCTGTTGAGCCATCCGTGTAAACTCTGATCCACTGATTGCTAGGATAATTATTATGTAGAAAACAGTTCACTATTTTCTTGAGCTCTGTTGGTCTGTAATCAGATTTTCTTTTAATGCTTTCAATATGGTCCCTTATAGTAGGAAGAGGGCTTTCGTCCCAGGGTGGGGATTCATTATAGTGTATCGAGGATTCCAGGGTAATATTTTCAAGTTGGTGTTTCTTTTTTAGGTTTAGAGATTCCTGTATGAAATTAGTCCTTTTGAGACGTTTTTTGGTGCCAGTTTTGAGGATTTTTGTTCTGAGTGGGTGCCTCTCCATGGTTTCCAATTTAGTGAATTGGGAAAGGATTTTTATTTCTCTTCTTTCATCCAGAGAGATCAGGGCAGCGGTTTCCTCCATAGCTCTTATGGGTGTTGTTTTGATTGCTCCTGTCATTATCCTTAGACCAATATTTTGAACCTTGTCTATTTTTCTTAGGTTGGTTTGGGCTGCTGAGCCCCATGCTGTGGCACCATATTCTAGTACAGGTCTCACGTAACTGGTATAGGTCTTTTTCAGGATGTTGTGATTTGCTCCCCAATCTGTGCCAGCTAATTTTTTCAAGAGGGATAGTCTCTGGATGCCTTTACTCTGTGTTTTATCTATTTGGCTTTTCCAGGTTAGTCTCGGGTCATAGGTGACTCCAAGGTATGTAGGGCTGTCATTTTTTTCTAAAGCTTCCTTATCTAATTTTAATTTTATTGTTTGCTGTTTTGTTGACAGTGAGAATATGGTATAGGTGGTCTTTTTTGTGTTAATGGACATGCCCCAGTCTTTGGACCAATTATTTAGTATATCGAGAGCATCTTGTAATCGAAATTTCGATGTTCCTACATATTCTTCTGTGCTAATTAAGGCAAGGTCATCTGCATACATGCTGCTTTTAACTTTTCTTGGTAGGTTTTGATTTAGATCGTTTATGAATATTAAGAAAAGTGTTGGGGATAGGACTCCTCCTTGGGGAACACCATTTTTAATACCCACTGTGTGGCTTCTTTGTCCTTGCATGCAAACAAAGGCTTTTCTATTATTTAGATATTCCTTTATCCAGTTGTACATTCTGTGGGATATGTGATGCTGGATTAGTTTGAGCAAGAGACCTTGTTCCCAGACTTTGTCAAATGCTTTTTCTAAGTCAACCCACACAATTGTTGTTGGTTTCTTTTCTTGAAAGCCATCTTCTATTTCTTGTGTGATAAAGGCGATTTGATCTTCTGTTGATCTGCCTTTTCTAAAGCCAGCCTGGGCTTCAGTGAGTAGGTTATTTGACTCAAGGATCCATGTCAGCCTTCTATTTATCACTCTTTCCATCAATTTGCAGGAACAGCTAGTGAGGCTGATGGGGCGGTAGCTATCCAGTTTGTTTCTTGGTTTGCCGTGCTTTAGTATAGGGATCATAATGGCTTTTTTCCAGATGTTTGGAATTCTGCCAGATTTCCAGCTAGCATTGAATATTTGTAGCAGTTTTCTTTTGGCTTGAGGACCCAAATGAAGAAGCATGTCATTAGATATTTTGTCTGGGCCCGGGGCTTGTTTTGGTTTGAGGACTTTTAGGGATTCATCAAGTTCCTTCATTTTAAGATTAGTGGTCATTCCCAAGGAGTAAGCTGGATTGTTTTCTTTAATTCTATCTTGGATTTCTGAGTTTACATCTTTATTTCTACTTTCACTGATTTGTATTTTTCCTACGCTTTGGAAAAACTTAATGAATTCATTTGCTGCTTCTTGGCCTTTCAGGGGTTTGTTGTCCTTTTCTATTACTATAGGAGTTGTTCTGTTTTCTTCCTGGTTGAGACATTTGGCTATACGCCAGAGTTTGTGGCCGTCTCTATCTACGTTTAGCCGTTCTGTTTTTTCATGCCAACTTTTTCTCATGGCGGAAAGGTAATTTTTCCTGAAAACTGCGTTAGCTGCTTTTAGATTTATGTTATTTTCTGTACAAGGGTTATTTCTACTGTGTTTCTGGCTTCAATGGTGGCATTGTGGAGTTGTTGAAGGTGATCAGACCAGTTGGGAATATAATGTTTTCTTGCTCCTCTAGGAATTGATTCCTTAGCTGCTAGGAGGATTGCTTTGGAGAAAGCTGAGTATGACTTATTAACCTGATTTGATTTGCAGTTTATTGAAGTTGTGTATAGGTCTGTGAGCTTTGAGAATAGGTGCCAGTTGGCTTTTTTGTAGTTCCATCTGGGGATGGTGGAGTTTTCTGATATTTTGAAGGAGCTATCCATACTGATCAATATGGGTCTGTGGTCACTGGTGGCTAGCTGGTCTGCAACTTCTCTGGTGCACTTTTTGGATAAGTTGTCAGTTGCAAAGGCTAGATCTGGAGTGGTTGATGTTAGCCAGGCTCTTGAGAAAAATGTTGGTTTATCCTCAGGTTTGTTAAGTAGGATAAGTCTGTTCTCTGCTTGCCATTCTTCAATTTCTTCTCCCCTGGCATTTAGGTCTGGGTATCCCCTGCTCTGAGAGTGACTGTTCATATCTCCTAAGATAAGACAGTCTTCTTGGTCAGGTATTTGTATGTGATCAATCTCTATTTCCTTGTCTGGTGGGAAGTAGCAGTTAAAAGATTAATATTTCCATCCGGAAGAATTAGCTTAGTTCCCATTATTTCTGATTCTGAGGAGCTGGGCATAGTTATGTCTGTGGTAGGGATGTCATTTTTAATGAGGGTGAGGATTCCTCCTTTGGGTCTGATTTCTCTATCTTGTCTGATGCAGGTGTAGCCTCTAATGGAGAAACGAAGATTACTGTTCAAATGAGTTTCTTGGATGCAAGCTACATCTATTTCTTTCTCATGCAGAAATATTTTTAGAGCTTCTTTTTCTTTTGGATACCCTCTGCGTTCCATTGTAGGATTTTTAAACTTTTGGTCTTGGAGTGTTGGCCAGTAGTATTTACTTTCTTGTCCCTGCTCCTGGCTCCACAGGCAGAGATAGAAGAACCACCAGCTCGCTTGTGTGGGCTCCTTCGAGGCGGAGAGCCCGGCCCCCTACCTGCGCGGCGGGATTCCACAGGCAGGACGCCACATCTATTAGAATCGTTACTGAACTCCAACATAGATGAGGTTGCGTGTCAATATGTTTTGCGCCAGGAGGCCCATTGACTCCGACTTCAGCCTGCTTTTCTTTCTGGGTGTGCTCCCATAGCCTTTGATCATCCAAGATCATCTGCAAGGCAGCAGGTGTTTATTTTCGGAGTTTTCTCTCCTAGATGAACTGCTATCCCTAGCTAACGAGTTTCATCTACCCGGGTTAAGGGTTAGAGCGCCCTATACTCGCTTTTTGCAATCATTTCCCTGGATTTCTTAGATGTTTTTAGTAAATATTCTAACCACTGGAATACTTCACCTCATCCTCCATGACTGCAAACCAGTTGGTCCGCGGCTGTTTATTTGCTATTCACAGCTAGCCCTTATATCTAAGGGTCTTTCCCCTATCCGCCACCTGGGGACGCGTTTGGTAGAAGGTGGTAGCTCCCCCAAGATATCGCCTTCTAACCGTCACAGAATCCTTGGCCCGCCATGGAGGACACCGCGATAACTTTTGGCTGTGAGTTTCCATCTTGTTCTGGCAACAATCCAACCGATAGAAATAAAAAAAAATGGTTTGAGTGCTGGAGCAGATCCCAAAAAAGGCCAGCGGAGTCTGGGAGTACATGGGGTGCCCATACAGGCCTCCCGGTGTTGGAGGCTGCTGAGGCATGAACAACTAATATAGCACAGTGCAGGACCCGCCACTGTCCCGTTGGTTCATATGGCGCGTTGTGCAGACCAAACTTGTGACTCAGATGCTGGGCTTCTTAATCTTTAATGAATGTTAGAGGGAACAAACAGGAACATTTTTTAATCCCACCTTATTCCCTTCCCTATCGAGAAAGAATCCTGGTTTAGCTAATGTATAGATCTACTAGACTTTATAAGATTCCAATAATAGGGCCTTTATGAAATCTAGACTTAGATGATCCTGAACGTTAATGTATTCAACTCTTTGAATTCTATGTCTATTAATTATAATTAATCCCTACACCAGGGCCAGCCTTAGACAGAAGCAAACTAGGCAGTTGTCCTAGGGCCTCCGATTGAGGGGGGGGGGGTGCACAGAACTAAAAAACAATTTTAGTGAAGACAAAAAAGTTTCGAGACTTAACTTGTTGGAGGTTTATTACATCGACACGCTACAGGAACGCAACGGAAATTACGCTATATGAATTTCAGTTATTTTTTTAAATTTAGATATTGATGAATGTAACTTTTTTATATTTATATTATTTTTTTCGGCGTGAAAATTGTGTTTCTATTTCATAAGGGGCCACCAAATATACTTTGCCTAAGTCCCTAGGGCAGGGGTTCTCAACCTGTGGGTCGCGACCCCCTTGGGGGTCGATTGACCATATGCCAGGGGTCGCCTAAGACCACCGAAAATATGGATTGGTATTGTCTACTCTTCTATTGCTGTATGTGTGTGTGTGGGGAGGGGGTCGTGGCAGAGTGGGGAGATTGTAAAAAGGGGTCGCCGAGCTTAAAAGGTTGAGAACCGCTGCCCTAGGGCAACCAATTTCCTAAGACCGACCCTGCCTTTATGCGGAAATACCCGAAGACGTATAGCCCGTCCAAGATACATATTTTTCTCGTTCTCTATTCTAATTTTAAATTATCTTTTTATGTTTAAAATTATAACTGTCAAACTATAGCCTAGTTTGTTTTTTTTTCATTGTGGCCAACGAGTTCTTTTCCCATAGATATACAGCAACTGTTAAATTTCTAAGAAAATCGTTAGATCCGGTTTTTTCTGCTTTAACTCTTTCTCTCTGTAATTATTTATCACATTCTAGTGGAATCAACGTTGGTATCGTCAGTTAGGAGAGAAAGAGTTAAGCCCCGTTAAAATCCTTATTTATAGCTATTATACCATGGACCTATTGTAATTTGTCTTAGAGGCTGTGTCTGCTTTAACAGATGAGACTGTCAAATTTTAAGCTTATACAGCGTAATGTCAATGTAAAATTTTGGGTAAATTAAACCTTCGCATGTGCCTATTGCGCCTAACACAATTAGCTATAATAGCTTAGGCAATAAGAAATATTTATATAGCATATGATATCTGGACTTCTAACGGGACCCATATCTCAAATATCTTTGTGCCTTTTCAAGTCTAAATTCGGTACTGCTTCCACCCTTTTCCTTAAAGGTTAAAAAATAGTATTATAGACCAGTGGCGTCACTAGGGGGTGCAGGGGTGCGGTCTGCACCGGGGGGTGACGCCCAAGTGAAAAAAATGCAATTTGCAATAACAAACAATTAAACAAAATTAAGTGTCAGTGGTTAAATATTGGAACATGTTATTCACAATTAATAAATATCTTTGTACATTTTAAGTTTCGGCTAAACACATTTTAATTTTTTAAATTAAATTATATCAAAATGTCCAAAACATAACATCATACTTTATATCACAAACAAAAGGTGAAAGCTTACTTTCAGCTGTATACCAGCTGCATGAAAAATACACCAGATGTGGAAAGAACGGAATGAAATAGTCACTTAATATCAAAAAATGGTATTGTTTTTCTTTCAACTATTTTCATCCCATTCTATAGAAATTACATGGAAATGTGTTACTTAATTTAATAAATTGGAATATTAAAAGCGATATGAAGAATATTCATCTGGATTGGAAAATAAAGGCATCCGGCTACAAAATACAAATAACAGTGAACTTGTTGCTAAGGTTGATGTAAAAAAAAATGGAAGGATATATTGCACAGATTGTTTTTATAAAAGCAGAATAATTGACATTTTGTGACGATATTAACGACATGTCTTAATTGAATAAAGTATTTCCTTGATATGATGGAAATGTAAACAAGGTCTATAAATGAAAGTGCATCGATAATGTTGAAAAGTTTATAGACGTTTTAGCAAACAACGGGTAAGAACCTTTTGTAGGTTCTGAACAAATTCAGAAGTTGTAAGATTTTAACTCTTTCTCTCCGTAATTATTTTTCCACGTTTTGAAAGGAATCCTTCATTTTAGTAATTACTATTATACTACCCTATTATGATTGGGCTACAATAGCTTTGTGTTGTTTTTTTTATCAGAAAATGTTGTATTTGGTATAGAATTAAAGGGAAATGCATAATCTTTTTATATAATTCAAAGTCATGTTTAAAAAAGGTAAACATTTAATTTAATGAGGTCAAAATCAAAGTGGATGAGATGAACTTAATATCTTAAAATGTTTAGAAACAGGTAAGCTTTAATGTATGATGTGTTGAGTTCAGGGATATGAAAATGCAGCTTCAATATCTGGAACCATGGAGAAGCAACAGCAAAGCTATTTAATAGATGTGTATAACATTTACGTGGTCAACATTCTCGTTTAGAGAATGCTTATTGCCTCATTTTTTAACAATTGAAAGAATATTTCGGTTCTGAAAGTATAGACACTAGAGATGCAGCTTCAGATCTATTTAAAGATGTCTTTTATTTTACCGTCTTTGCTTTAGGCTATTATTTTTTTTTAAAGATTACTAGAAGGCTATAAAGATACACAATAAAATTTTTACAAAGTGGTGATCAATTAAATCCTTTCTTTACCAAAAGCATAACACGTTAGCTCAAAGTGTTACCGGTATTGAAAAGGCTTAAAAAAAACAACAACTTGTAATTCAATATAAAAAAATTTAAATCAAGAAGAAAATGTCAGGCTAGCAATCACAAGATGCCGGACTCACTATTTAGTGGCAAATCCCCCTTTTCTAACCTTGTGGTCTATAGGGCAGCTAATGCAAAGGTCATCTGTTTCTATGGCTCATGGAATGTCATGTGGCCAGCACAACTGACCAACTGACTTTACTTTCCCCCTACTAATGTCAGGTACCCATCAGTGCTGAGTGGACTCAGAGGCGCCCAAAAGATCCCAAAATTAAAAATCCCAGCCTTCAACAGGATTCGAAGACGGGACCCTGGTTGGGAAGCCAAGCGCTTTACTACTCAGACTCCGCGCATCTATAGGCCTATGCATTGATCGTTTTTAAATTCTGAGCTTTTACTTATACTAGAAGCAATAATTGATATAGCAGATCAACCAAAAAAGTCTTCTCGGGCGATAAAAGCTAATGGACACAAGTAAACACTTTTAACGTTCATGTGAACATTTTATCTATGACTTCAACTGTATTCCTTTGATAAAAACAAATTAAGCATTTATTTAATCCTAGTAAACTTAGTTTTTTTTTCCTTTTAAAAATTAATTTAAGTTTAATAACCTGAGACCTGACCTACATGTGCACTGGTCCAAAAAAAAAAAAAGAATACCTGCACGGAAAGGGTTTTAAAAAAAAAAGTTTTAGTACGCATGTTATGCTGACGTCAGCCTAGTCATTATTGAAAATGGCGGAGCCGGAGTTGAATGTTGACAGTCTGATATCTCGATTACTTGAAGGTTTAAGATTTAATTCTAGATCTAGTTCTTATACAGCGTTTACATGGATGTGTATCTATTGCAAAAGTTGATAATGTTGTTTTTGTAATCTAGAGTGGGTTTAGAATAGTGTGATATCTGTTTGAAGTCTTTCTGTTGAAGTTGAGGTGCCGTGTTGATGTTGAACTGTTGAGCCAGTTGAGGTGTTGTGACTCACTACTGAGTGACTGTGTTCAGTGTTGCCCCAGTTGTTGACTTATTTTTTTTTTTATATTCATTTTCAATTTTGGGCATTTTTCATAAAGGGTGGGGGTATGGCATACTATATTCTATATCATTATATGTATAATACTTTACTGACTATAGTGATATATACTAACTAAGATAGCTGATCGATCTATGATTTACTATCATTACTAGTTAACTACTAGAGTCTTGGACTGACTAGGTCTAGAGTCTAGACTGGACTAGTCACTAGACTAACTCTAGACTAGTCTAGACATATATCTAGTTCTATTGGTCTAGATTGACTATAGTCTATAGATCTAGATTATAGATCTAATTAGATCTTTTAAATATTAATCATAATAAATAGATTCTAAATCATTGTAACTGATGCTTCACACTATAATAGAGTCTAATTAGTATAATGACTATTCATAGTAAAGTTATAAAGTATCATCATAATCATGATTCATGAATAATTTAATAAAATAGTAAATCTTTTTTAGATCTAGATAAATCTACTCTAGATCTAGGATATCTAGTAATAGTAAACTAGTATAGTAAAAGTAAACAGCGGAGGCTGTCTGGAAATTTTGATATCATTATTGATATAGATCTACATTTTACATGTTTATGTTAGGACTACTCATTTAGTATATCATGTACACACCTTTTGACTTTTGTAATGTTAAGTGTTTGTTTATTTAATACTTTTGTTATACAATTCTAAAAATATTTAAAATAGATCTCTGCTAGAGATAAAATCTCTTGGTCTAAACAAAAAAAATAATTCAGAAAATTTAACTAAGCTTGAAAACAAAATATTTTTAAATCACAGTACTTTAATTTACTACTTATTGTTAAGTTAAAACTGTGTTAAGATCTGACAATTTCTTTTGTCTATAATTATCCAAGTAGAGTATATAGTATTGTCTATTATATTTATTATAAAGTTATTAAAAGATGATGATAAGTACCCCAGTAAGTACTCAAAGGTAAGTAGAATAAATGCCTAAATCCTCCTTTGTTCTTTAGAAATATTTAATGTCACACTTACACTATAATAGACTATATATATCTAATAATATCTAGATCTGCTTATACAGCACTATACATCAAGTTTCTTCTTCGTAATTCACTTTATGCTTCAAGGTCTCATAAAACCAAAGCTCTTCATTGTTGGAAAAAGTTTTAAAGGGCTGGATAACACAGTCAGGGGCCACATGCGGCAGGCTATAGGTTGGGTATCACTGGTTGAATTTGAGCTGAGACATTGTTTTATTCAGTGTTTATTCTCTGTCATGAAGGTTTCAGTCTAAACATAATAAAATTCTACTCTCATTGTAAACTAGATTGAACTTTTTTTTTTCTTCAGTCCGAGGATGTCGCCCGGGGAAAACAGTTCAAATGACAGAGGCTGAAGTAAGAGGCCTTTGCTTAAAATCAAGAGAAATATTTTTAAGCCAGCCAATCCTTTTGGAATTGGAGGCTCCTCTTAAAATTTGTGGTAAGCCTGACTACTTTGTCATTGGGGATGCAAATTTTAGTTTAATTATACTGATAGTTTTAGATAAATGAAAATCCCCTTTAGTCTGATGGTAAATAAGTAAATTACTGTGCTTTATCACCTACTTTATATTAGCTAATATAAAGCTCCCAAGCAAGAGTTAAGGACATAGGTCAAGTAGAGTTCACTAGGCAGCTATCAGCATTTAAAAACAACTTCAAGTCCTGCATAGAAATTCCAGCCTTTACAAGGACTAAAACTTAGCAGCTTCAATCTTTTAAAAAATTGTTACATAGGTAAACATGTCCATTTAATGATGAACATAAATCAGTTATAGGTGAAAAAATGTTACATAAATGTGTACATTCATTTTTCAAACTTTTAATCTGCAGGCGATATTCATGGTCAATACACAGACCTACTGAGGTTATTTGAATATGGAGGATTTCCACCAGAGTCTAATTATCTATTCCTTGGTGACTACGTGGATAGGGGCAAGCAATCCTTGGAGACTATTTGTCTGTTATTAGCATACAAAATTAAATATCCTGAGAACTTTTTCTTGTTAAGAGGAAATCATGAGTGTGCCAGCATCAACAGGATATATGGATTCTATGATGAATGTAAGTAGAGCATTGATAGTCAACTGAACCTTAGTTGCTGTCAAATGTATGTAGCAATGTTAACTAACATAATGTAGGTTCAAGGCACTATGAGAACATAAGAAACATTAAATGAAAGTTTAGAAGGGCAAACTAATCTAAAAGGAAGCGGTGGCTGAGTGGTAAAGCGCTTGGCTTCTGAACCAGGGGTCCCGGGTTCGAATCCTGGTGAAGGTTGGGATTTTTATTTCGTGATCCTTGGGCACCCCTGAGTCCATCCAGCTCTAATGGGTACCTGACATTAGTTGGGGAAAAGTAAAGGCGGTTGGTCATTGTGCTGGACACGACACCCTCGTTAATCGTAGGCCACAGAATCAGATACCCTTTACATCATCTGCCCTATAGACCACAAAGTCTGAAAGGGGATCTTACTTAATCTAAAAAAGTTTTGAACAGGTGGGTCTTAATATTCTTCTTGAATGTAGTGAATCATGAGGTTTGAGCTCAATGGGGAGCAAGTTCCAAACCTATAGCCCAGATTAGATACTAAAGATACTCTTAAGTAAAGTTTTGTTGTCTCTTTATGTTAATTCTATACAAGTGTTTATATTCCAAAAATACATAGAGTGCTGACAGGGAAGTGAAATGCATTAAGTAGGTATATTTATAGTGCTGGGTGAATAGACTGCTAACATGTTTCATTGTTAAAGTGTGTGTGTGTGTTAACATAATGCTAAGTGTAACACTTAACACTCACTGCTTGTTTCAGGTAAAAGAAGATTTAATGTCAGATTATGGAAAACGTTCACAGACTGCTTTAATTGTTTACCTATCGCTGCCATTATTGATGAGAAAATTTTCTGTTGCCATGGAGGTGAGTAGCATTCCTTCTTGTACACTGGCCTATACAGATAATGTGCTTTTCATTATTTGTAACTCAGCTGTATCTAAACACGTTGCTTAACTATTATTTTTGTGTAAAAAAAAGTTTTGTTTTCTTTGTTAGGTTTGTCACCAGATTTACAGACAATGGAACAGATCAGGCGTATCATGAGGCCAACAGATGTTCCAGATACAGGTAAATTGACTCTTATTCTAAAAGACTGGCTTCTCTCATTCTATTCTCATGACTAACTCAAACACAGGTTCCATTGGAAGAGAAATTAAAGCATTGTTTTTTTTTTTTCTTTTTTTTAACTTTACTGTATCTCCCTAAAGAGTTAGTTCACAAAAATGCATTTAAAAAAATTAATATTGTTATACAGTTTTAACACTTATATGGGTTGAATACTTTTATTCACTAGTAAGGCAAGATCAATTTTTATCATTGAACTTTGCCTGCGTAGTTATGTCAGCCCATTTTCAAAATTTTTAGTCTCTCTGAAAGAGAAGTATAAGCAAAAATTGTTGATGAAACTTCATCTGCAAAGTCATCTTCAGGTGTATTTATGAGGGCATTGTTTCCCCATTCCCTCTCACTGTCATCTAGAATAAGATAAGGCAACTTATTATCCTGCTGCATCTCCCGAAGACTCATTAGAATCAGGCAACATGGCGTTTTCAGGCACTTGCTTCAATACTGAAATTTGTCTCTATTCTAAGCAGTCAAATTCTTTCCATAGAAGCCTAATATTTTATTATTAATCCTAATGGGAGGAGTTCTGACCTGTGTTCTGAAATGGAACTTGCATATTTTAAAATTTAGAACTAATATATCAATGAAAAGTTCCATAGAATATGTTAGCATAACTATTATTATTTTTCAACTTATTCTTAGTGTTGCTTTTGTATAAAACATGTTCCAGTGCTTTAAAGCTTAATTTGTTCTGGTCCACTCACCTTTGTGGCCAAATGGCGACAGGGAGTACTTGAGAAAAGGTTATCGTGCTGCCATTAGGTTGCATCAACTTGCAGTAAAAAATTTGCTAGTCTCCTCCATCAGGATATGAACTCAGAGCCAAGCAGTTAATGGCAGAAATTTTGTATATATATGACTCAATGCAGAAACATTACATCTGGAAATTTTTATGTCCTGGATAAGTTCTTGAGTAGATCCCAGTCTATCAACATCTGTGACAGTGACTAACTCTGTGTGAGAACAAATACTGTCAGAAAGCAAATTTGTATCAGTTAGAACTCAAACTCAGTCACAATAAAATTTAGTTTTGAAAGTACTTTTCTATTCATATTAAAAAGAAATCTTTCATCATGTTTATCTATAAAAAAAAAAGATATTTATTGAGAATACAAAACGAAAAAACAAACATATTTTGTATAATTTTTTCTTATACTTTTTTAGTGCCCAAATTTGGTTTGATATTAATTTCTTCTTTTTACAGGTTTATTGTGCGACCTACTTTGGTCTGATCCCGACAAGGATGTACAGGGCTGGGGGGAGAATGACAGAGGTGTGTCCTTCACATTTGGTGCTGATGTTGTTAGCAAGTTTCTTAACCGACACGACCTTGACTTAATATGTCGAGCACACCAGGTAACAGAAGTGCATCTTTGGTAGAGTTTTTTTTTTCTAACATACTGGCACAGAAAAAGTATACACTGGTACGGTGTAAGGGCACCTTTTTCAATGTGGGGGAAAATTATTAAATTTCTTGCATTTTAACGTATATTAATTTATCACTGAGTACCAGCACCTTTTTTTTTTTGTACAAAAAAAGCAATGTCTATATAGATAGATAGATAGAGATATACTTGGTAGTTTCTGCACTTTGAACCTATATATGTATTATGTTTATGAGGGTTAATAAAAATATGGTACAGTGACTTAAAATCCTTGTGAAAAGGATTCCTTGAGGTTTGCAATTCTGTCCAGATTTACCTGGCATCTAAGTGCATCAGAGTCCTGGACGCTATATTCCCGCCACAACAAAAAGCTTTACTCCTTCCACCTACATTGTCCAAGGAGTATCCATAAGGTGTGTTGGTCCGACCACACACCAGACACACAAATCTTAAAGCTGTCCAACATGCACAGTATCAATGCCACAGTAAAAAGGTCCAAACCTCGATGGGCAGGACATGTAGTCAGCATGCCAGGCAATCGCCTTCTGTACGGGGAGTTGTGTGCAGGAAAGCGCCCCCAGGGAGGCCAATACAAGATCTACAAAGACACTCTCAAGAGCTCCTTCAAGGAATGCAATATCGACATTCACGGCTGGCAAGCTCTAGCTCTTGATCGCTCCTTATGGCGTGAAGATGTGAGTCTCGCAGTCTCAAGATTTGAAGTAAGAGGAGTGGCCAAGGCAAAAGAGCGCCGAACCAACAAAAAGTTGAGAAGAAGAAGCAGGCCTATCTGCAACTGACCTGACTCACCCATGCCACGTATGCGGCCAGCTTTTTAAAGCGAGGATTGGACTTTACAGCCATCTTCGAGTCCATAGGATGAGAAATGTGTTCATCTTCGACCACGAAGGAGGAGCTATATACCTGGCATCTGTATGGGAAAGTGATTTGATATTTTGCTGGACTTAAAAATTATGAGGCACTTTTATCTTTCCTGATCTTGAAGGGTTTGAGTAGCTTTGGACTTGTAGGGTAATAATGAATAATATATATATTTAGAACATAATTTATGTTTGTTTGAAACCAAGTTGTGTTATTACAAAGGTAATATTATTGCTCCAATGATTTGTCTCATTCTAACTGGCAGGTTGTTGAAGATGGTTATGAGTTCTTTGCCAAACGTCAGTTAGTAACTCTGTTCTCAGCACCAAACTATTGTGGTGAGTTTGACAACGCTGGAGGCATGATGTCTGTGGATGACTCTTTGATGTGCTCTTTTCAGGTGAGTCTTGTTTGAGTGCTAAAATTATTTTGAGCATATCAATCAGCTTAATTATTGTCAAATCTTAATACAGGTATAATTTAGCTTTTAAGACATCACCATATGTTTTTGTTTTTTTATTTGTCACACAATGTGAGTAAAGAAAAAATAGCATCCAACACATTGCTCTTTAGAAATACTATTGAGTCCTGCAGAATTACTTTATTTATGATATGGATCAAATTCAGATATGTTCCACTGATAATATTCATTTATGAACATTGAAATATTACTTAAAAACTATATTATTTAAAACAAAGTTTAGACTCAATTATTCAATAACATATAATTCTACTAGGTGGCAGTTCCTTCTTCAAACTATTGTCAGATCTCCAGTTTCTTAAGATAGACACTGAATTAAAAATTATCCCTGAATTAATAAGTATCGGATGAATCGTAGACAAATATATTATGGCCCAGCCTTCTCTATTATAGTTGTCAATCCAATGCAGATGATAAATAATCCTGGTCTTCTATACATAATAGCTAGCTAATCAAGTCCTTGGTTAAACTTAGGACACTACATTACTTTTTCAATTACAGATTTTGAAACCCTCTGAGAAGAAAGCCAAGTATCAATATGGAGGACTCAATTCCGGCCGACCAGTGACTCCCCCTCGAGGACCACAACAGCAAAATAAGAACAAAAACAACAAAACCTAAGTGTCCAGATCAGTGCCTTTGAGAAGTCTTCAGAAGTAGATAAGTTTACTATCTCCTTGTTTAGTTCACAGATTTGAAGAAAAACTTAACAAAATACATTGTTTCTTTTAATTACTAAGTTGTTGGACTGAACATTTTGAGTCAAGGATATTGGAGGCTAAACACAAAGAATACCTTTATATATTTCATAATTTCAATGTAGTCAATACAAGACTCATTTGTCTGCAGTAAACTTATCTACTCCTGGCCAGTTTCCAGAAATGTTTTAGAAAAGCTGAACTTTTGTATATTACATCTATCTGTAATATTAACACCCAACTTCAGCCACTCTATTTCTCTTTATTGATGCTTTAGTCTTTCATTACATAAACTGGCTCCAGCCCTCATTTCTACAGACGGCCCTTGATACACCAGAACACCCAAATAAAAAACTGTATTTTAGTAATGCAAAACAAAAAAGACCTTGAAACTGTTTGGCCTTTTCTTGAATGGAATAAATATGGCTCGTGGCATTTTTCTTATTAAATGGAGAAATAGAAATAGTGTCAGAAATAGAAATAGAATTCTATGCATCAACCTTTAATTTGGCTTAGATGCAGTAAAAAAAAAAAAAGCACTATAAATTTAATCTCCAAAGATTGGTGTGCTCATTATTATTTTAACAATTAGAAGTTTTGCTTTCTTTCCCATCTGTAACAATTTTTTTGAGGCGATGACACAGAATGTATTAGTCTGTCTATCTGATTACTTATAGTATAAGCTTCATTTAATGACTATGTTTGATTACTGGCTGACATTCATTAGTTCATACATTTTGCCATATAAATGTGGATGTTAATTGTTTAACATTAAAATTTATTTTTTTGACAATTTACTCTTAAGGTTTTAATGTTGATTTTTTTGTTAGATTACTGTAAGTTTTCCAAGACCAAAACTTTCCTAGGGCAAGTGAAGTAGAGTTCACTAGAAAGTCTGTATTTCACTCGAAAGTCTAGTGAACCCCAGTTGCTGAGTAAATATCTTATAGCTGGCACTTTCATTGTGATATGGCCATCACAACTTATCTTGTACCAGTTCCCATTCTTGACATTGTGAAATAAACCAGAAAGAGCATCGGAGAAACATGCCAGTGAGTAAACCATCGCAGCCTTTGTCAATGCAATGACAGTTTTAAGATCAAACTTTTATTTCTTTATAATAATTAGAAACATCTGTTTAGTTTGTAAAATGCATTTATCTTACATGATTTGTTTCATATGAATCTGTGACATTATATTTATACAAGCTTGAAAATGTTAGGTTTAGAAAATGAAAAAGATACATTTCAAAGCTTAGCTTCTAAGGAAATCTTGAAACCAAATAAACTGACCTGACAATGTACATATATTTTTTAAAATTTTAAACCTCCCTTTGATTGTAAGCAAGAGAGAAATTTATTATTTATTTCATCAACGATCAAAATACTTGAACCAGTGTATATAGGTGTGTGTTTGTGTGTGTCATTTCTAGAGCCTGGTGTCTGACCTCCATAGAACACAGGGCTTTTAAATTAACAGGCACAAATGACTAGTTTTGTCCCTTTTGAACGTTACATCTCATTGTATTGTTGAATATTCATCTTCTAATGGAATTGTCATTTATTATTTAGCTTAGTAGAACTTAGTGAAAATTTTGGTCTTGTTTTGATTTATTATTATTATTAAGCTTTGGGAACAACTAGAGGCATTAGTTACTGCAGACTGTTTTCATAATTTCCATTGGCTAGGTTAACTGGTAAAGGAATTTCAAACATTAGCGCCCATGCATAATTAGTTCTTCTTTAAAGCTAAACATTGAGTGTTATCACATGACATGATCCAGGATTCATAATAGCTATCAACTATGCAACCTCACCTAGTTGTTCTTCCATCATCTTTTTTGTTGTTGTTTCTGTTGCTATGGATGTTTAGTGAAAGGTTAATGATGCTGGCAGAAGTTGGTGTCAGAACTGGCATGGATGACTATTGATTGTTTGTCTTAATGTCTTTAAATATTTTTCTTTTTTATTACAAAAGCCTCGCTAAAAATTCTGTTTGCAAAGTAAAAAAAATAATAATAACTGGCTAGTTATTAAGTGATCACCAAATATAACTATTGTTGGTTTCATCCTTGTATGTTTTTCTTGGTATTAGTTTCTTTGTTTTTCTTGTTGAAGCAAAGCAATGTATAAGGAGTGCATATGGCACTACCCTATAACTTTTATTTCATACTATAACTACTTACACAGCATGTCTTCATAGTGTGTACAATGACTTGTGTATTTCCATGCTTAGCTCTGTATCTGGGGAAGCAATTTGTTGATTAGGTCACAGTACCTTTGTTTTATTATTCTTGACATTATTCTGTTCTTTTCCTTACTTTGTACATCAACTTTTAATGTACTTTAGTTGGTTGTTTTCTTGTCTTGTAAAATTTGTACAGTTTTCAAAGTACTGTGAACTGCACATGGTCGCCCATCTATATTTCATAGACTGTAGATACTAAAACATTATTTGATACAATGCTTTTCTGTTTAATTGGAATTCATTTTGCATGTTTTGACTTCACTTGTGTGTGCTATCAATATCATGTATAATAAACTTTTAGCCATACATAATGAAGTCTTGTTTCAATTGTATGTATTGATGTATGTCTACTATTAAGTTAATAAGAAACTTATTCTAGTGAAAACTGATGACTTCTGTGCAGTGTGCTACTAAGATGATAGTAGGCTTGAACATATAGATTTGTTAAAAAAAAAGGGAAGGAGTGTTATTCCAGCCATTACAAAGCTACACTGTCTTTGAGATTGCACAATAAACAAAATAATAAAGGACTGTGTGTTATAAACACTTTTAGTTTGCCTCAGTTGGGCAGTCATTCACATCAACAGTTGCAGATTATTTCCATACATCTGTTAAACTATTTCTTATATGTATGAAAAAAACAACTAATGAAAGCTATGACATGGTGTGAAGCATTATTATACCGGTACACTAGTATATAAGAAATTAGTTATTAAAAATAGGTTGTACATGTTTACACATAAAAACACATATTTTAAACAAGAGTATGCTTTCTTTGTAAGAACCACTAGTGCATTGGCACCTAATTCAACAAATCTAATTCAACAAATCGAGTGGTTGATCTGGTAAACACTTCCATTTGCTATACCATATTTAGTTTTGAAGTCATTTTCCTTGTTTAAATGTGTGTAAGCCATGCATACTTAATTTAAAGAATAAAAGTGTCGTTAAAGACAATTTAATACAAATAAAAGCAACATTTTCAAACAAAATACTTCATTGTCTATGGTTCTCAGTCTATCTACATTTTGTGAACATTATCTCACTATCAGATTATTACATTTAGAGAGTATTCTCATTTATAGGTTAACAAATGACATGCCACCACATCACCTCATGTGCTGATTGATTCATTTAAATATTCAAAAAAGTAAACACAAAAAATATATCACAACACTATTAGAGATTCACAAACACAGAATGTATTAATGACATGTGAACTACTGGTATATAAACAATAGTAAACATTAAGTCATGAAAAATTTCAATTCATTCAAATTCTATTTTTATAAACTCTTCACATTTTTGAGAAAATGAAAAGATAAATTCGGTGTTAGTACAATGTGCATTGACTCAATCTCAAAATTTATCAAAGTATAAAAAGAAAGAATATAGAATCTTTTAAATGAAATTAACAATAAGATCAAATTTGGCTTAAATTGTATCAAAAAGAAACTGAAATACATGTACAAATTTGAGTTTAAAGATAAGAGTTTACATGTATTTTCATTTCTTCTTGTTACATTTTAAACTGTAATGGATTTTTTTTAAAGCCTTTTTTTTTTATTTAACAAACTGGATATTGAAAAATTCTGGTTAAAAAAAGCTGCAATCTCCTATTAACATATATATTTACTTGGCTCAATCTTATGACAATAGGTCATAAAGTGTTGACTGTTCACAAATACCTGAGAATACAACATTAAAAGTCATAAAAAAAAAACAACCAATTTAAATAGAAAAAAAAATATGTTAAGATTTAGACTTATTGATTGATTGATTTCTAATTAATATATTTTTGTCCACTATGGACGCTGAATGGTAAAGCTATCAAACTGTGTCTTGCAATGAAATATATATCAATGAATGCTGTGATTTTAAGAACTGCCTTTCCACTTCGATGTGTAGCTGGTATTATTTAGCTGATAGTTGTGGCAACATGACACCACCAATAACCAGTGACTCCATAAACATATAAGCTTTGCATAATCTGCCCCAAGACTATTACGTCTCAAATGCAATGACATAGAGAACTCTATAGACTTGTTATGCACAAACTTTTGCATTTTTTTTTTACATAAAAATTTATTTCTTTTAAATAAGTAGTAAAACTGGCATAAAATACATACAGTTTTTATACAATTCTATATTATAAAATGTTAAGAAAAACAAATTATATTTTATTTATCTAATAAAAACACATTTGAACATTGTACATTTCTATTACAAACCAATATTATATTGTTCACTTTCTTTATACAATTTGAAGAACAAAAAACTCTTTTCAGATCAACAGAACGAAAAAAAAGTACATTTACCGTTCTTAACAAATTAGAAACATCACACTGTGATACATTATTTGAATACAATAAAAAAGTAAGTCTGAAAAGTTCTAAGAATAGACTTGAATTGTTCATCTCTATATGCCATTCTAACATTACCAAAAAGAATTATATATAGACTGGCCAACAATTAACTTTATCTACGTAACACTCATTTTTAGATAAGCGTGTATGAGATATTCATAGAAGTGCTGCGAAAATGCCATCCTTTCCAATCAGTGGCGGAGTAAGATGCTTAAAGTTTGACAGTTGCTATAGGCAGGGCATATATCCCTTAAGGGACGACCGTGCACTAAAAGGCACATTTATTTGGCAAGATGAAAGTTGCAGGAAAATGCAGAGTAATTGTTGCCAACCTACAAAGAATCTACCAGAAGTCCCCGCTATCTTGACGGTGTAAGAGACATTTCATACATCTCACGGGTAGTAAACTAAAAATTGTCAACGTGCTTTTTCTAAGCGAGAAAAAAAGCGGAACATTATTGAAAACCATTATTTACCTTTGGGTATTGTTACATTGGCCAAAAAAAAAAAAAGGTTATATTATCTGACGCCTTTGTAGTTTTTGTTACTAAATGTACAGCACCAGTTGGTGTTATGGTTCTCTTATCTTCTTATCTTATATAATACAGACGTTACTTCAAAAAAAGAAGATGATTACGTCCTACGCGTCATGCATTTAGTCATGCATATTAACCAATGACCTATATTCTCCCAAGTCACTGGTTTTCCTGGATAGCTCAGGCAACCCATGTCATGCTCTAATAGCACTATAATAGGGAAGAAGGAGCATTTGTAAAAATGTTATATGTTAAAAGTTAAAAAGGTTATGTTACCTGTAATTAATATCAACGGAGGGAATGCCATTACAATTTCGTATGTTTCTATTAATTATGTAGTTAGTTTCATTAATTAATTTTTTTGTTTCAATATTTTTGTTAAAAGAGAGAGAAAGACCAAAAAAAAAAAAGAGGCAAACAGCAAAAAAAAAAAACGAGGCAAAGAAAAGAGGCAAAATGCCCAAAGGATCCCTAGGATGTAATAGCAAGACAACTGATGTCAAAAGCGAAAAGAAAAAAGTTATATATTTTTTGTGAAAACAAAAATTTGTATTGCTAAGTTAAGTAAGTTCTTTCATACTAACTACTACGTTTACAAAACAATTGTTTACTTTTTCAAAAGAGAAAAAAATAATTTAGTATGCATATAAGTGGAACATAATTTAAAACAACAATCAACAAGTAGTTTTTCATATTAGCCTATCGAGTGAACTGGAACCTCAACGAAACCACAAATGGAACACTTAACTATGGAATTTTTTTTTTTTTTACGAATTTTTTTTTTTTTTTTAAGGCTTTGAATAAGAGACTGACCCTTTACAAAACAATTAGACATAGTTAGGCCAGGTTAAATCTAACTTCACCTTCACATATCCTTTGGTCTGCTGACCGTATGGGCACCACACAAGATCTGTCAACCTTCCTTCTCTATTTTTCTGTCATTTGCCTTTGATAGAATTTCATTCTGATGTTCTTTCTGAAAATTTGAAACCTGCCTTTTTACCTGCCTAGGTGGACCACTTCGGGGGGCCGATTTTGAGTTTGTGTTCTCACGTACCAATTCCTTTTTTTTTTTTTACTGTAATACAGTACTGTGTGTTTGTCAGTAAAATGTTTTACATTTTTCGGATGTTCCTTCAGAGTTGAAGATAGTTTACTTCCTAGTCCAAACCTCCCGCAGGACGACGGGGGATGACTTTGTAAATACGTAGGCTATATTGAATGCGCTACAGGAAGTATAGATTTTTATGGTAGTGATGTAGATGTTTGAAATTTGTTTAAATCTAGAACCAGTAGCCAGCCTTAGGGATATCAATTAGTCAATCAGCTCATTTTTTGTATCAAGTTTATTTCCAGTTCTTGTTCCTTACAATGTTACAAAGTCTTAGTACATTTGCTTAAGATTGCATTATTTGTAGCCTAATAATGTAACTTTAAAAGAAAAATCAAGAGAAAAGAAATCTAAATAGTAATTGCTAAAAAAATAGATCTAAAACTAAATTAAGTAAAAATAAAAATACTTTTTAAAAAATCTTTAATAGAATGATCAATATTTCAGATTGTAGGCCTATAGGTGAATTCATTTTGAAATTGTTTCAGTTAATGAGATGAATTTATTTCTGTTAACCTGTATTTTAATTTAATCCATGATCTACGCTAAATAATACTGTGCTACATATATATAGAACTTACATTGTGTGACTGTAGATGCACTTTTAAAATTCACAGACATTTGATAGTTTTTAAAATCTAAATGAGTTTAAGTAAGTAAAATTCCCTTTTCGGACTTTACCATCCATGAGGCAGATGTCGTAAAATGCAACTGTTGCTATGGCCGACAGTTTTAAGAGATTTGTGGCCAGTACAACAAATCACCTTAATTTTCTACATATTATGTTAGAATTGGTTGGACTCAGTTACATCCTAAAAGTTCTGAAGGCCAATGACCCTGAGTTCATAAGTCAAGTGTTTTACCAGTTGGCCACAATGTCCTATTAAAGCACCTCTATCATGTATTTAACATAACATTTGCAGACACTAATACTTCACAGATGAAGAAAAAATAAAGAAACACTATTTTATCATGCTTTATTATAATAAAACCAGAAAGCATAACATGTTCCATTAAAAAATTATTAATACAAAATACAAAAATAAAATGAAAATACTTTGCACCAAAGTAAAAAAACAACAACTTACAATTTTATAAGCTACACATCTTTGGTATTCAATTGGCAAAAGCTACAATATGGCTGTAAAAAGGTAGGCCTATATGTGCATATTCTCAGTGTATAGAATACAACTTTTAACATTCTTTTTTATAAATATAAAAAATAACATTTTGATAAAGAAACTTGTTCAAAGGGAATCAGTCAAACTTGAAGCCCATCTCCATCTTTCTCTAATAAAACTCAGGCTCAAAGAAGTTGCAGTCTCCTGTTAACATTATGTGGCAGATACGGCTTGGGTCAATTCTGTGAGCGTAGTCAATGTAGAACTTGTGATTGACAAAAACCTGGCCAACCATCAAAACACTTATTAATTAATAAAATAGAGTGGTAAATAATTGAAAGTTTACAGCAAACATTTTAAATAGATAAAAAATAAAGCATGATGTTAGAATATCTAATACTGACACAATTATGAAAGACCTACAATGTCATTAAGTAAAATAGCTTGTCTTTCACAATGTAGGGAAGAGTAAAACCAAAGGTACTCCTTTCAGACCTTGCAATCCCTAGGGGAAGATGATGTAAAGCCCATCTGTTTCTATGGCCAATGGTTATTGAGGGTGTCATGTGGCCAGCACAATAACTAAGGGCCTTTACTTTCCATAAGAGTTGATGGAAGCAGGACACCCTAAAAATTCCATCGTTTGAAATTCCATTCTTCACCAGGATTCAAACTTGATAGCTCTCAGTTTGAAAGACTTAAGCACTCAGCCACCATGCCTCTTGTAGGAAATGGTGGAGAGCTTAATGAAGCACATAAAAATACACACATTTTGAGCTTGAAATTAATGTTTGCAATAAGTGAATCAGAATTTCATAAATTAATATAAAATTAGTTAAAGATACACTAGTTTTCAACTTTTTTTTTTATCCACAGAAAATTACGAAAAAAATTATCTATCAAAGCTTTCACTGTTGCTTCTGTATCACAAATATGTTTTGTTTTTTTTTAAACAAATAGACTTTTTAAAAGTCCTGAGAAGGCCAATTTATTTTAATTACCCTAAGATACACAACTTTTGTTAGGAAGTACTCACTCTAAACACATCAGGAAGTCTAAGAATGTTGATCTCAAATCTGTCTTCTGGTTCAAAAGGGAAATTAGGCTGCTCTTTTTCTTCTCCACCCCAGGATCCATTTTCAAGAGTATTTCTGATAGAGTCCTGACCACTGAAGCGAGGGTTGAAGTGGAAGGCAACATCATTGCCATAATCAGGGTCATCACCACACTGCAGATTGATGGCAAAACGGTCAGCATTCTTCTTAGGTGTGCCAATGATGGACACCCAGGATCCTGATTCCAGAACACCTGGCAGGCGATCTACAAAAGGCCTATCCTAAAAAACAATTGGCAAATATGTATATGTTTTCTGGGTCAAAAACTGTTAAAAATATAAGTAACATATCCCATAAAAAAACAAACTTTTTCGATATCATATTTATCAGCCTTACAAATTTCTGTAAACTTGCAACAGAATTTTGTCCAAATTGCATACCTTAATAAATGTCCAATCATCTTTTTTATCAAAATAGTTAGTTTTTTTGTTTGTTTTTTTACACAAAAAACATTTTGTCCATATGTATTATCTTTCATATTAATCAAATGAATTACATCTATATAATTAATGCAAAGTAAACAAAACAATGCAAAGTAAAATTAATGAAAATCAAAAACTATCTATAAACAGCAGAAGTAAAAACAAATCAACATATTTAACAGGAAAGTTTTTAAAATAAAAATCCTTACCACACGTCTCAAAAGTTTAACCTCATAAATGTACGCTTCTCCATTCACATTAATGCCTTTAATATCCTCCACATTGCCTCTTGCCTTGAAGCTGGTAAACTTTTTACCATTAATGTAGATCTGCAAATCAACAGAATCATTATAAATGAAGTGTTTTATTTACTGATGAACCAATAACAAAACAAAAATAGCTTTTTTTTATTTATTTACTAACTATTTCCAATGAAAGTATGTCCTACATTGCCTTTATTTATTGAAACTATAGGTTTTAAAAGGCATGAGGCAAATAGTGCATGGTTGTTAACGCCGGAAGTGGTAATGGTCTTAAGCCCATCATTACCTACAAAGTGCTTCCAATGGCATGCGTCTCAAATAGCCTCTGACAACCAGTCCAACTCCTGGCCTTCACGTGTGGCTCAGTTACTGAGCCTGGCGGAACCGTTACCACAGACAGGAGAAGGGGCAAAGGCGAGCAACTGGCGCCTAAACCAGTAAGCTTCGGGCAGAAGGGGCTCATTAGCCTAGGTTGGCTACCCATCTAGGAGAAGGAAAACTCTGAATCCAAACCTCCGCTGCCCTGCGGCTATACCCAAACATGGGAAAGGCTTCGGGAGACAACCCTGAGGAAAAATCAGGAGCTGGTGACCCTTAGGCAGACTGTGGCACACCGTTCTACAGCCTGGCAGATCCTGCGGCGCTACTGATCCCAAACTGTACCGGATACTCCGTTCCTTTGGTCACATCAGCTGCGCGGAGAGGGGGGAACTGCTGTGTGGGCGACATCGTTCCGACCATAAACAATGCCCAGGCTTTCATCTCACTTATTCAAAGCCCTAACCCGATGATGATGATGATGGTAGTTTTCATAACAGGGGCTTAATTCATATATATATATATATATATATATATATATATATATATATATATATACTAATATAATAATGAGTTTTGATATTAAAATAACCTTCATTGTTATTGACTAAAGTAACAAAAATAATCACAATTTAAAAGAAGCTTAATTTAGTTTCCTCATTAATTAATGTGTAGGCCTATTAATGTACATTCAAATGAGATGTAAGCTAAAATAGTGTATTGAAAAAAAGATTTACTTTGAATTTTTTGCTCTTATTGACAATCTCTACTTCAAAAGGTAACATTTCAACCATGGGGTGTGGCAATGAATGCCTCTCTTCTTCCTCCCAGGCACCACCTTCTCTGCTGTTGAGAACCACTTCCCCTTGGTCACGACGAGGATTGAAGTGGAGGGCAATGTCATCATCCAGTGATGTACCGTACAAAAGGTTGACTGCAAATCTGAACAATTTTAAAGTAAATCAGTGAAAACTTGGACTACAGTATGCTTATTTTTTTCTTTTATTGTCTTATCAAACAAAAAATAAAACAAATAAAATTTCTCTTTATCAAAAATAAAATCCCAAATAAAAACATATAATCCCTAAAGAAAAAAAAACTTGCATTTGAAGGCTCTTATATAAGCTACTCTGTTATGCTCATCAAGTGCAACATTTATGAAACGTACATTTAAAAAAAATGTAACATAGATTTAAAATATTTTACCTTTGGCCTTCTGGGTAGAAAAATCCTTTAATAACAATAAGGTCACTCTTGTCAAGACCTGAAGGAATAGTCTTAATGTAGTCACCTGGCTGAAAAGTGAATAAAATATTTTATTTTTATTTTACTTCAAGTAAAAAAAAATAATATAAAATAAAGTTTAAAATTTGTGAAACAACTTTGTAAAGTTTGTAATCAATAATTAAGATCTACTAGAGTTTGGATTAATAACTATCTTTTTTAAAAAATAGTTTTATGTGCTACACTAGATCTAGAGTTATTTTTAGAAAATATGTTTAAGTAATGAAATCTGTTTGAAATCTGGACACAATTTAAAGACAGACAAGATAAGTAACATGCCAGATTTACACAAATGCAAGACTATGCAGCTGCACCATTACACAATTTACTATTTTTAACAAAATTGAACACATTAAATATAAGAAAATGAGAATAAATGTACAAACATATTTAAATCTTCCCTACACAAATATGACATGCTATGAAATGGATATCATTAAGTGTTATTTTATTGTACAAACATATTTAAATCTTCCCTACAAAAATATGACATGCTATGAGATGGATATCATTAAGTGTAATTTGATTGTAGCTTGGAGAAAGTTAAGAGCCTCCACAAAAAATTCTGTCCAGGGAATCCACTTTCATCTTATCTTACAAAATACAGACATTAGTTCAAAAAAGATGATTACATCCTACATGTTATGTATCTAGTCATGCATGTTAACCAATGACTTAAATTCTGTCAAGTCACTGGTTTTCCTGGCTGGCTCAGGCAACCCATTCTATGCTCTAATAGCGCTAGGGAAGAAGGAGCATTTGTACAAATTTGTCCTAGCATATGGAACGATGAATGTGCCTTTACCTTTGTGTCTTTCTGAGAATTTTATTAGTACTGTATATTATAAATTGGCCTTTTTAAGGATTGATTCTCACCAATGGATCTGTAAACTCAACATCCATGAGAGTAACATCTCCATTGATATCCAGGTAGCGAACATCTTCTGGTGGAATGCGAAATGTGTATGCAGTGAAATACTTGCCATTGACATAGATCTGTTAATAGTAAAAATATTATGAAACATTCACTAAACTATGATTAAATTGATTACTTTAGTGAACTAAATATTGCTAAAAATGTGATTTTAAAACTTTTTTTCAAAAATTAGAATAAATTCCTAAATATATTTCAGAAGATTAAAGATTAGAGAAGTTACGATCAGGCTGGATGTCAGCATGAGAGTTATGATAAATATTTTTTCATCCAGGTATTATGACTCATCTTCACACAATAAGATGTAACATTTTTTTGTTTGAGCTCAGAGGAAATTAAGTTTAAATCGTTATTTACAAAAAGTAAAGGAAGTCATTTGGTTAGTAATGTGACATCCCCGCCTCCCTGTTCACAAATTTTGATGAGTAATTTCTTTTTCTTAAAAGTAAGTTTTATGAATCTTTAGAAACCTAAAGGGAATATTACTGGTCAGCTAGTTTACTTTAATCCTATTTTAAAAAACTGAATCCAAGTAAAAGTTCATCACAATTTACTAATAACAAAGAAGATTGAAACTAAAATAAAAAAGTCTATGCTTGAAAAAAATAATAAGATATTCTTGACTTTGAAATAATAAATGGGAAGTAGATCTCAATCTAACAATAAGGCCTCCAATAGGAATCTCAATTAAAATTCCAGCAGTCTCATTAAGACTTAAACTCAAGACCTTAAATTGACACTCTAGCTAGCCAACACTCTCTCTAACAAAATAGTTTAAGAAAAGAGATTTGAATATTAGCATGACTGCCTGAAATGCAATATAATCTGCAATGATACTTACCATGAATCTACCATCCCAGGAAATGAACAAGACATCAAAGAAGTCACCTCTCTTGAAAGGAAACCATCCTTGACCTCTCTCCTCCTCCTGCCAGCCACCAACCTTTGAATTGAGGACCACATCCTCCTGATCTTGGCGTGGATTGAAGTGGATTCCCACAGTATCACCATCGTAGTCAGCATTAAAGTTGATAGCAAATCTGTCGTTATGAAGTTGGAATTTTTTAGACAAATTTAAATAACTAAAATTAAAAAAAAAATTAACTTCTTTTAAGAAGTGTGAAAGATAAACATTGCAGATAAATGGACACAAGATTTATATATATTCTTTGTCAATTAAACATGCAGTTTAAACATAAAGTATTAAAATTGCAGTGATTTGTTGGTTACTTAAATGTGTGTGAAATTTGAGACCGATGACTTTGTTTCAATGTAGATATTTAGAAATACTTTTAATAGAGTTATGTAACTCAACCCATCAAATGACAAGTTTTCAAACATTATAAAAAACTCAATTTAATTTAGAGAAAAAATGTATTCTCAGGTTATTAGTAATGCACTCGAAATAATTAATAAAATTTAACAACTTTTGTATATAACCTGCACTCTATACAATTTATAAATTTTATAAACTCCTTTAAAATGAAATTGAGAAGAATTTCATTCAATAAATTGTTGACAAAGTGACGCTGGACAATTACAGTTGTGAAAATTTTAATTTTAGTAAGTTGGACTTGAGATGCAAGTGAATATTGATTGTGTATGGTTAGGGAATTTTCATCATTACCTTTCAGCATTGTCATTAACAAAACCTCGAACCCTCAAGGCTTTTCCCATCTTGAGTCCACCAGGGAATTCCCCTTTGTATGGAACATGCTGGGAAGAAAGAAAAGCAAACAATAAAATATGATATATGATGTTGTGTTAACCCTTAAAGTGCTGAGCTGTTGTACAGTGAGTGCAAACAAAATGGAATTACAATTCTGATGTTTAGAGGCGTTTTAAGGGTTAAACAAAAGTTTTGAATGAAATCTTAACGTTTGCTTGATCCAATTTTTCCACTTATGATTATTTGAGATCCAATATTGAGACATCTGTGATATAACCTCTTTTATATTGGAAGGAGCACTTAATTTTTAAAATCATGACCACTTTCACACTTACAGTAGGCTATCTTCTTATGTTATCTATTACAGACGTTACTTCAAAAAAGAAGATAATTACGTCCTATGCATTTCATGTGTCAATCTAGTCATGCATGTTAATCAATGACTTAAACTCTGCTAAGTTGTTGGTTTTCCTGGCTGATTCAGGCAACCCATTCCATTCTCTAATGGTACTAGGGAAGGAGCACTTGTAAGTTGTATGAATTAGTTCGATTGTATGGAATAAGAAATGTGCCTCTATCTTTTTGTCTTTCTGAGTATTTTATTAGGTTTTGTTTTTCTATTTGTAAGTTATGATTTAGTGTTTTATGTATTATAGATTCTAGATCTATAAGTTAGACAAATGCAGAGGAAATTTATATTAATCAATCTTGAATAGGAAGCTTTATAATATTATTGGTCCTTTTTTCACAAACACTGTTTTGTTTACTTGATCTATTTATTACTATTGAGGTTTCGCAATTTTCTAAATTACGGTACTTCCTGACAATTTTCATTTGAGTGTAGGCCTAAATCTAGGAAAAGATAACTTACGCAAGCATTCTGTATTGTTGATTCATAGTACTCCGCCCCTTCACTCAGTTTCATGTATCTGACATCCTGGTAGGAGAGGCGGTGAGAGTACTCCAAGAAATAAGCACCGTTCACCAAGACAATGTAGGCGTCGGCACCCACGTAAATTCTGATGGTGAACTTTGACCCATTGGAAAAAGGGAAAAATGGAATGTCCAGCTCCTCGTTCTGCCAACCCCCTTGGTAGGAGTTACGAACAACTGTCTGAGAGTCAGTGCGGGGGTTGAAATGGAAAGCCACATCACAACCATCTTCTATGTCGTTCTGTAAGTTGATGTGAAATCTGAAATGAAACAAGTTGAACATTGTTTCAAATAGTGAAATCTTGGGAACATTAACAAACTATAAGATGCCGGAATAATGTGCTGGCAATACATTCCCATACATGGAGTGTTATGTTTACAACATACTAATGACTCCTGTTATACAGCCATTACTAAACCCTTAGAAACAACAACGGTGTCATATTAAAGAAATCCTAGATGAATGATTCTAAATGAGTTCTAATGACATCTCCAAGAAGATTTTATTAACAAGCAAACTATAAAAAAAATACTTAAAAAAACAACAACACAAAGCTTATCTAGGGGAGAAATTCCATATTTATAATTACAATTTTCAATGCTGTAGGATTTATTTTCCTTTTCTCGATATTAATGCAAATAATCAATTCTAATTAATTGAATAAATGTTTTTTTAATTCTATTTTTGATAAAGATAGAAAGAAAACTCTATGGAGAGCTCCCTGATTTGGAAACCACTGCGCAGTTCATCTCACATATTGGTCTAGTCGTCTGAACGCTCCAACAGTTCATCTCATGTATTGGTCTAGTCATCTTGAACACTCCAACAGTTCATCTCATGTATTGGTCTAGTCATCTTGAACACTCCAACAGTTCATCTCATGTATTGGTCTAGTCATCTTGAACACTCCAACAGTTCATCTCATGTATTGGTCTAGTCATCTTGAACACTCCAACAGTTCATCTCATGTATTGGTCTAGTCATCTTGAACACTCCAACAGTTCATCTCATGTATTGGTCTAGTCATCTTGAACACTCCAACAGTTCATCTCATGTATTGGTCTAGTCATCTTGAACACTCCAACATAACAATGAGAACGTGGAAAAAAAATATTAAAAAATCCTATTCCTCATATAGATTCCTGTTTTGTTAGCCACAATAAATAATTACGAAGTTTATTGGAAAATGCCAGTGGGAGAAGTAACGTAAACAAAACAAATAATTTTACCAGAGTTGTTATAAGCTTTGTTAAATAGGACACTTTGTTTTTCCCCAGTGGTTATTTGTATCGTGAACTCTATGGAACATATAAATAACTTACAAGTACAAGTTGTTTTGAAAACGTCTGCCTTATTTTGACAAGCCATCACTAGAGTAGACATTGAAACGACAACTTAATTAACTAAAGACACTGACCTGTTTTCACCATAAGGAACTCTTCCCCTGACGATGATTTGAGATCCAATGTTGAGACCGCCAGGAATAAAGGTGTAGTCTGGAACATCCTGAAACACAAACAAATGCCTAAATTAAGTGGATTTCTTGGTAGTTGCTGTGTTTTTGAGTTGTGCGACTTGAATACATGTATAGTCTCCCTTTTTCCCTGCCGGCTGGTTTTGTTTTGGATGTTCCTTCAAGAAATGAAAAGAGGACTGCGTCCTAGTCCAAATCTTTCTGCGGACGATGTTGAAAGGCAGGGTTCAAACTCCGGACCATTGTATCAACAGTCCGATGTTGCATACCACACCAAGTGGACATGATTCGGTGACCCGAACTAATTTTTTTCTACGCTATGTAAAAAAACAACAACAACAAACCAGCAACAACACATACCATTGTGCGCCTATGCCGAGCATTGTATTAGCAAGGTCTGACATTATTTACAGATATTAAACATTTTTCCAACTTTAACAAAAATCTATAAAATAAAAAAATAAAAAGAAAACGAAAAAATCGTAAGCCGGGGACTCGACAACTGAGTGATTTTGTTTCTGTTAAAGCGTGTCATGACCGCTCACAGTTCAGGTCAGTTTATCTTTAAGCTATCCTAAATAAAGCATTTAGAGCAGTGTTTCTCAAATATTTACTCGTGACGCCTCCCATCCGAAACTATACGTTTGCATCCCACAGTTTGAGAAACGCTGTTTAGAGCGAAGTATTTTTGTGTTGGGAAGTGTGTCAGGGTCACGTGTCGTGAGACCATTTCCAAATGGGACGTGACACGTGACATCGATCAATGTAAATAATGTGGCGTGTAAAGGACATATGGCGTGACAACATTGGCTGTAGGACATCTGGCGTGACACCATTGGCTCTAGGGCAAGTGGTGTGACAGCACTGAATGCATGGCATAAAACTCCACGGTGTCACACCAATAAGTGTAGAAAGTTTGGTATTACACCATTGAATGTAGGCATATGGAATGGCATCAAATTACAAAGAGGGGTGGGTGGGTGGTCTGATACTGACGTGTGCGAGACTTTCGATTCACTAGATCACCTTAACCGTCGTAAGGTCATCCTCGTGTCCAGCCAGACATGCAAAGACAGAAGAATGGTATGTTACTCAAGAGAGATTGGACTGTTCTGATATACTGGTCTGGGGATTCGGGCGTAACAAAGATGGGTAGACTTAAAATGGCATTGGCTAAAACGTATTGAAATGTTTCGCGTAAATGAGCATTTGGAGTCGATCTTCTGGGGACACCTCTCGCGAAAACGTTTGATAGCGAGTGATGACGCTTAATTAAAATATTGGTAATAAAGTTGTTGTTTTTTTATACTTGTTTGTTGTCCTTGAAAAAAAAAAGACTCCCCCCCCCCTCGGTCGTCTTAGTCAGCATATCCTTTCCCCTACCCCAGACAGTGTAAGAACGCAGTACAAAAATGTCGCCTTGGTAACTTCTATCTATTAAATATAAAAACGTTGGCTATATACACGTTGTCTCTTTTTTTTTATTTGTTAAGAAAAGATGGGTTGAAAAAAATACATTCCAAAATGAAGCTAAAGTTAATTTTTTTTTTTTTAAAGATAAAAATCTCAAGGACAAAGCCGAGCATATTAATTAGACGTATCTCGACATAATGCAGATTAACATAAATAACAATGCAGAGATATTGTTGGCCTTGCCAAGGCCATCTTCTATTTTTTTCTTCAGGCTTTAATTTCTTAGCTTGAAAATAGCAGAACTGGGGATCTCAGTGGTCCCTATGTAGCAGAAGAAATATTTGGGGTGGGCTAAGATATGTCTTACTATTTCCCAAGTAAAAAAAATAAAGTAGCAATAAAACTCGTCGTGAATACAATTCAAAAGCGATACGTACAGATAAAGCTTTGTGATTTTTCGCCAGTTTTATACGTTAATGTTTTAAGGGGGGGGAGGGGTAAGTCGAGACCAATCGTTATAGAAGGCCTGAACACTGACCTGCAACGTCACAACCTGTGGGCAGTGGAGACCAATAGCTCGTTGCCACGTCACAGGTCTGAATGACGTGGCAACGAGCTACAAATTTAATGACATGACTGTTCCAAACTAATTGATACAATAATATTTCGTATAAGTTTTTTTTTTTGTTGCCGTTTTATTTGGCCTAAGTATTATTTTTTTTATGCTAAAGATGAGAAAGTTTCTAGCACTAGGCGACAGCCCAAAGCATATAGATGTATCAGTCGGCCAGATATGGCGTTTAGATTTGACATGAATGGATGCGAGAGTTCTAAAACATAACGACCAGATCCATAACAAACTGTTAAAGGATTATGAAGGCTGTGCGTATATCACCATAGTGCAAAGACCAGTAAGTATTTGAATGTTTGTCAAAGTCTAAACTTTAAGATTAGTTTCAAACCGGTAGTTCAATATTGTTATTTGACACAGGATACACAGACAACGAAAAAAAACCCCACCAAAATTGGCAGATCAAAGCTATCGGTAGCATATAAAAAAAAAGTAAAAGCAAAGTACCCTTTTAGATCTTTCGATCGATATAACAGAGGATGTAAAGGTGATGTTTCTTTGGCCGCCAGTTAACGAAGGTGTCATGTGGCCAACACAACGACCGAACTCCTTTTCTTTCAACAACGAATAATAGGTACGCATTAGAGTTGGGTTAACGCAGGAGCGTCCGAGGTTGAAAATCCCAGTCTTCATTGAGATTCGAACTCGAGATCTTACCACCTCGGAAGCCAAGCGCTCTACCACTCAGCCACGATGCCCTCGTGTGTTTAAAACATAAAAAAGTAAAGTTCCACTTTCAGACCTTATGATCAATAGAGCAGATGATGTAAAGGTCATTTGTTTCTGTGGCCTACGGTTAACGAGGGTGTCATGCGGCCAGCACAACGACCTATCGCCTCTACTTTTCCCCAACTAATGTCAGGTACCCTTTAGAGCTGGTTGGACTCAGAGGCGCCCAAGGATCCCGAAATAAAAAAATCCCAGTCTTCACCAGGATTCGAACCCGGGATCCCGGTGCAGAAGCCAAGCGCTTTAAAACATAATCGTGATTGAAACATTTTAGGGTATCCTTAAGCCAGTTTCGGAAGCTGTGTATGGATAGAAGGCGCAATGTCATCATGGTGATGTAGGCTGGCTCTTGCGTCATAGTGACTCTAGATCTGGATTTACACAACCGAGACCAATCGTCACAGAAGGCCTGAACACTGGCCTACAACGTCGTAACCTGTGGGCATTTGAGACGAAGTCTGTACGACGTGGCAACAAGCTATTTGCCTACCAATGTATACTACCACAAATAAGTGTTGAGGCCTTCTATAAGAAATGGTCTCGACGTCACACTACAGTGTGTGTGTGTGTGGGGGGGCTGTGTTATTGGATTCCAGAGCCACAATACCAATGTGGAAAATTGAATAATAAAATTTCACACACAGTGATTTGCAGTGCTTTTTTTGTAACAAAAAAGGTGCCGGTACTCAGTGATGGTTTGCCTAACTTTTAACTATACCAGTTCGCACATCGATGCACAAGTTAAATCACAACTGCAAAGATACTAAAATAATGTCTAAAACAATTTTATTTTATAATTAACCAACTTAAATTGTTTTATTATTACTTTATTAGTATACCGTAAACATTTGTTATGATTGTAAAAATTTAAGTAACAACTTATTCAAGTTATTCTTGATTTACTTTAAAAAAATTGTGTTAAGTTCTCTTGTGTTTTATAGGAAAGAACCCTGTTAAAAACTAAAATAAAATACAAATGTTGAATAAATTATTCATAATAAATTCCAAAGTTTGATCAAGTTCTTATCTGACGTATCCTCCCGACTGCGTTCTTTGCTGTTGGTATCTGTGGCTGAATGTCTGCCTCTAAGCAACCATGATTCAACGTATCTTGTTGGGTCAAAACGTACGAGTGGTGGTCCAACTAATCTGATAAATAACAGTGAAGATACAGTTGTTGTCATCAATGAACTTCTTGTCGGGGTGATGATAAGATTCATTTGCGAAAATCCTCTTTCGGCTTCACTTGAAGAAATTGGGATTGTACTGAGAGCAATTTGCAAAGGAAGTAGTTTATCCGGAATGTTTTTTTCGATGAGATATTCACGAAATCCGCGAATCATTATTCTTTCGTTTAATTGCAATCTTGTTGACAAGTTTCTCATTTCTGTTTCGCCAAATGTTAAGTGAGTACCAATGTTGTCCGGCCATTGCTTTGTATCGAGCACTCGAGCCCAATATGCCAAGTCAGCATCTTCACTAGAAAGCAACCTTTGTTCAATTGATTCTTGTAGTTTTTTGTAAAAAGCTTTTACGTCAATTGGTGGATCACTGGTAAAGTTTTTGGTGTGAAGTGAAACTCCTTTGAAAAGGTTACTATCTACAGCAGTGGCCGCAATTTTATAATAAGGGCCTGGAATAATTTGCCTTTCTTCAAAAATCTGTATAACAGCCTTGTTTTTTTTATCTGCTTTGTAGATGTCTATGTTGCGCTCTTGCAAATCCAAACTTAACTCTGACAATTCTTGGAGCGCATCGCACATCAATCCGAGGTCTAGTACAAATTCAGTAGAAGTAATCTTTCGCTGCAAACCTTCATACATGCATTGATCTTTTTTGTCTCTGGTTGAGTCAAGTTTTGCTTCTTCAAAATGTTGTACCAAAACTTCATAATCTTCCCAAACTGCTAAAACAGAACGGAAGCTGGATGCCACCCATCGCGTGCTTAACATTCTTCCAATTTTTAACAACTCAGCCTCTAACAAACGAGCACATACTTGCAATTCTCTGCAATTTTTGGGTGAAGAATGATAAACTACATACAGTTTATCAATGAATGCCTTAAATCTGTTGATACCTGAAACTTGTTTTACGACATCACCAACGGAGAGTTCCAGTCGGTGATTTGCACAATGCCAAACCAGAACCGATGGAAACTTTTCTTTTAGCAATGCCTTGACGCCACTTTTGCTTCCCAACATCACAGCTGCTCCATCACATGCAAGAGAAACTAAGTTCCTTCTTAGAAAGTCTTCTGTTAACCCATAGAAATGAAGGCAGTGTAGTAAAGAAGCAAAAACTCCATTTGCAGTTACACTTTCGAGTTCTACCAAATCCAAGAATAAATTTACTGGTGAGGTCATTCCACTGTCTGCAAGACAAACCCGAATATACACAATTAAAGTCGATTTTTGGCTAAGCGTAGTTGATTCGTCGATGATCAATGAAATTTTATTGTTCGACCGTACAATTTCTTGAAACAATTTTTTTCTCATTTCACAACTAATGTGATTCACTACATTTATGCAAGCATTGGTTGAATGAAGAATACGGCCCATTTCAACTCCGTTTAGTTCTTGCAAATCTATTTCAGATTCGAAATTATGAAACGATTGGTTTTCTTTGGCTACTTTGTAAGCTGTACGAAAAATCTTTGCAGTTACGATTTTCTCACGAGTTAATGCCTTTAACAACACGTTCTCAATAGGTGCTGCCTCGGCTTCTTATCTTCTTATCTTATATAATACAGACGTTACTTCAAAAAAGAAGATGATTACGTCCTACGCGTCATGCATTTAGTCATGCATATTAACCAATGACTTAAATTCTGCCAAGTCACTGGTTTTTCTGGCTAGCTCAGGCAACCCATTCCATGCTCTAATAGCACTAGGGAAGAAGGAGTATTTGTACAAATTTGTCCTAGCATATGGGACGAGGAATGTGCCTTTATTTTTGTGTCTTTCAGAGTATTTTATTAAATTTTGTTTTTGTATTTGAAGATTATGGTTCAGTGTTTTATGTATAATTGCTACTTTACTTTTGAGTCTTCTGTCCTGAAGGCTTTCTAAATTTAGTGATTTTACTAATGGTGTTACCCTAGTCAAATGTGAATATTCGTTTGTTATGAATCTCACTGCTCTATTTTGTGTTTGTTCCAGTTTCTTAATGTTTTCTTGAGTTGAGGGGTCCCACACGGTGGATGCATATTCTATTATTGGCCTAACCAAGGTTAAATAACATTTTAGTTTTATGTTCTTATTTGATTTATAGAAATTTCTTTTAATAAACCCTAATGCTTTGTTGGATTTTTTTATAGTTTCATCAATATGTGGATTCCATGACAGTTTTTCATTTATTATAACACCTAGGTATTTTGAGTTTTTAGTCTGTGTTACTGGTTTGCCATGAATAAGATAAGTGGAATTAATTTGTTTAATTTTTTTTGTTACTCTTAACAACTGACATTTTTCTGGGTGGAAAGACATGCTCCAATTTGATTCCCATTTCTGTAATTCATCTAATTCTCTTTGTAAAATATCTGTGTCTTGTTTTGTTTTTATTGTTCTATATATTATGCAATCGTCTGCAAATAATCTGACTTTTGTTCCTGAACTAATGCAATTTGGTAAATCATTTATGTAAATTAAAAATAGTAGTGGACCCAAGACTGTTCCTTGAGGTACACCTGAGTTTACTGTTATTGGTGTTGATTTAGAGCCATTTATTATTACAGTTTGTTCTCTCCCTATCAGAAAATCTTTAATCCACTGATACAGTGGACCGTTAATGCCGAAATATTTTAATTTTTTAAGCAAACTATGGTGGTGAACTTTGTCAAAAGCCTTGGAAAAATCTAGTAAGATAGCATCTATTTGTTCACTATTATCTAAACCTTTTGAGAAATCATCAATTAGTCCTATTAGTTGTGTTTCACATGATCTATATTTCCTAAAGCCATGTTGGTATGGGGTGAGGACATTATGTTTGTCTAAGTGGTTTATGATGTTGCTACATATTATGTGTTCTAGTATTTTACATGTGATGCTGGTAAGTGATACTGGTCTGTAGTTTCCTGGATCAGATTTTTCTCCTTTTTTAAATAGGGGGGTGACATTAGCTTCTTTCCAGTCCTTTGGTACTCTGCCCTGGTTAAGCGATGCCTGAAAGAGTATTTTGAACACTGGGGCTAGCTCATTGCTTAGTTCTTTGAGTAATCTAGCTGGAATACCATCAGGTCCAGACGCTTTATTTGGTTTGGTGTTGGCTAATAGTTTTTTAATTCCATTTTCTTGTACTACTAAATCTTCTATGTTGTCTACTTGGTTCAAATTAAGAAATATGTCTTTGTCTCCTGGGGCTGAGAATGCTGATGCAAAGTATTTGTTTAGGATGTTTGCTTTAGTTTCATTATCATTATGTATTATGTTATGTTCATCTTTTAATGGCGCTATGCCTGTTGTTTCCATTTTCTTAGACTTAATGTATGACCATAGGTTTTTGTTGTTATCTTTAGATATTACATTGTTTATGTATTCACTCTGCAGCTGTCTGCTTACTTTTTGGGTTAGGTGTTTAATTTTTATATACTTTTTGTAAACTCTTTCTGTCTTGGTTTCTTTAAATTTTCTATATAGGTTTTCCTTCTGTTTACAAAGCTTCTTTAGTCTATTATTAAACCAGCATTTATTTATTTTGTTTGATGTGTATTTAGTTGGTATATGATTTTCTATAATGCTTTTAAGATGGTTTTTAATGAAATTCCAGAGGTCATCGACTGGTTGGTTAATGTCTTTTTCTAATAAGAATGTTTGTTGAAAGTTTAATGCAGCTTCTGTTAGGATCTTAAGCGCAGCTTTGTGTGCCGCAGTTTCTTTATGATCGAATAATTTCTTTCTTAAAGACATAAGCTGTTGTTGTCGATCAGTACCGAAGTAAGTTATTTTATTGTCGGCCCATTCGTTCGATACCTTCATTCCCATCTTTGCCTCAACTCCGAGATTGCCAACTTTTCGGCAAGGGATACAACCAAGTTTTTTATTACGGATAGATAGCCAATCATATTTCACAAGGAAATAATTTCTTTGATCTAAAGTCCAGCAGGTAGGCCAGTCAACATCTGCAGACTGCAGTTGTTCAAAAGTAACAGAGGAACCACGAACGATATCTGACGGCTTTGGTTCCGATAGTTACATTAGGGTTTCTTCTGTGACATTGGCTTCGGCCGTTATTTCGTCAGTTAGTCTGGTTTTCTTACTTACCGGCAAAGTCCCAGTCGGAACATCCACTGAATGCAAAAAGAAATCAGAAATTTTCTTCATTTCTAAAGTGGGCTAAGAAAATAATTATTTCTTAAATTATCAATTTCTAACCACACTCGTTTTAATTTCTTTAAGTCTTAATTATTACATTCAAATTTTGAAATTTTAAAGGCATTACGTCATAAAAACAAGCATGACCGGAAATGGGTTAATGACTAATGACGAGTGTGTATGGAAAGCAGTTTCGCATTTTATATTTTAATTCTTATTGCGCGCAATTTTAAAATAATTCAATTTTGACAAATTAATAATATAATAAATTAATAATAAACATTAAAATACAAGATAAGTAATAATTTTTTCCCACACTGAAAAAGGTGCCGGTACGCCGTACCGGTGCGTACCGTCACAAAAAAAGCACTGGTGATTTGTATATTAAAACTCGCAAATGCATTCATTAAAAACAATGACATAACAGAAATAAATGTACACTGGGTACGCTGAGAAAGAAAGTAAATAGTAAAAAATAAATAATTTATGAACAATCTAGAATCGATAAAAAACAAAACAAAAAACCAAGCAACGTAGGCCTGTGTCTTAATTAAAGCTCCAAAGCTATTCTTAGCTTTCTTAGCCGGGACCCGAGAGATCGTGACGTTACGTCATTTCAGACGCTTGCAAGACTGGCTGGCTCAAATGATAATGTCACTGAACAGTTCCGTCATCCGAAGACTGTTGCCAGACTGGCTGGCTCAAATGATAATATCACTAAACAGTTCCGTCATTCCAAGACTGTAGCCAGACTAAACAGTTTCGTCATTTCAAGACTGTTGCCAGACTGGCTAGCTCAAATGATAATATCACTAAACAGTTCCGTCATTCCAAGACTGTTGCCAGACTAAACAGTTTCGTCATTTCAAGACTGTTGCCAGACTGGCTGGCTCAAATGATAATATCACTAAACAGTTCCGTCATTCCAAGACTGTTGCCAGACTAAACAGTTTCGTCATTTCAAGACTGTTGCCAGACTGGCTGGCTCAAATGATAATATCACTAAACAGTTCCGTCATTCCAAGACTGTTGCCAGACTAAACAGTTCCGTCATTCCAAGACTGTTGCCAGACTAAACAATTCCGTCATTCCAAGACTGTTGCCAGACTAAACAGTTCCGTCATTCCAAGACTGTTGCCAGACTAAACAGTTCCGTCATTCCAAGACTTTTGCCAGACTAAACAGTTCCGTCATTCCAAGACTGTTGCCAGACTAAACAGTTCCGTCATTCCAAGACTGTAGCCAGACTAAACAGTTCCGTCATTCCAAGACTGTTGCCAGACTAAACAGTTCCGTCATTCCAAGACTGTAGCCAGACTAAACAGTTCCGTCATTCCAAGACTGTTGCCATACTAAACAGTTCCGTCATTCCAAGACTCTTGCCAGACTAAACAGTTCCGTCATTCCAAGACTGTTGCCATACTAAACAGTTCCGTCATTCCAAGACTGTAGCCATACTAAACAGTTCCGTCATTCCAAGACTGTTGCCAGACTAAACAGTTCCGTCATTCCAAGACTGTTGCCAGACTAAACAGTTCCGTCATTCCAAGACTGTTGCCAGACTAAACAGTTCCGTCATTCCAAGACTGTTGCCAGACTAAACAGTTCCGTCATTCCAAGACTGTTGCCAGACTAAACAGTTCCGTCATTCCAAGACTGTAGCCAGACTAAACAGTTCCGTCATTCCAAGACTAGCCAGACTAAGCAGTTCCGTCATTCCAAGACTGTTGCCAGACTAAACAGTTCCGTCATTCCAAGACTGTTGCCAGACTAAACAGTTCCGTCATTCCAAGACTTTTGCCAAACTAAACAGTTCCGTCATTCCAAGACTGTAGCCAGACTAAACAGTTCCGTCATTCCAAGACTGTATCCAGACTAAACAGTTCCGTCATTCCAAGACTGTTGCCAGACTAAACAGTTCCGTCATTCCAAGACTGTAGCCAGACTAAACAGTTCCGTCATTCCAAGACTTTTGCCAAACTAAACAGTTCCGTCATTCCAAGACTGTAGCCAGACTAAACAGTTCCGTCATTCCAAGACTGTAGCCAGACTAAACAGTTCCGTCATTCCAAGACTGTAGCCAGACTAAACAGTTCCGTCATTCCAAGACTGTTGCCAGACTAAACAGTTCCGTCATTCCAAGACTGTTGCCAGACTAAACAGTTCCGTCATTCCAAGACTTTTGCCAAACTAAACAGTTCCGTCATTCCAAGACTGTAGCCAGACTAAACAGTTCCGTCATTCCAAGACTGTAGCCAGACTAAACAGTTCCGTCATTCCAAGACTGTTGCCAGACTAAACAGTTCCGTCATTCCAAGACTGTAGCCAGACTAAACAGTTCCGTCATTCCAAGACTGTAGCCATACTAAACAGTTCCGTCATTCCAAGACTGTTGCCAGACTAAACAATTCCGTCATTCCAAGACTGTTGCCAGACTAAACAGTTCCGTCATTCCAAGACCTTAGCCAGACTAAACAATTCCGTCATTCCAAGACTGTTGCCAGACTAAACAGTTCCGTCATTCCAAGACTGTTGCCAGACTAAACAATTCCGTCATTCCAAGACTGTTGCCAGACTAAACAGTTCCGTCATTCCAAGACTGTTGCCATACTAAACAGTTCCGTCATTCCAAGACTGTTGCCAGACTAAACAGTTCCGTCATTCCAAGACTGTTGCCATACTAAACAGTTCCGTCATTCCAAGACTGTTGCCAGACTAAACAATTCCGTCATTCCAAGACTGTAGCCAGACTAAACAATTCCGTCATTCCAAGACTGTTGCCAGACTAAACAGTTCCGTCATTCCAAGACTGTTGCCATAGTAAACAGTTCCGTCATTCCAAGACTGTTGCCAGACTAAACAGTTCCGTCATTCCAAGACTGTTGCCAAACTAAACAGTTCCGTCATTCCAAGACTGTTGCCATACTAAACAGTTCCGTCATTCCAAGACTGTTGCCATACTAAACAGTTCCGTCATTCCAAGACTGTTGCCAGACTAAACAGTTCAGTCATTCCAAGACTGTTGCCAGACTAAACAGTTCCGTCATTCCAAGACTGTTGCCATACTAAACAATTCCGTCATTCCAAGACTGTTGCCAGACTGGCTGGCTTAAATGATACTGTCACTAAACAGTTTCGTCATTCCAAGACTGTTGCCAGACTAAACAATTCCGTCATTCCAAGACTGTTGCCAGACTGGCTGGCTCAAATGATACGTCACTAAACAGTTCCGTCATTCCAAGACTGTTGCCAGACTAAACAGTTCCGTCATTCCAAGACTTTTGCCAAACTAAACAGTTCCGTCATTCCAAGATTGTTGCCAGACTAAACAATTCCGTCATTCCAAGACTGTTGCCAGACTAAACAGTTCCGTCATTTCAAGACTGTTGCCAGACTAAACAGTTCCGTCATTCCAAGACTTTTGCCAAACTAAACAGTTCCGTCATTCCAAGACTGTTGCCAGACTAAACAATTCCGTCATTCCAAGACTGTTGCCAGACTAAACAATTCCGTCATTCCAAGACTGTTGCCAGACTAAACAGTTCCGTCATTCCAAGACTGTTGCCAAACTAAACAGTTCCGTCATTCCAAGACTGTTGCCAGTCTAAACAATTCCGTCATTCCAAGACTGTTGCCAGACTGGTTTGTTCAAATGATACTGTCACTAAACAGTTCCGTCATTCCAAGACTGTTGCCAGACTGGTTTGTTCAAATGATAATGTCACTAAACAGTTCCATTGTTTTAAGTTATAAGCGAAAAAAAGAAAAGCTTCGTTTGTTGATGGGGTATGTGATACTTCACTCTTTGTTTTTAGTCAGTATAAAAATGTTTTATCAATCTTGAACTCATGTTGAGTGTTAGCTTAAGAGGATTAAATCCTACTTTTTAAAAGCCCTGGCTAAAAGCCCCGTGGGTGCGCGTAAAGTTCCATACGAGTTGAAGTGCAACTAGCTTCTCGATCTTGCGAATCGAAATTGGGTCTCAGACTTTTTTTTTGGGTCAATATTTAATAGTTCTCACACATAAATAAGAAAAAAAAAAGAAGAAAATGTCTTGTACAACATTTGTTGGTCCTGACAGTTGCACACCATCAACTTCACAGGTCAAAGTTAAAGCAGTAGCGGCCTTAAGGGGTGGCAAGTGGGGCAGCCGCCCCAGGCCCCGCTCCTAAGGGGAGCCCCGCGATAGAAGATTCCCTTGTCATCGTCAGGTTCGAAAACCAGACCAGTTCTCGTAAACCAGCATCCAGAAAGTTTGACGATGACGTATTCATTTTTCTCTCTAATATGCTACAGTGCATATACATCGGGTGGCCGTGTGAAAACCCGTTTTTTTTTTTCATTAGAAAAGTCGGAACTGCGAAAGACAATGGAAACATTATGCGTCAAACAACGGTCATCTATTAGGCTTGGTTGAAATGCTTGTCAAATTCGACCCAAACTATGTAACATGATGCAAGAACATCCTCGGCGTATTAAGAACTCCTAGGCCCACGACCAGTACCTCGGATATAGGATTCAAAACGAGCTTATGGATCTGATAGCATAATTCTTGCCTTACGGCTAAGGGCCCCGCGCACTGCTAAGGCAACCTCTGGGCGAAAGACATTTTTGTTAGAACATTCATTATATTATTTAACACAGTTGAAAGTCATTTGTGAACTTCTTTTCATGACAAATTGATGATCACCCTAACACTGCCCAGCAAACATTTAAGGAACAAGAATTTATAAGGAGTTTAACTTCCAAAGTATTTTCGCTACTTAAAAGAAGATGTTGTAATAAAGTGGCTTGGCCTAATAATAATAAGTAGTATATTTTTCTCATTTTATAACTGGTTAGCTCAAAAGTTTTATAAATGAATCTTGCAGTAACTAGATCTAGATTTAGACACACCAGTCCGCCAAGTTGATATCGCTATATCAGCAAGAGTGTTATCGTGGGATGAAATCAATGACTCAGGTCATATCCGTTCAATTTACTCCAAGCCTTAAGCCTCATTGAATGTCAAGGCTTAAGCGGAATCAATAGTATGACATACCCAAACCATTGTCAGACGACACAAAAAATATGCAAGCCAAAAATGATTCATAAACTGATAAACTTCATAAGTATATGGCAACCTTATCGAAAGTTTAGGCCAAGGGCAGGTAGGTTCAGTAGGCGTTCTCGTACCTGTGTTTGTGCGTGGTTGAAATTGAAATAATACTTTATCTTACATAGGACTGTCTCACTATCTATATTATCCATTAAATTCATTTTTTTTTAAAATTCTTCTTTCAATTTTTCAATGTTATACTAGTCACAGGCGTTTAATCCAATTTTAATAACCATAGTTGTTTCCCCTCCTTTTCTTTTTTGAAGCTCTATGGTTGGATGGGCATATCAGTCGGGTTAAACCACAATGTAAATAGCACCATTCGTTCTGAAACTCTTTTAAGTTTGAAGGTGAACTTTGGTTAAGAAATAAAAAGTACTACTGCACAGAGTAGCTGATAAAATGAAGAATGGCACATGCAAGGACATTCTCAATGGAAATAATAATTTTTTGTCAAGTTTAAAACACCAGCACATTAGATGTTAAAAATGTTTAAAAACCCACTAATAGTTAGTATTATAAGCTAAGCAACTTCCATTGTTGTAAATTTTCCATAAAAGAATGGAATCTTCTTGTTTTTTTGTGTGTGTTTTTTTAAATTGTATACACAGAAAAGGGAGGGGCATGTTTTAATACAGATCTTGCCCCTATGCCATTTTATTTCTTTAATAAAAATGATAGCACGTTCAGACAGTCCGAGTTCGGACTCCGTCCTAGTGGCGAAATACCGAAGTGGGATTGTCTACGAAGATCTGATTTCTGAACTCTGTAGACATGTACTATTTACATTATATTTTTACCAAATTATTAAATTTTTACTACCTCTACTATTTTAATTGTGAATAGACCTTGATTTTAATGATTTGACTGTATGGAATTTGACCTTTGTTGTGTGGAGGGAGAGTGGCCCTTGAGGGACTGCAGGCACGACATGGCCTAAATTGTGCCGATGTGCCCAAAATCACAAAATCACAAATCACAAATCCTTTCAAGATGAATAAACATGTGAAGCTGACAGATCTGATATGAACATCTATAAAAGTCATTTCATTAAGTTATTAAAGTATTGCATGGGTTTAAATTACATCAATTTTGCCCATCTAAAAAGACATAAAACAAAAGGGAAAGTTACCTTTAAACAACACACAAACACACAGACACAAACATCACAGAAACATCTCACACACACACACACACACAAAACATCACTGAAACAAACGCACTCATAAGAACAAACATCACAGATACAAAACACACTCTCTCTCTCTCTCTCACACACACACACACACAAAATAGTACAGACACACACACTCGCAAGCTAAGAACCAGTCACATAAACAAACAAAGTATTATACGTACACACGCATTATCACAAATATTTAACAATATTTAAAAATAAACTCTAAAAAAAAAAAAGTTATTTTGGTCTCACCAACTTTGTCTTTCTGTATGCCATGACTTTAGAGTTGAGATCTGAAACAACAAATGCAGGCTGTAATTCTCTTAACAAACCAAATTAAAAAAAACAAACAACTGGCAAATATGTATCAAGCTTTGCAAACGTTCTTACCACACTCTTTTTTTTAAGTTGAGTAGTAGAGGCAAAAAAGTCTTTATGGACCTACTGTCTGTATAACAAGACTAGTCAGAATAAGAAGGACAGTGTGTGTGTGTGTGTGTTGGCCGGGAATTCCCCTTTGTCACGTGCACATAAATTGTCAACACAATTAAGCGAGCCACGTACATGACTCAGTTTTCACGTGGTCATCCCGGACAGGCATGTACGCTATACCTACACACACACACACACACGTAGTCTACCATATCAATAATGAGACTAAGATATGTGCTATGTGGCGACTCCTTTGCCTGTGCATCAAAACATGTAGACCGAAATTGTCTGAGATCTAGAAAGATGGTCTTCGATGGTCCCTGCTGTGGGAAGATACATTCCTACCAAATATTATTTTTCAGGAAATGTGGGTGTATCACAAGGTCCTCAGGGCTGGCAATGACCTTCCTGCAGGGAGAGGTACCAGGGAAAAAGGAGACGGGCCAGAGAAAGCAATGGGAAGACAACATCAAAGAATGGATGGGGCCTTTCTTTGAAAGAGATTCTAGTCAATGCAAAAGACAGAGGAATGGAGAGAGCAGGTCAACAGATCATGTACCAACAGTCTAACAGAGTAAGAGAAAGGAGGAAGATGACTGTGGTAAGAACCGGGACAAACTTAAGTGAATTACAGCTGTCTGTTATTTTCATACATTTTACCTGCGATAGTTCCGATTAGCAAGCAAAATAAAAAAAATCCTTTAAAAAAAAAAAAGCTTGTCTAAAGGGGAAGAACTCTGCCCGTAAAACTATATCTATCAATAATGTACAAGTTATCTCCCATATTTGATATCAAACAAAATAATTTATTACACTAATTGAGTATTTTTGTTTGTTGATTCACGTTTTGTTAGGTACAATAAATAATTTTTTAAAGAATCAACTCGATCGGAGAATGCGTGAGGGAGAAATAGCTTTGATAATAATTGTAGGGGACTAAACCCAATAAATTGTCTGAATACTGAAGGATTAGTTTCCTTTGTTGGTATCAAACAAAATAATTAATCGCCAGTAACTAATTGACTAAAAACCTGAAGGCTAAGTCCAAAAGAGTCCAATATTAGATTTAAATGTTCATTTACTTAATTGTACAAACTCTTGTGATGATACATTTGCCTGTGCTAATTAACGTCACGTGGACAGTACTGTTGCTTCAGACGTATATGCTTGTGTCACAGGACAAGAGTTCTATTTTTAGTTCTAGTTTTTTTTTCTTTTTTTTTTTGATTCGGTCATTCGAAGTTTCTAACATTAAATCAGTTTCTTTTACTCGTTGTCTTGCTTTCATAACATATCCATTGTTTTTTTTTTAAAGGTATTTCTATCTAGTCACTTAAAGTAGCAATACAATGAACCCCTCCCCCCCCCCCAGAAAAAAACCCAAACAAACAAGGAAAAAAAACCCAACTTTTTACTACCCATTCTACATTTAAAAAATGTAAACAATTTTTGTGGGCGGCCTCTGTGGGTACGATGTAGTTTAACATTACCTTGCACAGAACACAAACTGACAAAGAGTAACACCATTAGTAATATCCAGGGCCGGATTTAAGTATTCGGTGGAACGGGGAAGGAATGTTGTGGAAGCCCCTACAATTTTTCGATAACTGTAATAAAGATCCACTTGCTAATGAAAATACTTATATCTAAAAGCACTTTATATTTCAGAAGAAAGAGAGTTCTTGTAAATTTAATCTCACTTTCCATTTAAAAACTATTTAATATGCAAATTCTTGAGTGGGGGCGGGGTAAGGCCCTTGGTAGACGCACTGTCGTAAATGCGGAGCTGTATTTACTTATACCGAGCATGCTACAAGCCTACGATTCTAAATCACATTTTTATCAGCAGTAAAAATGCGAAAGAAAAAGGTTAGAAAAAAAAAATAAAAGTCGAAATTCGGATATATTTTTTTTATCTCTATTGTGGAGGCCTCTTTCTTGTGGAGGCTACGGGTGTAGCCCCACCTGCGCTCTCTTAAATCCGGCCCTGGTGAAATCACTAAACTTAAAGACAATTTAGGGTCGCTGTGGCTGAGTGGTTAAGCGCTAGGCTTCAGAAACCGGGGTCCTGGATTCGAATCTCAGTGAAAATTGAGATTTTGAACTGAGATATTTTTACGGCGCCCATGAGTCCACCCAACTATAATGGTTACCAGGGTATAGTTAAGGAAAGTAAAGGAGGTTGGTCGTTGTGCTGGCCACAAGACACCCTGCTCGTTAATCGTTGGCCAAAGAAACAGATGACCTTAACATCATCTGCCCTATATACCGCATGGTCTGAAAGTGGGAACTTTATTTTTTTTTTTACTAAAGACAATTCAAAAGTATAGTAGTAATAATACATATAACACCGAATCATAACTTACAAATTAAACATAACTGAATAGAATATTCAGAAAGACTCACGTCTCTTATTCCCTATGCTAGGACAAATGCGTACACTTGCTCCTTCTTCCCTAGTGCCATTAGAACATGGAACAGGTTTGTAAAATGTTGAATTGTTTGTTTGTAAAATGTTGTACATGTTTCTTCGGATAATCTACATCCTGACTAGCCCGAACCTTCCGCAGGACGACAGGGTTGGGCATCGGGCAGGGTATGAACCAGGGACCACAGAGGCGACAGAACGACAACTCAGTGCGCATACCGCACGACCAGGCAGTCTGAATCAGGCAGTAAAATTAATGCTTTAGCAGAATTTAAGCCTCTAAGTAACATACACAATAAATGAACACATAGATACGCGCTGGACGCAATTATATTCTTTTTTTTTTAAAGAAACGTCTGTAATTTGTGAGATACATCTAGATACTAGCCACATACCTATATATACATTTCCATATCCATCATTCTAGATCTATAGTACAAGATGCGAATAAAAACAATGTGAAGCGAAAGTCTAAATGCAGTCACGTGATTTTGTGTTTGCAAGGAATCATGGAACGGAAAGAATCACAATAAATTACATTTGTTAACAAGCAAAGTATAGAAAATACTTTTTGAAAATATAATCTAACTGGAAGAACCGCAAAAGTACTGTCATATATCTCAATACTCCAAGGTTTAAATCCCCTTTCTATACAAAACAACATTAATGAATTACACTTATTTATTAATTAATTGGTTAATCTTTTGATTGATTCGTGTATTGACATGGTCAGTGAATAATTGTAAAAAGTTTCAACTTGATCTGAGAATGGGAAATGGGAGAAAGAAACGTGTACACCATTTGTACCGGACAGACAGACAGACGGAGTGGATTAATAAAAGCATTGTAAAAACTAACAACATATCGCATAAAGCCACGGGAGTGTAAATAAATACATTATACAACCCGATTAGATTTGAGCCTATAGTCTATAGACATGTGTATGGTGACAGTATGGTCAGAATACATTATACATGTATATCTATGTTTGCATTTGATACATGATATAATTCAGAGCTTACCAAACAATAAGTCGAAACATTCAGTGTTAAGGTCACAGAACACAGCAATGACAAAACGCAACGATGTCGCAAAAAAAAAAAGTGTGTATAATTAAATATTACCGGGTGTCGTCTGCAACTTTAACTGTTGACCGGATTGGACCGGATTTTAAATGCAGTTGTCTCCCATAAAAAGCAGCAGAGCTGTTGTTTATGAAACTTTCATGACCACAACACACTCTCAGGTGCAACACATAGGTCTACACTCAAACACGTATGCACACACACACATGGATGTTTGTTCGTGTAAGTTATCTGCGTGTCCGTGAGCTTGATATAAATTAGGGATGACAGCGGATGTCAACACAGCGCCACGCATATCACCTCATTTGAATTTACGTGTAGCCTACTTAGTACATGATATTCACGTTGCAATACTAATGACTCGTCCAAGAATGAATAAACTGATGAATCTACCCAGATCTAGATCTAGTAAGAACCCAAACCAATTAACCATTTCTGAACGCTTACCCTCCAGTAGCTCAGAATACAGATACATGTACTCAGAATACAGATAATAAAAATAAAGATATTTAGAATATAGATATTTAAATTATGAATGTGTGGTGGAGAGGACAAAACCGCTTGGCTGTGGCTTGGCAACCTAACAGAGGGGATTGAGTTCGAACCCCAATGAATAAGATCAGAGTTGTGTTTGCTGAGCCATCGGTAATAGGGATCTAAGAATTTGCATCTGCCAGACAGAAGTTTGTTCAGAAAAGCAGACGGAGGAAAGCTTCCATAGGCCTAAGGTTTCTAGACTCAACTCTTAGGGCAATAACAAAGAAGAAGAAGGAAACATTTTTTTAAAGTAATAACAGACGTTTTTTACTTGAACTCATGTAAAATTTACATTTTTCTGTCCAGTCACATCTCAACGTTTTGTTTTTAAGTATGGGCCTCTGTTTTAGCCTTTCACCTCTATTTCTATTTCCATGTTTATCTTCCGGTTCAATCCGACCTCGCACTACTAGATCTATCTAGTGTATCTACTTTTCACTAGGGATGTGAACTCGGAACATAAACTTACGAGTACTCATCGAAACCTTTTCTTTTGAGAACCACTGAACTAAAAACAAAAAATAATAAATAGCGCTCGAAATGTACGTCCCCACGCAGGAGTCAGTTTTAATGATCCAGTTTAATTAGCGGACTAGAATGAAGATCCAAGATGGTCCGCAGTCACTGTGTCATCTCTATAGGCCTAGGGTGTCCATAAGGGTCGAGTTGGGGCCCTTTTTTTTTACCCTTGACATAAGAAAATAATAATGAAAGATTAACTCTTCACCGACTCTTCTGCCCAGAGGCGGAAGTCTCCCATCAATAGAGATGATCATTAATCACATCCTTGACACTGCTCATTGAGCCGCACCTGGGTTCCCCATTCTTAGCGAGACCAGAAGCCAAGCACACGAGAGGTTCCTATATTCTAGTGTAATGCTACATCTGGACTCTTATTAAAATAAAGTATTAGCTTTATAACATTTAACATGCAAAAAATAAAAATAAAAACTTAAAAAAAACCAACAAAACAAAGCTTATATTAAATGGGCCAGTCATGTACTTAAATTTGTAATAGATCTAGACCAACAAAAATAAATCTGTGCTATTAGAAATATTTTCACCAATTGTTTTAGTTTAGCGCCTTTTCATACTGCTTTCTCAGTCGCTGTGATCCTATCACTTGAATGGACATTTGGAACGGGGTAGGGGGAAAAAGAACAGAGTATCTGAGTGATCGCTTTTTAAATTTATCTATTTAAAAAAAAAGATGAACGAACCGAATTCGAACTCGTGGGCTAAGACCTGCTAGCGAAGAGTTTCTGAACATGGAAGATTGTATAGTTATCTGTTGTTTCTATTTCATGTTTGTGTTCACTAAGCCTGAGACGACGACCTCTAGAGGGGAATAACTAAGCTTATACCACCACTTCAGTCTAGTACAATTTCTTTCCCTTGTTCGAGATACCAAACAAAATAATTAATTATCAATAGTTAATTACCTAATTGGTTAATTTTTTAAATTGATTCTTGTGTTGTCAAGTAAAAGAAATAATTGTGCATAATTTCCGAGATTGGGTGTGAGAGAACTAACGTGTTCTAACTTTTTACCAGACAGACACACAAACAGACAGAGTAAGTTGATAAAAGCTTTGTGAAAAGTCTGGAAGTGCTCAATTCTCTCAGTTTAAACGTTGTTTGTTGTAGACTCCAACTGCGTTATATTTTTGTTACCAAGTAGCTTTTAGTTAGACGTCGTATGGCAGCCTTATGACCTTTAACCTCTATGTCATCCTGTTTGTGTCATTGGAGATGTCAACACGATAACCTAGGTCTATTTGTTTGTTTGTTTCATTTTCTAAACTCACTCGTTGAAGGTCATGATGTGTATGTGTATATAAACCAATGCGTGGTGTATGAGTGTGTGAGTGTGTTTACAGAGGTGCTCAGCTCTGTGTTTACATAGGCTAGTGCTTTTCAACTTGGTTTTTAATCCCTTGTTCCAGAGCAATGAGACCTTTGACCTTCACATTAAGATTAATGGTAGATTGGAAAGAACGATAGTCATCTATGTGGGGCAGAGGGAGGCGTGGTGGCCGAGTGTTAAATACGGGTCCCAGGTTCGAACCCTGGTGAAGACTGGGATTTATAATTTCGGGCTCCTTCGGACGCCTCTGAGTCCACCCAGCTCTAATAGATACCTGACATTAGTTGGGGAAAAGTAAAGGCGGTTGGGTGTTGTGCTAGCCCCATGATACCCTCGTTAACAGTGAGCCACAGAAACATAACATTTATATTATCTGCCCTATAGACCGATGGTCTGAAAGGGGAACTTTACTTTTATTTTTTTAATTAATAAACTAAATTTAAGCTTTTCTTTTTTTTTCTTTGTCAGTAACAAAGAAGATTATTTTAATCTCAAGACAACATTATTATATTATTATGGGGAAGAATTTACTGGAAAAAATCTGGACAAAAGTAAGACCAAAAAACTAAAATAAAACGTATTTTAAAAAACTGACTCAATTACAAGAAAAAAGGTCAGTGTCAAAGGTCATGCAATCCACGTAGCTGTGCTTCGTAGCTAAGGAATATCTTTTTTGTAGCCATTGTTTTCACTTCCTCGTTCCTCAACCATAGACATAAATAAATATAGACTGGCCGATAAAAGAGTTTTATGAAACGAAAATTTGTGAATTGCAATTTTGTGTACTTTATTATACAGCAATGTAGTTTTGTTTAATCTCTAAGACTGAAGATCATGCAACTTTCCAGAATACGGAAATCCGACAACAATAGATATACATCTTTTCAAGTTACATGAAGTTATCTCCTTTTTTCAGTCTATATTTATTTATGTCTATGTCCTCAACTTTGTATTTAACTATTTACTGGACTGGAATTAGATTTGGCAAGCTTTATAAATCCAAGTAGCCTACTGTACATCGTGCAAAACTGGACTTTCGGATATCTAGAGGATTAAACTGATTTACAATATTATTATTATACTATTATATATCATGCAAGCAGGCCAACTATAGTCACAATATACAAGAACAAAGGGGATCGGAGTGACTGCAACAATTACAGGGGTATCTCTCTCCTCAGTATAGTGGGCAAGATCTTTGCTAGAGTGGCACTATCCAGGCTGCAAGTGATAGCTTCTAGAGTCTACCCAGAGTCTCAGTGTGGATTCAGGAGTGGTAGATCCACTGTAGACATGATATCTTCTCTACGACTACTGCAGGAGAAATTCAGAGAGAGAGACAGACACCTTTACATCGTTTTTGTTGATCTGACTAAAGCTTTTGACATGGTCAGCAGAAGTGGCCTTTTCAAACTCCTGAGGAAAATAGGTTGCCCTCCCAAACTACTGCAGTTCATTGAGTGTTTTCACGAGGAAACTAAATGCACTGTCAAATTCAATGGAGCACCTTTTGAGGTTTGCAGTGGTGTCAAGCAGGGATGTGTGCTCGCACCTACTCTGTTTGGCATATTCTTCTCCTGTCTACTGCATTATGCGTACAACGACATAAACGAAGGTGTGTTTCTCCATACAAGATCCTCTGGAAAACTATTTAATGTATCAAGGCTGCGGGCAAAAACCAAGGTTAGGAAGCTACTCGTCAGGGAACTCCTGTATGCTGATGATGCAGCTATTGTGGCTGATTCTGATATTCAGCTACAGTGCCTGGTTGACAAATTATCTGCTGCTTGCCAGAAGTTCGGCTTAAACATCAGTCAAAGCAAGACTAAGATACTTGTCCAAAACACAAACACTGCACCTCAAGTAAGCATTAATGGCCAACCACTAGAAATTGTTGATCACTTTTGTTACCTTGGCTCCATCATATCCAACAACACTCTACTGGATAAAGACATAAACAACAGGATAGCCAAGGCAATGGCCACCATGTCACGGCTGCAGAAAAGAGTCTGGGACAACATATTGCTGACTAACAGTACTAAAGCCCTAGTCTACCGGACCTGTGTGTTGAGCACCTTGCTGTACGGAAGTGAAACATGGTCAACCTACTCATGGCAGGAAAAAAAAGCTGAATGTTTTCCACCTCCGATGCCTAAGGCGGATCTTTAAAATAAGGTGGCAAGATAAGATAACCAATGAGGAAGTGCTACAAAGAGCAGGGTGCCAGGACATCCGCTCTGTTATCAGCAGCAGACGCCTTGGCTGGCTTGGCCACGTTCGTAGAATGCCAGAAGGTCGACTTCCACAGGACATCCTGTATGGCGATCTAATAGAAGGCAGGAGAGCCGCTGGTCGCCCACTTTTACGTTATACGGATGTATGCAAACGCGACATGAAGCTCTTCAAAATCGACACTGGCAACTGGGAAGAGGTGGCACTGGACAGATCCTCATGGAGAGAGAGCATAAAGGAAGGGTCAAAGATTGCAGATGCCATACACAACAGAAGCAGAAAGAAGGGTGAAAATGCAACGGCGCCTGGTGATTATATATGCCCAACCTGCGATCGCAGCTGTGTATCAAGGATTGGCCTCTTTAGTCACACAAGAAGTTGCAAAGGGAAAAGATCGTCTCTCGAGACGTAAAATGCCACAGATCATGCAAAACTTGATGTTCGGAAACTTAGAGGGTTAAAGTGATATACAATAAAGAAGTATATAGATAGAGAAACATGTTTAACGAGATTATTATTATTCATAACAAACTCACTACAACAATTTCTCCCTAAGCTATAGATTGTAGTCCTATAGCCAGTACATAAATCCTGCAATGGGCATTAGTAACGAATGCAAGAGAATAAATCTTGACAAGAATCCAGTGATGCATCTACTCAGGTATTATCCATTTACATAAAAATGCATACTTAGCAATGAGTCCCTACAAATGGAGTTATCCCTCCATTGCTAGCGTTGAATGTGAAGATGAGACAAACTTCGTATTACTTACAATTATTTTTTTTCATTAGATTCTATCAGAAGTCGTATAAAGTCGTGAGTGGCATCCCTAGGGTAGGCTATGTCACTTACCTATACATGATAAGATGACATAGCTGCTGGCTATCGGGCAGACGCTTTAGTAAAGGATAGGGCAGGCATATGAAAGCAAGAAGTCATGAAGCAAAACTATCTTCTTTTACTCAGAGACACATGAAACTTATGCAAATTAGCAAAACTAGATATTTTAAAGAGATATATGTTGGGTATATAATATGCATATTAATATATGTGTACGGTTGCCGACATCTCCCTACTTCAGTCTCTATCTATTACCATCACACTATCAGCACAAATAGCAAAATAAATAATATAGCCCTGAGGCCTAAATGATCGTAGCTTCATCAGACCACAGTAAAGTAACTTGATTAAAGAAATGATTTTTTTTTTGTGTTGCCGTTATTATAACCACGCCTCCTTCTGTTAGTCATAACAAAGTTTTCTGTTTATTAGCTACAACCATGCATTATTTTGTTAGTTACACCTATGCATTATTTGTTAGTGACGTGCATGCATTTTTTTGTTAGTTATAACCACGCCTTCTGTTTATTAGTTAAAGCCATCCTTCTCATATTAGTTGGAACCACGCATACTCTTGTTAGTTAGAACCACGCCTTCTGATGTTAGTTAGAACCCTGCCTTCTGATGTTAGTTACAACCACACCTTCTGATGTTAGATAGGTTAGAACCACGTCTTCTGATGTTAGATAGGTTAGAACCACGTCTTCTGATGTTAGATAGGTTAGAACCACGCCTTCTGATGTTAGAACCATGTCTTCTGATGTTAGTTATAACCACGCCTTCAGATGTTAGAACCATGCCTTCTGATGTTAGATAGAACCACGCCTTCTGATGTTAGAACCATCTCTTCTGATGTTAGTTAGAACCACGCCTTCTGATGTTAGAACCGTGCCTTCTGATGTTAGATAGAACCACGCCTTCTGATGTTAGAACCACGCCTTCTGATGTTAGAACCACGCCTTCTGTTTTTAGTAATGTATCGTCTAGATGTCTACTTTGGTTCTACTCTTTGTCTTTGGTTTGTTGGTACACGAGAAGACACAAACTGGCATTGTTGCTTTAAACGAGGCCAGACACAAACCGTTTGTCTGGTATTTTACTTTTAATCTACAGTCCTCCCTTTCCCAATCGCCGCTGCTCTTCTGCACTCACACCCCCTACACCCACACCCACACTTAGAGATAGGTAGAGAAAGGTCAAGGCCCAGACACAAGATGATTGTCTTGAGGTGAATTGTAACGGAGTGACGTCACTGAATTGGTCTACTGGTGAGGGATCAAATCTAAAAGAAACAAAACATTTTTCTCCTAAACCTATAACAACCGAAAAAAGTTGGTCATTTTATAAATTTTGACGCCAGCAGGGGATGGAGGAAAAGGAGGAGGGGCTGGGCCTCTGTACTCTCAATCTACGCCGCTGATGGGAAACGCTTGGGTGTATTAAGTCATAAGTCATTATCTTGGCAATGTATCACTTCACCTTCATCTACTACCCCTGCTCATCTATCGGTGTTTCTTTTTTTTATTCCAGCCTTTGAACATTTTGTAAATGTCAGTAAACGTGTTCCCCCCCCCCCCATTAATTGGTCACTTTCATTGTTCTTCCACTGAAGAGCTACTTTCAATTTTCTTTCATTTGAGGCCTATTTCCTATTGACTTTCATTTTGATTTCACGTTAGTTTATATTTTAAAAGCTTTTTAACAATGTTTCAAATCATGAATTTAATATGAGGTGAGTTGGATAAGATTGAACATCAACAAGAAACAAGATGTCACACTGAGTGTCAGGAAACTTTAAATAATAGATAGATAGATAGATAGATAGATAGATAGATAGATAGATAGATAGATTAGATAGATAGATAGATAGATAGATAGATAGATAGATAGATAGATAGATAGATTAGATAGATAGATAGATAGATAGATAGATAGATAGATAGATAGATAGATAGATAGATAGATAGATAAAGAGAGAGAGGGGTAGAGACAGAGAAAGATAGCAAAGGTAGAGAGAGAGAGAGAGATGTAATAAAAAGGGAAATGGAAAGAGAGAAAGAGATAGAACGAGGGGGGGGGGTGTTGGCTGGGGACCTATGAAAAGCAGGAAGGAAATAAATATTATGAAATGTGAGAAAAATAACAATGTCCCTATTAGAGTCTGTGTGAATGTGTGTGTGCGTGTGAATGTATGTTTGTGGGGGAGGCAAACACAGGAAAGGTGAGCAAGCTAAAAACAGGGAGTTCAACCCAAATGCACATAACCTGGCAATGAACCAGACCAGAAGATAGGTATCATGCAGGAGTAAGCCTACTAAGGGTACTCCACAAGAGCACATTTCTCGACTCAGCTAAGAAACCAATGCTACAGAACAAACACACACATACACACAAACAACAACAAAATGTTCCCAAAACTACTACATGTATGTTTGTTACAAGTATGTTTGTTACATGTATGTTTGTTACATGTGTGTTTGTTACATCCATGTTTGTTAGGTGTTTTCATCATCACTAATGATGTCATGTTTATGAGACTTCCTGTATTGTATGACATAAACACATCGATAAACTTCAAAAACAGAACATATAGTCTGGCCCAATGCCTGACTCTGCCATCGTCCTTAAGTGAGTTTCAGTACACAATATTTCTTTTTATAAGCAGTAATGCTAATATATTGGGCCCAATAACAAAAAGAACAAAAAGTACTTCAATCGAATCTCGGCAGACAGCAGATTTGTATGTGTAAGAGGTGGCAAACATGTAGGTCACTGAGGGAACTGCGTGGTCATGATAATTACTCTATTTTTTGTTAAGCTATGGAGTCGAAGACATTAGCGTTAGTATTTCTTAATGTGCCGAAATTTGTTTTCACTATTAAACATATTATGGTCCAATATAAGGTACTGATGATTTAGACCTATTGTGAGCACATATAGACGGAAATTATAAAAGAGATGAAAAAAAAAATGTGTCTATAACATTGCTCAATAACAACAGAAAACAAAACAAAACAAATCTCACTTACCTAGATCTATACAAGAAATAAAAAGCCACTGATTAATGTGCACTCAACACTTAACAGGGAAGGGGCAGCAGAATGAACAATGCAATACGTTCTGGGTCTCCTTTATAGAAGAGCTCGCCCCACAAAGGCTGCGTTATCTTTCATTTGATAAAGCCTTGGCTAAATTCTTTAGTCCAAAGATAAACACCAATTTTTCAATACCGGAGTCCTAATGTGCAAACTGGCAAGGCGAACAAGTAGATAAAAGCCTACACATATTTTTCTTACTTAAACAGGCCCCATGTTTATTCTATCCAAGAATTAACATCAGCCAACTTGTTTGGAAGGTAATACTATTCAACATGAAACAGTAGGTCTAGGTCTTTGTCTTGGAATAGACAAATAGGCAGACAAATAGGCAGATAACGAAACAGGACAAAACAACGTATTGACAGCGTCGCTTTGTACTTATTATAATAGGATCTAGGACCTTGAATAGAGGCGTAGCTAGGGTGGGAGAGGGGGAGAATTTGAACCTCCCCCCCGTGCAGGGGCCCCCAAAGAGGTTAAAACCTCCAAATGATGGCCAATTCCTAGCTTTGCCATTGACCTTGAATACAACAATCAAACCGCAGTAGAAGTTTCTCTAAGGCCGGATTTACCATAACATGAAAGATGCGTTTCACACAAGCAATAAAAACGAGCAAAATAAAACCAAATTTACTAGACCTGGTGCTAATTTGCAATAAAGTCTGTATTATATAAGATAAGATAAGATAAGAAAGGAAAAGCACTCTGTTTGATGTAATCGGTATACGTGATGAGAACATTCCTTCCGTCATCATAGGGAATACACTGCACACAACAGGCTGGTGGCCTTGTGAGTTGCGCTCTGGATTGTCGTCTCGATGGTAGTGGGTTTGAATCCAGCGCTCCGCCATCCTGAGGCAGGTTTGAGAAAGGATCGAATAATATTCCATTCTGAAGAAACATGTAGAACAAAACAGCATTCACTTTGCAGCAGAAATGAAAGTTAATTATTAAAGCTATTAAAGTTATGCGAATGAAGGGTAGTGATAGTTTTTTGAAAGATCGTAAAGCGAAGATCAAAAATGTGCTGAACGTCTCTGGTGTGATCATTGAATATTAAGCAGACATGTTTTATATTTGGCGCTGGAGAATCGGAGAGATCCATCTAAATATGGACGCCTTTTTTGATCGCGTCCATTATCATCAATATATTCTTTTTTGTTTAGTAGACCTGCGTGATGAGTGGAATGACTAAATGCATGACGCGTAGGAAGTAATCATCTTCATTTTTGAAGTAACGTCTGTATGATATAAGATAAGATAAGATCCATTTGTTTATTTTAAAGTTCTATTATAAACATTTAACACATAATACATTGATGGGGGGGGGGGAGGGAAAAAACCCGTTTAAATTAAGTTGTTTAAATCATTAAATGCCATAGAAATCATAATCTCCGACCCACTCCCTGACGATCTAATGAGTCAATGAAGGAGAGTATTTCAGAAAGTAAATAACATTACACGCAGAGAAGATAACTCTTATCAGGACCCAATCATAACACAATGGAAGAAAAACTTTTGCTAGTTCACTCCCTTCTGATAATGTCATAGCTGATAGCCTCTACCGTCTGGTTGTGAACAAATCGATCCAGTGAGTGCTTTGGTGTACAGATTATTTATTTTAAAACATTTTTTTTTAGCTATATGAGTCTGAGACTCCGTGTTTAAGAGTAGGCCCATACTACATACTGGAGGACGATTCTAGGAAAACGCAAACAGGGAGGTCTTCGGCGATGGAGGAGCTCAGGGCAGAGGGCACCAGTTGAGAAGAGGCTTCAAGCGTTGTTGGAGGCCTGTTTCTATGGAGACAGCTTGTCGCCAATCAAACGGTGCGGAGGATCTAACTCTCCTAAATGTGAAGAGCATGAAGTTTGTTATGTGCTTGATAATTATTAGATCCTCCTCGAGTTCAGTAAGATGTCTTGTAGCGTGGGGGGGGGCCTGTTTTATTCGCGTAAAAGACGTCAACTGAAAAATAGTAACGTTTTTAATAGATCTTTAACAGACGTCTCTTGCGAAAACCATATGGAAAGACTTCAATTAGAATTTCGACGATTTGTAAACGTTGGTAATAATGTCATTATATTTACAATTCAATACAAAGTGTTTTGATATGATAATAAAAAAAGAATAAATTGGAAAATATTTTTTAAAAAAGCTTATATAACGAATATATATATATTCCGCTATTTAAGCTTTGTTTTAATACTGCAAGCTTTATCTTCCTTTTCTATATAAAACCCAACTAATTAATTACCCCTAATTAATAAACTACTTCTTCTTCGTTCTCATTTATGTTGGAGCGTTCAGATGACTAGACCAATACATGAGATGAACTGCACAGTGGTTTCCAAATCAGGGAGCTCTCCATATAGTTTTCTTTCTATTGGGGTGTTTTGGGGCCAGTGTCTTGTATGGGCCTCTTGGTAAAGAGAACAGTTTTGGAGGACATGGTCAGCATTCTCTGGTGACACTCCACATGGCAGATTTCCCTGGTTCCAATTTTGAGCTTCCGGTATATGTGTTTTCGCATTCTGTTGTGTCCGGTCCTGAGTCGAAAGATTAGACGTTGATCTTGTCGGGATAGCTTATAATAAGTATAATCTTTCTTGCGATTTGGATGAGAGCTTGTCCATTTCTCATTTAATTAACTAATTGGTTAATTTTTTGATTGATTCAAATGTTGTCATTGACAATTAGTAATTGTGCAAAGATTCAACTTGATCCGAGACTGGGAATTAGGAGAAATAACATGTGCAAAATTTGTACCAGACAGACAGACGTAAAAACGTAAAAAAAAAAAAAAGACCGCCTAAGTGTCCCAGCTTGTCGATCTTCTCTGGGGAGAGTGGATAACTCTGCTAAACACACTTGACTTTTTGTCTTGTTTTACTCAATGCGCTATGATCCTAACACTTGTTTGGGCTAGTTGGGAAAGGGCAGGGGAGAGGGGGTATACGTGTCAACGTTACCGTGATCGCTTTTTAAATGCATAATAAAAAGAAACTTGTTCACTCTGGGCTCAGGCGGACTCATCGTGAGGCCCATGTACCAATTAGGGTCGGTTTCTTAACATTGAAGGGCTTGCCATTTATCGGGCATTGTACGCCCTGTTAGGTTTGGTCCAACACCTTCATCGGGGTTTGGCCGCATGTAAAAATTATCTTTATGTTTCAAGTTTGCCGTTTCTGTAGCAATTAAGGTTTTACAGGGTGGGGGTCTCTAGCCCCACGCCAAACCCTCCTTCTTTCTCTGATATACATCGATTTGTAATTTTTCTCTTTCGGTAATAATACCAGCTACACTAATTTAAAAACAATTAAAAAAAAACATATATCTACAATGGTTTAAAGTAAATTATGTAAGAGTCTAAATTGTTGCAGTCAACACAATTTTTCCCCTTTACCATTTGGGCTACTATTGGCCAATTGTGCCATGGTTGTTACGCCACTGCCTCCACTTACTTAAATCCAACCATGAATCATAGCAGAGGAAATGCACAAAACAATCTTCTCAATACGTTTTTCTTTGACCTGATTTACTCTTTAAAATTCTGCACCATTACCCATTAGGCTAAATAAACGCTCAAAAATAATTTAGCTGTGCGCATTTTAGATTATGCGCAGATAAAACAAAAACGGCGACTAACTAAAGAGCGGCGATCGAAAGGCATCTGCATCTTAGATCTAAAGAAAGGATTTCTCCACAACCCCCCCTCCCTTTTCTCCTCAATAAAATTTCCACAATATAGGATGTGGCGAGGAGCTATAGCTTGAGCATGTGACCATTGACCACTGCATGACTCTGACCAGAAGAATGTTCTGGTCCCTTATTTTCGTCGCATTAAAATGTAGCCTACTGCTTTCTCCCATTTAAAAACTTGGTCCCTGCTGCTGCTGTTCATTTATGTTCTGACACTGCTTTCTCCGTGTTAGCGCGCTGAATATGGGGTAGTAGAGATCAATTTTGTGTAGTTTAGATTTGAATACATTTTTTGGTCATTTTTTGTTATGTTCAGTGGATGGTATAATATCGTTTTCAAATAGTATGGGAATTCCCGTAAAAAAAAAAAGTCCCCTTTTTTTTTGGTACACAACATTAAGGTACAAACAGTAGATCTATGTGACGGACTGACGAAATATGGCGGAAATAGTTGGCAATAGTACAACTGTTATTTTTAGCTCAAACTAAGCAAAAACATTGTGGATATAAATATAAATAAAGACATTATCGACGATAATCTTCGACTGCACGAACATATAAACTCTAGAATCGATCTTGATTTAGATCTAGAATCTAGATAGATAGGTCTAGTCCAGTGCTACATTTATTCAGTTATACTCAAACTCACAAACTGTTTATTATTTATATTAGACTTAAACTTAAAAGACTAGTGTCATTAGTCACTAATTAATAGTGACAATAGTCAATTAAATTAATAGTGTAAACACATTAACATTTTATTTTTATTGACTGTCACTATGTGACAATGATAGTAATATAGTCTATGTGACTATAGATTATTATAGTAGATAATAGTCTAGAATACAATAAATATAACTAATGACAAATGATAGAGATACTAACAGATTCTAAACTCAAAGAGTCAATCTACTGAGAATCTAACTCTAGATCTAGTTAAGTAGTTTCTCTAGGTCTCTAGTCGACACTCTTAGTCAGTGACAGGTCTATTAGTTATTAGAGTTGAGTACATCTGAATCTGATCTCAAATTTCCAAGACAAAGACTAAATTCTTCAACTAGATTTAGATCTACTTCATTGGACTTCAAGACAGTCACTAAGACAAAGTGTTAGTGAGCAACATTTTAGATCTAGATCTAATTATTTTATAATACTTATTAAGTTATTATTAATTATTATCTCTCTCTCTATATATAATTCTCTTCTTCCCTCAACAGTTTAAATGAGTAGTAAGGAGTAAAGGAAAGATCACTCTGCGGATAGTCCACGAGAAAACAAGAGGGGGAGAACATGTAGTCATAAAAAAGCAGGGCAGGGCCGTTGGAATATCACTCTTTTTTTAAATTTCTACCTCACGTTAAAAAAGGGGGGGGGGAGCAATCTAACCTGTAGTAACTATTGAAGCGACAGAGCACTCTCAAGAGTTTGGACACAATGGAAAGATCACTCTTTTATTTTAGCAACTCTTATGGAGGGAGTTATCCTAGGTAATTTAAGAGTGAAAAAAAAAGACAATTTTCGTCTGTATATTTCAGGAGATTGGTATGAGTTTTCAAAAGATTTTAATAATTTCCAGATATTTCCAGGACTTTTTTTGTATATTTTGCAATTTCAGGAGATTTCCAGGACCTCCTGTTAAATCGACAGGAGGCCGTGGGAAATCTGTTATAAGTTATAAAATGGTTTAATTTAATAATTTATACACCTAAAATTAGTGCGGGTCCTATAAAAGTGCTGGGCCCACTGCGGTTGCATAGGTTGCAGTGGCCTAAGGTTGGCCCTGCGAAATAGCGGCGATTGCTACGCCGCCAGTCAACTAGTTTAAATAATATTAGGCTAAAGACTATATCTATAGAGTCTAATCTAGAATAGCCTAGATCTATTATAATAATTATTAATATTACATTATTAGACTTATGTTATTGACTATGACTAGAATATTGATTGGCCTCTAAACTATCTTGCTTAGGAAATAAGATATTTTCATCTAGATCTATCTATTACGGCAAGTAACTATATGAGCATAAACATTTAGCTTCTTGTGTATAAATAGGAAATTAAATGGTAAGCTGTAAAAGGGGCGTCGTACGTATTTGAATTAAATGTATTTTCTGTATTTGTGATAGAAAACTTGAATCAAATATTATAGTTTCTTTTATATACATCATCTGGATCTATTTCAGTGCTTCCCAAACTGTGTTCCGCCAGGCCCAAAAGGGTGTTCCAAGAGCTACTGGAATAATTAACTAGTAGGCCACCATGTGAATTAATCTCTCTAAAAAATAAACAAAGTGTTCTACTTAATACTCAGAATGTGTGAAGTGTTCCGTTAAGGAAAAAGTTTGGGAAACACTGGTCTATAATTCTATTACATTTACATGATATTTTGTTTCTGTTGACTTTTATATAGTTTGTATGTTATCTACAAATCAGTGGTTTTGTAAATATTACACACTTTATATCTGGGTTAAATAGTGTTTTTCATAGCGTTAAAAATTATTTTTGCCAATAATATTTTGTCATTAGGTTCTAAATATCTTCAAAAATAAAACTTTGCTGTAAAGTTCTTTGTTTTCTTCATTGGGTTCAATGCTCTCGTCTTAAACTTCAAAAGTAGGGCCAAATCCTTTTAAAATGGATTTGGATAAATTAACTTGTCTTCCAAGTTTCTCATATCCATGATCTGTCATAATTTCTAGAAATTACATTTTTAATAGCCATTAGAAGTAGGCATATTGCATTAACCTATGTAATACATTTTACAACTTCTTTTAACTTTATTTTTTTATCATATTATTTGGATGGTTGCTTGGTGTATATGCTGCAATATCGTTTGGTCGTCTTGATTGTCCTGGGTTCATACCCTGCCCAATGCTATATCCCCGTTGTCTTGTTGGAGGTTTGAATTAGAATGTCTTCAGATTATTTTATTTTTAAACTCTGAAGGAACACCCGAAACATGTATAACATTGTACATACAAAGATTAATTCATTATCTTTTTAAAAAAATGCTTCCATTATTTGAGTTCTTTTGGGGGACTGCATTTTTCAATGGCAAAATAGTTAAACTTTATTAATGAAGTGAATTAAATTCTATAAAATTGAATGGAAATTTTTGATAGTAGAAACAAAATGTAAGTTTGCAAAAAAAAAAAAAAAAAAAGAAAGAAAACTTTTAAAATTGAATTCTAATTGAAATGGACTTTGGTACTATCTATTATGTAAGGAAATCATAGTCAGCTTTAAAAAATAAAGCTCATCAATCAAACATTATACCTTCATTAAAAATCTGCTATCTGCCTATCTGCTCTAAAAGGTTAAATAAACATTGTTTTTCCTTGAATCATATTATCTTACTTCTGACAACAACAGTAGAAATAATCCAGTCAGATTAGATTGTTTAAAATGTACAAGTTCTAAGCTGGTGACATAATGATACTGTGTAAATGTGTGTATTTAAAAAACTGATTCAATGTCATGTTAAAGATAAATGAAAACCAATTAATATAAAGGTTGACATTTGATGTGTTTCAGGAAACAGATCAATGAATGAATACCTTACTGATATGTTTGGTTCAGATGACAGTTTTTGTGAGAAAGAAATCTCTCGCATTAGCTATCAGAATGGACAGAATGTGATGGAGGAGCTCCCAGCCAACCTTCCCCCTGAGGTATATGAGTGTGTACAAATGTTTTTCGTACAATAGTGTATTTTAAAAAAATCTCTACAAGTTTATTGTAGTTGTTTTTGATGTTACTATTCTGTTTTTGTCCCATGATGTCAATGTTTTGTTTTTCTTATGTTTCCAGGAGGAGGAAGGAAATGTTGAATACAAGGTAATGGGAATTGTATGTATTTTGTAAGATAATTTCAAGACAATATTTAAATCACAATATGTTTAAATGTTGAATACAAGGTAATAGGAATTGTATGTATTTTGTAAGATAATTTCAAGACAATATTTAAATCACAATATGTTTAAAAAAAAAGGTCAATTTTTATCAAAATAACAATTGCAACCAGTCTTAAAGAAAATTAAAATTACAGGTATTTTTTTTTTTACTAAATTTTTTGTTTTCACATTTTCTTAAACAAAATTTACAAATGAGAGAACTTGAAAATTAATAAAACTCTTCATCATTTCTATTTCTATTTCTAAGCTGAAGCTGGTCAAGCCCTCAGACTTCCGAATGGAACATCTTGTAACTCAGATGAAATGGAGACTAGAAGAAGGACAAGGGGAGGCCATTTATGAAATCGGTGTTGAAGACAACGGTTTTTTGACTGGTCTTTCTGATACTGAAATGGACGCATCCCTCTCAACTTTGAAAAAAATGGCTGATAGGTATATCTTTTCTACTTAGCATATCCTATTATTTTCTTTAAAATGTCACTATGTAAACTGCACATCTTTCAATAAAGTCAGTTTGCTCTATGGTAAAATTTAGTTGACAAACATCCTTGCAACACAATGAAACAGATTAAGTTAAAACATTAATTGGTAGTGACTAATCAATACAATTTTAAATAGGCTGGGTGCATCCATTGAAGTCCTGCGTGAAAAAGTGACAGAAGTAGGGGAGAGGAAGAGGGCAATGGAAGTTTTGGTTAGGAAAGTACCAGACGACCAACAGGTAAGTCTTTACGCTCAAGTTCTGACACTTATTGCTGTTGTATTTTTGTTGTTGTTGACCTGCTTTACTTACAGAGGGTATTTTATTTTCCAGTTCATTGACCTGAAGCTTGCTGTCCTGGGGAATGTTGACGTCGGAAAAAGCACCATACTTGGCGTGCTCACACAGGGGGAGCTTGACAATGGGCGGGGGAGGGCTCGATTGAATCTCTTCAGACATTTGCATGAAATTCAGACAGGAAGAACCTCAAGTATCAGCTATGAGATTCTGGGATTTGATGGAAATGGACAGGTAACTAATAAGTGATATACTCTATCAAAATATAAGATATGATTCATAAAGCAATATGCCTTTGCTACTATATCGACACTGTTTTGAACTGATTAAGAATAAGAGAGCTTTCTGAGTTTTTTTCTTTTAGTCGGCCTTCCGTAATGTATAGGTTTGAATGCTGTCTAATGGTGTGGACCATATCCTCTTGTGTGGCCCTGAACTTCACTGTTTGTCAAGAATATGTGTATATACAGTACTTTATGACCTTTATCCAATTAGGATGTTATAATAGGGGTGATTTTAATAATGGAAAACATCTTTACTGTGTTAATGCATCACAAATGAACATTGTTAGCAGAAAGGTTGTGAAAATTTGCATAGTGTCTTTGTCTCATAACCAGTCAAAATATTTTGTTTGTGACCATAGATAGAATTTTTTTTTTAGTTCTTGTTTATGTTTCCATGTCTATGAACTTTTTATCAACATTCACTTTATATTATATAATATATTTTTTTAAATGTTTACATTAAAACTATTTTTACCAAAAAAAATTGTAAATTGTTATTTATATTTAAAGTTTTGTACATTTACTTTGTGTTTATTTATGCTTAATTTTTTAGGTTGTTAACTACAGCGCTTGCCGCAGCATTGAAGAAATATGTGAGAGATCCAGCAAATTGATAACATTAATAGACCTTGCTGGACATCACAAGTATCTTAAAACTACAATCTTTGGACTGACTGGAAATTGCCCTGACTTTGCTATGCTGGTTGTCAGTGCTAACACAGGCATAGGTAACTTTACTCTTTCTCTCCGTAATTATTTTTCCACGTTTAGAAGGATTTCTTCTTTTTGCTCATTACTATTTCACTTCCCTGTTATGATTAAGCTTCAATAGTTTTGTCGTTTGTAAGCAGAAAATGTTTTATTTGGTCTAGAATTAAAGGGAAATGCATGCTCTTTTTATATAACACAAAGTCAAGTTTATAAAATTAAACATGAATTTAATTTAATGAGGTCAAATCAAGGAGGTATCGTCAATTAGGAGAAAAAGAGTCTAATTTAATTTAAATATCAATCGCAATTTCATCACGGATACTCAAAATGAAAAAAAAAACAAAATTATAACACTTTTCTCATTTAAAGCTCTTTTTGTAATGAATTATTCCACATTAAAAGAAAATGTGTTTATTAGAACTAATAAGGAGGATCACATTTTATTTTTGAGGGAATAATTATGACACATTAGCTTTTTTTTTTTTTGTGTGTGTGCATATAATGTCTAAAGCTTCAATTTGTAAGGTTATATAGATATCAATGTGGAACAAAATTATAAAATTATCTTCCATTTCTGAGCTATATGGTTTCTTGCAGTTCATAAGGTTTTATCAGTGTCCTTGTCAATATAGAGCTCTTATTTTTGTAAGCATTTTCCTTTTCCAAACTCTTCTAGAGTTAGAATTTTAATTGTTAGCAGTCTTCTTCTTCAATGTGGTGTACACAAGCATAGTAGATGTAAAGATGTGTTAGAATATCTGTGAACTATCAAGGCATCTCGAACATTGTTATCTATAATTGTTTTGATCTACGATTACAGTCAACAAAGATTTTGTTAAAGTACTAAGTAAACAAAAATTGTGTAAATAGCAAAATTTCATTTTGAAATGTAATAATAGTACTATATACTTTTATACACTTAGTCCGATGGACTGTTGGGGCACCACAATGATCTGTCAACCATTTCTTCATTTTTGTTTTCCAGGATGAACTATATTAATTTAAAAGTTTGTTCATCTTTGTTTCAGCGGGCACTACAAAGGAACATCTTGGTTATGCCTTAGCCCTGAAAGTGCCAGTGTTTGTTGTGGTGAACAAGATTGACATGTGTCGTCGTGCTGTCCTCGACAGGACTCTGAATCAACTGGAACAGATACTCAAGTCACCAGGTGTAAAGAAAGTCCCATTCCGGATAGAAAATTCGGATGATGTTTTAACTGCTGCTGGGAGCTTACTTGCAAATAAGTGAGTTTTTACAAATATTTTTTTATGTCATTTTATTCTTTTTTGTACTTTTTTAAAATGTCGTTTCATTCTGTTTTGTACTTTTTAAAATGTCGTTTCATTCTGTTTTGTACTTTTTAAAATGTCGTTTCATTCTGTTTTGTACTTTTTAAAATGTCATTTTATATTTTTTTTTACTTTTTTTTTTTTTTGGTAATGTTTCAGAAAAAGTGTCTTTTTAAAGATTACCAGGAACAAATTCTTAAGCGTTCTAAACTCTTCTTACATAAAAAACAACAACTTTCACTTGTTTGATTGTTTGTAAGTTACAAGCTTTGAATGGTGTGTCATACTTTTAAATGGCTGCATCCCTTTCCATTGAATGTTTATAGTGTATAAAGCTTCCATTTCTTCTGTACAAAGCTGTTCGCCAGTCAGATGTCCTTCTAAGTACATGAGTTAAATTCTAACATTGAACTCCTGCTAAGTACATGAGTTAAATTCTAACATTGAACTCCTGCTAAGTATATGAGTTAAATTCTAACATTGAACTCCTGCTAAGTACATGAGTTAAATTCTAACATTGAACTCCTGCTAAGTACATGAGTTAAACTCTAACATTGAACTCCTGCTAAGTACATGAGTTAAACTCTAACATTGAACTCCTGCTAAGTACATGAGTTAAACTCTAACATTGAACTCCTGCTAAGTACATGAGTTAAACTCTAACATTGAACTCTTTCCCTCCATGTTCCTACAAAGCTAATCATTTTGTCCTTTAGAGTGTACTCCCCTGTTATGATTAAAAAACAAAGATTTACTGCTGCAGGGGTAAACGACTGTATAGAAAATACATATTTGCATGTTTATTGTACTTCCAGTTATGATTAAACTGTGCTTGTCTGAAATCACATAGTGGTACTCCTTTCATGCCCAATTAACACATTACAAATTATTCCTTTATCCCTTCTTTCTATATCTAGTTAACAGTAAGAATGAAACTGGTAACTGCATATGTTTGTCATCATACTGGCTCTTTGAGGTAACAAAATACCTAGAAATACTTGTAACAAGCTGATTATTTTTGTGTGTTTCAGTATTACTCCAATCTTCACAGTGTCCAGTGTCACTGGAGATAACCTAGATCTACTTAAACAGTTTTTGAACATTCTACCGCCAGTGACCCCGAGCTGTGAAAGAGAGAAACGAGTTCAGGACATGACAGAGTTTCAAATAGATGAGCTTTTCAGTGTACCAGATGTTGGTACTATTGTTGGTGGTATCATTCACAGGTCAGTAAAAAAAAAAACAACTCTAGTCAGATAGGTCAGTAAAAAAAAAAAAAGAACTCTAGTGAGATAGACAAGTAAATAGGTCAGTAAAAAAAAAAATAAACTAGTGAGATAGGTCAGTTAAAAAGAAAAAAGAGCTCTAGTGAGATAGGTCAGTAAAAAAAAAAGAACTCTAGTGAGATAGGTCAGTTTAAAAAAAACAACTAGTGAGATAGTTCAGTAAAAAATCCAACTTGTTGATATTATATCAGGACCATAGTTGAAAGGATGGAAAGATAGGAGGTTCCAGACCATTCAGGTTGACCTAACATCCAAACCCTTTAAGATTTGACAGGCTCATTGTTGGGTGTGGATTAAAACAGATTTGTTTGTTTTCTTTTATGCTCTACATCACCTTTTCCTACCCCTTAGTCTGGTGGGCATTGGGACACCACACAAGATTTGTTGACCATCTTTCTCCATTCTTCTCTGCCTTGGATAGAACCTCTTTCAATGGAAGGCCCCTCCATTCCTTTATGTTGTTTTCCCATCACTTTTCTCTGTCTGCCTCTTCTTCTTTTTCCTGGTACTGTTCCCTGAAGGAAGGTCTTTACGAGCTTTGTCTTGTAATATGGCCATAAACTTTTAGTTTGCGTTTGTTTTACAATAGTTAGCAGGTTTTCTTGGGGGGGGGGGGGTGTCCAATCGCAGTAGTAACCCTGTCTCTAATCTTTTGGTTTGTGATGCGGTCTTGAAATATGATACCTGGGATCCTTTTGTAGCATCTCAATTCGATTGCTAGGCTCCTGCTAGTTCTGCAGTCAGCGTCCAAGACTCGCAAGCATATAAGAATATGTCCATGATCAGTCTGATTTTGGTGGCAATGCCTTTTGTTTTGAGTTTTGCAAGTGCTGCTTTGGACTGTGCACTATAAGAGAACTGAAAAAAATGCTTTTAACTTGTTTGAAGGTTTTATAAATAGTGTCCATCTTTTTCTTGCATCTTTAAAAGAAAAACATTTTTTTTTTTCATACTACTGTAAAAACTGTCATTTTAGCATTGGAATAGAAATTCAGTTTGTAATTACTACTTACCGAGATGAGTTTATGTGAAATTTATTTAAAAAATTTTATCTTGTTAATTCATTACAAAATTTTTTAGTTTTGTCCTAAGAAGATACATTCTGTATTATAAAAAGAATAGTTCTGATTATATTTTTGATTAACTCTTCTAGAGGTTCAATTCGAGAGGGAGACCAGCTTATGCTAGGACCCAATGACACAGGAAGCTACAGAGAGGTGAAGGTCAAAACTGTCCACAGAAACCGTCTTCCCTGTCGACTGATCCAGGCAGGCCAGGCAGCATGTGTAGCTCTTATGGATGTGGAGAGAAAAGATATCAGGAAGGTCAGCGTCACATGCCATGTAGTTTCTTCTTTATTATTATATCAACAACTAGCCGGATATGACCAGAGGCCTGCAGGGCCTTAATTTGGCTATTACTGATCTACTGGATTGAAATAAGATCTCTATGTCAAACTTGGAGAATGTTCCCTTCAAATTTTTTTCTATTTTGCCACAAAAATAAAAGTAGAGCATGTAAATGGGTTTACCCCTTCAGCTGATATATCCATATCCAGTATAAATTTCTGAGAAAGCTGGGTTCACCTGATTTGTTAAAAAGTTTCGTTATTTAATAGAGATACAATTAGGTTACATACACTATGGTCTCCGCAATTATATAGGGAACTTTTATGCCAAGTTTTATCAAAATTGGTCAAATTGATTGATTTTTATTTGGGACATACATACACATATACATACGTCTTACTTTCTGCTTTATACATTACACTTTGTTACGTTATATGTAAAATAAATGTTTAATCTCTGAATTGTAATGATCTATTTCACAGGGCATGGTTCTAGTTAGTCCTCAGTCTCCAATAGTTTGTTGTAAAGAATTTGAAGCTGATATATATGTACTATTTCATAGTAAAAGCATTACCAAAAACTTTCAGACTACAATCCACATTGGTACAGTCAGACAGACTGGGACAATCATTCAAATAAACAGAGTAAGTACAATAGAGAGATTCTAAAGTGTAATAGCTTTTTTTTGTTTGTTTTTGTTTTGTAATTACCAGCTATTGAAAAATAAATAAAGAAAGAAAGAACATAATTTTGGAAAACTCTATCAAATAAAGAAATCCAACAAAATTTGAACTATAGCTATTGGACGATTACATGAGGCTGCAATCTAAAATCTCCATGTTTGAAGATTGCATTACCTAGTATAAATGCATGCTTCCAATTGGTTGAGATTCTCCATTGATCACTGCAACATCTCAGCTGAGATGCCACCATTTTGGTCTTAAAATTTTGTTTCAATTCCCTCATTGCTCTTGGCTAAGTAGTGTAAAGCTGACTCTTAGATCCACTAGAAAACAATATCACAAATCAGCATATTTTGTGAGATAACGCCACCAAATTTGGAACTAACAGGATGACAGAACGATGTTCAGCTGTCTTTGATTTCAATGTGTGAAGTTGCACTATTCAAGATTGGCCTAACTTGTTAACATGCATAATTCACAACATGCTTGAAGTAAATGCTAAATCAGAAGGGATAAGAGCAAACATTCTCTTGGGACTCACTTGTAGCTGCCTAGGAAGACTGAGAAATAGCTCTAGATTCAATACTAAAAATCAAAAGCAGAACAGATCCAGTCTCTTCAAGGCTTTAAATTCAAGCTTTCATAGTGTATTTTAAGAAAACCTGACTATAAAGTTGAAAAAAAAACTTAAAAAAACCCCCTGCATTTTGTAAAACTAAATGATAGCAGTTGACACTATGGCACATATCTGCCAACCAGATTGCCTTGATATGAATCTTTATCGAGGTATCTTGGATTTTTTTTCTGAATTCTTATACAATCAAAACACCAGTATTAATTTTACCTGGTAATTCTTGTATAAACAAGTGCAGTTATTTCTGACCACATTATAGCCTTGTAATTTTGTATACTTTTATAGGGAAACTGAAGCAGCATTATTGAAAAGATATACTGTAGGACAAAACAATAACCATAAAAATCTTTGTCTTGTATTGGTCTTTAAGATCACCTTTTGTGATGAAGTGTGCACCATTCAATGTTAGCCTTTAATATCAGCTTTAAGACTCATAAGAGACCCAGCTTGATCTAGCTTGAAATAAATATTTATTATTTAGTTGAATCTTCAGGTTAAATTTTGACATTTCAGGTTCATCTCAAAATTGTATCTTTATCCCTTGATTGTTAATGAAAACTTCCTACTTTCTCTGATCCCTTGATTGTTAATGAAAACTTCCTACTTTCTCTGATCCCTTGATTGTTAATGAAAACTTCCTACTTTCTCTGATCCCTTGATTGTTAATGAAAACTTCCTACTTTCTCTGATCCCTTGATTGTTAATGAAAACTTCCTACTTTCTCTGATCCCTTGATTGTTAATGAAAACTTCCTACTCTCTCTGATTCCTTGATTGTTAATGAATACTTCCTACTCTCTCTGATTCCAGGATCATATAAAAACTAATGAGAAAGCCAGAGTCACTTTTATGTTCAAGTATAAACCAGAACATATACGTGTTGGAGCAAGACTACTCTTTAGAGAAGGAAGATCCAAAGGCATGGGGGAGGTCACAAGAATCATCCCATTTGATGAAGATATTCACAGATGAACTCATGTGGGAAGAACTTTGTCGACTGTAGTGACTTTCTCTTACCTTTTTGTTCCCAACCCAGTGAATGTGTGAAGTAGTCAGGCCAGATAGGATTGGTTCAACTACTAGAGATCACTATTTATATCAAAACCTGTGATATTATCATCAATATAATGTGGAGTTAACTCCCTTCTCATGACATGTTTCTAAAAAAGAAAAGCAACATAAAACTAAACCAACAAGGTAAAAATTTATTGTAAACATTTACATGTTTTTCCTTTATAAACTGCTCTTATCTTGGATGGTATGGAAAGCATTTTTCAATTTGTACTGTTTAATAACTGAGCCAGCCTTAAGTGATTTTTCAATAAAGAAAATTTTAACTCTTTGACTACGGAATTATTGTCCACATGCATTACTAAATCAATGTATCTGCATATCTTAGTTTTATATCGTGAAGTGCTGCACTCTTCCTTAGTCTTCAGACTTGAAGACAAACCTTTTCCTAGTGAAACCACCCTTACAAATTTTAATATGTATTTCATAATAAGGTGATTTGTATAAGAACTTGAATGTCCTTATGGAAAACATATACATCTCTGTGTAATCCAGCTCAGCGTGTTCAGTCCATGTTAATTTACTGGGACATAATAGCATTTACCTTTCTCTTGTACAAGTTTTTTGAGATGATTCCGAAATCTGAGATAATTTTTATCATAGCATTTTTCTGCATTAAAAGATTAATAAAAGCAAACTGAATAAAAAAATAAATTATTTTGCATACTAGTAATAAATATCTCCCGGGAGATGCATGTTTATGAGAATTGCAATCGCAAAATAAAAACCTTATCTTTATTTGTGAAGTTTTTATGTAATTCACTTTAAAGTATCAAAGATTGTACATTTACTATTCTGTTTTTTTTTTCTTCTTGTTTAAACTTTAATGAAATTTTCAATTTTTTCTTGTCAAATATCTTGAACAAATTATTTCTATTTGGCTGTGGGCATAAGACATACCAGTGGAATTTTTACTCATTTTATTATGGAATGTTTACTTTCTTCCAAAAGTTATTGAGAACCTTCTCACCAATCTTGATCTTTAAACATGATTGAATTAAAACTCTTGTCTTTCTAGTTATAGTTTTTAAAAAGTAACTTTGTTTTACTGGTTTTTTTTTCCTTCTTGTTGAAGATAAGGCACTGACCTGTGTAGAATGATTTAAACTTAATAGTGAATTTTGATAGGCATTTCCTATTACAAACTTCTGTCTAAAGTAATGGTTAGTCACACAGATTGAAAGATAACAAAATGATTTTTAAAATGATATATTGATAAAAGTTCCTTGAAAATCAAACAATAAATCAAATAGCCGGATAATTAGAAAGCATTTTGAGTTATATCATTACAGAAAATATTTCTACCAAATAGGTTTTAGTAGATATCTTACAATCATTAGTCTTAAAATATAAATATTATTTAGGTAATTAACTGTGATTGCGTTCTGGGTTTTTATAAAGTTGAGTATCCAAGTAATTGTAAAAATTCTGTGTTGAGTTACATCTTCTGCTACACAAACTCATCTCTATTTTATTGAGCTTATAGTTGAAATACTGCTAATGAAAGCAACTTTTCTAATTGCCTATACAAAATTAATTAAGTCAATGTTTTCAGTTTCAAAGAAATGGTTGTCAGACTTTATATTTTTTAATAATGATGTGAAGTTGACTTAAGTGTCCATTTAGTTTTCTTTCATCCTAGACACTATACTAGTGTTTTATATTTCTCTGTAATTAGATCTATTTTTTTATTGTAAATAATAGCTGTATGCACTCTATTTGTACATGTTGCTTTGAAACCATGATGTTGACAAATATTGAAAGAACATCAAACATTTTCATTTACAGTTTGATAATAGCATATTACTCCATGATTCTATCTGGTGAATGTTTTTAACTATAGGAAAATTGTTTATTTATGTAAAAATGTATAGTGTGTGTATAAATCTTTCTGTGTGCTATATTTAGCTTTGATACATTTAGATGTGAACTCTATGTAATGCATTGTTACTTCTCTTGAAACATTTTTAAAACATTTCCCAAACATTTTTAAAACTACATTAACCAAACATTTTTAAAACTACATTTCCCAAAACATTTTTAAAAATTACATTTCCCAAAACATTTTTAAAAACTACATTTCCCAAAACATTTTTAAAACTACATTTCCCAAAACATTTTTAAAAATTACATTTCCCAAAACATTTTTAAAAACTACATTTCCCAAAACATTTTTAAAACTACATTTCCCAAAACATTTTTAAAAATTACATTTCCCAAAACATTTTTAAAAACTACATTTCCCAAAACATTTTTAAAACATTAACCAAACATTTTTAGTTTATCTTGTTTTATCCATTTATTTTGAATGACAATAAAAACAAAATGGGCTTTTAAAAAGTTGTTTTGTTGTGTCTGCTATGTTTATGAAACAATTTTAATTCTATTTTTTGGATGGTTTTTCTTTTGTTTGACTGCTAATAAAGAATCGCTAACGTCCTCTATCTTCCCTTTAAATTGATAATTATTATATGTATACCCATGAAGGCGTTGTAAAATACGTTTTTAATCATTGATGAAAAAACAGGTTTGAGGCTTACACATGTGATGCGATTGAACTAGAGTCAAAGTTATATTTACAGAAATAAATAAAGGATTTAGTTCTATAAATTTTGTTTATTTTATTTAAAAAATAAGACTTAGTAAATTAGTCATGGAAATATGCTTACACTCCACTAAGTCTCATTATAAACAATGACAAATACAGCCTTCTCATTATAAACAATGACAGATATAGTCTTCTCATCATAAACATCATTTGTGTGGACTTTGTTCATACCTGATTCATGAACATAACATTAAAGAAATCAAATAGAACATTGTTGCTGCTGAATACTATACCATTGTGGTTATAAAGGAATTTTTTTCAGATAGTGTCTCAAGACCAAACTTTAAATTTCTGATTCTTTTAAGCCAAACTCTATTTGAGTAAGGGCTTGAGAGGCTTAAATCCTCTCTTTCAAAGTCCTGGACAGAAACTCTGCTGTTGTGTGTAGTGCTCATATATGTCAACATACAGGTCAAGAACTTGAGGCTTCCCAGATGTAGAGATCGAATCTGCAAGTTTGGGACAGTCAAAGAGAATATTGACACACTGTTTCCAGGGAAGGCCAGGTCAGGGCACCTCATGTGCTCCTAGACTCAAGTGGTTTTTTGGGGGGATTTGTCACAGCACTCAAAACATTTTTCCTTTTCTCTTGTTTGGATTGTTTAAGGTTACTCACAGGCTTATAAATAGATATAGATAAAGTCTTTCATTTCAAATGAAATTCTGATAGGCAAGGAAAGGTAAACCTGTTTAAATATTGTCCTATTGAATTATCTCCTATTACAAGAAAAAAAAAATGGTTTACATTATAATAATCATTGAAATTCTATGGCAACGTTTTCTGGATGGGGAAATTTTCTTAACAATTTGATTGGAGTGTGATCAGAGAGAGGCAGAAATGTAGGACATAGGGGCAGAGTTTTATATACAAATATTTATACCGTATGCAGGCCCAGACTATAAGCTGAGCTGTGATAACATTAAATGTTAAATTAAATACACACAATAAACATCATTTTTTAGAACAAGGCTAAGGAGCCAAAATAGCACATAATACAAGAGTATACAATCTAGTCTCAAGGACTGATAAAAATTTGTGATTAGAAAACAATGTCGTTCAATCACTTTTTTTCATTACAAATGTTGGTGCATTTGTTCTGTCAAAATTCTGGAATCTTGGTCTATTTAATTTGTTATTAATGCAAAGTAAAAATTTATAATGATCTCAGTGAAGTGACATATTTTGTGTTTGGCTGACTCAGTTTTAAGAAACATTTCTATACACCATCATTAACAGTACTTGTGTGTATAATGTTATAATAATGAATTTATCAACAAAATTATTTTTAAAAACTCTAAGAAATTTTAAATGCAAGTAATAGTTTAACATTTTTTTAAGGAATAGATATATCAAATACTATTTTAAAAGAGTTTATAAGACTATAAATTGGTAAAAATTCAGCTATTGGCAAAAGTTGGTCGACTTGTCGAGTCTGGTTGTAGGTGATTGAGTAGAACTCTATACCTTTCTTGAAAGACACTGGATCCATAGAACTGGTGCATGTATTTGTATGTGACATTTGACTCTATCCAAATGATTGATTCCTTGTTTACTGTCACCTCTGATTGGCATTAACTAGATATTGGACCACAAAAAGTAAAGGATATTTATTAGTGTTGACAAAATGAGCATTTTTATTATTTAAAGTCATAAAATACAAGACCAGCTGTCATTTGAGCCCTAATGTCTCCAAGAGGAATGAGAGTGTAATAATATTCTTTGCTCTATAATTATAAATATATCTATAATAATATTAAGTACCTGTGGTGATTGTGTTTGTATATAGTAATGTAAACAACACTTGATAGAACCTTGGTTGTAAGATTTAAGGAATTCTATATTTATTCATTATTATTTATTATTATTTCATTGGTTGATTAGGTAAAGTGGGGTGACGGCCCTTAAGATTTGTTATTGTTGTCAGAGGCCTGAGTTTTGGAGCCTAGTTGTATAGTATAAGTAATATAGAAGTCAGTTTTCATAATTGTGCATATTTGATAGTTAACATTTGATGCGTTGCCTGCAACTACATTATCCTGACTACTTTTATTAAAGTTATATTCTGTTATTAATTCATCTCTGGCATCTCTTTGAATTATTGAGAGAAGTACGTTTATGTGTCACGTCTAAGCCAAGCTATGAGTTCACAACAGTACCCCTTTCAGGCCTTGCAATCTATAGGGCAGATGATGTAAAGGCCATCTGTTTCTGTGGCCCACGGTTAACAAGGGTGACGTGGCCAGCACAAAATCCAACTACTTTTACTTTTCCTCAACTAGTGTATTAGATTGAGCTAGGTGGACTCAGAGGCGCCCAAAGATCCCAAAATAAAAAATCCCATTCTCCACCAGGACTTGAATCCATGTCCCCTGGTTTGGAAGCCAAGTGCTTTACTGCTCAGCCACCATGCCTCCTATCTATAATATCAGATGAAAAAATTTTGGTCTTTATGATTTATTAATAATCATATTTCTAAAAGGACTATTGGCTGCCTTGCTACTGTATTAAAGCTTTGTGTCTCATTTATTATAATATTTGTTAATATGAATAGCTAAATAGTTGAAATGCAATAAGATTTCATAACATTTTTATATAACAACTTAACCTATTACATGAGAACATTCAAACTCACACTAGGGTATACTAAATAGTCTGTCATATCTCTTTACAAATGTATCAGTCTACAATATCTTACATCATGTTGTCTTCCAGGGTATCTAGTGTTGATATGATTTATCTAAGCCTACAGACCAACTTCACAAATAGAAAACTTTAACTACTTACACTGTGGAACATGAACATATACAAAACAAATCTGGATAAATATGTTACCTTTTTGTATTATGGTCTGTCTGGCTTTAACAAATGCTTGTATGTCTGCATCCACTTTACTGTCACCAGTCAGTGTAAAATTACCAACAGTTGAGTAGGCAGGTGGCTTGGATGTCCTGGACAGACATTGTAGCCAATGCAGAAATAATAGAGATAATTTGTCTTTATTATCACCTTCAATAATTGTATTACAAATGGTAGTTTATATCAGAATTTAAAGAAAAACAATAAATTGATAAACAAAAATGATTTTTCAGATTTAACTGATGTTCAAAATACTATGTGAAAAGCTTCATTGTCAACCACTATAATTTTCTTTTTAATTTAAAATTCAATGAATTAACTCTTTTAGTGCAGTGTTACTCTCAGCGAGTAACTTCACTAGTGCTGGCAAGTGCGGCATTACTCTAAAAAGTAACTTGAAATATAATATTAGTATCATTATTTTATAATGTTTCACTTTTTATTTCTCTCTTTATTTTTTACTTTCTGTATGTGAGAGTGCTCTTTGTTTTGGTTGTAAATTGGATGTGGGACCAAGACATTTTTTTTATAAGCAAAATGCAAAAAATACTTTTTTAAAAATACAAAGCTAATGTTTAGTGTATCAAGTATCAATTAGTTTGGATCAGTCATGTAATTAAATTTGTAATAGATCTAGACTAACAAAAAAAAACTGTGCGATTGGAAATGTTTTTGTTTCGTGCAATTTCATGCTTTTAGCTTTCTTAATAAGCTATGATTCTTTCACTAGTCTGGACCAGTTGGAAAGGAGTGGGGGAGAAAGAACAGGGTATCTGGGTGATCGCTTCTTACATTTATTGCTATTAGAATTTGTTTTTCTTTTGTAGGTAATAAGATGAGAAGAATGCAAAGCATTAACTATTAAGTGTAATACATTGTAAAAAAATACATAATAATTAGTAACTCACATGGGGTAAACAATTGTTGTAATTGAAAATTGAAAATGGTAGCCTCCTTATAAACTGAGAATAAAACATAATCTATAAAAACTTACGGAGTCTGACCAGAACTACTTCCCCTGTCACTGTCTGAAGAATAAGTTTCTCTGGTGAATGTTCTGTTTGTAGGAGGTCCTCTAGGTGGCGTTGGCACAGGAGGTGTGATTGGAGGAGTTTTCCAAGCTGACATTACTTTCTGATGACTGAACCCAACTTGAGACTGCCTGGATTGTGACTAGAAATTGGTTTGGGAGATCATAACAATATCAAGGTATTTATTAGAGTCTAGAATTGCATTATGTGTGGCAATCAAATGTACACATATAGTTTGACAATAAAATAAGAAATAAAGATATAAAGAAGTTTCGATTTAGTAATTGAATGCAGCAATGTGACATACAAAAATCCATTAGTAAGTTTTTTAAGCTTACCCTATTTTGGCACATATACCCTGCATACACATATACATATAGCCTACACATATACCCTGCATACACATATACATAAAGCCTACACATATACCCTGCATACACATATACATATAGCCAACACATATACCCTGCATAAACATATACATATAGCATACACATATACCCTGCATACACATATACATATAGCCTACACATATACCCTGCATACACATATAAATATAGCATACACATATACCCTGCATACACATATACATATAGCCTACATGTCACGTCAGTTTTAGAACCCCTGTAATATTTTGTGACTAGTAATCACTGAACCATTCCGTGCACGATTCGCACGAGATTTTGTTTTTTGGGCGGAAGATGACCACGAGGTGGACAGTCAGTTGATTTATAGACTCTGGTAAGAGAGGAGTTTTTTTGGATATTAATGTACAAGTAGAGTGTCATTGAATTGATTTGTATTCAGGACTAATTTTCTTGGATGTATTTTGTGATGGCTGAAGTCGCCAATATATTATGATTCATTATTTTATGTAATAAAAACCATGTCTGCTACAAGTGAGTCCATTAAGTATTATAAGTATTGTGGTCAAAGAGTTCAGTATATTAGTGTTCTCACGCACTGGCAAATCTAGATCTAATTCAGCATTCAATACACTTAAATAAGACATTACCATCTAAAACAAAGGCATATAATATCCCAAAGGCCTATGAGGAATTAGTAAAGGTAGAACTAAAGAAATTACTAAGTGAAAACAAGATAGAAAAATCAGAAGTATGCTCTTATGCATCACCTATGGTAATTGTTAAGAAAAAAGATAATAATGTAAGAATCTGTTGTGACTATAGAGAGCTAAACAATTGTACTATTATAGATCCTGAACCTTTACCTGATACAGACACTATAATTAATATGCTAAGTAGAGCCTCACTGTTTACCACCATGGATCTAAATAGAGGATTCTGGCAAATAAAAATGGAAGAAATGTCTAAACAATACACAGCTTTCAAATGTATTTTACCTGGGTTTGAAGGAATATATGTATGGAATGTCATGCCATTTGGGTTAGTTAACAGCACAGCCACTTTCCAAAAATGTATTAGTAAACTATTATCAGGCATAGACAATGTAATTTCATATGTGGATGATATTTGTGTTTTCACTAAATCAGAAAAAGAACATCTAGACACACTTGAACAAATATTTGCTCGTCTAAAACAACATAAGATGACAATTGCTCCCAATAAATTAAATCTTGTAAAGGATGAAATTCAATTTTTAGGCTACAACATTACTAATAGCAGAATAACTCCTACCAAAGCAAACATAAGTAAAATAAAAAATATTAAGGAACCTAAAACAAAAAAGGATGTAAGAGCACTATTAGGCTTGTGCAACTTTTATAGGAAGTTTATACCTCACTATGCCCAACTAATTCAGCCCTTAGTAGAGTTCACTAAGAAGAAACATTCAAATATAATAAACTTAGATGATAGCAGCAGAGAAGCACTAACCAAACTAAAGGATAAGTTTAATGAGAAACTAGAATTAGGGAATATTGATCCTATTTCACAACTCCTACTGTACACTGATGCATCTAATAATGGTATAGGAGCATGCCTACTACAACAGAAAGAGTCATATCTAAAACCTATAGTTCATATAAGTAGAACATTATCTAAAGCAGAAAGAAAATATTCAATAATAGAAAAAGAACTATTAGCTATAGTATGGAGCATAGTCAAACTGAAACACTATTTATTAGGAAGATTTTTTACAATTAAATGTGACCATAAACCATTGTTAGCACTTAAAAGAAAAGAACTAAAGAATAACAGAATAAATAGATGGTCATTAATTTTATCTGATTACAAGTTTGACCTACAAAGTATACCTGGTCATGAAAATGTATTAGCTGATTTTTTGTCAAGACAGGTAGATCATGAAACAGATACCAATGAGGACAATGATATTGTACATATCAGTCAAAATATTTTAACTGAATAACTTCATAATACAATTAGAAACGACTTGACATCTTTCAATCAGGTCAAGCTGACATTTTTTTTCTAGTTATCATGTAACTAGGTCATGACATATTTTTGTTACACTTGTATCATTTTATTGGGTCATGATGACATTTTTCCTTTCATTGATGCTATTGTACTATCATTTTTTATTAACTGTGCATTACATATTTATTTATCATAATTTGTCAATAACATAGAATATCACAATAACTAGATGTGCTAATAGTTTATATAGTTAGTAAACACAGTAATGTAAACAAACACATTGTAAACAACAGTAAACTACTTGAACTGTTGACCTAAAATTTTTATTTGGAAACTCACAAATGTAAATATTGTTGATTTTTTTTCCAAGTGGTACACACTTGAATGTTATCATTTTTTATGCTATTCTACTTTAAATACCACATATGTGTGCTAGCAATAGCAATTATAGACAATGTCACGGTAACCTTCTATAATGGTGACAGAACTTAAGTAATACTGAACACAAATATACTTGTATAGATGTATGTAAATTTTTTTTGAACTTCAATAAATTCACTTAGTGTGTAAAATGATACACATTGGTTGTGTTATATCATAGAAATAATTTAATGTAAAATGACTTTAAATTTTATTTTTTTCTTCTCTTATAATTGAGATGTCAATGTATGTTAACAGGAGGACCACATAGCAATTAAACAATGCATTTGTTAATTAGTATATGGAACCATTCATAGTTAGAATGAATGACATAACATTAATATTTATGTATAATTGAGTAAGCAGTATTGAGATGATTAATTAGATCAGCTTCACATGATAGATTAAGCTAATAGACATATATATATATATATAGAACAATAATATCATATGTACTTTTGTAAAAGATTTTTTTCAAAAATCTTTTCTAGGGGAAGGGGCGTATGTCACGTCAGTTTTAGAACCCCTGTAATATTTTGTGACTAGTAATCACTGAACCATTCCGTGCACGATTCGCACGAGATTTTGTTTTTTGGGCGGAAGATGACCACGAGGTGGACAGTCAGTTGATTTATAGACTCTGGTAAGAGAGGAGTTTTTTTGGATATTAATGTACAAGTAGAGTGTCATTGAATTGATTTGTATTCAGGACTAATTTTCTTGGATGTATTTTGTGATGGCTGAAGTCGCCAATATATTATGATTCATTATTTTATATAATAAAAACCATGTCTGCTACAAGTGAGTCCATTAATTATTATAAGTATTGTGGTCAAAGAGTTCAGTATATTAGTGTTCTCACGCACTGGCAAATCTAGTGCGTGTGTGAAAGTACTTAGTTATCAGTAAAGAGCATTGTAGAGGTATCTACAACACAGAGACATTCGCGTCATCACGCCTATAACAAAACCAGGCTGTGACACTACACATATACCCTGCATACACATACACATAGCCTACACATATACCCTGCATACACATATAGCCTACACATATACCCTGCATACACATATAGATATAGCCTACACATATACCCAGCATACACATATACATATAGCCTACACATATACCCAGCACAGATGACAAAATGAGTGAAAACAAAATGGCACAACCTGCACCCTTAATACCCCACATGTGAAGAGTAGATTTATGAAAAAAAAACTACTGCTAACATGGTTCACTTATTGGAAAAAAAAAAGGAAGTGAATATGATACAAGTTTCGATGGCTTCACTCATTCACTCACTATAGTGAGGACAGTTTCATTAGTGCAACTGGCGATTGATTGCGGGTGTATTGCATGCATTGTAGTCTATACATTTTGACTTTACCAGTATCAGCAAATTAGTATTGTTGCTTGTCACAATTGATTACTGGTATATAAAAAATTGCTCTGCCGCATTAGTACTTTTGTTTTCTTGATGTTTATAATAAGATGCGCATGAAGCTTTGCAATGTACATTTCATAACCACACAGTGAACTATAGGAGGCATAAAGACCCACCGGTATATCCATAGTTACCAATATGCTATTTTTATAAGTAAAATACATTTTGTAAACCCTGCACCTTTGTATACCCCGCACAGCTGCCATTTGTTTGGAAAAATTGCATAACACGCAGGTTATATGTGCAAAAAAAAAGGTAAATTTCAATGAAGTAATCCAACCTGTCTAGCACTGTAGTTCATCTGCTCAGCCCACCAAAGCTCAAAATCTTTCATAAGTTTGACTTTAGACTTTTCTAGGAAATGTTGCAAATGTTCAATTTCTGTTTTCATTCCTCGAAGAGTTGTAAATGTTTCTTTGTAACTAGGTAGTGGATTGGAATAAAACATTGATTGAAGAATAAAACAAGACAAGAAAAAATGATGTGAACAATTATTTAAAACAGAATGTAATTACTGAATTAATATGCAAGCTGTTTGAACACAAGTGATATAGGCCTACACAGGAAAGTATTTATTTAAAATGTAAATATGCAAAACCAATAAATAAAACAAGAAAAACAATAATAAATCTGTGCAAATTAGAACATTTTTTGCCCAATTGTAATTGTGTAGCGCAATTTCATGCTTTTAGCTTTCTCAATGCACTATGATCCTATCACTTGTCTGGACCATTCTGAAAGGGAGAGGGAAAATGGGGGTATCTAGGTAAAGGTTACCATGATAGCTTTTAAAATGCATGTAAAAAAAAGGTGTAGACTTGAATTAGAACAAGGGAACTAATTCAACTTATACCACCACATCTGTTGATACCAAACAAAATAATTGATTACCAATATTAAGTTGTTGTCAGGTACAAGTAATTATTGTGCGAAATTTCAGCTTGAGATTGGGTTGGGGAAAAATAAGGTGTACAAACTTTTTACCACACAGACAGACAGACAGAGTGAGTTGATGTATGCTTTGTAATTATGCATGGTAGCTCAAAAGTAAAATACAATAAAGTTAGTTAAGTGCTATATACAAAAGGTGAAAGCCACAAATCTAGGAGTTTCTCTTAAACCTAAATTATTTCTTGCTTTTCTCAATAATGAATCAAAAGTTTTGAAGTCTTATTCTATATTATCTGTCCATCTATCCATGTCCTATACCTATAAGTTACAGATGATTTTAAAATGAGTTAATTACACACATCATTCTCTTACAGATTCAATTTCTGATTCATTACCTCATTTCCCTCAGACCTGTATTTTAATTTAATTTTGCTAATTTTGAAACATTTGGGAACTTTATTTTGTTTAGCAGTAATCAATACTTATTTCCAGTTAACAAAAACATTTTTTTTACAATATACAATTACGCTTTTTAATTTGATAATACGAACAATGTACAGGAAAAAAAGAAAAGTTTTAAAAAGTTTCAAAATGTTAAGTTCAAACACTATGACCTATTTACTTACACATGTTTCTCTTGCTCCATCTTTATTTTAATGTCTCTCTCTACATCAGTTTCACCATCTACTGGGAGATATGAATGAATTAAGAATGATAGTAAAATATACTTTGAATTCCATATTATTAAAGGCAGGCAAACAGACAATTATAATAATGACATAATCTTGTAGGCAAATGTTTATGTACAACCAAACAGATTCATGATGAAATTTTTTTTAAAAAGTTGAATTAAATGATTTGCAAAATAAGAATTTTAATGAATAATAATATTTAAATTATATTTCATTAGATCTATTTTTAAAATGAAATTTTGTAAGAGCTTACATAATAATGTGTTTTTTTTTGTTTTTTTTTAATCAAAACTAAAGTTTAAGTTCTATCATACCATGAAACTGCATTACATTTTAACTCATTTTTCATTTTTAGATCTATAGGTTATAATTAACAGACATATTTTATTTATCTTCTGAATGGGAAAAACTAAAACTTATTTTCATGACTTGAGAATAGTTAAACTCATTACATTTTATTAAAGAAGCCACTGTTTTTTTTTTTTTACTTTTACCTTCCAAGTTGTTTTGTGTTCTATACTGTGCCAGGATATTTTTCAAATGATCTGAAAACAATAACACCAGTCAGGTACTAAAATATTAAAAGTAAAATCTTGTGTAAATAATTTTTTTTTTTTTGCAACCAAACAAAATCAAATTTAGGAAAAGTAAATGGATTCAATAAAATATTTAAACTATAAAAAAAATTTAAGAAAACAAACAATACAAAAGGTGACTCTGGAGTTTGAAAACCTAAAAGTATGGAATTAGTGTTTAATTGCATTTATTTTCAAACCACCCCATTACCATCAACTTTTTCAAATGCCATGTAAATGAGGACTTGAATGAGGGCATGAGAGGTTCAGAACTTCAAAAAGCCCTGGACAAACCTTGCTATTGTCTGCAAATCAAATTTCTTGGCTCTTACTCAGTCAAAATCTTTGGACCATGTGGTAGTGTTTGCAGTTTTGATGCGGAGACCATGGCAGTCTGTGAAGCCTTAAAAGTCATTGACTCTCAACTCGGCGAGGGACATTTGAGGGCAATACAGATTGTTGTGGTCACTGACTCAAAATCTGTGCTACAGGCTTTGCAAAGCCCTGGACCATGACCCCCCAATATCAACAATGTCATCATGGCTTCACATAACATTAAACAACGCTATAGCACCCCTGTAATAATGCAGTGGGTACCGAGTCACATAGGTGTGACTGGCAACACAATTGCAGACTCTTTGGCCCACCAGAGAGGGCAAATTCCACCCACTGAACAGGCTGTAAGCTTTCATCAAGCCCTGGCTATAATACAAAAAACAGAAATGGAAAAGTGGTTTGAGTGCTGGGACAAGTCCCAAAAAGCCTGTGGAGTCTGGGAGCACATGAGGCGCCCTGACCGCACTTCCCTATGGTGGAGGCTGTCCAAGGCCTGAGCAAGCTATTATAGCACAGTGCAGGACAGGCCATTGTCCTGTTGGCTCATATTTCTCGCGGCTACTGCCAGATTTTGATTCATGGTGCCCCCGCTGCGGGGAAGAAGAGGAAACCGTGCCTCATAAATAATCTATTTGACTGCCCCAGACTTTCTGATCTCTGTCTCGACCTGTATGGTGACATGTGTGCACTACGCAAGACAGCAGGGTTACTGTCCAGGGCTTTTGCAAGAGAGGATTTGAGCCTCTCAAGCCCTCACTAAAAATGGAGTTTGATGATGATGATGATTGTCTGCAAATCATATGCCACCATACAAAAGAGTAGCACGTCAAAATTGGATTTAGCAAGTTTATAACAACCAATCAGAAGAAAGAAAAAGATAAGCAGTTTCTAGTCTGATGATGAAAATTTAAAAATTGAAATCTACTAACAGCCTAAACAAAAAGTTGGATGTATGTAAAAATAATACCATTATGATTTTTATCGCAGGTACTTTTTAACTGGAAGGGGAGAAGCAGACTTAGGTCTCATTTTAGGTCTAACAAGAACTAAAAATAAAAATAATTCTGTGATACACCATGCTTTATACCATGCCGAGCTTAAAAAATAGAAAGTTATTTAACTCTTTCTCTCCTATCTGACGATACCAGTGTTGATTCCACCAGAATGTGGTAAATAATTACAGAGAGAAAGAGTTAAAATAAATGAATGAAATCAAATACTATGTGCTATCATTTCCATTGCAAACTAAAAACAAGAAAAACATTTTTTAAAAACTTTAAAAAAAAAACAACAACAAAGCTTATATTAAGTCTATAGTAACAATTAGTTTGGATCTGTCATTTGATTATATGTATGATTACCCTAGACATAATAAATCTGTGTGATTAAAAATATTTTTACCAGTTGTTTTTGTTTAGATGTTAGCTTTCTCAATGCAATATGATCCTATCACTTGTCTGGACCAGATGTGAAAGGGTTAGGGAAGAAGGGGGAGGGTTATCTTGTTGAATATTTACACTATATGGGACTAATTCAACTTATACCACAACATCTGTCAAGTACACTTTCTTTCCCTTGTTCAAGATATCAAACAAAATAATTAAAAATAATTAATTACAAATAGTTAATTAATTAATCTTTTTTTTAAAAATTGATTCATGTGTTGTCAGGTAAAAGAAAAAATTGTGTAAAATTTTAGCTTAATCAGAGTTGGGTGTAGGAGAAATAACGTACACAAAATTTTTACCATACAGACAGACAGGCAGAGTGAGTTGATATAAGCTTTGTAAAAAAATATCCTCTCCGTCTACTGCTCTAGCATATATATAAATGATCAAAAATGCTAATCATCAGTATGACACATTTCTTACTCATTTTTTGTTTGGATTTGTTGAGTTGCTCTCCCATGGCTTTGGCTTCCCCATATCTTTGTTTCAATATCTGCTTGTTGGATTCTATCTTCTCTCTATCTCTGTAGTCCCTCATGAAGATATCAAAAGCTTCCTGTCTGCCTAGTGACATATCACCCACTGATAGAAGTAGAATGATAGAACATTATTACTTCATAAGGGTTGTTGGTTGTCTTAATAGTCTGACAAAGAGGATCAGTACAAGTGTTTGATCATTTTTGAAAGCCATCTTTACCAACATTTTGGTTACAAAGACAAGTAATCTTTACTTCTTCTATCTTGTAAAGCTTTTTTAAAGAAGAAAAAAAAAACAGTTTTGTATAGTGCATTTTTTGTTCTAAAGTATACTCAGCCTGCTATGGTCCAACCTCTTTAGCGGACATGTAAGATATCTGAGGGCAGGTTTTCATGTTGCTTTTAGGCCTTCAGCAAACAACATCTCAGTTTGGGCCAGGATTGATGCACCATTAAGGGTATTCAAGTGGTTTAGGACTCTCCAATCAAACATTTACTTTTTATAATTTTATTCCAAATAATGTAATTGTACCGGTATTCTAGAGTGACCGCTTTATAAAAGAGAAGAGCTGAATTTCTCAATCAACAGATATACATTTTAAGTCAGCTTTTAAGAAAATTCAAATCCATAAAATTCTAACTTGTCTATGAAGAGAGGTCATATAGTGATAGAATATAACTTGAATGTTGTTTTTTTCTCAAGAAAGTATAAAGATAAAATAATATAATGTAAATTGTTATTTAGACAAAGATTTTTTACTATTCAGGAAAGTGAACAGTTTCAATGCTTAATTTAAAAATGGACATTGGCCAAAACATCAAGTTACATAATGTTCTACCAGTTCACAATTGTTCTCCATCAAGACGACAGCCATGGGAACATACCACATTACCAGGCAGCCATTCTACTGCTATTAGAATATATGAAGTCAAAGATATTTTTTTATTTCATAAGATAATCTCAGACAGTAACTTTTCAAGGAAGAAATTAATATTAACTCTTTATCTCCATAATTATTTTCAACGATCTGAAATATTTTTTCATTCCTCACATGTGTACATTCTACCCTGTTACGATTAAACTTCAATAACATTTTTGCTTTTAATCAGAAAACTTTACTTTTGGTATAGAATTATAGGAGGATGCACGCTCTTTTTATATGACACAAATTCAAGTTTATTAAGCCAAAAAATTAATTTAATTTAATGGGGGTCCAATTAACGATGGTAAAGTTAATAAGGAGAGAAAGAGTTAATGATGTCTTACAAATTTTTGTTTTCAGTCTCTCGTCATTTTCTTGAGTTGTAGGACTTGACTTAATATCAAATGTCTTTTGTCTGTTCATTTTATTTTCTGACACGGCTTGGGACTGGCCGCCAACTTCACTTCCAGTTGAAAATCTTCTTTTATTTTTCTGCTCAACATAATCAGTTTCTTGTTCACTGTGTGATTTGGAACTGACAGTTGAGTGTCTGTTTTGAGTTACTTCCCTTGCTGGCACATCTGCTGTCCGCTGTCTTTCCTTCTTTAGCATATTTACAAGAATATCTACATGTGGTTAATGGAATTTTGAGCTTTGTTTACTAATGAAGGATAAAATAAAAGGTCTAAAAAAATTATCTTTAGAAGATGGATTATAACTGAATGGGAAACAAAATTAGTGTCTCAAATCTTTATAATAAATTCAAGTGACTAGAAAACTGGGTTACACTTCCCAGCCACAATGTGGTACCCGATTGGATTTGGTCATTAGTAGAGGTAGTAAAACAACCTGCTGATCAGTGCTAAAACCCATTGTTTTCATTTCACTGGTTGGGGATTGAACGAGAGCTCCAGAAACCCTGCTTCACATGCTGTTCCTCAAGGGGATGTTTCATAAATTAAACACCAGCATGGTTAGTGGGTTAAAGTGGCACATTAAAAAAGAGGATTGAGGACCCCATTGTACTCTGCCCTTGGTCTCATCTGAAAATAGGGATGTGATATGTGAACATCTGCTTGGACCCCTCCCAGACAGAACGATTGTTCACGCATGCCAGCAGAAGTGACCTAGAATTTCAAGAATCTGGACCCAACTCTCTTGATAATTACAAATTATTGACTTAAAAAGTATTATATTGTTGTGATCAATGCAAATTATTTATAATTAGCAACACTATATGAAAACTAACAGTATTTTATAAACAAAATAAATTAATACATAGACAATTTAAACAGACAGTTAGAAAGCCAAAGTCAGTACCAATGTGAATGTGTAAATTAAGTTGATAAAAGTACCAACAATATACAAATATGTAGCAAAATATACATTTGAAAGAAACACTGTTAGACCAAATATATTTTGCTCACAGCAAGATAGCACAAAAAACAAGCAGTGCCTAAAAAAAACCTTAGATTTTTCCCAAGACAAAGGATACTAATCTCATGATCTCTTTGCTCAATGAGTGACTTGAGTTTAGCTGTTTCTGCATCTCTGTAAGGACTTATGTCTGGAATAGATTCTTCTCTAAGAGGCTGCATTGAAGACATTTGAGAGTTGGACATGGAGCTCACTTTTTCATTGATGTATCTCTGGAATGAATGAAATGAACGAAAAATAAAGGATTTACTTTCAGCAAAGTACCGACATGTTCTCATATAACTCAAAATCAAAATTATACATGCCAATGTCAAGGCCTAACTTAATCCCCAAAATATTTAATTAAATGTTATATATTAACTACAGATCTAGTTATAATCAATTCCTACCTTCAAGATTTTAAAACATTTTTGTATTTTTCTTAAATCATGTCCAATAGATAAACCACATTCTGGATCAGGATCCTGCACAAAACTTTTCACAGCAATCTCACATCTGCATTCAATTAGCACATGATGTCATAACAGGGAAACAAATAGTTATCTTCAGATTAGTTTTGAGTGTTTCATGTACTTGAGCAGCATTTTAAGGAAATACAAAAACTAATTCACAACAATCTTAAATAATCATTCAAATTTGTATTAAAATTACTTAGGCTATTTTTTTTAACCATAAGCTTATATTTCCTTTTTATTGCATTTATAAATACTAATGGCATAAAATGATCTAATATACATTTCCAACATTAAATAGATCAAATGTAAACTAAAAAAAGACCTATTATATAAAAAGGATTTTGTAAAAACTTGTTAAAAATAAATTGCACCTTTCAATATCTTCAAGTGTTAGCTCTTCAGAGATTTGTTCACCGGTTGCTAAAGCAAGTTGATCTCGCAGCTCTGCATTTTCTCGTTTTAACTTGGCTATCAACAACCTTGGGTCTAGTTCCTCATTCAGTGTGACATCATTTTTTATCATAGCAACACGCTGAGCAAATCTACAGGTTGAGATAGATTCCTGTCTCAAAAGAAATCAAATAATGAGTTTTTAAATAATTGTACTGTTTAGCCAGCACAACTTGAATAATCAGTCTTGGACAAGTTTTAAGATATGGGTTACATACACAATAAACTGTAATATTTATCATCAATGAGACAAATTATATGAGTCACATATCTTGTATTTGTTTATTTCTGTCACCATGTAGGTATTTTAGATCATGAAATTTTTTCAACTAAACTGGAGATGAAAGGTTAAGAAATCAGTTAAGTAAACAATCAATGTTTAGGTGGCGTATTGATACTGCTAATACATAAATTACATACATCTATGTTACTATGTTCCAGAGAACAAGTGGCAATCATTGTAGTCATACAGTTTCCTCCCAGACTGTCTCGCAGAACTGAAGTCATCATAGAATTCCGATATGGCACATGCTGGCGGTTCTTTTCTGACAATGCTATAATAACCTGAAGTGAGATAGAAATAAAACAAAATCTAGCAGCTACTAAAAAAAAATCAATCATTTCAGTAGACTATTCATTTCATAGGTTATTTTGCTTTTTAAAGAAAAATAAAATGTAATTAAACAAATTTTTAAAGTTTTGTCATATGAATTTCAATTTTTTCCTGTAATTTGAATATTTACCTGTTCTAGATAATGAAGTGATAGATTAATGTATTTGGCTTCAGTCAGCAGAGTTCCATTCACTCCAGTTTTTGAAACTCTCTCAGAACTAAGTAAATAAATATATATCTGTCAAATGTTTATAGCATTTTCTGTATTAAGATAGATTTATGTTCACATAAAACATTAATAAAAAAAATGAGATCTTTCCATTTATTTTTTACAAGTAATGACAAGAAAAACTTTCTTTAATCTAGATCAGCAAGAAGATTTAGTTTTAACAGGATATATTTAGATCAATGAGAATAGAAACAAAGATGTTACACTAGAAAAATAAGAAATTACAAAATGCATTTACCCAGCCAGGTCAACCAAATGAAGCTTTGACCGACAGATTGTTGCAGACCCTTCCATTTTTGATGTTAGATGGACAGTAAATATACAATGAGACCTGGAGGAAGCTTGGTTCATTGGAGTCTAAGTAAAAAAAAAACAACAACTTTCAGTTCTAAGGAAACAATCTTTGTTTCACACACAAAAAAATGTCATTTCCTGAAAGATATTTATCACATTTAGTTTACTGCAATAATTCTGATTGCTGGTATAATCTAGATCTGCTTATTAAACGTTTTCTCTATATTTTATGGTGGAACCTTATACCCATTAATTATACCATATTGCTCTTTTATTTTTTAAGACTGAATTTTTTTTTTAAAGCAAATTGCTTTGATATATTCTATAATTATGTATTCTCTTTCCTAGAAGTCAGTTTCATTGCCATGACCATCATTACATTCATATTAAACTTATTTTTAAAAATAATAAGAAATACAGAAAAATGTTCAGCAAATGTAATTAATTTAACATTTGAAATGGAAATTGATTGAGTGATGATGGTTAACAAATATGGAATAAGCCACTAAGAATAGCATACTTTAACAAGACTTGTGTTCTACTAAAAACAGGAGATGAGAAAAAAAAACAATGCTGCAAACCTCTGCAATCATTCTGTTTGTGTCCCCAATGAAAAGCAAGTTGAGAGCATCTTCCTCTGAACCTGCCTGATGTACTGTCAAATTTTTAAGGTGAATGTTTTGGTCAGCATCTTCCATGAGAGAAACTTTACTGCATAGACATAAAAAAAAAAGCCAGCTTTGTGTGGTGGTATAACATTGAACAGAAACTTTTAATACTATCTCTGGTTGTGAATGTTCACATACTTTACAGCCTTTGATACCTCCAATTCAATTTATCGCAATACACTTGAATATATGCTTTTGATAGAAACTAATACAATGCAAATGAAATAGTTATCATATCATCAGTGGTGTAGCTACTTTTATCTACAAGTTCTCTTGCAAAAAAAAAAAAAAAGAAAGAGAGACGGGGGGTGGGGGTGGACGGTTAGGTGCTCTACTTTACTGAAAATTATAAAGAAACAATTCTTGGTATTTTTTTTATTGACACAGAAAAAAAACTAATAAATTATTAGGCCAGCAAACTTCCAGATTTTCCCTGTGAAATGAGTCTCATGGTATTACCTTAGCTTTCTGATTATAAAATCACTAGCCAAATGATTACAACACCAGTAGTAATAAGGGAACAATACGTAATAAAAAAATAAAATAAGACAATTCCAAAGATTATGAAATATCAGCATTATATAGGATAATAGCTGTTAAGCGGAACAGTTTGTCAAGTGATGATTGCCTAATCACTAATGTTTATGACTTTATAAAATGACTTGCATAATTTAGGACATGTGGAAAAAAAAAGAAATGTTAACTGTGATTAAAAATAAAGAATGAACCTTGATCAATGACAATTCTAAAGTCAAAGGTCAGAATTGTCCAACTCCCTGCAGAATACAACCAACACAAATTTCAAGCTATTTCTACTTTTATCTATCCCTAACAGAAACAAACTAACATTCAATGTCACATAGATAAATAAGAATGATGGTATTAAAAAGAGGACATAGCACTAAACATGAAATGCATCACTAAAATAACAACTTACGGCAAGTCTTCCAATTTAGTGGCTTCGTGTTTAGGATCAAGTAAGTCGTAGCCATTGTCATTATAAATTTCAAGGTAAGAAATGTGAAATGTGAAAATTTTTTCTGGATGCTGGGTGAATTTGAAATAATAATAGAGTGAACATCAATACAGCATAATAAACAAAAAGTAATCAGCTTTACTATTCCAAGTGATGGTGCATTTGACATAACAAAACAACAATACAACAATAACATAATATTAATAGGTGAGCAGTTTACAATGTTATATTTAAGTCGACATATATATACTTAATATTAAACTTGGGCAATTAACAATAGTTCTAGGTATTTCTGAATATTAGAATTATCAGTTTATAAAACAATGACTCTGTTTACTTGGTTTAAATAGTTTACCTTTTCAATAATATCAAACAGATATGAAAGTGATCGAGGGATAATGCCCCTGTCTATATATTTCTCAGCTCCACCAGTGATAGTGAAAGTTTTGCCACTTCCTGTCTGAAAGAAATACAATCAAAACCAATGTTACATTATAACAACAAAGAGCTTTTATAAAACTGAAAAAAAAAAAAAATAAATAAATAAATAAGCCATATAATGTTTCATGGGTTGAAGATTGCCCCTTTTTTTGTTTGTTTAACAGTATTTTAATACAAGTAAACATTGTCCCCCCTGATAAGATAGTTGACAAGAATTGAAAGACTGAGGATGGAAAAAGGCAGATAACAGAAAAGACAGCAATGTAAAGTAAAAGAAGAAAAAAAAAAATTTTTTTTGAGCTACAAAATGTATTACAGCTTCTAAAGCAAAAAATTAAAATATCAACATAGCAGTTAAAATCCTTACCTGACCGTATGCAAATATTGTTCCATTATAACCTTGAACAACACTGGAAAAAATAGAAAGGTATGTTAAAATTGCTATGGAAGTCAAAGCAATTAAAAATTAACATCTTTAATATTTGCACATATTCTTTGTTTCAGTCAGCAAGTTCTTTTTTTTAATCATAATTTTTAAATGTTCTTAAAAAAAAAAAAAAACCTTTATAAAATTAAAGTAGGCGTTGACCAAAAAAAATATTGATGATAAAATGCATACTTGTCAATCACAGGCTTGGCCACCAAATTAAAAATTTCATCTTGAGTGGATTTCTGGTCAAACACTTTAGAGAATCTGTAGGTACAATTAAAAGAACATTCAAATTAAATAATTACAAATTGGCAATAAAAGTTGAGATTTGGGAAGAGATTTATGTTTGTCGATACAGCCAGAAAGGCCACATGTCAGTAATGTATTTAGGAATGAATATACTCATTTACAACTGGGAAAAAATCCTTTCCTTTGATTAAACAAAACGCTGCAAAAGTACATTTCAAAAGTACACAAATGTGGAAATAATTAGTCTAACCTGCCAGGTCTGGCTTTGAGAATTTAGGAAAGTCAGCCAAACAGAAATTATGACCACATATAGATATTGAGCGTGATTCTAGTAGAGGCCACAACAAATGAGGTAGATTTCAAATCAGGGATTCCTATTTTTCAGCATAGCGTCTCGGTAGAAACTTTTATAAAGAGAAAATAGATACACCAAAGAGAAAAGCAATCACATAGTCTTCTATGGGCTACATTGCACATGGTGAGGAAGAAAAGAAATTAACACCTAGTTCTAAAATATATATGCCACGCTGTTTATCCCATGTTTCACATCTCTTGAGGGGGCTCTTCCTAAGTACTCAGCCTTTGGTATCACTAAAGTGAGGAACTTAGAGAAGCTGAAAGAGATGGATCCCTGAAATGAATGTGACTAAATGAGCGGTTTGATGGGAGCTCTCCAGAACGAGAGTTTAGCTAATAATTAGTCTCTTTTTTACATTGGGGAAAAATCCTTTCCTTTGATTATACAACAAGTTGCAAAAGTACTTTCAAAAGCACAAATATTATGAAATAAACCACAAAGAGATTTTCATGTAATGCAAAAGATTTTCATCAGATATTAATTACAATTGATAGCATGTGCAAATATTCATTCTAATTTTAAAAAGTATCTTTTACAGATGCTTTTATAGATTAACATCTTGATCTCTAGTCTAATAAAAAAAAATAAAGCCCTTAGACTGATATTAAAATATTCTAAATAAATAACATGTATGGCTAAGTAAGTAAGTTAATTATATCTAAAACAATTTATTTTTAAGATGTTTTTAATATTGTAATAGACTATCTATGAGCAGTCCTGTATTTTTTTCTTCTCATGTCTTAAACTTTCTGCATTTATAAAATGAGTCTAGATATTAAATCTAGATATAGATCTGACTAATATAAAATTTGTATACCTGAATTTGTAGTTCTCTTTCTTATTGTTTACAAAACCAGATGCTAGTTCTTTAGGGACCACAACTTGCAATCTTGAGTGACCTTCTTCATCCTCATCAATTTCATACACCTAAGAATAATTAGTAGATATATGACAGCAACAAAAATATACAATTTAAGGAAATTAAATGGTTTCTCTTTATTTACGAAAAAAATAATTACATCTAGATTATAGATTTATTTAATAACATTTTCTTGCATGGCATGGCGTCCTTGCCAACAACACTCACCCCAGTTTTAGAAGATTTTGTCGGCTTGATTCGAGCAAATATTTGTATAGTCTGTTTTACCATTTTCTATACTAGTAGTCCAGGTCTATTTCGAAGGGAATAATTTTGAAATATATTAGATCTAGATCTACCAATTATAAACTATACTTTATTCGATGCAAAAACACAACATTGTTTACTACACATTCTTCCATTTTGCCAAACATTGTAGTGCAGGACATAATTTCAACTCGACTTCTGGTTGGCTAAAATTCTCGCTCTTTCTACACTTCGCGTTAGTGTTAATGGTGTTTGGAACAGAAGAGTATCGACGAGTCGCAGCAGACGCGTGGATGCGGCTTTCCAACAGTAGAACTCAGGCTGTGATGCAATTCATTAACAAATGTTGGGAGTTCAGATGCGCCGGCGATGTGAATTTGTCATTTTCCAATTTTGGATATGTTAAATTAATTTATTTCAGGTAAGAGTTTTGTGTTTTTACTTATTAATTGTGAAAAATAGTTTGAATCTAATGAGATGCTATATCATCTGTCTTAATCTCGGGACGGATGTTTCTGCTAGGAAAATTTTAGCTAGAACAGAGTATCGATTTTATCGATCTCTCGTGCGCAGTTCTTCTACTCAGCCTACATCACTGTAGCTAGCCACTGGTGTTATTAGTCGCCTGTAGAGTCCAGCATTCATTTCTATGCCGGCAATCTATAATTCTATGATGTATTATGTTATGTTCTCTTCTTCTAATTAATTTATATCTACTGTCTGAGAAGTATATTCGTTTTTTTATTTAAACGAATGTTCGATGTAATCTAGTAATTTATTTATTATTGATTTGATGCTGCCAAAAATAGATCTAGATATCTAATCTAGATGATAGATCAGATATTCTAACTTAATTAATTAACTTTATCTCTAGATCTATGTTTCTAGATCAGATATTCCAAATTAATTAAATGTGTTAACACTGAAATGATTGGCTTATACCATTGTGTGCAGATTTAGAATGTATGTATCTTTGGACTGGGATCTCTTGGCGTTTTTCTTTGGCGACGCTTTAACTGTATGTAACACAGGCTCCGTTATAGATCTCTAGATCTAATAAATTCATGTTATCTGGAGTCTAGCTCTATATATAAAATTAACGTAATTAGGTTTGTTTTCGTCCTTCCAGTGATGTACGTGTGTTGTAAATGGGGGGGGGGAGGTGTCAAAACGACCTGATGTTACTTAGCAAGTGTCAAATAACTCAAATTACAAAAAACATAGACCACCGCAAATCCTTGCTCGTTTTTTTTTTTTTCTTTCCTATCTGCTGTTTTCTTTCCTTGTTCTCTCCTTCTCTCCTGCAGCTCCGGGGCAAAAGTAAATCGTGTGCATGTCTTCAAATGTATACGTGTGTGTGTGTTGGATGATTAGGGAAGGATAAAAGGGCGTGGACATCGTGTCAATTCAAGTCTTTATCTGTCAATACTTTTCATGGACTTTCTGGGGGGGGGGGATCGGGAATCAAAAGGGATTATCGCCATCATGATGATTTTAAGATGAACAGTAGACTAGCCTTCTTCTTTACAACTGCACACTGTTATCCCGTGTGCATAAAAATGAGCAAGAAAAAGACGTATTTGTTTGTAAAAGTGATTTACAACAGGTATAAATGGATATGAATAATGTAGACCTCTGCATGGTAAAGGAGATGGACATAAACAGTTTTACATTTGTGAACGGTGGTGGCGGCATACATAAATATGTATACCTTATTTTTTAAAAACTCTTTCTCTCCTAACTGACGATACCAGCGTTGATTCCACCAGAATGTGGTAAATAATGGGCCTCATTCACCAATCGTAAACAAACAACATTTAGCCACGTGGTGCTCTATCTCTTCTATATAATTTACGATGTCATGTTTAATTCATGATGGTTGTCACGTGACAGTTTTTTTTTCGTTGTTTTATCAACAAGATCACGTGACTTAATGTTGTTTGTTTACGATTGGTGAATGAGGTCCATTACGGAGAGAAAGAGTTAATTTGTCCCTGCCATCCTCAACCAAGCAACTAATCTTCGGTGTATTAACGGTACATGTACAAAACGCAACATCTGGTTGATGTATAGATTACAAATATCAGACCTTCAGACACCTTCTGGGCGATATATAGTCTACACTCTACATACATCACACATGGAATTTTTTGTTTATGTAGACATAGACTAGAATGATTACTTTTAGTCTCTCGTTTCCTCGTGGATGTCCAGCAGTAGTGTTGTCGTCCGATGTATCACTAGATTTAGTCTCTCGTTTCCTCGTGGATGTCCAGCAGTAGTGTTGTCGTCCGATGTATCACTAGATTTAGTCTCTCGTTTCCCCGTGGATGTCCAGCAGTAGTGTTGTCGTCCGATGTATCACTAGATTTAGTCTCTCGTTTCCTCGTGGATGTCCAGCAGTAGTGTTGTCGTCCGATGTATCACTAGATTTAGTCTCTCGTTTCCTCGTGGATGTCCAGCAGTAGTGTTGTCGTCCGATGTATCACTAGATTTAGTCTCTCGTTTCCTCGTGGATGTCCAGCAGTAGTGTTGTCGTCCGATGTATCACTAGATTTAGTCTCTCGTTTCCTCGTGGATGTCCAGCAGTAGTGTTGTCGTCCGATGTATCACTAGATTTAGACTCTGTCAACTGGACATTGTTTTGTGAAAATGTTTAATGGTCCTTTTTATCTGTGTCTCCGTGCTCAACTGTGACAGATTCTATAGAGAGATATAACGGGACATCCCCCCCCCCCCTCTGGCTTCCACCATCAGGGGCAATGGGCCTCCATAACCTGTAACAGAGTGCGCGGGGTCTTGGGCGAGTGTCAAATCAGGGCCACGAATATTTTTTTTACGATGGGCTGACGGAGTGACGGTGGCTAAAGATTTTCTAAATCGCGGGGCTCCCCTAAGGTTGAACCACTCGTCGTCCCACGTTGGGGCGCCTCTGCATTTAATAAAAATACGTAGAAAACATGACAATTATTAATGGAAGATTACTTCGAATGTAATGTTGGTTGTATCGTTCCTTGCATCCAGTATATAAATACATTGATCGTAGTCTTGATAAAAGCTTCCTTTAACCATTAAAATGCTGAGTATTTTAACAAGAGTGCATACAAAATGGAATAACATCTCTAGTGTTTAGAGGCTAAACTACCACACGCATCTTAAGGGTTAATATTGTGTATGTAGTGTTTACATATGGACACTGTGATGGTTGGTAATATTAAAGTCCTATAGATTGGATGTTTGCAAAGTAAATAAATGTAAAAAAAAAGCTTATTTAGTATAAAGAATTTTGTTCCTGAATAAATATAAACATCAGCATTTTGATATAGGCCTTCGGTGCTTTCACCCTCTCTGAGGTAATCCTCCAATTGCGTCATCACATTCAGCAATACGTTCGAACCTCGTTGCACCATTTCACCCCAGGGATCGTAGGTAAAGGAGTGCAACTGAGGAGTGACGCTACACAACTCGCTAGCAAACTTATTCAACAGACAACGTGCGATATTGATAATGCCTTAGTGAAGAACTGATATGTTTTAACATTTTACACTCTTACAAAGATTTTTAAAGCTATCTCTTGAAATTGAAAATATCAAGCTGAAGTATATTCTAAGAAATGATAATGTCCAAGACTTCTACTTCAATACATCCAGTCCTGCAGCATAAAGTAACAATTGTGCAAGTTCTAGAAAAATGAACACATAATGCAATTCAGAAAGAGAAAAACAGAAAAATCAGCGACTTTGGCGCATAAATAGTAGGCGTGTGTGTGTGTGTGGGGGGGATGCCTCTTCCTAATATCTCAAAGATCTAGATCAAGATTGATGCTGTCGTGACGTCTAACCTACTTAGATGTCTATAACTTAAAAAAACGAAGGAACCACTCCACCACTGGCACAGTCTTATTGTATTTATTGTCTGACCCAGTTTCCCACTTATCGTATTTCTTGTTTGATGCCCAGGCCAGTTTTCTACTTTATAGTTGGACTCGTAGAATTTGTTTTTATTGATTACAAATAATAGTGAAGAACAATCAGAGCATACAGCTCTTTGGTGACTTTAATGATTGGCTCGAATGCACTGAAACACGTAGAAACACACACACACAAAACTTGAGATTTTTTTGTTTTTGTTGAACTAGACTTTATGTCACTGTTTTGTTTTTTTGTTCGTGCAATTTGTGACCGTGACCAACTTAGTGATGCGGAACATCGCACCTACACTTTTTACAAACAACATTTAGTCACGTGATCTTATTGATAAAACAACGGATACAAACTGTCACGTGACAACCATCATGAATTAAACATGAGATCGTAAATTATACAGAAGAGATAGAGCACCACGTGGCTAAATGTTGTTTGTTTACGGTTGGTGAATGAGGTCCATTGCCATCAAGTGTTAGTAGTCCTCTAAATGCTCTAAATATTATTATATTAGCTAACATAAAGCTACATATAGTATACCTCCATATCTTAAAGCTACATATAGTATACCTCCATATCTTAAAGCTACATATAGTATACCTCCATATCTTAAAGCTACATATAGTATACCTCCATATCTTAAAGCTACATATAGTATACCTCCATATCTTAAAGCTACATATAGTATACCTCCATATCTTAAAGCTACATATAGTATACCTCCATATCTTAAAGCTACATATAGTATACCTCCATATCTTAAAGCTACATATAGTATACCTCCATATCTTAAAGCTACATATAGTATACCTCCATATCTTAAAGCTACATATAGTATACCTCCATATCTTAAAGCTACATATAGTATACCTCCATATCTTAAAGCTACATATAGTATACCTCCATATCTTAAAGCTACATATAGTATACCTCCATATCTTAAAGCTACATATAGTATACCTCCATATCTCAAATCTACATATAGTATACCTCCATATCTCAAAGCTGCATATTGTATACCTCCATATCTCAAAGCTACATATAGTATACCTCCATATCTCAAAGTTGCATATAGTATACCTCCATATCTCAAAGTTGCATATAGTATACCTCCGTATCTCAAAGCTACATATAATATACCTCCATATCTCAAAGCTACATATAGTATATCTCCATATCTCAAAGTTGCATATAGTATACCTCCGTATCTCAAAGCTACATATAATATACCTCCATATCTCAAAGCTACATATAGTATACCTCCATATCTCACAGAAACCAGAAAAGAAGCAAAATAAAAACCTTGCGGTTTTAAACCTATGAATGATCACAATAGGAGAGAGTAACACCATTAAGTCAAATCACTAAACTTAGAGACAGTCCAGGACAGAAGACTCAAAAGTCAAGCATCAATAGCACACAAAACACTGAGCCATGAATTATAAAAAGGCCTACAAAAGAAATAAGTAGGCCTACATAAATAACGTAGCCAAATATCAGACAATGATAAAGAGTCACATTTCCTATTTCATACGCTAAGACAAAGTAGAATTAGTGCCTCCTTTGCCATTATTTATACACCTATCTATCTCTAATCTGATTACAATTAAACTGATTATTCGGTGTTTCTGTCTTTGCTCTATCTCCCTCCCATGCATCTGCTGGTACATATACTTAAGTACATCGGAGAAATCCAGAGGTTTTTGGCCCGCTCCCATAATTCCCCCCCCCCCCCATACATTTTAATTCTCTTACTCCAGATTTTATTTTTTACACACAAAGTTTTAAAATAGCTTTAAGTTTATTTCGTTTTTCACAACACTTTATTAGAGAAAATTGAAATATTTATATCCGAAACTAAATGTATATTAGCTGAACATGATGATTATTTATAGACGTTGTTGGTATCCCATAATTTTGTATGTCCACACAATAGTTTATCTAGTCGTTTCCTAGATGGTACCAAAATTATGCAATTTCTTTTTTTTCATAGTGAACATTTAGATGTGCAAGAATTGTTATAGCGTAGAATTGTCCACTTCGAACATAAATCTAATACTTAAAAGATTTGACAAGAATAAAGAAATCTTTTGTCTGTGGCGCTCTTCGTTGCTAGAACAAACTTTCTCCAGTTTTTTGTTCTCTCCAGATGGGTTCTCTCATATCAGATGCTGATCAGACTGATACGAAGCTTCTACCTGTAAAGAATCCGCGGGTTTCATGTCAATCAGTTAGGAATCGCTCATACTTTTGTTTTGGGGGGGGGGGAGGGGAGGGGACTTTCTTTTGCAAAAGATACAGAATTTTGTGTGGCCAATTTATTCTGCACTAAATACATCCAAGGGGGAATACAATTTTGAGAACGTCATCAAGAAACTGGGGGAAATGTTTTTTGTTTCTTTCTTAATTACTTAGTTGTCTTACCACTAAATTACATTTTATAACAATGTCACTGAAAGGCTTGACTCAAGCACATACACTCACACATTTACACACACACACGCACTTTAATTCGTTTATTTCGGCGTTGCTTGATTCCAAGTGGCCCACAATGTGTTCATTTGTTCACTTCTAGGCATCCCATTTACTCCATGCCTACAAGTGGCCCACAATGTGTTCATTTGTTCACTTCTAGGCATCCCATTTACTCCATGCCTACAAGTGGCACACAATGTGTTCATTTGTTCACTTCTAGGCATCCCATTTACTCCATGCCTACAAGTGGCACACAATGTGTTCATTTGTTCACTTCTAGGCATCCCATTTACTCCATGCCTATAAGTGGCCCAACAATGTGTTCATTTGTTCACTTCTAGGCATCCCATTTACTCCATGCCTACAAGTGGCCCACAATGTGTTCATTTGTTCACTTCTAATCATCCCTTTTATTCCATGCCTACAAGTGGCCAACAATGTGTTCATTTTTCACTTCTAATCATCCCTTTTATTCCATGCCTACAAGTGGCCAACAATGTGTTCATTTGTTCACTTCTAGGCATCCCTTTTATTCCATGCCTACAAGTGGCCAACAATGTGTTCATTTGTTCACTTCTAGGCACCCCATTTACTCCATGCCTACAAGTGGCCCACAATGTGTTCATTTGTTCACTTCTAGGCATCCCATTTACTCCATGCCTACAAGTGGCCCACAATGTGTTCATTTGTTCACTTCTAGGCATCCCATTTACTCCATGCCTACAAGTGGCCCACAATGTGTTCATTTGTTCACTTCTAGGCATCCCATTTACTCCATGCCTACAAGTGGCCCACAATGTGTTCATTTGTTCACTTCTAGGCATCCCATTTACTCCATGCCTACAAGTGGCCAACAATGTGTTCATTTGTTCACTTCTAATCATCCCTTTTATTCCATGCCTACAAGTGGCCAACAATGTGTTCATTTTTCACTTCTAATCATCCCTTTTATTCCATGCCTACAAGTGGCCAACAATGTGTTCATTTGTTCACTTCTAGGCATCCCTTTTATTCCATGCCTACAAGTGGCCAACAATGTGTTCATTTTTTCACTTCTAGGCATCCCTTTTATTCCATGCCTACAAGTGGCCAACAATGTGTTCATTTTTCACTTCTAATCATCCCTTTTATTCCATGCCTACAAGTGGCCAACAATGTGTTCATTTGTTCACTTCTAGGCATCCCTTTTATTCCATGCCTACAAGTGGCCCACAATGTGTTCATTTGTTCACTTCTAGGCATCCCTTTTATTCCATGCCTACAAGTGGCCAACAATGTGTTCATTTTTCACTTCTAATCATCCCTTTTATTCCATGCCTACAAGTGGCCAACAATGTGTTCATTTGTTCACTTCTAGGCATCCCTTTTATTCCATGCCTACAAGTGGCCAACAATGTGTTCATTTGTTCACTTCTAGCCATCCCATTTACTCCATGCCTACAAGTGGCCCACAAATTGTTCATTTGTTCACTTCTAATCATCCCTTTTATTCCATGCCTACAAGTGGCCAACAATGTGTTCATTTTTCACTTCTAATCATCCCTTTTATTCCATGCCTACAAGTGGCCAACAATGTGTTCATTTGTTCACTTCTAGGCATCCCTTTTACTCCATGCCTACAAGTGGCCAACAATGTGTTCATTTTTCACTTCTAGGCATCCCTTTTACTCCATGCCTACAAGTGGCCAACAATGTGTTCATTTTTCACTTCTAGGCATCCCTTTTACTCCATGCCTACAAGTGGCCCACAATGTGTTCATTTTTCACTTCTAGGCATTCCTCCCCTCCCCCTGTTCGCATCGTACATTAATTTACACTTTTCTAACAGGTTTTTTTTTGCATCCTTGACTACAGAAGTACGGTCCTTTGGGGGTACCTCATCACTCATCAAGGTTCATTGTTACAGTGGCTTATGAATATTCTTAACAGATTATTTTTGCATATTGATGTCTGCGCTAGATGGCAAAATATGTAGGTCGCAGCTGGGTCTGCGTATCCATTTGAAATACTACAGTCCTCATTAATCAGTGTGCTATTTATTTTTATTGAAGTCTATATAGTGTAGTGCAATTATATTTTCTACTTTTTTTTTTTTTATTAACAAAGTAGATGCATTTTGCCTTTTGCGGCTGTAAAACTAAACAAGTAGTAAGTTATTTATTTCATAAGGATTAAACTGTGACACAATGTCTTTATTTACCTGTAGTCTAGACAGCTACATAGGCTGGAGAACAGAAGATGTACATCAACTCGTATGTTTAGCTTGCCGCTTTAAGGTTCAGTGGACATTAGTGCCTGGTTTAATTAGTCAAGAAATAGAACTACGTGTGTGCTTTTCTCCGTGTGTGTGTGTGTGTATACATTTTTGTGTGAGCGTTCCTTGATAGTTTTGGTGTCTGTTGGACTTGGTAAAAATACTCCCCCCCCCCAACCTTTCTGAACGCGTTGTTATGCTACGCGTATCTGCACACCCCTTTCATTAAAGTCACGCGCCCTCCCTCTGCAGATGTAGACCTGATGATGTGTTTACAATGTTTGTAAACATTGAGTGCAATGTTGAGAGACACGCTGCTAGACTACTGCCAGGCTACTAGTACTTGGGTTGCTACATTCAAAGCGTGCTTAGCATCGTTGGCCTGACTAGTATTGTGAACAGATTTCTTTTTTACAATGTTGTATGGGTGGTAGTTTTTTTTTTATTAATTAAAATATCATTGTGTTTGTTACTGGACGTTGTTTGACACCTCCTGTTCATAAATTAGTCTTTTGTTAATTTCAATCCATAATTCGATAACTGGATGTAGGCTTAGCTAGTCTTACGAAATTAATCTTCTTTTTTGAAGAAACGTCTGTAATATAGATCTATAAGATAAGAAGATAAGATGAAACACTTCTCCTTTCTTTAAAAAAAACAAAAAAAAACTATTCACTTTATATCAATATATTTTGTGTCTCAATTAATGGTTCTCTTAAGTAACTTAAAATTAGGAGTGTTACAGTAATTAGTGTCATCAACAGTGAGACTAATTGCACACGAGTATAGCGATGAGCAACACAAAGCTTTATCATTTTAGTGTACCTCACCTATTATAGTGTGGTCCGCAATTTATTATCAAGGTAGCCAGTGCACTCATGGGCGTAACTGACCTTTCTTCGCTATGCGAAAGACGCGCGAAGTCTAACGTGTTATATATATAACTGCTTAAAAATTAGTTATTTATAAGTCACATACACATTTTCCTGAGAATTTGATTAGCTAAGCCTCTGTACTCTCTTATATGAGATACTGTTTTAACCCTACTGCTATTCCCCCTGAGATGGAATACTAAACAGTTGCTGCGCAAGTTCAACAATGAGATTAAAGAAAAGAAAATGCCCACCCCCCTGTTCGTTATCTCCTGCTCCCAGCCCCCCAAAAATATTTGTTTGCATTTCTTTTAGTGTTTTTATATTTAGTTTCTTGAAATCGCCATACTCATGCAAAACAAAAGACCCAACAGAAGTGTCTTTATATATTGTATGCAACATTTCGATCAAACTTGTGAAAGAAAGGTAGCCTATGTATTATTCGGTATCTGGGGGGTTTCAAGTTACATTTTAAACACTGCAATCTCTGTTTTGGTTTAGCTTTCGATTTTTAAGATCCGGTTTACATAAGTTCAGTAATGAAATACAGTGACGTAAAAAAAAAGAAAAGAAAACGATATAGAGAAATATGGGGGAGGGAGGGGGGATAATGAAGGAAGCTAAAGAAAAAAAAAACATAAGAAAATAAGAAGATGAAGATTGGGAGAGAGTTTGAAATGACTAGAAGAACTAAACTTTTACTAAACAATGTCAAGGACGCTATGCCGACACATCACTGTAACCAATGAAATAATAGGCCTAAACATTAATTTCTGCTACAAGCGTAAAAACTTAGAAATATAATTTCCCACTGCTTAAACGTGCACGGAATTATCAGCTACCTTTTAAAATACATGGATCTAGCTTGTTTTTACCAGAAGCACCAAAATACATAGATCTAGCTTGTTTTTACCAGAGGCACCAAAATACATAGATCTATCTCGTTTTTACAAGAAGCACCAAAATAGCTAGCTATGCATAATAGATTGACATATGATACTGTTTTTCTAAATAATGAGCGTCACCAATAAAGACCATTCTCTCCCAATTAAAAAAAACACAAACTTTGGCGTAGGTTAAAGGTCGTTATATCTAAGGCTTGTAGGTCTACACTATGTCGATTAGCAGAATCATCAACAGAATCTTCCATTCAGGGAAAGTCAACCACAAAACAAATTCTCTACATGCGCACCGCGTTATAGCAGGGATTGTGGCAGTGTTTAGGGTACTTGATGATAAGGTTAGGGATGGCAGGGAGGCAGGCACACGGCGACGACTGCCAGGATGGTGTCAAAGTGAGTAGAGCCTGAAGAAGTCACACCCTGAGGCAGGTCCTGGGGATTGGGGGAAGAATAAAACAACTTGTAGAGGAGGTAAAGGGAGAGAATGAAAGAAAGGTGTGAAAAGAATGCCTCGCATTTACCTCTCCTTGACTCTTGTGTGTATGTGTATCTCCAGTCTGTGTGTATGGATGTTTGTTTATGTAGATAGGAAAAAGAAAAAGGTCGATATATCTACAAGGGCGCCACCAGGAGGCTTTGTTGATTTTGTCAGCATAACTTGTTAGTTACGTCATTGCCACAGGAATATACAAAGCATTGGTTATTTTAATCTAACAGAACAGTTCTTTTTTGGTTTGTGTAGAATATTTTGTACTTTGTTGCTTAAAGGTTTATTCCTTTAATCTAATTGTGCAGTGTATTAGTTCTTTTAATCTAACTGTGCAGTGTATTGGTTCCTTTAATCTAACTGTGCAGTGTATTGGTTCCTTTTATCTAACTGTGCAGTGTATTGGTTCCTTTAATCTAGCTGTGCAGTGTATTGGTTCCTTTAATCTAACTGTGCAGTGTATTGGTTCCTTTTATCTAACTGTGCAGTTTATTGGTTCCTTTAATCTAACTGTGCAGTGTATTGGTTCCTTTATAACTGTGATTTGTATTGGTTCTTTTATAACTGTTAAGTTTATTGGTTCCTTTAATCTAACTGTGCAGTGTATTGGTTCCTTTAATCTAATAATATTGCTTATATGTACTGTGCATTTGTTCGTTTTGTTAATTAATTAATCTTTCAAGATTATTGACCAGTAATGAGAGACAGTCAACTCCTCTATATATTAACTCATCTTTACAACTTGATTTGAAAGGTCGAGAGTAGAAGAAAGTAATTAATGGAATTTAGGTCTATGCATTTCTATGCAGATTTTTTGTTTCGTCCCTACAATGTGAGGTATTTTTTCCCCACACAAATAATGAATTATTTTCCCCCCAAATGTATTTCTATCATATGAACATCTTCAAATGTTTGTCATCTATTTTTGTTTCCTTCTGTTGTCTTTTTTTCGCCGTTACATTCTCGATGGCCAGTTGCAAAACTTTGTATTTAACAAGTTAAAAGAACAAAATCAGAATTGATATTTAAAAAAAAAAAGGTGTTCCAGTTACCTTTTACCTTTGTTTAGGTACGGCCCAGGTGTGGACGATGAAAGCACACGTGTAATAAAGTTGTCTCAAAACATTAGTGAGACTTGTATTGTTCCCTGAGCTATTTGAGCGCAAATGTCAACGGAACCTGAAACGTGGGATAGAAAATAGGATTTTTTTTTAAATGGGCGTGAACACATGAGGAGCTCACTCTGAAGTGAGAATTGTTCTTTCCATCAATCTCGCGGGATAACAATAATTACATTTTGATAAGCTTTTGTTTTATTTGAGATTTACACTCAGTCTATATAATCAAGTTACAAAACAATGAATGAAGAGGAAGTAAGAAAAATCGTCTGCCTTTAGTTGTTTTTATAATTATATAGGTTTATATAGGTTTGTGATGTATGTTGCTAATCAAATGAAATTAACACAAGAGTTATCTATCGTGATTGCTTTTGGCGTCTGGTGTGCTCCGGAAGTCACGAAGTTTGACTAGAGTAAACCATTAGTTAGTGGCCAGAATTGTCTTCAGGGGATCACCTTTCTGTTAAGTGATTACAGTAAGTCTTAATATGGAAGCCAACGGAATGTGCATTGTACGTGTCGATAGGGAAAATGAGTGTAGGCTACTAAGATTGATTACAGTAATTAGACAATAAACTATTTCGCTATGCGACCATGCGCTTCGATGTACCAGTTTTCTATTGTATTGGCAGTATAGCAAAAAAAAAAAAAATGTTTTTGCCACTGAGTTCTAAAATCCAAAAATGTTTGGTATCCATTAAACGCGAATAATCATGATTCTGTAACACACTGGTAGCGCCGGCCCTCTGCGTGCAGTAAACAATTATTGAGTCAAGTGGATGGAGTTTTAACACGAAGGATTCCAAAGGGCTAATAACTCTTACTAATTATCGCCCCTCTCCCATTTATATTTGATTTCAGAATATATTTGTATTAAGTGCAATCATGACCTCTTGCTGACACTGTTACAGTTGTTGTTTATTAACAATTACCATTTTGTCCCCCATTCACGTATCATATTTATCTCAGAATTCCTGTGATGCTTCACTGACTTTCATGTGTCTCTTTGTCTTGTTCTCTATTGTATAACGCAAGGGTTCTTACATTTTTACTTCACGTCCAGGTCTGAAAATTTACTTTCGTAAAAGAAAATTGTTTAAAGATTGCAACCTTGTTTACCTTGAAATATTTTATTTCCTTTTTTTGGGGTATATGATATATGAACCGTTCAGCAGACATTGGCCTAAAATGTTGAAAAGCCTGGCCTTTATTCTGCTGTTTTTTTGCAGTTAAGCCATCAATCGAATTCAGTTAAACTTACTTACAAATTGCAGAAAAAAATAATTTCTAATCATCTTTATTGAACATGTGTTCATGTATTCAAGGCTGTCAAAATAAATCTTACTCAGAGCTGCTCTTATTCTTTTTGTTTCTATTGTATTTCCCTGGCATAATGCAAGTATGTTGAAATCGTTTTCTTTGTTCAAAGCCCATTAGACAAAAAAAATAAATCTCTCCATTGACTCACATAGAGGCTTTTTTTCACATAGTACAACTTTAAGTACATGAACTTTTTGAAGAACTTCTGTGATGTTTTTGAGAAATATGATGCCTCTTAGAGCCCTGTGGTTGTACAGCCTTTCATTTACGGACATGTTTCTGTCTTGTTGATCCGTTTCTCCTTTGTAAGGCTTTGTCCTATTATGGGCTTGCTCGTGTCACGTGACCCGTCATGTGATCGACACTAAACTTGCTGTACTTTTGTAAATGTCCTTAGCATGTCCCGTAGTTTAATGAAAAGATCAAGTTTATCTGGATGTAACAATCATTGTAGGTAATGTAAGGTACATCTAGCTCTTTATTTTAAAGAGAAAAAATAAGACACAAATTTGTTTGTGAATATATGACAAGTTTTGCTATTTTAAAATGCGACTGATAAAGAGTCGAGAACCACGGCAGAAATGTGACCCAGCATTAGAAATAGGGAGAACCACTGCAGAAAAGCGACGCATTCTTTCTATCTGGGTCATTACAAAAGGGGAGAACCATCCCAGAAATTCGACGCATTCTTTCTGTCTAGGCCAGCATTAATGTCGATCATATTAAAGACATGTAGGATATAGAATCTACCATTTAGATGGGAAGCAAACAAAGTCGCTCTATTGTTTGTTTATTGGTTATGAATCGTAGCACGAATGAGATGATGTCAACTGAGCAGTCAACCGTGTTATTACTTATCAGCTGCTGACGCTGTGTTTATCTCCCCCCCACCCCCTAAACTGTACCCCCCAAAAAAATCTTCTCGCACGCCACAATGCCGTCGTTCAGGGCTTGTTAACTGGTACTAGATCTAAACCGGCTTACTGAATATTAACCCTTATCAAAACACAATTTTGGCTGGAGTATGCTTCTGGAAAGGATCATCTCTCGACACATAAAGTATTTCAGAGTGCAGACAGATTTATATACTTAACGTAGAGAGGCAACAATCCCAGACAATCCCAGACCGCACCATTAAGAAAACTATGCAGGCGTTAAAAAAATATTTAAAAGAATGGAGGGGAAAGGGGGGGGGGGCTTGTTGCGAAACATTACATCTGTTCATGAGCTTCTAATTGTCAAGTGTCGGTGGATTGAAGACAATAAACCGAAATGGTAGAAAGACGTTGCTTCCAGTAAGAAAAGTAATTCCTACTGTCTTGGTCAGTCAGTGTACTGTTTCATTGGCAACGTTTCAGGCGCAGTCTTGAATTGTGTGCTGGTCTAAACTACAGAAGTGGACATTCTAAATTTTCTAGTCAGATTACATACAATCAGATTAACAAGGAAAATATATTTTTAAAATACTTTTAAAAAAGGCTTACAGTATATTGAATGAAATTAAATCAATTTTTTTAAAATCAGTCATGCTAGCCACTTTGCTGTAAAAGTATTTATAAAATTGTCTATTATTTATAAAAATGTTTAGCCAATGACATAGTTCTCTTCGCAAGGCTTATCTCTCCTTACCTAAGCACATTTCTATTTTAAACGGATTAATAAATTACAACTAATTATTAATTTTTTAAAATTGATTCGTGTACTGTCATCGACATTCAATCATTGTGCAAAGTTTCACCTTGATCCGAGAAAGGGAAGTGGGAGGTATAACGTGTTTACAAGATTCCACCCAGAAAGAGTTGATAGTAAGATTTGTAAAAAAAAGAGTTTGTAATATAATACAAACACATCAAACAAAAGGTTTATACAATTGTGAGTTCTCTTGTTGAATGCTTCACTTGTATTTACCAAAACTAAATCAGCAATTTTTTTGTTCAAATACCATTTTATGATTGACGTCTAAGCATCACCACATATCACATTTAATCTTTTATGAAAGTGTCCCATATTTCTTGTTGAGGTACAAAACTTTGAAGGTACTACACCATCAGAGATGTACAAAAATGTACACTATACATTTGCAAGCGGAAGTGTATGGAAGTCTGAAGGTCTTACCCTAATAACACATATCTTCACACGTGATACTCCTCTCTATGACGTGTTCACATCACGCTTCGCTAGTTTTTCATTTTGCGTTGCTAATTCAGTTCATCGCCGACAATTTCTTGCCAACTTTTTTGTTTTCTAAAAAAAAAAAAGTAATAAAGCTAGGAAGAATTTTTATTGACACCGCTTTTATGAAATGTCTACATTATAGGACATTGTCTTACTGTAAAACCTTTCTAAGCTTACTTATCTTTTCTTGTTGTTTTTTTACTCTACGTAAGTTTTATTTTTTTAAATGAGAAAACTGATGCCACTTTTGTTTGTTTTTTACACTATCTCTATTCAGGTCACACATTCATGGAAACTGTATCCGCCTGGGTTGGGTTTTGGACACGTTTCTTGAAAACAGCTCTAACAATTTACCTAGAAATTTGATCTGATCGATATGTTTGGGAAATGAACCACTAGCTCGTTGGACACACTGGGAAAAACTTGCCCGTTATAATTTTTCAAAAGTATAAAAACAAAGAATTTAAATTTAGATAGAGGACTAGAAACTATCATCCTCTTAGCAGACGTGAATTAGGTGACTGAAAGTCTGTGCAAATCTAGAAATATATAGTCATTCTATATCGGGTGTTCCAATACCAACACAGTTAGGGAGCTGGCTTCATGGGTCCGAACCCTGTCCATCACCATCCCCCCCCCCCCCCCATGTAATAGTCTTTAATTCTGAAGGGAAAAACAACAACATCTAAAACATGCAATACTCTCTACAAAAGCACAAGTGTAGTAAGATTGATATGTTAATTATAGTATCAACCTTTTTGTTTTTACATTATTAGATTTAATAGTCTGCTGTTACTTGAGTCCCTGGATTAGTCAGTTGTTGTTTTTGTATGTTAACTTTTCTCTCAGTATGCACATAGTGTGGATGCACGGGTGACCTGAATGCAGGCAATCAACAGTGTCATTGATGTCATACACCACATGCTGGGATCAAGACGCCACCCCCTCCCCTCTTTTGTAATAGAGTTATTGGAATGAAGGAAGATAGAGCGGGAACAATTAGGGAGGAAAGGGTTAACTGAAAACTTGTGTAAACTCTCTGATACAAGCTACACGACAGATTTTTCTTTAAGACATTGTCAATTCTGCTACTATTTTTTTGCGACATGTTTAAAATAATTAATGTATGTTACCACACTTTAGTTTGCACACCAGACACACCAAAAAGCTATCTATTTATAGTTATCCCGATATTGATGAAAATTGTCAATACCAATTCGACAGTAATTGTAGCTATTTAATTTCATATTCAAGTTTGTTTTTGCAAAAAAACAAACAAAAATCTCCGCTCGTGTCACGTGTCTATGTCACGTGTCTATATGTTGGAAAGCATGAATGACAGTGAATGGGAGCAAGTAGCCAGGAAGTAAATCTAATTTTTTTTTTATACACACGTCGCCGCATCGCGTGGAAATGTGCCTAGTTGTGTACCTTCAGACTGATCCACGCTTGGTGAACATTATTTATTGAGTTGGATCAGTCGTGTGGTAGTGGTCTGTTTGTTGCTTCTACATCTTTCTCCTCTGAATCAATGTCAGTCATTTTGTAGCTTCCCTTTCACAAGATACTGTCACATGACCCCTGACCCCTCAACTTAGAATAGTATTTGTGTCGGCTATGAAGTTTGTATATTTTATTCTTCATATGAACATCCGTTTTCCTGGAAGGGTTTACTTCTTGATTCCAGATCTACATTTCTGAATAGGGTCAAAGCCGAAATTTTGTTGTTTCCCCCCCCCCCCCCCCTACAAACTAAGGCGTTTACTTTTTTGGATTGTGCATGGATTGAGTTATCTTCTGGGTATTTTAGTCTTAGTCTTTTGTGTATTTTGTGGTTGTTCGTGTTATTTTGATGTTATGGTATTTTTTTGTTACAAAGCTTATGTCAACTCACTCTGTCTATCTGGTAAAAAGTTTGTACACGTTATTTCTTCCGCATCCACATCTCGGATCAAGCTGAAATTTTGCATAATTCTATCTTTTATCTGACAACACAAGAATCAACATTAAAAAAAAAATTAACCAATTAATTAATTAAGTATTGGTAATTAGTTATTTTCTTTGGTATCTTGAACAAGGGAAAGAGATCGTACTTGACAGATGTTTTGACAGATATAAGATGAATTAGTGCCCTTGAGGACTCTTGATCTCTTAGTCAACATGTTTAATGCATTTAAAAAAAAAACGATCATGTAAACATTCACAAAGATACCAACTTCTTCCCCCCCCCCCTTTCCCAACTGGTCCAGACAAGCTAAAGGCTTAACAAAAACAATTGGTATATTTCTAATCGCACAGATTTGTTATATCTACGTTGGTCGTATGTATAATTATAAGACTGATTTAAACTAATAGATACAATTACTTTTAATATAAGCTGTATATTTTTTAAAGTGTATATTTTTTCCTATACATTTTTCTTGTTTTTTTTTTTTTTAGGTTGAACTGAATTCAATTTATGTTAAAACTAAAAGCACACACATTTATAATCGATTTATTGAATGTCTCCCAAAACCTTGTATTTTATTTGTATTTTTTAGAAACAAATTTGTGTTCGCCTATGCCAAAATAACTTCATTAAAAAGCTAAACATAGCATTATTCGAAATTCAAAGCATAATGGAAAGAGAGAAAAAACATCAATAGTGTAAATGCACGTATAGAGATGTGGCGTTCATATAGTGTGACGTGTATTACTATTACACACATGAGGCTGCTTACTATTAGTGTGTCGCGAATGCGTAGAATGCTGGGTTCGTGCTTCCTGGAGTACTCTTGACACGTGACAAACATAGATACTACAAATTGACTTAAGTCCGTTTCAGCAGACAAATATAAAGTTTATTTGCTAACAATAATAATAATACTGCACTCCTTGTTAGTTACACAAGTCAAGAAACAATCCTACCCGCATAACAGCGGTATCAAATATATGCAATACGTTAAGCTCCCCAGAGTAGATTACAAATAACGTCCGCATCTCAGCGGGTAACACTGTACAGAATAATACAGAATAACTACTAGAAATACATGACTCAAAAGACCACTGGCATCAACTGCCCAAGAGTTACTACATAACTGAAGTTACTACTCGACTTTTCTAAGTCTCTTCTGTCCGTCCCTGACCAAAAATACTACTTGACTGCCCGGTCCAAATGATACCACTTGACTGAACTAAAAGTCAACTTTATTCATTCTACTTCCTGTTCTCTACATCAGGAATTCCACGTGTCTTTTAACCTCTTAACATGACGTGAACATTAAATCAGGCAATGTCAACTGAGACTGAGACAAATAGTTACAACAGGTGGCTGAGCGGTAAAATACTTGGCTTCCGAACCGGTGTCCCGGGTTCGAATCCTGATGAAGACTGTGATTTTTTTTATTTCCCGATATTTGGGGGCCTCTGAGTCCTCCCTTCTCTAATGGGTACCTGACATTATTTGGGGAAAAGTAAAGGCGGTTGTTCGATGTGCTGACCACGTGACACCCTAGTTAACCGTGGACCATAAAAAACAGATGACCTTTAGATCATCTGCCCTATAGATCGCATGCCCTGAAAGGGGAAACTTTACTAGCTACAACAGAGAGGAAGAAGTAAGGTATTGCTCACATGGTCATCTTCAGCCTCTAGTTCAAGACCAATGGAAAGCTATGGACAGTGAAAAAAACACGGGCCTCAGCTTTAGAAGAAAAGCGTACCATAGAAAAATCACCTAAGCAAAAGCCACCTTAACCTGCGATATATGTGGACGGGAGTGTCTCTCCATATTAGGTCTTTATAGTCATTTGAAAATGTGTCCTACGAGATGAAACATTGTCGTTAAGACTGAAGGAGGCCAACACTAGTTAAAGTTCTAACTGTAATAAAAAGAAGAAGAAGGAAATTGTTAAGACTGAATAGAAAGCACTTTATGAAATTCCAAAGTTGATTCTTTTTGAGTCCAAGTTCTCCAGACTATGTAAACCTTTATAAGTTCCTTTATTTTATGGTGATCATTTTATTGTTGTTGTTTTTTACTATTGACTTTTATTTAAAGTTATTTTCCGTGTATATTCTTATTGTCCCCTGCTCTTTCTACCCCTAACTATCTCCGTTCCAAATAAAAAGGTACCGGTCTTTACAAAGTCTTACCAAAACCCTAGGGGGGAAAAATGTGTTCCATGGTCTAATTACTGAGTCAGTTGTACAACTTTCTGTTATCTTTGAAATCTTTACAAATCTACCTGAAACTTTTGGGAGGGGGTGGGGTGGAAGACTGTTTAGAGATGTGTGAGGCTGTTCTTAGAGGGGGGATGTGTGTGGGATTGTTGTAGTGGGTGGGGGGGGGGTGTTGTCAGGGAACAGAATCTCCGGCTTTTGCTCTACAAGGCATTTCAAAGTAATTACATTTTCTATTTGCCACCTAGACATTTCAGATCCCAATCTAGACATCTACAGATCTCAATCTAGTCGCCAAAATGTATTCAAACATGAAGAGCCAACCACGTTTTCTCAATAGTTATACAAACATTAACGCAAGTCTAACACCAACACCACTGTCGAACAAAAAGTTAGAAAGTAGGTATAAATTGTTTTATACACACAAGATTTCAAGTTTCTTTCATTAACAATCTTGTTGATTTTTTTTTCTTTCACTTTGAGAATCTCCGAAAGTCTAAATTGTAGCTTTTTAAAAAATATATATTTTGATGGAAGGGATTTTTCTTCAACTTTTCTTCTAAAACCAGAATTTTGTAAAATTTTTAAACACTTTTCAATATGATATGCTGATATAGTCTTACTTTTTTTCTTTTGACACCATTATGTTGTTAACTGTCATGGACTTGTAGCACTAAACTGCTGGTAGACAACTAAGGATATTAGGATATTATATCTTATAATTATAAAACTTGAAATAACTTGAATAACTTCTTTGTGAACAATATTATATATTACTTTTATTACAATGTAGACAAAATCAACCTGAGATGAAATTAAATAAACGTAGAAGACTTTAGTAATAATACAAAATAGTATTTATAACAAAATCTAACTCACTACAAAAACACATGTCTTTTCTCGAGTCGTCTGTCCTATCTAAGACCGCTGACGACACTGCCGCCGCTTATCTTCCATCATTCACAACCAATCGCTGACCTCTTCCCACAGAAACGCACACACACACACTCCATAACTTTTTGTCTCTCGTTTAATTAAAACAACAGTGAAATTGAATGACATGGAATTATTTTTTTTTTTGTTATTTACTGGTACGAGTAAAAGACTCTGTTATGGTCTGTATGGATCTGAATATTTGTGAACGTTTTTGATTTGTTTTTCTCCAGGGATCACTAGGTCATGCCTGCACGGCAGGGCTTGTGCTGGTGTCTCGGGGGTAGCCCCCGGCCCCCAGAAATAAAGCATGGGCTGGACATCGCCGCCCCGCTGCAGCCAGTGCTGCTGGACATACCGATGCCGACGGACGAAGCCGAGCTGAACACACGATTTGAGGAGCTAGTGGTGAGTAGAAAACTGAAACTGAATATTTTGTTGTTTTGTTAATTATTTATGCATGGCCTGCAGTACCAAAAAAAAAAAAAAGAAAAAAAAAAGAAAAGCTCTCCTGTAATAATGACCTACTTTTGTCACGGAGCGGGACTCTTATAATATATAATCCCATAGAGATGAATGCCTGGACATTAGCTATAGTCGGAACGATGTCGCCCACACAGCAGTCCCCCCACTCCCATCTCCACGAAACTGATGTTTCCAAAGAAACGGTAAGTGCCAATACAGTTTGGGGTCAGTGGAGCTGCAAGATGCCTAAGGGTCGCCGGCTTCTGATTTTTCTCCAGGGTTACTTCCCGAAGCCTTTATGTTTACGTATAACTGCAAGACAGTATATGTTTGAATTCGGTTTTCACAGACAGGGAATGGGGCAAAGCCTCTAAACCAGTAAGCTTCGGGTAGAAGGAGCTTGTAAACCTTGCCTGGCTCTACCCACCTAGTTAAAGGAAAACTTGAGTTCCAACCTCTTTTCTCCTATATCAGAACCAGTAAGTCTTCTCTGACTTGAAAACATTCACTCTCTTTCGGATTTCTAAATTAAAAAAAATAATTCGGGATATATTCTCTAATTCACGGTAACATTTGGATGTTTATATGTTCTTGCATTACAAAAACATCTTCTGTTTACTTTACCCGTTTTGAGCACAGTCAGCCATTGACCATTGGTCACATTGTCACTGTTCGTCCTGATTCCTAATTACTTCCGCGTGATATGTGGTTTTTCTTGTTTTAAAGTTCAATAATGTCACATTTTATTTTGCATAAATAATTTTAGAACTATTTGAAAGGAACAGTCATAGACTTATATATACTATGTGTAGACTAGACATGGAGATGATTTAAATCTACAAAAAATGTCGTGAAAATTTTTTAGAAAGTTGGATCAAGGCGTTGTTTTGTAAAGTAGTTAGAAGTAGAGATTTTTTTTCAGCCCTAACCTATGTAAGATATTATTTAACTCTCGTCTCATAATTATTATTTTGCAATTTTTAGATACATAATCTAGAAAGATCTAGTTAATCAATCTATTTAAATGTACATAAGATGATTTAAATCAACATGAATTATTTCGATCTAGGATTTTTGAAACCTTATCTCAATGGAAACAAACTGGAAATGGATTTGTTTCATATATTTGCGTAAATATCCGATAAGTGATTTTGCATTATTTCTAAACTTTGAAAACAAAAGATCATTAATTTTTAAAGACAGCAATGGATTGGGGCGACTCCCCTTAGAGTCTGAAAAAAGAGTTTACATGCATAAAAATCTATCTATGTATAGGTCTGTGAATCGATCAGTCGCGGATAAGAATTTATTTCCGGTTTCCAGTCTAGATATAATATAGAAGTCTATGGGAACAGTTTTGTTTTTCTGCATCATCCTGTAAGCGTTTTTGGATTCCAATTTTTAAAAAATACGTTACTTTAGTGTAAAAAAAAATATTGAGCAATTAAAAAAAAAAAAAAAAAAAAAACAATTCCCTTCTAATGTCTAGTTTACGTGTCGATAAGCTACTCCCCCCTACTAAATTTCCTTCACTCCTCACTTCCCCCCATTCCCTCCAGACTTAGAAAGCTTTGATCCCGATTCATTTAAATGTGGGGGTTTTAACAACTTACTTCCCTGTTAAATCTTCGTTAATGCTCTGTAGTCGTTCTCTTCATTTCCTGAAATAGGTTTCTCATAGAGTCATGGCGTCAGTTTTTAGTGAGCCAATAACTAGCACGTGTATGTGCACGTGATCCCCCCTGTACTCTTACTAGATTACCCACAAGTCTTTAATGCTGACAGCGTGTTTTACTTTCTGCTTAATTTCTTGTGTATTTGAAAGGCTGAGCTTGGACTTGACAAGACACACAGGGATGCGCTGTACGGCCTACCCGCGGAGAAGAAATGGCAGATTTACTGTAGCAAGAAGATGGTAAGTCTTGCACTGGTCCACAACACCTAAACCTTGCTCCATTCCTTAACACGAGAGGTTCTCAATCTGTGGTGTAGCATGAACAAACTGAGAGTAGTGAACTAGAGTCAATGTTGTCTTACTCATCGTTAAACATTTACCCTTGTTTTTTTTTTTAGAATTAAATTAATAACTATAATAATCTTTATGATCCGTGAGGAAATTTATTTTACAATTGTGCATTGCATTATTTTAAATTACATAACTTATCTTTACTTCCGGTATTCAGTACACCGGATGCATTAAAGGGTTACCTTTCCCTTGTTGTGAAAATCCCTCATAAAGTTTGCCTGGGGTCAATTTTGTCTAAGTAGCTAGCCATTGGTGGCGCATGAATACTGAATCGCCTAACGAGAAAGGGAGAGAGGTATTAGAAGGTGGGTTTTTTTTTTTGGGGGGGGGGGAATCAGCTTAAAATAGTCACCTTTAATGGACAAAACAACCTTCTTTAGTCTGCGGCGCAATGACATAACACATGTGTGTGGTTGGAGAACTTAGGCTGTGCATAGAATTATAAGAAAAGAACACGTGTGTACTCGTTAAAGCTGTTGGGGTGGGGGGGAACTTAGAAAATACGAATACATTAATTAGGTTATTAGTGTACAGCCATGTTAGGCTTCTGAATTTAATTCCACTTACCTCGCTACATTTTAAAACTTTCACCTGCTATTTGTTTTTTAATATTTTAGCTAGAAGTCCTCTTAAAGTGTGTTCAATGTTTTGACATTTCTGAGACTTGCAGCATTTTGTCTTTGGTGCTATGAATCTATTTATCATCTCTTTTTACTTGTCTTGGTTCTATATGTCGATGCGGAATGATGAGCATTTGTTTATTTTCTGGCTGAGATGTCAATTTCATTTGATGTTACTTTAGTCAAGTTTTGCAGATAGTATTAAAATGAGAATGCCGATGATGTTGTATGAACTGGTTAATCAAACACTTCTCTTATTAACAATAGGATGTGCTTCTAAATTAAAAATACAATTCTGAAGCCTCCAATGTATATGAAAACTTACAATAGTTAACAAGAAAAATAAAAGCCTATATAAAGGAAAGAACTTCGCACTTACAACTATATCTCTCAATAATGTAGATGTCATTTCCCTTATTCGATATAAAAAAATAATTACTTATAAATATTGACTAATGTGTTTTTTTTTTAAATTTATTTTCTGTTAGGTACAATACATAATCGTTTAAAAGTTTTAGTTGACCCGAGAATGGTGTGCGAGAAATGAGGTGTTAGATTATTAGAGGGGACGCAACCCTACATATTTAGCCGTAGCTGTAATTAATTGACGAATTGTTTTTTTTTTATTGATTCATGTCTTGTCTATGCCTATTAATAATTGTGCAAAGCTTCAACTTGATCTGAGAATGTGTGTGAAAAAATAACGTGTACAAAATTTTTACCAGACATACATACAAAGAAACAGACAGACAGATTGATTTGTTATAAGCTTTGTTAAAAATAAAGTCCTCCCATCCAACATTGTAGTACCAGCCAACTGAAAGGTTGAAGGCATCACTTCCTAAGTAATTTCATCCAACTTAACCTTTAGAACAATGGAAGTCTGGCCACAGTAACAATGACTTCTTATGCAAGTAAATAAAAGGTTAATTTCCTTCATTTTCTTATGTTAAATTATCGTGACTGGAAATGGAAACGAAAAAAAAAAACAGCTGAAATAAAATCTCGATCGATAGAATTGTAATTGAGAGCATCTTAAAACTGAAACAAAAAAATCTGGACAATATTTGTAATTTTAATGCGTATAGATTTATGACCATAAAGAAAGAAAAATCTATTAATTGTTACCAAGAAGTCTTTTATTTTTAGAAAATCTATTTTTTTAATAGGAGAAAACTATTTTCTCGAATGAAGAGTTGATAAATGTGTTAATTTTTAACACCATTGTTTATAGTTACTAAGGAATGGACGTGACGTAATAATAGAATCTACTGACGGGCATGATGGCACTAAGGAATTTGTACAAGACATTTAGTGTTCAGAGAATGAACTCACTTATTTAGCATTCTTATCTTGCGGTACAATAGTGCTGAAATGTATTGGAAGAAGATAAACTATCACAGTGAAGGAGGAGATACACAGGCCAGTGCAGTGTGGTATCATATAAAGCCGTGTAGTGATGCTAAGCAGAAAAGGAACTGGTGAAATAAAGACAAGCAGATATCTAGATCAGACTGTACTGTCACTGAAGTGAACGATTTGTGTAGACTACGTATAGGGAAGACTATTTTCACACGTGTAGAGCAACATTTTTCTAGTTATTCTCACAACAATATGGTGAATAGTGGATCTGCAGCCTCCTGGTCATTAATTTAATGCAATACTTTCCAAGTCTTATTTTTACAAAAGTTTTGCGAATTATTTTTTTTTTAAATTTGGATTGAATTAGTCTAGAAAAACCTTTCTCTAATTTTTTCTGACTCACCCCTCCCCCTCTCTCCCTCTTTTATAATGGGTAGAAAAAGTTGGTACTCATCTTAATAAACTCAACTTTGTTATATTCTCCGTCTTCCATCTCTCTCTCTCTCTTTCTCTCTCTTTCTCTCCCTTATCCTTCCCCACCTATCTCCTCACACACATATTCTCTTTCTGTCTTTACCCCCCCCCTCTCTCTCCTCTTGTTTCTTTCCCATTTCCTATTCTTCCCACCTCCCCCCTTTTCCTTATAGAATTGATCCTCTTGTTTTCTGAAGTAACGTCTGTAGTTTATAAGATAAGAGATCACTTCAAATAAATTAACAGGCATCAAAGAGAATAAAATGTATGACCAGTTTTTATTTTGTTTCGTAACATTTTCGAGCGTTTCTGTTAGCGAACCATTGAAAAACTGGTTTCTTTTTTTAATTGAGCTCGATACACTTGCTTAGCTGAAAGTTTGCCGTTGCTTATTGTATCAAAAATTGTGTATGCTAAACGAGAATTAAATAATTAACTAAATTCTGTAGGAAAACTCCCCCTTTTTTTTTAAATTGAAAAATATGGTCCAGTCTCTCTAGTAGACCAGATGTGGGGGGGGGGGGGGGGGAGAATTTGAAAATCACCCCTGTCCCCATTTGAAAGGGCTTCCCGAATGAGTGTTTGAAATTTGTTTTTTTTACATTAAATATTACACAAAATGCAGGGGCCTCCAAAGAGGTCAAGAGCCCCCCCCCGGGCCCCCAAATGATGGCTAATTCCTAGCTACGCCACTGGGAGGGGGAATCTGGGAGGTTTCTTTGATGCCTTTAGGCGAGTTTCGAACTCCAGGCCCCTTGATAGGTAGCCCCCCTCTTCCTTATCTTACTATCATTTAGAGCTCTAGATCTAATTTAAAATATCACGATTTATATTCATCTTTAATATTAGCAAACAATAATACCGTTAGCGAAACAAAACAAAATTTATGGGTCCTTCGAGTATTGGGGAGCTTTTAAAATTACTACCGGCAGTTTCATCTCAAACTTATTTGGAAAAATAAACAACGAGACAGCGAATGACGCCCGCGACATGGTGTAACTCTGAAACTGATAGTCACCTCTCTCTATATATATTAACGGCAACCTCTAGTAGAGCGTACTGACACAGGCGTTTAAATCATTTTGATTGGTCGTGTCAATACTCTAGTTGAAATAGAGGTAGCATCTAACCGACAGCTCGTGCCTAGGAAGCTATGCAAACAGAATCCTTTCATAATAGAACTGTAGATGACACGATTTGAAACTCTGGCTGCGCTAGCGTGAATCCAATACCTCCTTCTGCTCCAATTATTATTTAGTGTATGCTTTAAGCGGTTCTAACACTAGCCATAGCTACAGCTCATCTCGAATAGTTAAATTTGGGTTTTCCACTTGTCAGTATTTAATTTAGTTATTTCAAGAATTTTAGCTATTACTAAACTTTAAAAAAAAAGGTTTGATATTTAAATATTGTACTGGCGGTCTAGTTTGGATGTTTTGTTTCCCCAACTCAAAGCCGCTGATTTGAATCATAATATGGAAGTTTTATTCTTGATTGGATGACGTGCTCAGTCTATAAACCTAATTTGGGCATCTGCCTAGCTGGTCTTTGCCCACTTCTGACTATAGACGTTTGCAAACCCTGCTTTTTTGCTGTCAATCGCATTGACCTCTCCAGCTGACCTTTATTATCCACTAGAGACAAATAAAAGCTTAGTGTTCTCATTAAGCACTAGACTAAGATGCGAATCCTGGACTATCGTTTGGATAGCCGACGCACTACTGCCGAACCATTGGGTTCAGTGTCAGATTGACAGTAAGCTTGAAACGGAAGTCAGTGATTTCATTTCAATTGTAAAGCGAGAGCAAGCGGTGTTGGTGGCAGTTTTTTTTTTTTTAGGGGGGAGGTCAGTAAATCAACAGTGCCACTATTTGACTGGACATGTCACTATTTGGCTCAAAATGGCACAAGTTTGGCACAAATAATTCAAGTTTCGACATTGGTGTCACTTGAGGTGAGGCCTGGGGAAAAAAATCTTTTGAACGAGACTGTTAATCGTTTGTGTTTAAACTTAAAAACCCATTTTTATCGTTTATGTAAATATAAAAGTGATACTTTTAAAAAAATAGTAAATACAGCTCCACTTTATTTTGGTATTCATTTAATCTTTTGTTCCGTTGTTTCTTCGTAGAAGCTTTTACAATTAGTTTTACATGTTTCGGATGCCTCGTCAGATTGGAAGATACTCTAGACATCTTGGTCCAAACCTCCCGCAGGACTGGGGGGGGGGGGCAAGGTTCGAGCCCAGGACCACCGTATCAATTGAATGACAGTGCAGGCCACTACGCACAAATTGATAGCCTCTTTCTGTCATCCTTACCACTTATACTATTCAATCAATTTTTTTTCTCTAAAACACAATTAGATAGATCTGTGTCATGTTGTCTGTTCAACTAATTAAGTTTTACGGACACCATGTAGAATATTTGTGTTACACAAATAACAAACTGGTGTTTAAGAGGGAAGACATATTAGGAACTCCCTTTATTATGTAAACACAAGCGGTGTTGCACTGACGCGCTAGTGTGCCAATGTACATATAATACCACTATGTTACAGGCCTACATAGATTAGACCTGACCCATATTAATAGTTTAACTTTCAAATTATATACACTTAGATCTAGATCTGTGCCAAGTTATCAGTTTAACTAATACATAATTAGATCTAGCGATCTATGCTATTTTAACAGTTTAACTTTCAAATAAATATACACTTAGATCTAGATCTGTGCCTTGTTATCAGTTAAACTAATACATAAATTAGATCTAGATCTGTGCCATGTATCAGTTAAATTAATACATAATTAGATCTAGATCTGCGCCATGTTATCAGTTACTCTAATACATAATTAGATCTAGATAGATCTGTGCCATGTTATCAGTTAAACTAATACATAATTAGATCTAGATCTGTGCCATGTTATCAGTTAAACTAATTCATAATTAGATCTAGATCTGTGCCATGTTATCAGTTAAACTAATACATAATTAGATATAGATCTGTGCCATGTTATCAGTTAAACTAATACATAATTAGATCTAGATAGATCTGTGCCATGTTATCAGTTAAACTAATACATAATTAGATCTAGATAGATCTGTGCCATGTTATCAGTTTAACTAATACATTATTAGATCTAGATAGATCTGTGCCATGTTATCAGTTAAACTAATACATAATTAGATCTAGATAGATCTGTGCCATGTTATCAGTTTAACTAATACATAATTAGATCTAGATAGATCTGTGCCATGTTATCAGTTTAACTAATACATAATTAGATCTAGATAGATCTGTGCCATGTTATCAGTTTAACTAATACATAATTAGATCTAGATAGATCTGTGCCATGTTATCAGTTTAACGTTTCATACAAATTTGTTTTTTTCATTTTCAATACAATTTTTTTTCTTCATCGTTATATTTATACTTCGTTCACCCCCTAACCCTCATTTTGGTTCTTTCTTGCATTCGTTTTGATCCCCCCCCCCTTTCACCAAGACTCCATTTGCTGACCAAATTAGATCTACCTTTGTTTGCTGAAAGGGAAGTGTCTGCTTTGAAGTGTGACGTCAAAATAGTTGTTTGATTGACATCTCTCCCCCCCCTCTCTCTCTCTCACTCTCTCTCTCTCTCTCACTCTCTTTCACACACTCAAATCTTTCCCTCCCCTTGCACTGCCTGTCGTCAGTTTAACACACCCACCCCCCTCTCTCAGCTAACTCTCTAACGTTGTCCTTTTTAAAAATCGCAACCACTCGACAAATTGACTTCTGGCTCTGACCACACTGCATTTGTGTGACGTATATAAGGACTTATTCCACGGTAGCACTAGCTTCTTAAAACTAGATCCATTTACTACTGGAATAATTGTGACCACGTATATTCTCGACAATTTCACCAATATTTGTCCGAATAAAACAAGAAAACAGAAGTAGTTTACTTGTGAGCAGTCCTCGCTGGTCAGTCGCGCTCACACATTAATTAGCTAGCACACAAAACTCATACCGAAATTTCATTTACTTTGACGATTTTCGTGTTTCATCCAACTTTTGAATTATACGATTATAACTCTTGTTTAAAAAATGGTGTTGATGTTTTTGCATAAAATATGCACAGTTTATTTTTTTCTTCTACAAAAAAGTTGGTCTACTTTTCTAGAAGACCATATATAGCTTATTGCCTTTGACTTGTTTCAAACAAGTAACTGATTATATTAATTGTATTTTCTAAATTAAATTTAGAATCCTATACTCTTAAGCGAGCAATTCTTGTATATATTTATTTAATATCAGGTGACCGAGCCTCGCTCGGATGAATAATTTATTAAGGAAGGATATATACCCTAAGTCATTCTGGGAATATTGTTGTAATTACGAAAATGAACGGTCGAGTTAAGACTATCAATCCGAAGAGTTGCTTTTTCGTTCTGTCAGTTCTCAATGTAATTGTACATAGCGATTAGAATAGAAAGTCCCCCAACATTAGGTCTAAAGAAAATCACAGCTCACGTCTTAACGTTTTACATTGCTTCTTTCGAGTAAAACTATTGGGCTATTATAGGCCTGGAAGAAGGTCTTTGCAGTGTAACTTCTAAAATGGTTACTTTCTGACTTTTAATATTGCAATTAATATATTCATTTTGGCTATGAGACATGGACACTTTACAGAAAACAACTAAGACTTCTTGAGTGCTTTCACCAAAGATGCTTGCGCTCCATCATGAACATACGGTGGCAGGACCGCACTGCAAACAGCGATGTCCTTGCCAACGCCGGTATGGACAGTATAGAAGGACTTCCTATGGTCCGACAGTTGCACTGGGTAGAGCACGTATCCCGTATGGGAGACGAAAGTATGCCAAAGGCAGTCTTTTTTTGGTGAGGTAAAAGGTGGTCGTCGTAACAGAGGCGCCCCACGCAAACGCTTCAAAGACCAGCTTAGGCGTCAACTTTCCTTGGCTGACATAGAAGAGAGCACCTGGTTGTATGCGGCCTCCGAACGAGACAGCTGGGGGTCACGATACATATTTGAGACCAAAAGAAAATCTGCTGCCGAGGTCAAACGCAGACAGCGAAAAGAAAATCTAAATCGACCACCTGCGGACAATGGTTATGCTTGCCCTGGATGTGGCAGAATATGTAGGTCACAGCTGGGGCTGCGCAGCCACGGGAAATACTGCATTCCTCACTAATCTTCGGACTCGAAGACAAGCCTTATTATTATGGCTTTAGTAAGAATCATCAAGTGATGCAAAGTCTCTACGTTATAGTGTAAAAGTGCACCTAGTAACAAAGTAAAATCTCGCATTTTTTCCTAAGAGACTTAAAAACATCGCGTTAGTGTTCTAAAGAAGCGTTATTGTGAGGCATCTCTGTTACTCCGACAACCTTTCAGCTTACTAAAAAAAAAGATTGCCAAAAATATGTTCGTCCCCCATACGGAATAAGTGCCCTTCAAAGGGTGACTGTCGGATTATAAGAAGTTCATACCATTTTGCAAGAATATCGCTGTTTGTATTGCGGTCTTTGGTGAAGTCGTTTAAGAAGTCTTAGTTGCTTTCTATAAAGTACTCATGTCTCAGATCCACATAGAGGGGTTGAGAGAATCACTGGTTGACACTGATTTTTTGTAGACAGGCGGTGCGATTTATTTTGCCACAGTCTCGCTTGGAGGCGTCGACTATCCCTGATCACATATCAACCTCTCTTTAAAGCAATGCGTCATTTGATACTATGCTTCCCAGATAATGTGAAGTTATCTACCACTTTAAGAGATGTCTATGCGCGGTGATCTTTTGGCTGAGTATGTTTTATTGGGTAACTTCTGGAACATGACTTCTGTTTTACCGAGGTTTATAGGTTAACCAACAAAAGCAGCAGCGTGATGAAAATTCGTTGACCGCGAGCTGGATATCATCAGGGCCAGACTTAGGCCTATGCTGCCACAGTGGACCCCGAAGGTTCAAAAGACCCACGCTAATTCTAGGTGTAAAGTATTAAATTAAACCATTATAATTTATAATAGGGTTCTCGTGGTCTCCTTGTTTTCAAGGAGCTCCTGGAAATCTCTTGAAACTCATAAAAATGTCCTTAAAAAGACAAAATTGTCACTTTGGGGTGTCAATCAATATGGTAAACGCCAGTCTTACGCGTGATATAACTAAACGGCATCATCAGCTTTCATTTAATAAAAATGTAATGCAAATACGAATTTATTTTCTAATACAAAATCTTTATTTTTACTTATTATCCTTATCCCTACCCTTACTGGTCCGCGCGCAATCCATTTCACATAGGGCCCCGCAAATGTTAGGGCCGGCCCTGGTTGTGCAAGTAAGGCATAGATAAGCTGTGTTATGACCATTTCCTATGTTTTGGTATGGGACAGTAGACCTCGAAGCTTAAACACATTGCAATAATTCACCAGCAAAATAATAACAAAGTAAAAGCTACTTACAGGACATATTTTTGGCAATCTTTTTTTTAGTAAGCTGAAAGGTTGTCGGAGTAACAGAGATGCCTCACAATAACGCTTCTTTAGAACACTAACGCGATGTTTTTAAGTCTCTTAGGAAAAAATGCGCGATTTTACTTTGTTACTAGGTGCACTTTTTACACTATAACGTAGAGACTTTGCATCACTTGATGATTCTTACTAAAGCCATAATAATAAGGCTTGTCTTCGAGTCCGAAGATTAGTGAGGAATGCAGTATTTCCCGTGGCTGCGCAGCCCCAGCTGTGACCTACATAATCTGCCACATGCAGGGCAAGCATAACCATTGTCCGCAGGTGGTCGATTTAGATTTTCTTTTCGCTGTCTGCGTTTGTCCTCGGCAGCAGATTTTCTTTTGGTCTCAAATATGTATCGTGACCCCCAGCTGTCTCGTTCGGAGGCCGCATACAACCAGGTGCTCTCTTCTATGTCAGCCAAGGAAAGTTGACGCCTAAGCTGGTTTTTGAAGCGTTTGCGTGGGGCATCTCTGTTACGTCGACCACCTTTTAGCTCACCATAAAAAAAAAGACTGCCTTTGGCATACTTTCGTCTCCCATACGGGATACGTGCCCTAGGCAGTGCAACTGTCGGACCATAAGAAGTCCCTATATTCTGTCTATACCGGCCTTGGCAAGGACATCGCTGTTTGTAGTGCGGTCCTGCGACCGTATGTCCATGATGGAGCGCAAGCATATTTGGTGAAAGCACTCAAGAAGTCTTAGTTGTTTTCTGTAAAGTGTCCATGTCTCATAGCCAAAATGAATATATTAATTGCAATATTAAATTTCAGAAAGTAACCATTTTAGAAGTTACACTGCAAAGACTTTATTCCAAGCCTATAATAGCCCAATAGTTTTAAGCGAAAGAAGCAATGTAAAACGTTAAGACTTGAACTGTGGTTTTATATTGGCCTACTGTTGTGGGGGGGGGGGGGACGACTTTCTATTCTAATCGCCATGTACAATTACATTGAGAACTGACAGAACGAAAAATCAACTCTTTAGATTGATAGTCTTTACGCGATCGTTCATTTTCGTAATTACAACAATATCCCCAAAATGACTTCGGGTATATATCCTTCCTTAACAGATTAATCATCCGAGCGAGGCTCGGACACCTGATATTCTTTATTAACTGAGAAAAGATCACGGGAAATTGACAGCTTAAATGCAATAACGGCTTTTCGCTGCAGGGCATCTAATGCATTAGAAATGTCACTTGTGGTGTTTGTTTTTAAAAGCAGTTCGCGATATTAAATCTAATAACAAGGCAAAGTTTAACACATTCTGAGTCCTGCACTACATCGAACGTAGGCACATTTAGTTCAATGCTACTACTTTCTGTACAAGTACAACTAGATGTATGTACACAGAATTTGTACTTTAAGGGTTAACAGTTCGTTGTATTGTTTTTTAAACTATTTGACAACCACTGGTCTAGACATTGACCTTGCAAAGGCTGTGTTAGCCCAACGCTGGCCAGCAACGAACTTTGTTGTTTCACGTGGTGATACAATTGGGACCTTAGCCAGGACTGACCCTTCCTGGAGTAAACGAAAAAAAAAAAAGGAAAAGAAAAGAGCGCAGAAAATGCAAGACTTGTGGATGAAGTCATTAGACTAGCGAATAGAAAACAGCAAGTTAAAAAACAAAACCAATTGGCTGAGACTTGTTTGGACACCAAATATGACGAAGTTTGAAGAAAAAAGTTGGGGGGGGGGGGTAAGAAAGGCAATACAAATACAAACAGTATAAAGTGTTTTCAAAAAGTACTGCGATAGAATGAAATAGAGCCCCCCTTCACTTATTTTCTTTTTCACCTTTCCTTCTCTGCTTACCTTGAGTGGATGTGGTCACTGTTTCGACGTCAATGCTTATCTTATCTTATCTTATATAATACAGACGTTACTTCAAAAAAGAAGATGATTACGTCCTACGCGTCATGCATTTAGTCATGCATATTAACCAATGACTTAAATTCTGCCAAGTCACTGGTTTTTCTGGCTAGCTCAGGCAACCCGTTCCATGCTCTAATAGCACTAGGGAAGAAGGAGTATTTGTACAAATTTGTCCTAGCATATGGGACGAGGAATGTGCCTTTATTTTTGTGTCTTTCAGAGTATTTTATTAAATTTTGTTTATGTATTTGAAGATTATGGTTCAGTGTTTTATGTATAATTGCTACTTTACTTTTGAGTCTTCTGTTCTGAAGGCTTTCTAAATTTAGTGATTTTACTAATGGTGTTACCCTAGTCAAATGTGAATATTCGTTTGTTATGAATCTCACTGCTCTATTTTGTGTTTGTTCCAGTTTCTTAATGTTTTCTTGAGTTGAGGGGTCCCACACGGTGGATGCATATTCTATTATTGGCCTAACCAAGGTTAAATAACATTTTAGTTTTATGTTCTTATTTGATTTATAAAAATTTCTTTTAATAAACCCTAATGCTTTGTTGGATTTTTTTATAGTTTCATCAATATGTGGATTCCATGACAGTTTTTCATTTATTATAACACCTAGGTATTTTGAGTTTTTAGTCTGTGTTACTGGTTTGCCATGAATAAGATAAGTGGAATTAATTTGTTTTAGTTTTTTTGTTACTCTTAACAACTGAAATTTTTCTGGGTGGAAAGACATGCTCCAATTTGATTCCCATTTCTGTAATTCATCTAATTCTCTTTGTAAAATATCTGTGTCTTGTGTTGTTTTTATTGTTCTATATATTATGCAATCGTCTGCAAATAATCTGACTTTTGTTCCTGAACTAATGCAATTTGGTAAATCATTTATGTAAATTAAAAATAGTAGTGGACCCAAGACTGTTCCTTGAGGTACACCTGAGTTTACTGTTATTGGTGTTGATTTAGAACCATTTATTATTACAGTTTGTTCTCTCCCTATCAGAAAATCTTTAATCCACTGATGCAGTGGACCGTTAATGCCGAAATATTTTAATTTTTTAAGCAAACTATGGTGGTGAACTTTGTCAAAAGCCTTGGAAAAATCTAGTAAGATAGCATCTATTTGTTCACTATTATCTAAACCTTTTGAAAAATCATCAATTAGTCCTATTAGTTGTGTTTCACATGATCTATATTTCCTAAAGCCATGTTGGTATGGGGTGAGGACATTATGTTTGTCTAAATGGTTTATGATATTGCTACATATTATGTGTTCTAGTATTTTACATGTGATGCTGGTAAGTGATACTGGTCTGTAGTTTCCTGGATCAGATTTTTCTCCTTTTTTAAATAGGGGGGTGACATTAGCTTCTTTCCAGTCCTTTGGTACTCTGCCCTGGTTAAGCGATGCCTGAAAGAGTATTTTGAACACTGGGGCTAGCTCATTACTTAGTTCTTTGAGTAATCTAGCTGGAATACCATCAGGTCCAGACGCTTTATTTGGTTTGGTGTTGGCTAATAGTTTTTTAATTCCATTTTCTTGTACTACTAATTCTTCTATGTTGTCTACTTGGTTCAAATTAAGAAATATGTCTTTATCTCCTGGGGCTGAGAATGCTGATGCAAAGTATTTGTTTAGGATGTTTGCTTTAGTTTCATTATCATTATGTATTATGTTATGTTCATCTTTTAATGGCGCTATGCCTGTTGTTTCCATTTTCTTAGACTTAATGTATGACCATAGGTTTTTGTTGTTATCTTTAGATATTACATTGTTTATGTGTTCACTCTGCAGCTGTCTGCTTACTTTTTGGGTTAGGTGTTTAATTTTTATATACTTTTTGTAAACTCTTTCTGCCTTGGTTTCTTTAAATTTTCTATATAGGTTTTCCTTCTGTTTACAAAGCTTCTTTAGTCTATTATTAAACCAGCATTTATTTATTTTGTTTGATGTGTATTTAGTTGGTATATGATTTTCTATAATGCTATTAAGATGGTTTTTAATGAAATTCCAGAGGTCATCGACTGGTTGGTTAATGTCTTTTTCTAATAAGAATGTTTGTTGAAAGTTTAATGCAGCTTGGTGTAGTTGTGTTAGGTTACATTTATTCCAGAGTAAGATTTTTCTTTTGGTTTTTGTATAGGCTACTGCTTTTATCTGACTGTGTATTTTTATGATCTCATGGTCTGATAGACCAGGGATAATATCATAATCAACTACTAATCCAGGTCTGTTGGTTAAGAAGAGATCTAATGTGTTGTTTAATCTAGTTGGCTTTTTAATGATTTGATCTAAACTTAGGTTGTGTAAAGTTTCTATGAAAAGCTCATTTATGTCCTTAAGGTTTTGGTGTTTATCTATGGTTAGTGTTTTCCAATTTATATCAGGTAGGTTGAAGTCACCCATAATCCAAAAAACTGCATTTTTATTTGTCTCTTTAAGTGTAGTAATCTGATTACATAGTTCCTGCATGTATTCTAAACTAGAATTTGGTGGTCTGTAAATGCTGCCTATTATAAGGGATGTTGAGGTGGTATTAATTTTACAAAATGTAGATTCTATGTTTTTTGAGTTAGGTAAGGTAATTTCTTCTGCTATAAGAGTGTTTTTTATTGCTAAAAGAACTCCTCCATGATTATCAGCCCTATCTTTTCTAAAAATTTCATAATTACTATTGAAAAGTTCTGCATGTAGCCAAGTTTCTGTTCCTGCAATTATGTCTGGTTTCTCACATTCTAATAAAATTTCTAAGTCTGCTGTTTTGTTCCTAATGCTTTGAAAATGTATTACTAAGGTTTTAAGGTATTTTGGTATTACTTCTTTAGGAGGTTTGTTTAGTTGGGCTGTTGTATTAATTTTAGTAGATTTAGGTTTAACAGGAGTGGATCTGGCTAGTGGTTGGTGAGTTTGTTTTGTGATGGTGTTTAGGATGTTGTATGGGTTAGAAGTGTCCGCATCAAAAGAATCAAACAGTCCTGATGTAAACTGAGGTAACCCACACGGTACACAGTGCCATGATGCATCTTTGTTGCCTAAGCCATAATACACAGATGTATTCATATGGAGACATGATGCATGGTACCATTCATCACAGGTGTCACATTGAATGGCTTTCTGTTTCATGATGCATACTTTTTTGCAGATGTTGCATCTATCTTTAGATCTAGGCCCTGGATTTGTCTCTACATCTCCTGCTATTAATATTAAAAGTGATAGGTATTTATTTCTACTGTGTCTAATTGAGAACTTCCATTTGTGATGGGTAATCTTCTTTAATGTTATGGATGTGTATGTTAGGTTATTTTTGAAGTTGCATTGATCTAAAGTGTGATGATTGATTATGACTGTTGTTTCCTTTTTAAGTTTAGTGTTGACTGAGGTAGATCTAGTTCTGTGTTCAGCTAGTGTGTATTTAGTAATTATTAGGATAAATAGCCAGAGCAATTTCATGATGACTGTTGTTGATTTTAGTTTTAAAAGGTCTAGTCTAAATCTAGTTTAAGGTTAAAAATGCCTAAGATGGCCTAAGCTAAGTCTAAGTCTAATAAAGTGATAGCTAATTTACAATGACAATCAAATGGTTTATTCAAAATATAGACCTAGACTAGATCCAGATCTAATTCAAGATCTAGATCTAATTGTAGATCAATATATTTATGTGTTTAACTATTTTTAACTAACTATATAGAGTATTACTATGCTTTTCGGAGTATCGTCACAATAGTCCAGAGATTGAAACCAGTCCGCCGTTGAAGTACGTCTGAAAGCTTCACGTCCAATCTAAGACACGAATGATTGGCTTAACGTTTAAAAATGAAAGTAGGAACAAATCTTTTGCAGTCGTGCGTGTTACACAACAAGTCAACAGTGCTGAATAAATACTAAGACTTTTGAAACATAGAAATACAATTACAATCATTCAGCAATCACATTCAAGCAAGCATGCTTGTAGATACAATACATTTCCTCCTCAGCTAACGTCTGTAGTGTGAGGTTAAAGGTCATCAGTTGAACTGTGCAGTCACTATGCTTTGCCTTTTACTCGTGTGATGTATTATCCAAATGTGTTCTACACGCCAATTAGTTTTTAATTTACATGAAATTCAAACTCCTGGAAATGCCGTTCATGGTCTGTGCAGTTACATGTTAGCCACTTAGCGGTAGATTGTAAGCTGTATATAATCTTTCCTTCTTCCTGGCCTCTGTTACTAGTCCATGGATTTATAAATAACTACACAGATCTATTAGACTGAAGAGAAGACTTCTTGACACAATGCAATGCACAATATCCGACTTCCAATGAGTATTCACTATTTTTCTTTGTGGTATTAATAAAAGTCTATACATTTCATCAATGACTGTTTTTGCTGTTGCCTAAAACAATTTCTTTACAACCGTTTTCTGGTATTATATTTGGCCCATATGCTGGCTACAGTGGCCGCCCCTCGAGCTGACCTGACCAGAACGTTGGTCTGAATAAATCGCTCAATAATCCAATAAAGAAATAAACCAATAAAGAAAGATTTAATAATTGCTCCAAGCTGTTCTACTTCGCGTCTGCCTGGTTATAAAGTCAAGGCTGTTTCCCCCTCACTTCAAACCAAGAACAGTAACTGTGAGTTTATTTTAATGCTTGGTAATTGTTACCTTTCCCGTGTTAGATTTAAATTGTATGATTATTTTTTTTTTTGGTAGCGGTGGAATCATATATAAAGACATATTGTTGTTTTTTTTTTTGTTTTTTTTTTATCCCTTATTTTGGTACAACATAATTTAGTTATTCCACGTTTTTTTTTAAAGTGGTTGTACATAGGCTTTGGTCAATGTTTCGAGGAGGTAGCAAGGATGTTATCTTAGTTTGTAGCTGTTGCGTCCCCTGAAAGTCCACGCTAGTGGGAAAATCTTTAAAAAAAACTAACAACAGAAAAACCTCCCCAATCAAGCCCTGTTTTGTTTGTGGTCAGTTCGAGTGTCCAGTGATTGGACAGTTGGAAGGGCCAGAAACTATGTGTTCTACCTCCTTTTCTTTTCTTTTAAATGACACTGATCATTGCGAGGAGTAAATTGTGACGGAAGTGTGTCACAGAGACCCCAAAATAGCTCAAGTCAATGCTGACACATCTTCGAGCTGAGTGATTACAAGCCTGACAACAAGGCGAAGAGAGACTTCTTCGAGCACTTGTTTCAACACACGAAGTAACAGCTACAAATGAGTATACATCGTCATCTGTAATGACTTCACATTTGTAATCTCGCCTGAATTATTTCCCTTTTCCTATTAGTCCAAATAAAAAGAAGAATGTCTTATTAAGATTAAAATCATGTTCAGATATTTTAAAGAGTAAAAATATATCTAGTTTTTGTTCAATGACACTATTTTAGATTAAAATAGCAGTCAAAAATATTCCATTGTGGTTTCTAAGTTAGGCTGAATCCTTTCAGTTTTTGTATGTTATTTGTTTGTAAATGTTTTACATGTTTCGGATGTTCCTTCGGAATTAAAGATGATGAACATCTTACATCTTAGCTCAAAGCTTCTGCGGTACGACGGGGGACGACAGCAGGCAGGGTGTGAACCCGAGGACTTTCGAGACGACCGAACGATAGTCCAACCGTGACCTCCGTGACCCCAATGTCGAAGGTGCCGGTCCAACTTGCATACCGCACGGCCAAGTAGCCATCTATCATTAATTAGGGCATTGTGTAGTCAACATAACAGGCAGCCGCATAGACTCTTCCAAACGCAGAGCTGGAAACATCCCCTAACCCTCGTAAAAAGAAAAGATTACAAAGAAAGTTAGCACACAAACTCAGAGGTGGTTGGAAGTGGAAACGTCCCCAAACCATAGAAAGAGAAAAAAATCTATGTGAAGCCTAAAGTGCGCGTATCGAGATATATGGCAGTGATTTTGCGATTCTTCACCTTAGATAAGCTTTGTTTTTTTTTAAAGTAATATTTTCATATTTTGCCTTTTTTATTTATGAAAAACATAATTCTAACTTTCAGTATATTTTTTGTGGTCTATATGTTTCGGACGCTCTTTTGGAAATGAAGATTATTACATCCTAGCCCAAACCTCCCGCAGGACGACCAATCGGAAGACTGCCTGGACGTGTGGTATGCAAGTAAAGAAGTTAATTTTCGATCTATCGGGCAGATGATCTTAAGTCCATTTGATTCTATGGCCGACGGCTTACGAAGGTGTCATGTAGCCAGTACAACGGCCAATCGCCTTTACTTTTCCCCAACTGATGCCAGCAACCATTGGAGCTGGCTGGGCTCATAATCACTCTAAAAATCTTAAAGTTTAAAATCTCAGCCCTCACCGGATTCGAACCCGATACCACTCTGTTTGAAAGCCAAGCGCTTTAAACACATCTACCGCGCTCCCTTAATAAATAAAGAACACCATTGTTCCATCTGGTGTTCTCCGCGTGCATATAATGTTCTTCCAGTGTCTCGAGACATGTGTCCTCTGCAGAGATTCCATCAACCTGGAGATCAAGAAGTCAGGGCGTGAACCACAAGGGCGATATGTCCACGTGAAGCATTCCTCAGTTTGTAAGATTACTAAGTATACAATGCGGCCACTCAGAAGGTAAAATGGGCTCTCGCATCGACCGAGGCGATTCAAATATTGACCAGGTAAATATTTGGGTCAGAAATCCTTCAACTTTCGGGAGCGATGGACAATTTCCTAAACCATAGACTTGCGTCCACACATATAGAGGAATCCATTATTTTCTAAAGATCAAAAATGTGGCGTGTGTGTGTTTTTCTCTTTTGTTGATTAGCAGGGAGGGGGGAGAGAGGGGAGAACTTTTGGGTGGGACTGTTCATGACATCACTCTTGTGTCACCGAGTCAAACAAACGATTGTTCTGAAGTGTTTCTTCAAGTTATTTCAGTCTATCTTTGAGATGCCGCCCTCCCCCCCCCCCACCGCTTTTTTTTTCTCTTAATCTTTTATTAACGGCTTTTAAAGTTGTTATGTTTCATCTTTTCCTCCTTGCCTCACCTTCCCTTTTCTCTTACTTTCAGTGACTCCAGTGTCTGGTGGTCTTCGTTATAATCTGCATCTTGAACAATGCGCCCTGTAACGCAAACAGCTCTCTAATTCTATATGCGTCAAAATTTACACCAATAATATTTCAAACATTAAACTATTAAGAGTTATCTACACAACAATGTTTTTTTATTCATAACCAGGAACATAATTGTCAACTGTTGTTGATGTAGCATGTCAAGCAACGAGCATCTTCAAAATTATTTGCATCGTCAATCGTCCATTGTTCTCTCGGCTGATATAAACATCAGAGTATATTGTAACTTTTGATAACCTCTTTAGTTGCTTAGTGTTTTTAATAATTTTGTATTGGTCCACTTGTTTTTTCACTTTCCCGTATATTATGAGATAGTGGTACGGCTAAGTCAACGTTGTTGTTGTCAATAATAAACATGGCGATTAAAATCCACCGTCCCATTAGTCAAAATAAGCCTTTGCCATTACAAGTAATAGAAAGAAGAATACTTTTTTTTAAAAAGTTATTTAAAGGAAAGAACTGCTAATTACTGACATTTATTTGAAAATTACATGGCTCATCTCCCTTTTTGCTATATAAAAACAAAGTTAATTAATTAAAACTAAGTGATTAATTAATTGGTCAATTTTGAATTCATTCGTGTATTATCATCGACTATGAATAATTATGCAAAAAAAACTAATCTTTGGGAAGTTTCAGAAAAAACGTGTCAAAACATTAAAAAAAAGGGATTAAATCCATACATACATCCATATCTCTCATCAGGTAGCATTTATTCCCCTTATTTCCATAAAAAAAATAATTAAAAACCAACAATAAATTAGATATTTAATTAATGTTTTATTGAATTATGTATTGTCTGGTTAAATAAATAATGGTGCAAAGTTTTCATTGTACGAACATTTTACCAGACAGACAGAATGGCTATTAGCTTTGTAATAATAGGTAATTGAGCATTGAGTCTTTGATTATGCTTGTTGGTGATTCATCTCGCGGCTCCTACATGCCCTTTCTCTATTATGTTTCATTATTAATTCGAAGATCAAGAGAACGTTCCAGAATGGAGTCCAACGTATCTGCTTCTTCAAATCCCCGAATAGCTGTGCTCTACTTCTCTTAGTCAGTTATGATACCCAGATAAAACACAGACTCCCAGAGCTGGATGCCGTGCTAATCTCAAGATCAATAACCTGCTGAATAGAACGATGTCTTTGACGGTATGGGAATTTCTACTATAGAGGTTGACTAGAAACAGCTTGGGAATGGCAATATTTTTCTGCAATGTAAGATATCGTTGAACTGTGACCTCTTTACTTATGTCCCTTTTATATTGCTAATAACTTTATAGAGTTTAAAATCACATGGCATATTGTTCAGTTCAGCTAATCACTGTGTGTGGGCTACTGTAGGATACATCTGTCTGTGACATTTTATTTCTTAGGAGATTATTTGTCCCTTTGCAACATCTCGTGCGTCTAAAGAACCCAGTCCTTGATACACAGCTGCGGTCACAGGTTGGGCATCTGTAATGACCAGATGCTGTAGTATTTTCATCCTTCTTTCTACTCCTGGTGTCTGCTCCATCTGCGATCCAGGACACTTCCTTTTATGCTTGCTCTCCATGTGGATCTCTCCAGTGCTTCTTTCTTCCAGCTGTTGGTGGCCATTCTGAAAGGCTTTTTGTTGCGCTTGTATATGTCGGTATACCTTAGATGTGGAAGACCTGCAGCTCTCCTGCCTTCTGTTAGATCACCTTACAAAATATTTTGTATTTTATATTTATTAAATTACTAGCCGGATATGACCCACGGCCTGCGGGCCTTAGTTTGGATATTACTGATCTTTTTGATTGAATTTAGATCTATGTCAAACTTGGAGAATGTTCCCGCCACATTTTTTTAAATGTTTTGCCAAGAACATAAAAGTAGAGTGTGAAAATGGGTTCTCCCGTTCAGCCAACATAGTCATATCCAATATAAAATACTGTGAAAACGGGTTTACCCGATTTGTTAAAAAGTGTCATTCTTTAGTAGAGACACACTTAGGTACTTTTTGTTTATTTTTAGGGCCCTCCGGTTGTGGTAGGGCTTTTAACATGCACTTCGGCCTCCATCTTGATTTAATGAACATTAATACCCAGTTTTATCAAGATTGGTCAAACGTCTTAGACTTTTATCCGGGACATACACACATACGCCTTTCTTTCTGCTTTATGTTATAGATGTCTGTAGTGCTAATGTCTTGGCTCAGTAAGGTTTACGTAGAGTATTGTAATATAATGGGTCACTTTACAGTGGTATATTTTATATATTGGATGGTTTTGGGCTTTGCGTATATATTGTAAAATATGCCCAACAATGCTGCCTTTTCCTGAACGTATGTGGCTATAAGTCTCTTTGAAATATAGTTTGGTTTCTACCTCGAGGCGTAACTCGTTTCGATTACTCTTTTTGTTGCTCATTTGTTTTTCATTAATCTCTCAAAAAACAGAAACCCTTTTCCTTTAGAATAAAATCCATATGCAGTGGTCGATGTAGGCTTCATAAAATTAGTTTATCTTGTCGCCTGTGACCCGATGGTTCAGGTTTTAGTATCCCAAATAAGAAGACATACACAAAATAAATAAAATGAAGACTCCTTGCTCATTAGTTTGATTGGCTGACAGTGACATCTGCCGACATCTCCTGCACGTGATCTAGACAAAGCTACCTAGCAACAGATTAAAGAACATGGTTTTATCGAGGTTGTCTCATCTTCTTTCTTAGGAACGGCTACTCCTGCATTTTTTTTGTTATCCTCAAGAGTTGTCCCAAATGTAAGATGATTACTTCCCGTTTTATCCTTTTCATCTCCCCTTCGTTCTCCTCCCACTTGCTGTTTCCCCCCCCCCCCCATTTCTCTCTCTCTCTCTTTCCTTTTTTTTTCATCATCCTTCTCTACAAAGGCTTGAAAGCAAAAAAATCAATAACCTTGATTTGAGGCCAAGGTCAGTTCTTGAAGATTTTTTTATGTCTTCTGAAAGGATGAGAAATATGAAGATTTTTAGTTTTTTTTTTGTTTTTGTTTTTTGTTTTTTTGCTAAAGAAAAAAAAAGACGGGTCGGGGGAGGGTGGAGGTGCCCGAGTGTTTCACGTTATGTTTTAATGATTGCAGTTCGAGTAGGATTGAGTCTGTTGGCCACGTGCTGCATGCCTACTTGATAACATGTACACTTAATATAGTCAAGTGAGCTGAAAGTGAAAGTAGAGAGAGTAGGGGGGGAGCTAATGACGTTCACTTTGGATGTTTGGAGTGGTCAGGAAATTAAAACCAAAATTGTGTCATTATTTTATGTCAGTAATTAGCTCCACATAAAATGTTGAGATAAAAGTTTGTAGGCATAAATTTATACTTAAAAAATTTTTTTTTAAACATTCCATTGACTTTACATATGAAACACGTTACCATTAACTCATTAAGTCCACGATGCGTGGAACAGATTCTCATTAAGGCTTTTATCATTTATGATTTTTTTTCTTTCAATTCAGAAAACATAATTAAAATGCGACAGAATTGATGTGACCTAACTTATAGTCCAATATGATATCATCACGCATCTCGAAAGCATTAGTGTTCATTTCATTGGTACAGGAGTTCTCCTTGTTTAACTGGGTGACAGTTTCAACTTGTCAATTTCAATTTATCTTTGTAGGTAAATCACTTGCTTATTTACCATCAAAATGGCGACTCTGCGGTGGATTGGTAGAAGAGGTGCTAAAGACCTTGCTGTCTGGGCCTGGTCTGCCAGGACCCCGAACTCACTGTGCACGATCTTTTTGTTTTCTGGGGGAGGGGGGGGATTGTTAAAGACAAAGTTTTTTTGTTCCACCGTTGCCAGAAAATATCACTGACATGAAAGATCGGATAACAGGCTGCAATCAACTCAGTGGACTGAGACGTCCTAAAGCGTGTTTGGGAGGAATGTTCATATCGACTTGATGTTGTCCATGACGCTGGTGGTGGTCACATTGGACACGCCGTAAAGCATGAAATAAAAACGTACAATTAATTAGGCCTACAACACTTGTGTTCCGCCAAGTATCAATGTGTTCCGCCAAGTATCAATGTGTTCCGCCAAGTATCAATGTGTTCCGCCAAGTATCAATGTGTTCCGCCAAGTATCAATGTGTTTAGCCTATATTAACTTACTCTCTCTGTCTGGAAAAAGTTTGTTCACGTTATTTCTCCGACACCCTCGAAAAAGGGAAAGAAATTGTACTTGACTAAAGAACTTCTTAAGAACTTTTATAGCAGAGTGGTTCCAATGTCGGCTCAAGGAAGCTTGTGCCATGAGTTCAAATTGAGGACGTGCGCCCCCCCCCTTTTTTTTTATAAATTTTTTTTATTGTTAGTCTCAATCTATTACAAATGTAATTACATGACTGATCCAAACTAATTGATACAACTATGCTTAATATAATCTTCTGAAATGCAGCGCAATGTTTTAGGCGCATTCTATTTAATTAAGCTGTATTATTGTGTTAGTTATGATATAATTTACTTTAACATGAATATATAAAAAAAAATCCCCAGATTTGACAAAGCCAGATATCATTAAGGCTAGAGGATAAGACCTGACTTAACAAGCTCGTGTGTGTGTGTGTGTTAGAGTTCATTTTTTAAACTTTTATTCCTAACCAGCAAAAGCTCAAACGTTCATGAAATCGAAAAGGGGGGGGGGGGTGTAGTTATTGTAGTAGCCTGAAATAAAACACATGAAAGCAAAGAGAAAAAAATGCTCAATCCATTGGGATATAGTGTTGTTGTTTTTTTTTATTTCTTATGGCAGCATATATAATGGGTCAACTACTGGCCCTATATTTTTTGATACAGTAGCTTAAGAGTGGTCAGATATCTATTATGTCTAATCTGACATAAACCACTCTATGGCTTCCAGCTTAGCCAACTCTCCATAGAGTTTAGCTTCCCCCACCCCAAATAAAAGGGGGTGGGTGGGGGGAGTTTAGAGAGACAATACGTTATAGAAGGCCTCAACACTGACTTAACGTACAAGCTGCTGGTATATCAGAACTAAGAAATGCGCAACAAGAGTCTACACTTGACTCACTTAGACTGTGACGGATGTGCTGACTCTTGACTTGTAACTCTCACACTATGCATGTGTGTGTGTGTGTGTTTGAGTGTGTGTGTGTGTCTAAGTGGCTGTATATGAGAAAATTTGTTATCAGTCCAGATTCGAGACTTACACACAAAAGCAAAAATCTAAATTCAGTTATTGTGACTTTTTCCCCCCTGAAACAAACATGTCAGCCAGCCATAGCATCTCCTGTATTTGTCATTCAGTACTGGGCAAATATTTATCTAGTTATTTTGTTCTGTCATGCGCAGTCCTCGTAATAAATGCTGCAACAAGATAACACTAACTGCGGGCCCACATAAACTAGCTAATGAAATTCAAGGGAGAATAGTCATAATAATAATTCAACAATCTAAATCTTTATTATCCATAAGGAAAGTTGTCTTACAATGTGTGCATTACACCAAATATATATATATACGATTAGGAATTAGTTATTTGTTTCTGGAATAGGGGGAAGTTTTTTACTTAGTGACGATGACATGAGAGATCTTTAAAAAGTAAGAACACTCTAGGAGACACTTTTCTTATCACAGTAGGAATAAGAAACATTATATAGACGGCTAGAAGTAGGTGACATTCGACGGTTCCCTTCTTGAGCATTTAACGTGTTTGATGTTCAACACTAGCGTCGACTACCTATAATGATTGTTTCGACCTTTCGCCGGTGTTACTGAATTAGTTTAAAGGTTACCTCCTGTTTATTTCATTGGTTGTATTCGACACCGCAGATATATATATATATATTGAACCCGCCTGCCCTCTCTTAAATCCGGCCCTGTTAATAAATTTGTTATGATATTAGCACCTAGAAACCACTTGGCCAGTTTGTTGAACCTGCTGTCTACATTGGTGTGAGGTCACACTGTTCCATGACATTGCCTGGTCATATTGTTTTCTACACATTAAAGCGAATTACTCACAGGGGAGCCAGGCGCCCCGTCGCGCCTTTGTCTCTATTCTAAATATTTACGCTCAGTCGTTTAAACGTGTCAACAAATGAAGCATCGGTCGTTCAGCTCACCTTACATACAAACCCTCCTGCATTCGTTTTGAGTAAAGCTTATACACAATTAGAATCTGATAGATATACTAGATCATGTTGAGGAAACGGATCCCATCAAAGCATGATGTGAGGTCAGTTGTAGAAGCTTTGAGTAGACACAATTCACCTTGGCCCTTGGGATCCCAGTAGTTCAAGTCACGGTTACTGCTACGCTGGAGCACTTGTTATAAATAGCGAAAACTTAAGGTAGTTTGCAAAAGCTACTTTATTATATCTTTTATTGTGTCAGCTAGATAGCAGTCTTCACATTGCATCCCCAAAAGTCTTCTCAGGTTTGTAACATAAAACTTGATCACAACTTCAGCTCTCCCACAATATTCCAATCATAGATCTCTTGTGCTTATTCAGAAATGTGACTTTTTTTTTCTTTATCTTATCTTATCTTATAGATTAAAGACTTTACTTCAAAAAAAGAAGATAATTACGTCCTACGCATTTCATGTGACAATCTAGTCATGCATGTTAATTGATGACTTAAACTCTGCTAATTCTTTGGTTTTCCTGGCTGACAACCCATTCCATTCTCTAATGGCACTAGGGAAGAAGGAGCACTTGTACAAATTTGTTCTAGCGGATGGAATAAGAGATGTGCCTCTATCTTTGTGTCTTTCTGAGTATTTCATAAGGTTTTAGTTTTTCTATTTCTAAATTATGGTTTAGTGTTTTATGAATTATAGCTACTTTACTTTAAAAGCAACTTTCTGAATTCTACATTTTACAAGTCTTTTTTTATTTAAGCTGAAAGATTCAAAGCTGTTTTGACATCGTAATTCTTCCAAAAGTTTGATCATAAAATGTCTAAATATTTCCTCCCAGATTTGTATTATAAATATTGGAGCATCGATATATATATATATAAGCATTTTAAAAAATACCTAATTTTGTACAAATTGCTTTCTTGATTTTTGTCTTGAAATGTTGGCATTTAGCTACATTTGATAGTCCCCGCGTGGGTTGGTGCTGAAGATTTTCTTTCTTTGTATCTCCTTACATTTGCTGGTGCTAGAAATCGTGACATTTAGCTTTTTTTTTCTTCTTCTTCTATATCTTGTGGTTGGTAATGTAAATAGTGTATGTTCAGAAACCTTCACCTTGTGTTGGACGTACTTCTGCTCCAGAGAGCTTACACTAATCGCTCTATTTCATCCAATAGCTGCACTGAGACCACATAGAGAGCCATTGTACAGATATCGCGTTTAGGAAATATTTAAATATAGATTTATGGAAAGATAGCTTTAAACTACGCTCGCTTTAAGTACGCTTGAAGATTCTCACACTTAATGCCCCGCCCCTTCCTTTCCCCCCAGTCCCACCACAACAGGACCAAACAAATCGTCATCTGGCAGTTATACCCACGGGTCACGTCGCCCTGATTCTAACAGATGGCTCACCCAGTGAGTATCGCGTGCAAGGGAACTCACTTCCCGGTTATATAATGTATACACGTCGGGATATCAACGCACAAAGGTTTGGGGTGGCAACACTAACAGTCAACTTGATTCTTACATCAAACAACAATTCAGACCACTCAGTTCTCCTTATGAAACGCTGGTGTGTAGAATCGGTATGAATCACTCGCACTCAATGCACCACTCTTTATGTATTGATCGATTAGTGAACACTTATAGCTAGTAGTTAATATTATGTATAAAAACTGTTTCATCATGTGAACGACTCGTTTAGAATGAGTTAATCTCACGAGTTGGTGTTTTATCCTCATGGCTCTCTTAGTAATGTGCGTGTCCGTTGTATTTCAGCCTAAATGTTATCAGCAACTGTTGATTTGGGTTTTGTCATGTCCCCAGGAACCCTGCTGTGTTGTATCGATGGACTAGAACACCGCGGGGTGTGGGAAAGGGAACTGAGTGTGTGCCAGCCTCTCACACTTTCTCTCTCTCCATCTCTGTCTTTCTCTCCTTCTCTCGTCGTTTTCTCTCATCTTGAACTCTTTGTTCGAGTTGTCTCTCTTCTTTTTACCACTTTGCTGGAATTTGTCTGCAAGATCTATAAGGACATATTTAAAATACAAAACTGAGGCTAAAGTAAAAAGCAAAGTTCTCCTTTCAAATCTTGCGATCTATGGGGCAGATGTTGTAAAGGTCATCTGTTTCTGTGGCCCACGGTTAATGAGGGTGTCATGTGGCCAGCACAAAGACCAACTATCTTTACTTTTTTCCACAAATAATGCCAAGTGGGTGAACTCAGAGATGCAGAAATTAAGAATCCCAGTCTTCCAAGATTCGAACCAAATACCCTTACGTTCGACAGTCAAGTGCCTTACCTATCAGCCACCGCGCCTCCAAAGTAAAGTTCCCCTTTTAGACCTCTTGTGATCTCTGGAACAGATGATGTAAAAATCATGTGTTTCTGTTAACGAGGGTGTCATGTTTCCATCACCGCGCCTCCAAAGAGAGCCAACCATCTACTTATTTATATTGAATGAATCTTGATACCTTGTTTCTCTATGCCAGATTTTTAAAAAAGTTATGTGAAAATCTAGAATTACATATTTGTCTTGTGAATCATTAATAACTTTTGTTGCCCATTAGTAATAACAGCAATTGCAATGTCCTATTTCTGCCAAAAGTGAAGTGTAAACACCAAATACATGAGAGAAATCAGTGCTAAGCAATAGTGGGACTTCTTTGTTCAAATTAAATTTAAAAAAAAAAAAGCTGTATGCATCTACCGTGCAGAACAATAGCAAAATAATTGATGTAATCAGGAAACACTTAACATATGTGGAACATTTGGATTTGTCTATGTTTATAATTTATGTTGATAGATAAGTGAATAAGAGACGGATGATCATCTTCTGTGATCTGGTTTTGTTTCTGCGGGAAACTGGAAAGCAGACTGTTCTCAGATGCCTTCACATAATGACCGGATCACGTGACTGAAGGAAAACGTTTGATAGTAAACACATGTTTTCATCTGAGTCTCTATCAAGTTTTCTGAACATTTCTTGGTTGCAGGTTGTAAACTTTTCATTCATCAGGCTGCTTCATTGATCACGTTCCATTTTGCATCTTCATTTTTTTATCGGTTGGTTTCTCCTTTCATTTTCCTTTCTCCTTTGCTTCACTTTGTCATTCATGTATCTCCTCTCTCTCCCTTGGTTGATGGTGTGCACTCAATAGCCAAGAAACAATGGAGGAGCCTAGCACATTGTCCTTGAGTTTGAATACAAAACTCAATTAGGTCAACTCTAGCACCAGACACCATCTTGTTTCATTGTTGTTTCGACCTTGACATTTTGTCTCAGGTTTTTTTTAATCCTATCACTAAATATTTTACCTAGATTTTCAGATTTATTTTCTAAATATACACTGTTATTTTTGGTTTAGAAATGACTAAAAGGTGATTTTATAATTTACAAATAAAAAAAAAAAAAATAATTAAAGTCTTAGTGTATTAATGACGATGTCAGGTAAATGTAATGTGTTTACACTCTACAGTTTCAGAATTAATCAGAGTCGTGTCTTTGAAACCGCGAATGCAGCTTTCAGTTTTCGTCTTCGATTAATGTCCCCCCCCCCCCCGTGTTGGTTTAATGGCTTGTCGTCTCGATGGTCCTGGGATCGTACCTTGCCCGACCCCCCCCCCAACAGTTATGAGAGGTTGTTTTTTTTAATGTAGCATTCTTTAATTATGAACGAACATCCGAAACAATTAATGGAAATGTCTTCGATTCCGAAGCAGTGATTCACATGACTATGCAGACCCACTTGCGACCTGCATATTTTCCCGCACGTCATGTAGATAAAGTCGATGTCCGCTGGCGGTCTATTTAAGTTTTCTTTCCGTCTTCTGCGCCTGTCTTCAATAATGGCTTTTCTTTGAGCGTCAAATATTTGTCCGAAGCCTTTGTGAGAGCTCTCTAACTGTCCCTTTCAGAGGCCATCTACTGATAGCTATGTCAGTGAGAGCGAAATGACGCCTGCGTTGATTTTTTATAGCGCTTACGGGAATGCACCTATGTTACGCCGTCCTTCTTTGGCATGCTGTCGTCTCCCTGCGGGATAATTGTCCGAAACAAGTAACACAAAATAAAACACCTCCCACCCTAATAAATAAATATATATTAATTCGTGTTTTTTTCTCACGGATTTTATGCTTAAAACTTCTAACACACTCATAAACTCGAGTTATAGTATAATATATCTTCAATTGTAGAACACTACTCTCCTAAACTATCTAACGGCCAGATACCCTCCTTGGCTGTTAAATTAGTATTCGTGTCAATCTGAAACTACGTGGCCTCTTTTGTGAAATAAAACCCCAACTTAACCATCACAAGTAGAATCCTTCAGGGAGATAACTCATGCTAGGACCTAATGAGTGCTTGTTCCTTAGCTCGTAAATATCCACAGTAAATAGTCCACGGTCCAGAGAGACGGCTGGGAATACTTGCTACGCTTCTTTCTTCCTCGCGTGAAAATTGAAAATATTTGCTTTGAGAGTACACGTGGACCTGAGCCTCCATTTTTTTTGTTGTTGCTTCAACCCATCTTTCCTGGAGATTAGTGTTTCCAAACATTCAAAGCAATACTAGCCCCACTCTCACTAATGTGCGATGTTGTGACTCATGTTTGTATGGCATCCGTATAGATTCTTTATATTCATTCTTTTTTTTTTCTAACTTAATTTTTCTTAAAACAATTATTTTCTTCTTTTGTTTAAAAGCAGATGAGTTATTTGCAGGCTTCTTAGTTTCTTCCATAATTCCACTCTAATCCAGCGCAAGTATGTTAGCTTAGTTCCCAGCCCCTTTTCAAATCCATCCATCCCAGCGGCGTTACGGCCTATGGAGGGGGCCATGGCCTGTTTGAGCACATTCTGATATATATCTTATGCCTTACGTGACACTTACGTCCCCGTGGCCGGGGCTTTGTTCAGTTTACATTTATCTAGAGTTATGGGTGTTCTGTTGTGGGTGTTCAGTTGTGAGTGTTTAGTTGTGTCTGTGTGTGGGTGTGTCTTGTTTGGTGTGCCTAGTTTTGCATGTGTTCATTTTTTTTTCAAAGCTTATATCGACTCACTCTTTCTGTCTGTCTGTCTGGTAAATGTTTGTAAAGGTTATTTCTCCGACACTAAATCTCGGATCAAGCTGAAATTGTGCACAATTATTTCTTTTACTTGACAACACAAGAATCAATTTAGAAAATTAACCAATTAGTTATCTGTTTGTTGTTGGTTGTTTTTTTGGTATCTCGAACAAGGGAAAAAGATTGTACTTGATTGAAGTAGTGGTATAAGCTGAATTAGTTCCTTTATAGGTAGCCGCTTTAGAGTAAGTTTGTAACAAACAATAGACACAACCTTCTATTTTCATTAGCACGGTATAGCACCTCACTAGCAGAGTGGTAAGTATGTCAGTTTGAGACATGAGTTCGAATTCAGGTCGTTCCCTGATCCAAACTAATTGATATAATTACACGTCGTATATTTTTCGTGTTGTTTTTTCATCTACTTTAAATGTTTTTCTTGTGTTTTGTACAGTTTAATGTGTTGCGACTTTACCCATAAAAAATGGTTAAGAACTCTTGAGATAAAAAATGAAAGAAATGATAAATCATCATGTCTATTATACCTCACAGTCACTCCAAATTATATTTGGTTCAATTTAAATACACTTGACTATTTTCTTCAGAAATTCAATGTCAAGTTTGTAGTCTGCCCGACGCTACATCAATGTTAGATACTCGACAATTGTCTAGCTGTTCACTCGCGTGTCTTTCTGGTGAGCTACTGGTCATTAGGAGAACGTTTGATCTATTGGTTGAATCTGGAGTTCGTCATCGCAGCACGTGCCCAGATTTTGTACAGCAGGTTTTGAATACATCCTCTCTTTTTCTCTCTCTCTCTCACTCACACACACACACAATCCACACCCACCCACACTCGCTCAGCTCAACATTTCAACTGTTGCCAGACATGCTTTGTGAGGTTCATTCTGGTGGTAGCGTGTTATTGATCTGTCCTTGACCCGCGCCCTTTCTCCTCCGCCCCCTCTCTCTAACATGCTTCTTTAATAAATGACCTTTCTTCTAGCAGACTGTTACTCCAAGGCAAGAAGCCAAGACATTTGTAAGAATTGATTTTTTGTTTGTTTGTTATTTTGGCGCGTGAGCCAGAGTTGGTATAAATGTCGGCTGCAGGAACAAACGAAAAAAATAATAAGCGGGAATAAAAAATTGTGGCTTTATTCCGTTCCCAGGAAAAGAAAGAAACCCTTAGGACATGGCGCTAACGAACGAAATTAAAATGTACCTTGAAAGCTGACTCGAATGAGTCTCGGATGGCATTTGTGTATTTTCTTCATACTTGAAGACACAAAATAATGATGCTAACACGTTGGAACAGTGTTTCCCAAACTTTCTCCTTCACGGAATATTCTTCGTACATTCTGAGTATTTAGTGGAACACTTTGCTGATTTTGTGAGAGAGGTGAATTCACGTCGTGGCGTACAAAGTTAATTATTCCAGTAGATCGTGCAATCTTAAAGCTAGACGTAGTTGGTTATCGTGGATAAAGTTACATTTCATTATAATTTATTACAACCATAGATAGGAGTCTCCACAAAAACGACCATTATTTATATAGTAGCCCAGAAAAACGGCACTTTACATATAAGAATCTCGAAAAAACCTGCCTCTCTTGATATCCTGCTAAGAACAGCTGCTGATCGGGAAATGTGGAGGGTTTTGGTTACGCGGTCACAGCACTGTTACGATGAAAGTCAAGGGACAGATGACATGAGAAAGATGAGATACATATCGGGAAAAAAAAGATTTTTAACTTCTCGTTAAAGTGCCGAAAGTTCCAAAAATTGATAACATAGTCGTTGACCACTTCATACAGACCATATATCCTTTAAGTGATGATGCTAGAAATATAGTTGAGAGGGACGTATTGATCACAACTGTATTGGTTGCCTATTGTAACTCCATGTCTTGGATCACAGATGGGCGATTATTTCTCGCTTCTCCGATTATGAGTGATTTCGAGTCTGCGGTACTAGATTACCAACAATCGCTGTGCTGTCGAGATAGTCTGCTAGTAAATAGTACCTTGGGAGTTTAAGCGATGATAAGTCCTCGGGTCAGACTTTCGTTTGGTATGAGTACATTCACGGGCGCCTTCTTGTTTTACTGGCGCGTTCCGAGAGCTGCCGGTAAACTTGAGGTAAGTCTAGGTGTCAGGTAACCTGGAAGTGGCGGGGGAGGGCGGAGTAGCATGTACCCTTGAATCCCAACAGTAGTTTTTGTGTGTTCTTTTGTTCTAATGTACGCGCGCGGAATATGCCAAGCTTTAAATAAAGACTTTTCCAGGCAGGGCATGTACATCAGATGTAAAGTGGCATTTGGCTGATTTATCAGTTCAGTTGGTTCTTGGCTCTGGGGCATAGGTAAGAACAATACCGGCTAGTGACCAGACTGTACTAGTATTTAGAAAAAGCAAAATAAATGTTTACTTGTCTTCGGTTCGTTTGTGCATCAAGCTATACAGGCATAGAATGAACTTAAACTCTGTGATATTAAGTAGATGGCCTGGTCAGAAAGATTGTGCATCAAGCTATACAGGCATAGGATGAACTTAACCTCAGTGATATTAAGTAGATGGCCTGGTTGGAAAGATTGTGCATCAAGCTATACAGGCATAGAATGAACTTAAACTCTGTGATATTAAGTAGATGGCCTGGTTGGAAAGATTGTGCATCAAGCTATACAGGCATAGAATGAACTTAAACTCTGTGATAGTAAGTAGATGGCCTGGTTGGAAAGATTGTGCATCAAGCTATACAGGCATAGAATGGACTTAAACTCTGTGATAGTAAGTAGATGGCCTGGTCAGAAAGATTGTGCATCAAGCTATACAGGCAGAGAGTGAACTTAAACTCTGTGATAGTAAGTAGATGGCCTGGTCAGAAAGATTGTGCATCAAGCTATACAGGCATAGAATGAACTTAAACTCTGTGATAGTAAGTAGATGGCCTGGTCAGAAAGATAGTGCATCAAGCTATACAGGCATAGAATGAACTTAAACTCTGTGATATTAAGTAGATGGCCTGGTTGGAAAGATTGTGCATCAAGCTATACAGGCATAGAATGAACTTAACCTCAGTGATATTAAGTAGATGGCCTGGTTGGAAAGATTGTGCATCAAGCTATACAGGCATAGAATGAACTTAAACTCTGTGATAGTAAGTAGATGACCTGGTCAGAAAGATTGTGCATCAAGCTATACAGGCATAGAGTGAACTTAAACTCTGTGATAGTAAGTAGATGACCTGGTTGGAAAGATTGTGCATCAAGCTATACAGGCATAGAATGAACTTAAACTCTGTGATAGTAAGTAGATGACCTGGTTGGAAAGGTTGTGCATCAAGCTATACAGGCATAGAATGAACTTAAACTCTGTGATAGTAAGTAGATGACCTGGTTGGAAAGATTGTGCATTCCTATCCTTTACCTTCACTTCTCCATGTCCCACTGGGGTTTCGAACCATTATGTCAGAGTAACCCAAATCGAATTGGTTTATGGGTATGTGTCGAGGTCGAAAAAGAGATGTTTAGTTTGTGTTAGACCAACATTGCCCGTCACAGTAATCTAAGCCTGCTGACACAATCTAGCGTGCTGAAGGTCCGTTGGAATAGAAACATTATTGTAATTTGAAATGTCGAAATTTTCAATTGCACAAACTTGATTGGTAGAATAAACAAGCATGGTATCCACGGTCACAGGCTTGGACATTTTCCACTCTGACAATACTGAAATAAAAATCCAAATTTAGAACTGACTGCCTACATTTTATATTTCCTTGATCTCTATACACCTGCAACTAAAGAGATGTGCTAAGACTAAGATTCTGTAGTCTATACGAGACTATTGTAAATCTCAAAGAGAAGCAATTTATGAAAGTTGTTATTGTTACAGGCGAATAGCAGAAGGTGATAATAAAAAGTATTTTATTAGATAATACATTTTGCTTTTCAATTGCTGGTGTATTTATTTTTGTTTCTTTGTTTTTAATCTTCTGTTCTGGAGTGACTCCGAATTTTGACATTTTAATTTATTAAGAAATCTAATATACGAAAGCGCGCGTCTTCTTATTAATGGACCTCATTCACCAAAACGAACGGTCACATAATCTTACTGATGAAACAACGGGGGAAAAACTGTCACGTGATAACCATTGTTGATTCAAAATTACGTCGTAATTTGAATAGAAGAGATAGAGAAGCAGGTGACTCACTGTTGTTTGTTTACGATCGGTGAATGAGGTCCAATCTTCTCTTTATGAAGAACTGTCTGTAATTTTTAAGCTTAAAAAAAAACATGGCATAATATCATAAAGTGTAATGCAAGCATGCAACGTTGTATGGCGTACAGTTTGAGGTGATCTCAACGAGAAGTGACTTACAATTTTATGGCAAAATAAAATACCAACCAGCCTCTTTATGTTGCTATAGCAAATCTAAAGTCAGTGAAAGAACCAAAGGATTCAGAAAAGTTTTAAGACTAAGACTAAATAGCTTTTAGATACTCTAGAATCTAGAACAAAGAAACATTAAGTTCTACATCTACTTCTGACTTAGTGGGATAAAAACAAATTATCCACATGCCCTCCAACCTTTTTGTCCCCCATAAGTGCAAATGAAGAGCTGAAGAGGGGGGGGGGGGAATGTTCTCCGATTTCTCCCATTGTTTTTCTTTCAGTCCAGGGGACTGTACTCAGCAACTCCTGGCCACGCCTCTAGATTAAATTAACACTGTAGTCGCTTTAAGTTATGTGTATGAACTCGGAGGGGGGGGGGGTGCAATTAGTGTGTGCAAAAGCTTGGGGGGGAGGGGAAGGGGAGATAGCCCGCCCGTTTCTAAACCTGAGTGTTTTGTACTTTAGTGGTGACGTAAGCTTGCGTTTAGTGGACCACACCAGCCCGGTGGTCATTGTTTGACTGTTTTCTCATTGTGTGCACGTGTGTGTGTGGGGGGGGGGGGGGCACTTGATGGCAGCACTGTGCTGTGAACATTTGACTTGATCGTACTTGAGAATCTGGACTTTGGTCTAAATCTTTTAGTCTGAGATCTAACAATAGATACTTTTTTTTTGTAGATCTCATTGGTCGGGAACTGCAGAGCATAACAAAAATTAGCTCGCTATTGTCATTATTTTTTTAATGTTAATGTAGGTGCTCATTAAGGTTTAATTCGATGATATAAGGAGCCAACACAAGGTTATGTGATGTCTAATAAGGCGCCTTTTGGTTAACGCAGCTAAGATCAAGGGACATTACTAACATAGACAAAGTAGGGTAACTCTTGTAATAGGCCTACATATCAACGGTAGGGTAACGACACATCCTACTTTTCTATAACGATGTCTTCGTATGTGCCTCAATTGAAGTATTCCAGACTATTATTTTGTTATCTTGAGACTTCTTGTGATTTATGAGGTTTTGAATTAAAGTACTTCTCTACTCAAATTTTTAAAATGAAGGCGCTCAATCTATTGCGCCACTTATCTCCCCTTCTTCTATTTTTGTCGTTTTCAATTACCGTTTTCTTAACCGCTTTACCTTTTCGTAGTGACACTTCGTGGAGAGAGAGTGTGTAATAGTAAGATAGAAAGGGAAAACACAATGGCTCCATTGTGGGTTATCTTTCTTTACTGGTTCGACTCCATTATCTCCCCTTGTTTAGGAGGAGGACGAATGTCTTATTATCGTCCCTTGTGCCTTCATTGGGGGTGTGTTCGGCTGCGGCCTGCCATTTGAACGTTCTTAGCCAGGCATTCATGTCTGGAAGTGGCGTCTTCCTGGCCCATCCACTGGGTGGTATAAACTACAGGCCCTTTTCATCATGGAAGGTTAATGAAGACACAGACATAAAGTAAATCGTTTTTTGTCCGGATTTTCCTCCCTTATTTCCCCTTTGAGATGGGAAAGTCGAGTTTCAGATCTTCATAGAGTGTTCCATTTATCTTTTTACTCCCTATATAGATGTATTAGCAAGCACCCTTAGAAATCTTGGAACCTGGGCAGATGATCTGCAAAATGAGTACTGCTATTGGTTAAGGTTAAGCCGTACAATAAAATATGAGGAGGCAATAACAAATAGTTGTGGGAGACAAGAAGAAATGGTAAGGGAGACAATAAATGGTAGGGGAGGCAATAACAAATTTTTGGGGGAGACAATAACACATTTTTTGTGAGTTGGCTATAACAAATGGTAGGGGAGGCAATACTTTTCCCCAACTAATGTCAGGTTAGAGCTGGGTTGACTCAGAGGTTAACTATGGTGACATGTGGCCAGCACAACGACCAACAGTCTTTACTTTTCCCCAATTAATGTCAGGTTAGAACTGGGTGGACTCAGAGGTTAACTATGGTGTCATGTGGCCAGCACAACGACCGACCGTCTTTACTTTTCCCTAACTAATGTCAGGTTAGAACTGGGTGGACTCAGAGGTTATCGTGCAGGGTGTCATGTGGCCAGCACAACGACCGACCGTCTTTACTTTTCCCCAACTAATGTCAAGTTAGAACTGGGTGGACTCAGAGGTTAACTATGGTGTCATGTGGCCAGCACAACGACCGACCGTCTTTACTTTTCCCCAACTAATGTCAGGTTAGAACTGGGTGGACTCAGAGGTTATCGTGCAGGGTGTCATGTGGCCAGCACAACGACCGACCGTCTTTACTTTTCCCCAACTAATGTCAAGTTAGAACTGGGTGGACTCAGAGGTTAACTATGGTGTCATGTGGCCAGCACAACGACCGACCGTCTTTACTTTTCCCCAACTAATGTCAGGTTAGAACTGTTTGGACTCGAGGTTAACGTGCAGGGTGTCATGTGGCCAGCACAACGACCGACCGTCTTTACTTTTCCCCAACCAATGTCAAGTTAGAACTGGGTGAACTCAGAGGTTAACTATGGTGTCATGTGGCCAGCACAACGACCGACCGTCTTTACTTTTCCCCAACTAATGTCAGGTTAGAACTGGGTGGACTCAGAGGTTAACTATGGTGTCATGTGGCCAGCACAACGACCGACCTTTCTTTACTTTTCCCCAACCAATGTCAGGTTAGAACTGGGTGGACTCAGAGGTTAACTATGGTGTCATGTGGCCAGCACAACGACCAACCGTCTTTACTTTTCCCCAACTAATGTTAGGCACCAATTAGTGCCCAAAGATCCCGAAAATAAAAATCCCAGTCCTCACCAGGATTCGAACCCGGGACCCCGGTTCAGAAGCCAAGCGCTTTACCACTCGGCCACCGCGCCTCCTGGTGAAATCCTGGGCATATTATATTTACCACTTCCCATTCTCGCATCAAGTTGAAATTGTGCACAATTATTCCTTGTCTATGACAACACACGAATCAAGACAAAATTAACCAATTAGTTCATTGTAATAAATTCCGTTTTACATAGAATTGTAATAGCTAAGGGGAGATAAGCCTTGTGAAGAGAATTAGTCCTAGTGGCTAACGCGTCGGACTGGCATCATGGCATCAGACTCGGAGCAGTTTTTGTTTTAAATAGATTTTTAAAAAGCAGCACGGGAACTGGTAGGCTATTTTCATATGTGGCGGAAAAAAAACTATAAATATCTATTTATTTGGTGTATCCGGTTTAAAAATAAATAAATAAAATAAGTTTTGATAATTTTTTTTATTATGTACATGATACTATTGGCACTGCAGAGTCAATTTTTTTAAAAGCTCTTCTGTTAGTAATACAATCTAATTTCAATAAGGACTTTGATTGGACTTTTAACTCTATGACTTTTAACTTATTTCAAAACAAGAAGACAACTAACGAGCGGTAGGTCTAATAAGGAAGAACTGATGGGTGTAGATCCACTGCCACGCATTGACACAGTGTTACAGTTAGAGCTCAGTTATTTATTTATTGAGTAGCTAACAATGGGAGCTTCATTGAACGTCCTTCACATTGGTGAGTTGAACGTGAACATCTCCACTAGCGCACTGGCCATGCTAGTCATTGCCATAAGCAACACTGTAGCGCTAAACCGCGGCTAAACATTACAAAAAAAAAATACATTTTTCTTTCTCCCTCTCATTACGCCCTAGTATGTTCCTTCATCACATACACCCAACACGCACACACACGCACATTTGTACTATTCCAACATTTTCAGTGTCCATTCGTCTTTTTGGTGTTTCTTATCTTATCTTATCTTATATAATACAGACGTTACTTCAAAAAAGAAGATGATTACGTCCTACGCGTCATGCATTTAGTCATGCATATTAACCAATGCGCGAAATTCTAATAAGTTTCAATGGGTTTAAAATGCACAAATGTTTAGACCCTCCAAGTATTATAGTGACTTTCGATGGCAAATATAAATTAAACAGTTAGTCTTGCTGAATTATACTTCAACTCATCTCTGAAAGAATGGTAGTCATTAATGTAAGGGAGATAACCGAGTTTATTTACTGAAAGTCTAGTTTACGCGAAGGAAATAATGTAATCAAAAGAGTTACATCCCTTATTACATTTACTTCTCTGTCTTCTACTCTATACATGTGATAGGGAAGCACTTTCCTTCATTGTGGTAATTTATTGTGACTGGTGTATAGATTATCTTAGTCCAAACTTGATTAGCAGTGTTTATGTGTAGACGGTTTTGCTAATAATGTAATGAATGTTTTTGTGTCAAACATTGTTTAGAGCGTAGTGTTTAGAGTGTAGTGTTCTTCTTCTTCTTAATCTTAAATGATATAGATGTTAGTTCAAAAAAAAAAAAAACGCCCTATGCGTCATGCATTTAGTCATGCATATTAACCAATGACCTAAACTCTGCCAAGTCGCTGGTTTTCCTGGCTAGCTCATGCAACTCATTTCATGCTCTAATAGTTTTTGTTTTTGTATTTGAAGATTATAGTTCAGTGTTTTATGTATAATTGCTACTTTACTTTTGAGTCTTCTCTCCTGAAGGCTTTCTAAATTGAGTAATTTTACTGAAGGTAAAATGTGAATATTCGTTTGTTATGAATCTCACTGCTCTATTTTGTGTCTGTTCCAGTTTCTTAATGTTTTCTTGAGTTGAGGGGTCCCATCGGAGGATGCATATTCTATTATTGGCCTAACCAAGGTTAATTAACAATTAAATTTTATGTTCTTATTTGATTTATAGAAATCTCTTCTAATAAACCCTAATGCTTTTTTTTTTAGAGTGTAGTGTATTGAGAATCACTTCCTTTAATTCTAAAGTTTGTTTTCTTCTATAATGCTTTGATTTCTTCTTTTGATGGGTTTGTTTCCCTTCGTTTTATAGCAGAGCAAGTGTTATACAATTTTTGTGTTTTATGTGTAAATCTGGTCATGTCATCTACAATTGTAGGCATGCTAAGATTGTAAATAGTCTTGTAGAAATTTTATGGGCAGTCAACCAAAGCATTGATAAGTGAGTACAAATTAGGAATTCAGAACCATCAGATTAAGTCAGATTAAGTGGCAGCTAAGGTTAAGTTCCATGGAGAAGGAATATCTTAATGTAAGTAGGTCAGGTAGGATGTGCGACTTAGGGTTAGGGTTAGGTAGGATGTGTGGCTTAGGGCTAGGTAGGATGAGTGGCTTAGGGTTAGGTAGGTTGTGTGGCTGAGAGATTAGAACTGCTTTCCTAGGGCTTGGCTACCTAACAAAGAGGTTTTGAGTTTGAATCCCGACTCAAGCAGAGTTGTGTTTGCTGAGCACTTAAAAGCAGCACAGAAACCTTCTCCCAGATACCTCCTCCCCCCCCCCCCCCAACTGGTCCACAAATGAGATTGGACCATAGTGCACTGAGCCTGTTGTAAGCATTAAAGATGTGCTTTATAAAAGCAATTTAAAAAGTAAATAAATAATAAGATTCTCTCGGAATCCAGCCAAAACCTTTGGTCTTCCACTGAAATGCAGCCATCATATTTGATAGATGGTTAGACTAAGGTCCTGTATCACAGATGGGTAAAAAAAAATTCTGGCCTGTAAAATTACTTCCCTTATTTGTTACAGTACAGCTCAAAGTCACTACTATAAACAAATGTTGTTGTTTTTTTTAACTCAGGATGTTGGCACAAGTAAACAGAATACTGCAGACTATTACATCGAGAGAATGTGTAACATCAACTCAGTAAGTAATGCCACCTATTATCTTCAGATCTATAGAGGTTTATTCAAACATTTGTTAATTAATAGCTTATAGACTTTTATTTTGTTAATTTGTGTAGCCCTAACTGGCTAGTTTAGGCCACTCTTTATGGGTCTTAATGACACTTTGAAAGAAATCATTATTGTATTTCAGGTCTCAGAATACATTTCATCCCTTTTTTTTTATTAGTGTGATTGCACAAGCAATGGATCAGTTTTGTATAAAAGTTGTAATTTTTTTAATGAAATATTGTTGAGTTAGAAGAAATGGGAGAGGTATAAGGAAAATAAACATGTCTTTTACCAAATATGTTACAATATTAATTCTTTGTCTACAGCAAAACTGGTCTGGCCTTAGTGAAGACGATATCAATTCCCATGTTAATCTTGTGGAAAACTTGAAAACAGCTCTGAGAACCCAGACATTAAGGTATTGTTACTATTAAAGTACAGAGTTTTAAGTAAAGGAATTTATATTATTTAGTACCAACGTCAACTTAACTCTAATTTATCTTGTATTTAAAATGTATTTAATTGACATAAAACTGCTTTGATAATTCTGAATATATTTACATATGTTTGTAACATTAAACCACCTTTTTTTTTTTTCAGTTTTGTTGTGTCATTTATTGAAAAGTCTGGTCTTCAGTGCCTTCTGGACTTCTTATCTAAAATGGAGTATGAGACTTCAGAAGGACCTTTACACACAGCCATAATTGGTTGTATTAAAGCCCTGATGAATAACTCGGTAAGTGGAATTGCAAAAAAAAAAAAAAAAAAAAAAAAAAATTCAACTACTTTAATGCTTATGTCTATATTTAGAAATGTTATTTAAAAGTATAACCTTAGATGTTTTTTTTAAAGTGCTTTGTAAGATCTGCAAACCTTTAAAAGTTAATTGTAACATTATGGTAAAACATAGTTTTGAAACACAAAAAACTTAGAAAACTATTGTAATAGTGTAAACTATGTGTATATTATCTTTGCTGTCCAATTTTATTTCAATTTTTTTTTAGATTTTCAAACAATTACTACAATATTTCACTTTGATTTATTGCCTTTATTAAAATGCACTATTTGCCCACTAATTCTGTATTAAATTTGGCCACTGATTCTCTTCCTCAGCAAGGTAGAGCCCATGTGTTAGCCCATCCAGATTGCATCAACATCATAGCTCAATGCCTGGCAGTGGAGAACATAAAGACAAAGATAGCAGTATTAGAAATTCTTGGTGCCATTTGTCTTGTGCCAGGGGGTCACAAAAAGGTGCTGAATGCCATGTTACATTTCCAGAAGTATGCTGGAGAAAGGACACGCTTTCAGGTGATACAAAAAACAAACTATATGACATCTCGTCTTGGAAAAATTAAAATTGAATTTAAGATGTAAAATACTTAATTAGTTAATATTAGGATTTATCTGATTTAAAAGTCTTTTTTTTTTTTTGGTCTACAGTTATTGATGTATGATTTAGACAGAAGTACTGGGAAATATAAAGAAGAGGTGGCCTTAAAAACGGCAGTCATGTCTTTTATCAATGCAGCACTCAAATATGGAGCTGGTCAGGTCAGAGTTTATGTGATTGTCAAAGAACCCTAGGCTTGCTCTGAAATAGATTATTAATTATCAATAAAATAATGTCATTATGTTTCTACTTTTTGAAACTTAATAACTCATTAATACTAATAATTAAATGAAACAATATTTTCATAGGATCATCTTGAGTTTCGCTTGCATCTGCGCTATGAGTTTCTCATGCTGGGTATAGTTCCTATCATGACTAAAATGAGAGCTCATGGAAACACAACATTAGACAGGTTAGAAATTGTACTTTGTTAGTGATAAGCTGATAGTAAGCAAACATTCTTGATAACACATATAATTCTAATACAGATAATTCCGTCTATATTTTATTACTTACAATAAATTCAGTTATATCCCTTTGATCATAACTCATTTACTCTTATATTGGCACTTTACAATAATTATATTTCTAATTTGGTCAATAAAAAAAAATTGTTTCAGGCATTTAGATTTTTTTGAAATGGTTCGCAATGAAGATGAAAAAGAGTTTGCAAAGAGATTCGATGGTGTAAGTCTTAAAGTTTATAATTTCACTGTTATTGCAATAGTATGGTTCATACCAGATCTAATTCTGTAGAATGTTTTCAAAGCTTGAGTAATGCAACAAGTATTTAACTTTACTGTATTACAGGTTCATATAGACTCAAAAAGTGCCACTGCAATGTTTGATGTTATTAGAAAAAAGCTGCACTTGTCCACAGCCTACCCCAACCTTTTGTCTATCTTGCATCACATGCTCTTGATTCCGTGTAAGTTTTAATTAATATATTTAAAATGTTTACATTTTTTAAACAAATCTGTGGCATTTTACATTTGCAGAGATGATGTTTTTTTCCCTTTGCAAATTCTCACAGGTTAAGCATCTGTTATTTCCAGGGGCTGTTGCACTTTCACCCTTCTTTTAACTTCTGGTGTGTTAGCTATAATATCTGCAATCCAGGACCCTTCCTTTATGCTTGCACTATCCAGACCCTCTTTTTCCAAATTTTTAGTATTAATTTTAAAGAGCTTCATGTTGTGTTAACATACATCATCATAGCTTAAATGTTGGTGACCAGCGGTTCTCCGCCTACTGTTAGATCACCATACAGAATGTCTTGTTGGAGTCCACCTTGTGGCATTCTGTGAATATGACCAAGCCAGCCAAGGCATCTGCTGCTGATAACAGCATGGGCGTCCTGGCACCTTGCTCTTGGCAGCACTTCCTTATTGGTTATTTTATCTTGCCACCTTATTTGAAAAAAATCTGCATTAACCTCAGTAATCTTTAATTCCTTTTAATCTGAATGGCACTTTTATGATATTAAAAATCTAATTATTTCATAAAAGTTAATTAAATGATTCAAAAATGAGGAAACTTAAAAATGAGATTTGCAAGTATTCTTTAGTTACAGTACTGTAAATTGCAAAAATAAATTAGATACATCTTTATGCAATTCAATTATTATATGTATATATTGGACTACAATGAAATTCATTTTTTTTTTAATTAATAACCTTAGTCATTGTTTTCATTAATTAGATTTTAAACTACTGATACAATTCATAATTTTTAAGTTATTACACTACAATTTTTCCTCCTTCTATTCCAGATGGTAAGAATGATGTGTTACAAGTCTGGCCTCTGGTAGATAAAATAATTCAACAGATCGTATTACAGCTCAAGAAAGGAGAAGATCCTGATGGTGCTCCACTAGAAGAGATAAATGTCAAACAGCTAATTAGACAGTAAGTAACTTTCTGGTCATAAGTTCAGTTTAAGTACATAATGGTGACCTTCTGATCTCTATTAATTATAGTACAAAAAAGAACTTTTTCACTTACAGTATACAGAAATTCTATCTTACAAATTACAGAAATTACTTCAATCTAGTCATGCATGTTAAGCAATGACTTAAAATCTTTCAATTCATTCCTTATCCTGGCTAACTTAGGCAACCCATTCCATGCTCTAATAGCACTAGGGAAGAAGGAGCACTTGTACAATTTATACTTCATCATAACTCTTGACATCAAATTAATTTTATTGAATTTAACAAGTAACTTTTTTTTATTCCCAATTTTTCAGGCTAGCCAATGATACAGATGTCAAAAGTTTTCAAACCAAACTGAGAGAAGCGGAAAAGTCAGCAGATGAACTTCAAGCCAAACTGGCAAAGAAAGAAAGAGAATGTGAAGTCAGGGTAGAAGAAAAGGTGACTAGATTTTTTTAATTTAGAAAATTAAATATGTCCATGTTTTCAGCCTCAAAGTAAATGTCAGTTTATGCAGTCCAGTCTTTTATTGTAGGTTATCTTAAATTAATATTTCCCTTCTGATTTATCCACGCTTTGTGTCAATATTTTTTTTTAATGTCTACCCTTGGAGTTTCTATACTAGATCTGACTTTGCTAGTTTAGTTCAAATCTTATTAATTCTCCTTCCTTGTCTTATATGAGAAAAAGCCAGTCAGGATAAATGTAACATGAAGTTATATCCATTTCTATTCATAAAAAGGCTGCATATGCATGAAAGTAATAAAGAATGTAAAATATTTTTTTTTCTTATATTTTTAATGTTAATTTTTTACATACTTAAATGCTTTCCAAAATCTTGTTGTTTTAGAGATGTACTCTACTGTAGTTCTTGTCTTTTTAATGTCCAGGAAGAGCTTATGGCAACTATGAACATGATGAAATCAAAACTAGAGAAAGAAGTGGCAGCACATGCAGAGACCAGAAGTCAGTTACAAGATCTTTTATCTCGAGTGGAGGAAATCAGATCCCAAGTAAAATCTCTAGACCCTAATATTAAATATTGACAAACTATTCAATAATCTGCTTAAGTTTGTCACTACAATCAAATAATTATGACCATTATTAGTACTTTCTCAAATATTATTTTCTGTGGTAGAAAATGAAATGAATCTATAATAATTTACTTTTTCATGATACAGTCAAACACAGTTAATAGGACCATTGGACCATCTATGGACGCAGTCATTATGGTCCTAATATTGGCTGGTTAGATTCAATAGTATAATAGGTTTTGATTCAATAGTTTAGGATTTGGTCCTAATAAGTGGCTGGTCCAATTAATTGGATGCGACTGTAATTAGAATGAACTATGGCATTAACTTGTGTATATATTTAGTAAAACTTTAAAAGTTAATGTAAACAATTATTTTATTCATCAACATTGTGTATCTCATAAATATTATTGTTTCAGTTGGACACAGAGAGAGGAGAGAAACAAAAATTACAACATTTGGTACAGAGCGGCAGTTTGCCAGACGATGCCAAGATGGGACTCACTAATGCAGCTTCTGCCATCATTTCCAGCATTGAGTCTAAAAACAAAGATCTGCATTCCTTTATGCCACCTCCCCCTCCCCCGCCACCTGGCATGCCTGCTCCACCCCCACCCCCAGCTCCTGGAGCACCAACAGGCCTGCACTATGGTGAGACTTAAACAGTCATTAAAAGCTTTTGTTATAATAAAAAGTATAGACATGATTGTTGAATAAAATAAGTTTTAATATTTACCAATATAATGAAAGATTACGGGCAGGACATGGCCTAATTTGGGCTGATGTGCCCAAAACTCAAACTCAACTGAAACCAATATAATGTCTTTGTTTGTCAGGCATGAATGGCAGTGTAAATTCCAGCTATTCTGCCAAATTCAAAGGCAACCCAAAGCCCAATGCACCAATGAAATCTTTCAACTGGACCAAAATCTCAGAAGTAAGTTTTTACTTTTTTTTTATGAAATTGATGTGAGCTATAAAACATTAAGTAAAATTTCAACAAAGTTTCTTCTATAAGAAATCTAACATAACATTCTTTCTTCATTTAACGAAAGTAAAAATTTCAACTAAGTTTCTTCTATAAAAAATCTAACATAACATTCTTTCTTCATTTATCGAAAGAATCAAATCTCAGGCAGTATATGGAATGATCTGAACCATGCAAAGGTAAGCTTAAGTTTGACAAGTCAGATTTGGTGAAGTGTCTTTTCTTTTTATGGTAACATCTGTGCATATGTCTAGGCTTAGATGATCAGTCAGATCTAGTATACACATTTTTATTTATTTCTTTGATTGCAGGGCTAGACAACAATATTTATTTTAAGCAAAATAGTTCAAAAATATAAACACTAAAGAGTCTTTGGACTGCTAGGCATGAGCTGATTAGAGCTTGATGTCTTTATTACTCTATATTTTCTTGACATTTTTCTCTTTTAAAATTAATAATCTTCTAGTGCTCATCTTCATTCTTGTAGTCATGTCTGTATTCTGTTTTTCATGTGGATGTCATCCTTAGCTTGTTTTAGCACTAAGCTCCACAAATATCATCCTTATATTCATCAATGGACATCCCAAATGAAACTATCCAGCTAAGATTCTAAAAAGTAAGGCTGTGTCAATTGAATGTAATTGATATCCAATTTTGTTTCCATTAGATGTATGCTAGTTTAGACCTTGAAGAGTTCCAGAGAACTTTCTCAGCCTATCAGAAACCTGTAACAGAGGAAGGAGAAGAAGACTCAAAGAGCACCAAGTCCAAGACTCAGGTTTTAACTGTCATTGATGGAAGAAGAAGTCAGAACTGTACAATCTTGTTGTCCAAACTGAAGCTGACCAATGAGGAACTGGCCCGTGCCATCATGAATGTGGATGAAGGAGAGGACCTTCCTAAAGATATGGTGGAGCAGGTCAGACTCATTAGCATCACTTTCTCTCCTTTTTGATGATTACTTTTACAAAAGTAATATTAACTCACTTAGTCAATCTGCATGGAGTCTTGTACATGCTATTTCTCCCACTTCTCATTCTTGGACCAAGGTGACACTTTGACAACACATATATCAATAAAAAAAAATAAAACAATTAGTTAATCAGTTAATATAATTTATTAATTTTCTTTCATAAAAAAAAAATTACAAAATTTTTAAAGAACTATGTTGTTTGCTAAAAATTTGAAACTAACAATAGATAACTATAAAACCTTCTATTTTTACATGTACTTGAATAGCTCAGTGGCTAAAACATTTTATCTACATCATGTGTTAGGACCTTGAATTTAAATTCAGACTAGCAACTTTTTTAAACAGCTTTTATTATTATGGCTATGCCTATGTTTAAGATATGAATACCCAATTCATTGCCTATAAGGACGTTTAATCATGCTTCTTCCTAGTGCAAATGAGAAAGCTTAGTAGAATATTTATCAATTAGACCTTATCATTTCTTAACTTAATTGAATTAAGAATAATTTGCTATTCTTTTAGACTTTAGGCATGATTGTTCACATTTGTTCTGTTGTGTAGTATATTTGTATGGACACCTGTACATCTTTTATTTTAGTATTTCATTATAATTCATTCTCCACTATTTAGTGAGATATATATAAATATATTTCTTTGACTCCTGCAGCTTTTGAAGTTTGTGCCAACTGCTGAAGAAGTTCAGTTGCTGTCTGAGTATGCTCATGAAATAGAAAATATGGCCAGAGCAGACAGGTTTCTCTTTGAGATGAGCAAGTAAGTCCGGACATTTGCCTCTTCTTATTCTTCTGATTAGATTATAAGAAAAATATTTTTTTTTAGCTTGCATGAAATAAAAGATTCTAAAGCTGTTTTAAAGCTAATTATAGCAATTGTAACTATAACTATTATTTATTTTTAGAATAATTCACTATGAAGAGAGATTAAAAGCACTGTACTTTAAGAAAAAGTTTCAAGAAAGAAAAGTGGACTGTAAGCAGAAAATTGATGGTATGTACTTTTGGATTATCTGGCCAGTTTATGATAAAGGTGAAAACTTAACTACTTAGAAATGAATGTATTAAAACATTGTTTAGATTTGTATTTCTATGTTATTTCCAGCTGTTTTTGAGGCCAGTAAGGAAGTATTTAGAAGTAGAAGATTCAAGAAACTTCTGGAACTAGTTCTTGCATTGGGGAACTTTATGAACAAAGGTCAGAGGGGTAATGCTTTAGGATTCAAGATATCTAGTCTGGGTAAAATGATGGACACCAAAGCAAGTACCAACAAAAACATGACACTCTTGCATTACATTGTGGAGCTGATTGAGAAAAAGGTAGACAACTATAAAAAAAAAGACTAAAACGTTGTCTTTCTTGGCTAAGAATTAAACAAAATACTTCTTCTAGACCTTTTGTTTTTCTAATGATAAATGCACATACAATATGTGAAATGAATTATTCTTAAAAAACAACTTTGTGTCTTTAGTTTCCAGATATGATTAAACTAGAAGAAGATATACCTCACATCCATGATGCAGCTAAAGTCAAGTAAGTTTATGATAAATTTGATGTACACTCCCTATGTCAGTCAATGTCTTTGTTGTTATGCATGCTGTTAGATATACATGCACAAACTTTGGCGAACTCTGCCACTCCAAAATCGGCTTGATTAGTCACTCCAGATTTTGCCCTGTCTCAACAAAACCAAAGTCATTGACTCATCTGGGCATATCCATTGTCTTCCAAGACAGAAGGAGCCATACATACATACATATACATGCAGTTAGAAGGTTAGAACTTCAGTCCATCCAATCAAATCATTTTATTCTTTTGTGACTAAAATTTTATTTCAAACTTACAGATAATTGTAAAACAAAATGTTTATTTAAAGTTATGGACTAAGCTATAGATCTACCCAACATTTATTTTGTTTAAACTTTTAATTCATTGGAATCTTTTTTCTTCCCTTTACAAATTGTTGTTTCTCCAACAGTTTTACAGATCTGGATAAGGAAATCACAAACTTAAGGAAAGGATTACAAAATATTGAAAAAGTAAGTAGGATGTTTAATGTATTGTATTCTATTGCTTCATTTGTCTACCAGCAACATTAGGTGATTGAAAAGTAGGAGACAGTAGATCATGCTGCAAAACGTTATTTAATGAAACAAAAAATGTGTTAAGACCATTAAGGGTTGTTGTAACCTTTTCTCCCCCATCATTGACCACCACTGAATGTTATGTCTTTTCAAGAAATGGATCAAAATTCTCTGCTAACATTACTTATAAAATATCATCAACTTTAGTAGCAGTTCAACTTGATACATTCTAGTCTACTCATTGCCTCACTTTTGCATTGAGTTCTTTTACTAATATCTTTCTCCCATTTGGTGGCTGGTATTTAAAAACTCTTGTAATGGTTTATCTGTATTCAATAGTTTCATTGTGCTGTTTTGTAATGGTTTTTTTTTAAATCAAAACTTACCTACTAGAGTAACAGAGCAATCTTCTTTAGCCTCTAAAAGATGTAAGCCTTTTAAAGTTCCTGCCAGACAACTACTCCCTTTTATTCTTAAATATTTTTTCTCTAAAAAATATATCAATATAAACAAATATTTCTATATATTTGTCTCTATCTATATTTGTATCTATTGAATATCCTGAATTAACATCATAATTGTATCTAAATAAATATAAATTACAATTTAAATTAAGGAATGTCTAGAATTTTAAAAAATGTCTAGTACAATGTCTAAATTGTATCCAATACTGTTTTTGCTTATTTTTTAGGAAGTTGAGTTTTTTGAGAAGAAGTTCAGCATCAGTAGTCAAGACAAGTTTGTGACTGTGATGAAAGATTTCTGTACAGTAGCGGCCTATAACTTTACTTCAGTGGAAGATTCCTGTAATGAGATGAGACTCAAGGTGACAGTTTACACTTTTAACATATCAGCTAGAACTAGTTTTGATTTTAAAATGATATAAGAGTTGTTGTTTTTTTAAAGTGTTGGATGCCATGGTGTGGTGACGCATTCCACTATCAAAGACAAAAGAAATGAGTTTGTTTGTTGTTAGAGGTGCTTTTACTTTAAGATATAAGGACTTCACTGAATCACTCACATAGATCTGAAATCTGTTGTGAATATTAAAGAGGGTTATTTATCTGTTTGTTGCATTGCTTTCTTTTTTATCATGGTGAAGTTTCCTCTAGCTATTCAATAATAATTGTAAAATACCATTTTTTGACATTTTTGTGTAAATTGGATAAATAGCAAATAATTATGCCTGTGTTGTCTAATAGTTCTAATACTTCAGACTTATTTTATCTTGAGAACTGAACTTTTAAAATATGTTTTTGTTACTGCTTTCAGTTTGAGACTATTGTGAAAACATTTTGTGAAGACCCAAAACAAGCTCAGCCTGAAGAGTTTTTTGGTTCTATTGATACTTTTATCATTGGGATGAATGATGCCAGACACGAGAATGAAAAATTCAAGAAACAGAAAGAGGAAGAGGAGAAAAGAAAACTCTTGGAAGAACAGGTTAGAACAGAGCTAGTCTTCAAGTAGTAGATTCTTTGTGTTGATTGGACCCTCTGTTAACAAATAGTTGATTCTTTACATTGATTAATTAGAGTGTAATTAGCATTCTTTCCTTAAATCAGGATCATTCTTAGAAAAAGAGGAAACATATAGTTAGGTTTCATTCCAAAAGAATCATTCTTTTTACTACCTTCAACTATACAATAACAAACAGTTTCTAAAAGAAAATGGCATAGCTTAAGAGTGGTCTGTTTATTTCAGTTGAAAAAAGAAAGAGAAAAACGTATTATGTTGAGGAGAGGCAGTAATCTGACAGACAAGAAGATCGGAGGTGTCGCAGTGGAAAATGGAGATAAAGGTAAATAAGACTCTAGGCTGCTTTTATAAGCACAACTTGAACTATTGTATCTTCAAAATATAAAGCCAACATCAAGTTTATATATATATATATATATATATATATATCTCATTACTCATATATATATATATATATATATATCTCATTACTCTGGTTAATCAGACCATCCTCTTATTCTGACTGAATTCTAAAGCACTAAAAGAAATCTGATTATTATTTAGTTGAATCCACTTAATCAAACCAGCCAATTATTTGGAACAAAATGTGTGTGCCTTGATATGCTCTGATTAACCAGATTTGATTGCGCATAAATTAAAATTGTGAACATAGACTAAAAATTAGTTGTTTTTTTTTTACATATTATCATTATTTTGTTGGTTTTTTGCTCTCAGACAGAATTTATTGAATCTTTTTCTTTTCTCTGAAAGAATGTTATAAATGTGTAAAATAGATAATATCTAATATTATATAATAATGATTTTTTAAAAATCTAACATTTTATAATCCAAATACTTGTTTACTTTAACTGTGTGTTGTGATTTGAATTTACAATACCAGTTTATTGTGCAATTGTATAAAAGTTTGTTAAAAAATAGTTTGTCTTCTTTATTCTTTAGGGGAATTTGATGATCTGATCTCAGCCTTGAGAACTGGAGATGTGTTTGGAGAAGATATGGCCAAACTGGCAAAGAGGAACAGAAAGAGAGTCAACAATGCTGTGGATTTTGCCAGGGAAAGACAAGGAAGTGTGACTACATCATAAATATATTACATATATACACTATGTTACATTAATGACACTACAGTCCAAGAAATAACTTTCCAAGTTACTTTTTTAAAAAGTAAAGTATGATGAATTCCAAATCTTCATAATATCATGAATGAATGTGTTTGTTTTAAAACTGCAGTTTGTAACTGTTCATAGTAACCTGCACCAATGACATTTGGAATCTCTCACAACTAAGTGTTGACATTCATACAAATTTGTTGCTCTTTGTTATCAATGACTTCATTTTTAAATGACTTTCAACACATTTTATGTAGTCATTATTGTGGTATTTTGTTTTTTTATAAGCTAGAGATCAACTGAAGTTGTTTTGTTTTTTTTTTGCTTAAGGAATAGTCTGATTAACATATTTCTGAATATTTCTATATTTAGAAATTTAAAAAACTTCATTCTGAAATTAGTTTTGAGAGATATAATTATATTAAACACTTCATTTCTTTCCATAATGTGTTCAATTTTAAGTTGTATTTCCATCATGAAAGAACCCAAACATAGCGTTGTGTCCATGCTTATAGTTGACAGCTTATCGCCTCACATCTTTGTGCAATATACTTTGTTCTTGTATTTTGTATTACTGTATAGGAATTATGATTCCAGTGTACCAGTATGTATAAAATATTTGATTTCTTGAAACATATATCTGTAAATAAATATTTGGATTGTGTTACTGTGAATGTAAATGTGAGTGTAAATGTGTAAACCACAACTTTATGACATTTCGTAAACTTGGTTCCACAGAATTCTTACCAATGTCTGTTCCTCACTCTTAGAAGGAAATGTAAAGTGTTTCACTTTTTACTGATGGATAGGAATTTGAACTATGGGAGTTTTAGAATGCTCTTGAGTCCATCCAACTCTAATGGATACCTGCTGCAGCTGTAAAGGCATTTGGTTGTTGTTCATCAACCTTTGAGGTTAGAAACAGATGAGCTTTACATCATCTGCCCCCTTAGATCTCAAGGTCTAATAGCGGTACCTTTTACCTAACCTATCTGCCTCTCCAGGATCTCAACGTGGCCAACTGGTATGTAATGAGAAGTACCTAATTTAACACGCATTTCTATATTAATACATGCATATTGCGTAGGATGTACTTATCTTCTCTTTTATAAAAGAACTGTTGTCCTGATGGTCTGTTGTTTATACTCCTCTCACAGTCATTGCCGGCTGATTTCTTTAGAAGCCAGGAGAGTAGGTAGCAATCAATAGATTTGAAGTAAGTTGTAAGGCTTCCAGAACAACATATATATCTGTTCATTGAATTATCATTACTTTGTTCTGCCATTTTGATGTTTGCTGTGGGTGAATTCATGTAAATAATGACCTCATCTTAAGGAAAGATACTACTTTGTCATTGTTTGATGCTTAATGTTTGCTTCATTACCTTGACAATCATTAAAATCTCATTTTTTTCACAAGCTTTCATGTACAAGAGATTATGGAAGATAAGACTTATTTCCTTGTATTATATTGTGTAATATAATTGTATTTGTCACATATACATGTTCATTCTAATCATTCTGTTATAATACATAACATACTTGATAATTGAATTGTCATATAAAATGTAAAAAACTAAATTTAATGTTGAAGCTGATAAGAACCAAATACATCAGAAAAGAACTTATTAGATTTTTTTTACTAATTATTTTTTTTAGCCTACTACAGTTGGTTATTGACCTACTCCAATTCAAAGTCTTTAAAAAATAAAATTTAATAAAGAACTATTCTTATCCAGATATCATTTCACTAAAATACTGTGTACATCTGAATATCAAAAGAGTGTTAATTTTGTTCAGTTAGTCTTATTTCCCAGAACAAAAATCTGGCCTCCTTGACTGTGTTTTTTATGAGCTTCAACATTAAAGACAAAGGTTGTGAAAACCACTGGCTCATGTAACCAGGCTGTGAACGTGTACAGTACTTTCTGTGGACTTCTTCCTATTGCTATTGTGTCACAAGGTAGCTTCTTTCTCTTTGCATTGTCATCAACATTGAATTTGTTTCATTTTTACCAACCCATTCAAAAATGGCTTTTTTTTTTCTAATTTCTTGATACATTTTAAACTCAATTTTTGTATTAATGTTTTAATAAGATCTTGGTTTAGCTTTTTCTTTTTGTTTGTTTGTTTTCCAAACTTACCAATGTTTCTACAAGAAGTAGTCCAATAAAAAACGTTCACTTCAGAGTTTATTTAAATGAAATTCTATTCATTTTTCTCAGACTTTTTTTAATGCTTTAATGTTTTACTTCATTTACTTCATTTACATTCAAAGCAGTCACAGTGATCAGTTGACATAGTGTTTTTTAATGGTAGTAGAGATGTACATTTCTTTTTGTTTGCTATGCACTATGCAAAGAGCTTGCCTTGTTCAGACATTTTGTTTTTCTTATACTTTAAAAAGTCATTTTTAAAGAGCACAGTGCATGCAGAACCCTTCAGCTTAAACATATTCACATATACATTCACACATTGGACTTTATATATATATTTATGTGACATTGCTCTTTGTGTAAATGTGTGTAGTTTCAATGTCAATGTCGTGTAGATTTATTGTCAGTGGTCCTCAAAATCAAGGCATACATAGATTTAAAGTTGGCTACTACTAACTGTGTTGTATCAATAATGGGTGGTGATAAAATGACGAAAAGTATTCTTTGGAAAGTATTGCTTCCGTTGAACCCTTCAAAAAGAACAAAAAATATTTTCTTGCTGTTTTGAAATTATGATTAAGTCCTACATGTGTTCTTAGGTCAATCTAGTTATGCACAGCTTTGTTGAGATAAAATTCTTCCCTTTGGTTGAGGTCATAACACAGTGCAAGCTCGCCTCTTATGGACACTCGACAAAGGTCAGATGAATAGATCACTGTTTGTTCTCCCTTGCAACATAAAAGCTACTAGCTCCTCTAATCTTGGGACTCCGTTCCAGTTCATGGACATCACCATCTGTTTTACCTTTCTTTGAAGAGCACTGCCTTGCAATTTGTTTGAATTTCCTTAAATACTGGGGAAAACAGAGGTGTCATTTCCTTACTGGTAACAGAATATTCTAGGTCACCAATTGGCATTCCATTGACTAAACTATTTGCCATGATGATAGCAAGAAAAGATTTTTTAGAATGGCATAGCTTGAACTTCACTTAAGGCAGCGGTTCTCAACCTTTTAAGCTCGGCGACCCCTTTTTACAATCACCCACTCTGCCGTGACTCCCCCCCCCCCATACACAAATACAGAATTGTAGGGTAGACAATAACAGTCCATATTTTCAATGGTCTTAGGCGACCCCTGGCAAATGGTCAATCGACCCACAGGTTGAGAACCCCCTGACTTAAGGCATGGAAAATGTGCCATTAGTGAAAACTAAAAAAAATGTTTTAAACATTTCTGGGTTTATTGCTACTTGTTGTATTGATAACAATCTTGTTTCTTGGTACACTTTCGCATGTTGGAACACATCAAACTTTTCATTTCTTTTATACAAGTGACCATCCACTCTTTCCTCCTAAAGTTTAATTACTTTCACATCCCACTGAGCACTAGATCTATAACTTCTCTCTGTGTGTGGAAACATTGTCATCACTATTGCTTGTAGGATGGGTTACGCTCAACTTCAACATTTGTGTGCCAGAGTAAATACAAACATCTTTCGTTTTCTAAGTAAAAGTACCAAGACATGTATTGGTCAATTTGTATAGCAGGATGTGAATTGCCTTAGTCTGTTACAGAAGGAAAGAATCATTCAAATTTTCTTCACCTAGTTAGAATTCCCTAAAAATGACAAGATTAGATAACTTCCTATGTGCAAGTAGATTGATGGCTGAAGTGATCCCCCTTTGTGGTGCAAAGTGTAAATAGATTAATTTATTCTGTGTGCTGCTTTGATGTGCTTTGATATTTGACATAATGTTGAGATTTTATGAACCATGCTGACTTTTTGTTTTCTTCTATGTATCAAGATGATATTTTATTGATGGTATAATAACTGGAAACTATTTATCAGATATCATCTACTGACTTCACTAGATCTAATCTTATCAACTAACTGGTCAGCCGCTATTCATTAAATTGACAACCAATTTTTTTATTTCCTGGCTACAATCTGATGATCTAAACCAGCCATTTTTCCATCACTGACCAGCAAATATTTTCAGTTTGTCAATTTTGGAAAGAGTAGAAATAAGTGATGTGACCTTTGTTTTTTCCTAATTACAGAATCTAATCAGCATTATGTTTTAAGACTGACCAGCACAATTTGTTTAGTTCAGTGCTTTTAGGACATTTGGTTTCTTTCCACCAGTTTGATTATGTGATCCACTCAGATATTTATGATCATTTCTTTGTCTATTTATATTTTATGTACAAAAAAAAATAAACAAATATCATTTTGTGTATTTTTTGTTTAAATAATATTACCTGGGATATGTTAGTGATAGCAATATTTGTTGCAGGGTCCTTGGTTCAAACTTTGTTGTTGGGGTTTCCTTTTTATGTGTGTGTGGGGTTAACCTCCACAACAAATTGTAATTGATGGGTTAATAAGGGATCATAGACTGTGTAAGAATTGTACCTTTTAAAAGTGATCTATGAAGTTGACTATAACCATGGGCCGCACTCTGTAGAGAGATGATGACTAAGAAAGCTATAGGCAGCAAAGAAGCAAAGACCTCAGCTCTGGTAGAAAAGCCAGGCAAACAAAAACATGCCTGGTTCCTCTACCACTAAATCGAATGCCATGCTAACCTGCGTTATAATCGGAACAGTGCTCCACAGTCACATGACAAACTCTTTTACAAGATGGGGGACTACCGTGCGTCTAAGGGCAATATTTTTTTTTGGCAAGCTGAAAGTTGATAGACGTAACAAAGGTTCCCCCTGAAAACGGTTTAAAGACCAGCCTAGGCGCCATCTTGCTTAACATAGATGGGAGCCCATGGATGCAGGGGTCATCCGAACGAGACGGAGATTTCTTCAAACTTCACCTGGCCAATAGTATAGCAGAAGTTAGTCTGTGCAAGACCCAATGACCATATAACACTTACACGTTTTGAACAAAGTCCTAGAACTCTGTAGCTTGTAAACATATTTTAAAAAGAAGACGTAGGTAATGTCGGCAACCGCCCATGGCCACGCGATTTGTGACTTTTAAATTGTAAGTCTAGTAATACTTATGCACATTATAAATAGTTAATATCTTTTCCCAACAGTTATCCACCCTTGACGAACGATCCTTCCGTACATTATTTTCGGTAGTACAATGACATAAGAGAACTCTATAAGACTTAAATAAACAAAATTGTTCATTTTTTTGTCATAAAGAATTTGTTTTACAACAAATTGTAAAAATGGCATAAGTTATATAAAATATATTTAGTATTCTATATTATAAAAATTCTAAAAAAAACAAATTAAATTTTATCTATCTATTAAAAACACAAACGAATATATTTGAGCAGTATACATTTATATTCAAAGCAAATATTATGTTTTATTGCTTTTTGATAAACAATGAGAAACATTAATGTCCTTTGATTGTAAGCAGTAAATATCGTCTATACAATAAAACAGCTAGAGACATGACCCCGATTTAAATAAGATTACAAATAGAGTATGTGCTGCCACACAAACTCAGAGGCGGCCCCAGTGGGAGACGGATCCCTGTCGGATCCGCATATTCGCTGGTCGACTGAGGATGGCGTCGAGCAGGGTATGAGACCGTAGAGATAATCAGTCCTGCGCGCTAACCGCACGACCAGGCATTGCTCTTAATCTAATGACAAACTGGTTACAAACTAATAGCCTACTATTGATAATATACCTACACATTACGGAATGAAAACTACTTGATATGTACAATATGTCAGAAGAGCGATTTTAGATAATCTTTTGATAATGAGCATTTTCATTTAAATGGAACTAGAATGAGGATGTAGATCTACCTAAATTAAACTACTAATTTAGCACTCTCAATATCTATATCTACTAGATTTGAGATCTAAAATATATACTTGGGATAATGTAGATGTAATTTAGATAAGATTTATGTAAAAAAACACACTAGATAATCAATTAATAGACTAATTGCAATATGAAAGATTAGTTTTAGTATTTTATAACATTGCAATATTGACATATTGACAATTTAGACTTTAGAAATAAAAATGTACACTTTAAGCCTAGACATTAAAATTATAGATCTTGATCTAGTCTAAATCATGGCTGTCTGGTATTGCGGTTTGCGCGCTGGACTGTCGTTTGGATTCATCGATGGTGCCAGGTTCAAACCCTGCCCGCTCCCATCCCCCGTCGTCCTACGGGAGGTTTGGACTACAACTCTGAAGGAACATCCGAAACATTAAAAACATCAACATTCTAAACTAGACCAAGAAATTCTAGATCTAGATTCTATAATGATTTTAATTAGAACTTAAATCTAAATCTAGTTTTAAAAATCTAGCTCTAGTTTAAGAAATAAAATCTAGATCTAGTTTTAAAAACCTAGCTCTAGTGTAAAACAAAATCTAGATCTAGTGTAAAAAATCTAAATTAGATCTAACTCTAGCTATTATGTCTTTTAAAAATGCGAGTCACGTTACGAGATTTTATAAACATTACTATACCGAGTTGTTTTAGCATTTAAAGAATTTATTCCATATGACGTCAAAGGAAAAAAAATCCATTACGTCACACGTCCAAGTTAGACTAAAAAATGTCATCTATACGAGCAGCTTCTCGAGGGTTCATAGACATTGGTGCACCGAGTGAGATCTTTTAGCATTTCATTTAAAGAATTAACTCCATATGACGTCAAAGGAAAAAAATTCCAAAATTCATTTGATGGGCTAGTTAGACTAAATATGTATATAACATGTATTTAAAAGGATTAAAGACGCTTTTTTTGTTTTGTCTTTCAGTCCGTCTGTCCGTCATGTCAATAGCGAGAAAAAAAAAGACTAAAAGCTATTGAAAATCTGATTGAAATTTAATTTCCCTTCCGAAACATTGCGTAAGTTTTAAGTTTCTATAATAGATTGTTCCGGATGTTTATATATTTATAGTGAGAGAAAATAAGAATTCCAGATTAATCAAATGCCGTTAATTAAATTTCTGGGATGTACCATACCCTTATGGAGATTTTATCAAACCATACTTTGGTGTTAGGAAGTTGTTTTCCTTAAAAATCAGAGCATAATATTAACGATAATTAGATTTTTTAACGTTTTAGATAGAAAGTTAAATGTAGTGTAAGATAGAAGTGCGATTTTACACAAATAGAGTTAAACTATTTTTCATAAAAAATCCGGAACAACCAATGAGAAAATTATTTGTTTTATTTATTAGAAGAGGGATTTCAAACATTTATTAGATTTTTCATATAAAATTCGGATCCTTTTTGGCGACGATTTGTAAGAAAATTAAGGTAATGTAGGTCAATTTCTTTTTCGAAACAAAATCCGGAACATTCTTTACCGATTAAAATTAACTGTAAAATAAGTCTAAAAATTTATTTTCAATAATCGTTTCTAGTAAATTACTTTCTTATTTTAAAATCCTGAATAACCTATTGTCGATATTTTTGAAAAAAATAAAATTATTTGACATAAATTTGTTTTAAAACCAATATCCGGAACAACTTTATAGTTAATGAAATATAAATCAGTATTGATATTTTTATTTAGCATTTATATGCTATTTACATTAAAAAACCGGAACAATGTATTAAAGATCATGTGTTTCTTGCAACGTTTAAGCATGGATATAAATCTACGATAACTTAGAAGAGCAAACAAATATTCATTGGCATTGATTTGTTTTTCACAAAACATCCGGAACAATCTATTATAGATACTTTAAGCTATTGCAATATTTCTGAATGAAAAATTAAAGGTTAAATCAGATTTACAATAACCTCTAGTGTTATTTGTTAATCTAATCGTGACGGACAGACCGACCAACAGACAAAACGCACAAAAATAACGCACTGGGGCCGCTAAAAAAGAACAGGCAAATGTCCACGAATGTAAATTATGTCATCTTGATAACGAGAAGCATATATATTTGGAATGTCCATTATTTCGTAAAGTTAAAAATACTGTAAGCACTAGCGGCCTTAAGGGGTGCTTTGCGGACAACCACCTCAGGCCCGCGCCTGAGGGTTTCCTTTGTCGCCGTCAGGTCGAAAACCAGACAATTCTCCTAAACGAGGCTTGTTGCTCAATATTTTCCTGGCATTTTTTATGATACCAATGACCATGTAAGCCCTAGGACATTTTGGGTTTCGAAATACCGTTCAGTTTCGATAAAGACAGCATGTTATAACCTATACATTCTAAGCGGCTATCGCTGTTAAACAGATCACCTTGGAATTAAAAAAATAATAATAATAACACGTAGCCAGAAGCAACCAATCAAAATCGTTTATTTCTTAAAGAGTCATACCGTACTGTTATGTCGCATTACAGTATAAAAATAATTGGTACGTATACAGTAGACTGTCACTTTAGTTGGCCATAGAGAAAAAAGGGACGATGGTTTGTGAGAAGGATTCCTAGTATTGTACTGAGGCCCAGCTCGTAGAGTTATTTCAGCCAATCAGCATCCAGAAAGTTTGACAATAACGTATTCATTTTTCCCCTAATAGACCACTGCACATATACATCGGGTGGCTGTGTTTCAGTGTACACAAAAAATGGACCACTGTAGCTCTTGTGGTACACGTTGTTCTTATACCAAAGACTAAAGACAGTTGTTTTTTTCTTTTTCTAGTCAATTGTCGGCACGATTACTACTGGAGGCCAATTAGCAAACGAAAGCTGCTGCGACTGGAAACATCTTGGTCATAAAATTCTGTTTGTAAAATGGATTAAATGTTTCGGATGCTCGATACTTTCATTCCCGGTGACTTCCTAAAGTCCAAACCTCCCGCAGGACGACGAGGGATGGCAGCGGGCAGGGTATGAACCCGGGACCACCGAGACGACTATTGGCCAAACCAACTGTTCGAAGATAGGCCTATATAGTTCGTCCATCGTGGTTCGCAGACGACCACCTTTGTCATCCAAGGGGCTGTGGGCATTGCACTTGGGTTTTTGTGTCTCTTCATGTGGTTGGTGAGACCTATGTGAGCCCGGAATGTTCGGCTGCACACCGGGCAGGTTATTCCAGCTGGAGCTAGTGTCATTGGCCTTGCTTTTCTTCTCTGACTCTTCTTTCTTCTGCCAGCGCTGTTCTCTTTTCCTCTGTAATGTGTGCGCCAGTTTTCACAGCGCGACGCCATGATGCTCTATCATGTGCTTCTGTCTACCAGCTGGCTGGGTCAATGCTGAAGGCTTTCAGAGAAGCTTTGAGGGTGTCCCTGAAACGTTTTCTTTGTCCGCTTTGTAAGCGCTTCCCTTCCCTTGGTCATACAGGCGTCGTTTAAGGATGCCGGAGTCTTCCATTCTGCAGACGTAGCACTGAAATCTAAATGTTCAGCTCAAGTCAATTAATCACTGTCCCCCCCCCCCACCACCATCAAAGATAATGTCTTATTAAAAAAAAGTTTGATTTTGGATAACCAGAAAATGTGTAGCAGTCGTGCAAAACATAGCGCAATGTATTTAGCACCATGCCACACTTTTCTTCAATCTACTTTTGAATTGTGCGACAATAGTCAACTATGTTTGATTCGTTTGTCCACGGCAAATATCCTCAATGTTTGCGTCTTCTGGTCTTCGCTTCCTGAAATACAAGCAATTGGAACACGTCAGTTTTAGACCTCACAGAACCAAGAACGATAACAAACACAGGCGTCACCGGCAGCCCAGAACAAGTAACTCATGGGCTTACTTAGATTCTAAATCAAATTAATTACAATTTGTAAATGCATGACGCGTAGGACGTAATCATCTTCTTTTTAAAAGTAACGTCTGTATTATATAAGATAAGATAAGATAAGATAGATTAACTCTAGACTATGTTGTCATTATTGTTGTCATGCATGTTTAGGGTTAATATGTTAAAAGTAATAGGGGCCTGATAAAATTCGGTCACTAGTTTAGTAATCCGATTGATCAATCTGGTCGATAGTTCAGTAGACCGAATCTGGCCAGTAGTTTGGTAAACCGATTTGTCATTATGGCCATGTAACATGGCATGTTCATTATGTCTAAAGTTGATTAGCCAATTTTGACACTAGTTTAGTAACACGATTGATCAATCTGGCCACTAGTTCAATAGACCGAATGGTCAATCTGGCCACTAGTTCAGTAAACATTTGTCTTTATGGCCACTAGTTCAGTAACCCAATCTGTCAATATGGCCTCGACTTCAGTAGACCGATTGGTCAATTCTGTCACTACGTCAGTATTTATTGACCAATCATTTCACTACTTCAAAAACCGATTTGCCAATCTGGCCACTACTTCGAGTCTAAGTCATTTATTCTCCCGTTTCTCACTGTCTGACAAATAATGTGTCCCTTGTACAAATGAATTCCCAAATCTAGTTTGGTGTAGTTATTTTTTTATTTTCTTGTGCTAAAGAGATCAAAATAGTATATCGGATACCTACTCCTCGTCCGAGCGATCGGCCTCCGAGAGTTGGAATCATAGGTGGTCCATTGCTGTATGGACAGGTAAGTTATAACTCTTTATCCATTTTGAGTTGTGAAAAATTTCAAACTTTCTGGATGATATATTCCATTAAGTATGTTGTTTCCTATTTGTTTATATTCCTCGACCATCTTTACATTTAAAAAAATTATTTTTGCATTTTTAATGTATGAAATATTTAGGACATATTTGATGCTATATATTTATGAATTTAAATATTTAATTATAGTTAAAAATTAAAATTTATTTCAAAATAGACAAAAATAGTTATGCCACATGATCAGATTTTAAAAGATCATTTATCAGTCAAACCCTGATTATCTATTGTTTAATGAGATCTGCTTCTAAAAAATTTAGATATGATCTTTAGCATCATAGTCATAACAATTTTTTCTTGTTATTGCAATAGCCACTAAAAGGCCCAGACACTGCCCCAGATTTGATAAGATCTTCCTATTTGGAATCGAGGCTTAAAAAAAAGGGTAAGTGTCGTTGCTATGGAGTGTAGAAGGGTGTTCCCATTGGCTGAATAGATTCTGGTGCAACCAAGGATCAAACAATGATGTAATGACTAGGGCTGAACGGGTGGTGAAAGTTGACGTGAGAATAGAAGTTGGAAGCTGGGAGACGGAAGGACTTTCGTTTATTTTAGTTTTAAAAGGCCATATAGACAGTCAGCCCCCGGTTCGTGACGATTACGTGTAGATAGATCTAGTTGAAAGAAAGGCCATTGGAAAATACAATTCAGTGTCACTTTGAAAGAAAGAAAACTAGAGAGAGACTATTGTAGAGATGGTACTTAATTGCGGCATTAATTTTTTATAGTGAATTCTGACATTGCAAAACTCGGCAAACACAAATTATTCATGGTCTTGACAAAACGAAAAACTAACGAATTATCAAATATAGTGCACACAAGATTAGAGACACAAATGGAACTACAATTGATTTACTAATCAACATGCAATGCACACACCTAATAGTGCTAATTGTGTTGTCCAGGCGCCTCTGTCTATGACTATGGGAATCTACAGTTTGAGACTGTACGCAACGATGGGGAGTTTGTTAAAGGCTGCAAACATTCGAGAACAGTTGGTTTGGCCAACAGCCAGGTAATAATGTTAGAACAGTTGGTTTGGCCAACAGCCAGATGTTAATGTTAGAACAGTTGGTTTGGTAAACAGCCAGGTAAAAATGTTAGAACAGTTGGTTTGGCCTACAGCCAGGTAATAATGTTAGAACAGTTGGTTTGGCCAACAGCCAGGTAATAATGTTAGAACAGTTGGTTTGGTAAACAGCCAGGTAATAATGTTAGAACAGTTGCTTTGGCAAACAGCCAGGTAATAATGTTAGAAAAGTTTGTTTGGCCAACAGCCAGGTAATAATTTTAGAACAGTTGGTTTGGCCAACAGCCAGGTAATAATGTTAGAACAGTTGGTTTGGCCAACAGCCAGGTAATAATGTTAGAACAGTTGGTTTGGCCAACAGCCAGGTAATAATGTTAGAACAATTGGTTTGGCCAACAGCCAGGTAATAATGTTAAAACAGTTGGTTTGGCCAACAGCATGGTAATAATGTTAGAACAGTTGGTTTGGCCAGTAGCCAGGTAATAATGTTAGAACAGTTGGTTTGGCCAACAGCCAGGTAATAATGCTAGAACAGTTGGTTTGGACAACAGCCAGGTAATAATATTAGAACAGTTCGTTTGGCCAATAGCCAGGTAATAATATTAGAACAGTTAGTTTGGCCAATAGCCAGGTAATAATATTAGAACAGTTGGTTTGGCCAACAGCCAGGTAATAATGCTAGAACAGTTGGTTTGGACAACAGCCAGGTAATAATATTAGAACAGTTCGTTTGGCCAATAGCCAGGTAATAATATTAGAACAGTTAGTTTGGCCAATAGCCAGGTAATAATATTAGAACAGTTGGTTTGGCCAACAGCCAGGTAATAATGTTAGAACAGTTTGTTTGGCTAGTAGCCAGGTAATAATATTAGAACAGTTGGTTTGGCCAACAGCCAGGTAATAATATTAGTTCTAAGAGGAGCCTGTAGAAATGACGATTAAATAATTATGCTTAATCAATTTGGTCTCTAAAAACGTATTACCTGGCAAGTCGTTTCGCTGGCAAAACTGTCCCTATAAAACTATTTCTTTGCTTATTTGTCCCAATCAAACTTCTCCTTGGCAAATTTGTCTCAAACTATTCCTTGGCAAATTTGTCCCAATGAAACTATTCCTTGACTAATTTGTGCCAATGAAACTATTCCTTGACTAATTTGTGCCAATGAAACTATTCCTTGACTAATTTGTGCCAATGAAACTATTCCTTGACTAATTTGTGCCAATGAAACTATTCCTTGACTAATTTGTGCCAATGAAACTATTCCTTGACTAATTTGTGCCAATCAAACTATTCCTTGACTAATTTGTCCCAATCTTTAACTCACTAACTTTAAGTTCTGTGTTTCAAACTCTGCTTCATTCTCGTGTACTCCCAATTAGACTCTCTCTCTCTGTTTCTCTCTCTTTCTCTCTCTCTCTCTGGAGGCGTGGTGGCTCAGTTGTAAAGAACTTGGCCACAGTACCGAGGGTCTAGTTCTATATAGGCATCATTTATATGTTTCTATTTTTTGTTTTTTGTTAGATCGCGGAGAGAGTTGAGATGGTTCTCAAAACGGAAAGAAAAGTCCTCTTACTTGGCGGCGACCACAGCGTAGCCATAGGGTCCATTGCCGGACACTCAAATTTTTCGAAAAGGAATGTGGCGGTCATATGGGTAGACGCCCACCCAGATATTAACACACCGTTGACCAGTTTGTCCGGACACCTCCATGGGATGCCGGTCAGTTTTCTGTCCAGGGAGATGCCTCATATTCACCCTAAGTTACCTGGCTTTGAATGGCTAAATCCATGGTAGGGTCACGATCTTACAAAAGAAAATATCTCGTATTTTCGTAGAGATTTAGGCAATCAAACAGAAGACAAACATTATGGCTGATAGACAATCACATATATACAGTTATATACATCTGGAGGCGTGCTGGCTAAGCGGTAAAACAATTGGCTTCCAACCGGGGGTCCCAGATCTGATGAAGACTGGGATTTTTAATTTTGGGATCTTTAGGCCGCCTCTGAGTCCAGCTTTAATTGGTACCTGACATAATTTGGCTGTGCTGGCCACATAACACCTTCGTCACCCGTGGGCCACACGTCAGTGCGATTTTGTGCTGCTGCCCAGAGCCTCATTCTTAGCATGTGAGATTGACATTTGAATACGCGCATGACGTCATTATATTTTGTTAAGAAGGGGCGTCTGTAGTTTATAACATAAGATAAGAAAATATGATTAAATTCTATTTCACAAATAGAACATGTTTTTAGACGTATTACTTTTATAAAGGGAAATATTATTGAAACTTTAGTAGTTACCTCCACAAAAAATCTACCGAGGGCCTCCACTTTCTCAAATCCGGCACTGATCTCATTATAGCATCCAGGGCCGCCGCGAGGGTTGTGGCCGCCTGCGTGCAAAATTTTTAAATGCCGCCCCCACCCCTTTTTTTTAGCAAAAAAAAAGTCATTCAGACTGAGCTTGACACTGCACCTAAAGCGCTCTTTGATTTAAATCTATTTTTGTAGACGATTCCTTTTTCTTTCATATTCGCATCGTTGTCGTATGCCCATGCCCACTAAGATGCTTTGTTTTCAATTTTAACTTTGCATTTTTTTAAAGAATGTAATGAAAAAGAAAACAAACACAAAATATTTAGGTTTTAATTTTCATTTATATTTTTAACACTATGCATAGAATCCAAATTTAGGAAATTACATTTCACCCAAAATAACGGGCATTTTTTTTCTCCGAAAAAGTGTTGCCTACATAAATTTTAATCGTTGTAAATGTTTCTTCATGGAGATAGAATTGAAGGTGCGGCAGGTTTTCGCTCAAGTCGGCAAGAACCTAATTCTGGGCGGGACTCGGCGCTAAGAGTATTCTGCCCTTTTTTTTCTTAGTAAGAAGAGATAATTTAAAAAAAGGCTTACATTTTTTTTTCATTCAGATCGCACTGTTCATCCTAATCAGAAAAAAAAGTAAATCTTATATTAAAGAGGCAGTCCTGGTCAATAGTATTATGCGAGGGACATTCTAGGTAGGCCTACATATTGCGCTCGTACTTCTGTCATGGGCGTGATCTTTATAAAAAATATTTTTACCTGTTAACTAAGACGTCTTTGTCGCGGACGTTGTTTTTTTTACCTTACAAAAGTCGTCACTATAATAAAGTGCAATAGACAGAAGAAATTCGACCATTCTGAGACCAAAAAATCCAGAAGAATCGCACTAGCGGAGACGTTTTAAAATGTTTTCTTCAAAACGTGTTCACCCATAGTGTTGCATACGCACCTCGCAAAAAGCAAGTCTACATTTAGCAAGGTCTTATTAGAAGATAAAAACGACATCTCCTACTTAATATATTTTTTAAACATGTAATTTTACTAATATTCAGATAAGTTACACTGGAAATAAAACATTTTTTTCGACTCCCCCTCTCCTTAATGTTAGTTAATCGTTGGTTTGTCGCTCCAAACAGGTAGTACAATTGAAACAATAAAAGGGTTTTATATTTTTACAAAATAACCTTTAAATAACTTAAAGAACTTCTTATGTGAACATAAACTCAATATAGCCTAACTGTATCTACAATAGTCACATATTTAACCTGAGATTGAGATGTAGTATCAATGAAATATACTAATATTTAAACGAAATCTAGCTCACCACAAAACAACGTCTTTACACTTTCATGTTTCAAGATTGTCTGCATTACGCTAAATTCATCATCCTCAATGCATAACCAACAATCAATCATTTAACCTCTTTTTACTGCCGCCCACACACTCAATAACACCCGCTTTTGTCAGGAAGTTGCGCCCCCCCCCCCCAATTCAAGGTACTCGCCCCCTCCAACCTCGGGGAGGACCCAAAGTTTGAGAAACTTACTAGAACACAAAATGAACTTATTGTAGATCTACACTCTATAATCGGCCAAAAAAATTCTACTTTCAACTAACAGCCATTTCAAATAAAAGTGACAATGTTTTAAAATTGACTTTCTAATCATTAGATCTACTTACAGGGCGGGCTGTTCAATTCGAAACAAATATTGCAAACAACCCGCGAAAATTCAAGGCCAGGGGAGAGTCGGCGCTTATGGAAAAACCCATGGGAATCCATCGCGGGCCGCTTTTTTTTTTCTTTGTAAAGTTTCCATAGTAACTTGTACGAATATCGTCTCCCCCCCCCCCCCCCCTTTTGCAAGTTTTCAAAGGATAATGGAATAATTAGAATTTAAATAAAATTTTAAAGTAATTCTATTATTATTATTAATCTAAAAATAAAAAATCTTGAAATAATGATTTGGCCACCCCTAACATTCGGCCGCCTACGTGCAATGCACACATTGCACAATAGGTAACGGCGGCCCTGATAGCATCCATCTCATCCTCCTTCAACACTAGGGCACCACAGAGATAAGAGAAATAACTTTGGGAGAGACTTTGATGAATTCAATTCTTGTTTCAAACTAAATGTACTCTTTCTCCTGAATCAACTCCAATACTGAAGAGTTACGTTTGCAAGCCACGTTCTTCGAGGCTTTGATTACCCTGTTTTAACATGAACTGCAGATCTTGGGTTAATAGGGAAATTGTGCTGGCCACAGAAGACAGAGAGACAGACAGACATACCGACGGACAGAACGATAGATAGATAGATAGATAAATAGATAGATAGATAGTCTTCCAAATATTCTCTTTATTTCAGTATAAGTGTGAAAAATCTGGCCTACATAGGATTACGTTCTATAGATCCAGAAGAACAGTGAGTATGCATATTATGCATAGTTTTAAATAGTACATCTAGTTGGCGAATATTTTTCTATACATTCTATACATCTAGCTTTGAAAATGGAAGAATGTACCGAAGCTGTAACACGTGTCTGATCATCTGTCAGAATTGAAGATAATTACATTCTAGCCCAAACCTTTTGGAGGGCATGGCGGCAGACAGGGTTCTAACTCTTGATGTATAATAGTAAGGTCTTCTCGCCAAAGTGTTTTTGTCACACGTAGAAAACTTCAAATGAAACAAGATTACAAAGAGAGTTTGTGCTGCTCAGAGGCGGCCCCCGTGGGAGACGAATCACTGTCGGATCCGCATATTCGCTGGTCGACTGAGGATGGCATCGAGACCGTAGAGATAATCAGTCCTGCGCGCTAACCGCACGACCAGGCATTGCTCTTAATCTAATGACAAACTGGTTACAAACTAATAGCCTACTATTGATAATATACCTACACATTACGGAATGACAACTACTTGATATGTACAATATGTCAGAAGAGCGATTTTAGATAATCTTTTGGTACCCTTGAGCATTTTCATTTAGGCCTAAATGGAACTAGAATGAGGATGTAGATCTACCTAAATTAAACTACTAATTTAGCACTCTCAATATCTATATCTACTAGATCTAGATCTAAAATATATATTTGGGATAATGTAAATGTAATTTAGATAAGATTTATATAAAAAAAAACACTAGATAATCAATAGACTATATAATAATATAGACTAATTGCAAAATCTAAATATTAAAATAGTAGATTAGTTTTAGTAATTTATAACATTGCAATATTGACAATCTAGACTTAAGAAAAAAATCTACACTTTAAGCCTAGAAATTAAAATTAAAGATCTTGATCTAGTCTAAATCATGGCTGTCTGGTAGTGCGGTTTGCGCGCTGGACTGTCGTTTGGATTCATCGATGGTCCCAGGTTCAAACCCTGCCCGCTCCCATCCCCCGTCGTCCTACGGGAGGTTTGGACTACATCTCTGAAGGAACATCCGAAACATGTAAATTTTAAAATGCGAGTCACATTACGAGGTTTAATAAACATTACTTTACAGAGTTATTTTAGCATTTAAAGAATTTATTCCATATGACGTCAAAGGAAAAAAATCCACTACGTCACACGGTCTAGTTAGCCTAAAACATGTCATCTATACGAGCAGCTTGTTAAGTGTTCATAGACATTGGTGCACCGAGTGATTTCTTTTAGCATTTAATTTGATGGGCTAGTTAGACTTAATATATATATTAACATATATATAAAAGGATTAAAGACGCTTTTTTTGGTTTTGTCTGTCAGTTTGTCTGTCCGTTATGTTAATAGCAAGAAAAAAAAAGACTAAAAGCTATTGAAAATCTGATTAAAATAAATTTCACTTCCAAAACATCGCATTAGTTTTAAGTTTCTATTATAGATTGTTCAGGATGTTTATATATTTATAGTGAGAAAAAAATAAGAATTCCAGATTAATCAAATGCCGTTAATTAAATTTCTGGGATGTACCATACCCTTATGGAGATTTTATCAAACCATACTTTGGTGTTAGGAAGTTGTTTTCCTTAAAACCAGAGCATAATATTAACGATAATTAGATTTTTTAACGTTTTAGATAGAAAGTTAAATGTAGTGTAACTATTTTTCATAAAAAATGAGAAAATGAGAAAATTATTTGTTTTATTTATTAGAAGAGGGATTTCAAACATTTATTAGCGTTATTAGATTTTTCATATAAAATTCGGATCATTTTTGGCGACAATTTGTAAGAAAATTAAGGTAATGTAGGTCGATTTCTTTTTCGAAACAAAATCCGGAACATTCTTTACCGATTAAAATTAACTGTTAAATAAGTCTAAAAATTTATTTTCAATAATCGTTTCTAGTAAATTACTTTCTTATTTCAAAATCCTGAATAACCTATTGTCGATATTTTTGAAAAAAATAAAATTATTTGACATAAATTTGTTTTAAAACCAATATCCGGAACAACTTTATAGTTAATGAAATATAAATAAGTATAAATATTTTTATTTAGCATTTATATGCTATTTACATTAAAAAACCGGAACAATATATTAAAGATCATGTGTTTCTTGCAACGTTTAAGCATGGATATAAATTATACGATAACTTAGAAGAGCAAACAAATATTAATTGGCATTGATTTGTTTTTCACAAAACATCCGGAACAATCTATTATAGATACTTTAAACTATTGCAATATTTCTGAATGAAAGATTAAAGGTTAAATCAGATTTACAATAACCTCTAGTGTTATTTGTTAATCTAATCGTGACGGACAGACCGACCAACAGTCAAAACGCACAAAAATAAGCTTCTTTTATTCGGATGGGGGCACTAAACAAAAAAATAAATAAAATCTGATTTTTTTAAAAAGTTTAAGGAATTGGTTTAGCATCTGTCCATGTTGCAACGTTACGCTACTGCACGAAAGTCGCTGCTTAAAAAGTCCATTTTTAAAAATGTGCATCATATTTACATACAAAGTGCATTATTAGCCTTAATAAACAAACAGAAATGTTTTCTTTTAATTTTAGCAGCTAGTTAACCAGAAAAAACATCTTTAAGTATTATTTATATTTGTTGTAAACATTTCCTGTACATTTTGTAAATATATTTGACTTTGTGATACTGAAAATACACATATACTATTCATCTTTGTTAGCATATTGTAACATTGCCTCCCTTACATTTACGTAATTGTTTTAGAATTGGTGTACGTTTATGAAAAAATCGCTTGCATAATTAATTTTATAAATTAAACGGTTTGCGTTTAGAAAACCAAAAGTAGCCGTTGCACCTAAACTTTTCAAGCCGGATTTAATGATGAAATAATATTTTTCATATCTCTTCTAGTTTTCGAGATCTGAGTGTGACAGACGGACCGACAGACAGACGGACATTTTGCACAAACCTAATAGCGGCTTTTTCCCCTTACGGGGGCCGCTAAAAAAAGTCGTATTAAAGAATGAAATAACTTGTGCCAGGTAAACAAAAAAGTGTAGACCAAACCAGAACGTGTACATAGCTAATAACAGTTCACAACTTGGGGATGGATTTTCAATCAAATCAATCTTTGATATGACTCTTTTCGAAGAATGTAGAGTCGGCCAAACAATGCCCACTCTATGTATTTCTCTGAATACAAAGCTTTTAAAAAAAATAGATTTTGGGTTTGGCATAATTCTTTATTAAAAATCTTTTCTTAAGTGTTTTTTTTTTCATACAGAATTAATAATTGTTTTCAGAGATTTTATAGAGAAGTTGAATATTTGTGCTTTTTCCGCGAAGGATGTTCGGACCCTTGGAGTGGATTTTGTCATGTCAGCAATTATGTCCCAGATAGATCCGTGGTGAGTTGTTGTAATTTAAGTTTGGATGTGTTTGAGTAGATTATCGCTTCCAATGGGACACGAAATGGGTCAACTAACCGCTAAGTGAGACCTGTTTCTGTGCCTTGTAGGATCTGAGTCTCTGGGTCTAGCTTTTATTTAGTAAACAACGTAGACTGGTGGAGACTGGCGTTTGTTGGCTAAAAGAAAAGGCGGTTGGTCATTGCGCTGGTCACATGACACCCTTGTTAACCGTGGGCCACAGAACCAGCTGACCTTTACATCGTCTGGCCTATACATCGTAAGGTCTGGAACTTTTTTGAAAGAACTTATAAAAGTATTTTGTGGCCGTTTCAATATTTAAAATCAAAACGTGGTCTTGCATCTACTGGTAATGTGAATTTCCCTTATGTCTCCTCTCTCTTCTGATTAGGGACAGGTTACCAATCCATTTGAGTTTTGATGTCGATGCTATGGATCCTGGAATCATCCCAGCAACGGGAACGCCTGGTAAGTTTACGTTTTTTTTCCAGCGCGTGCTTCTTTTTCCCCCGAGACCCTTAACTCTTTCTCTCCGCAATTATTTTTCCATGTTTTGAAGGAATTCTTCATTTGCTCATTACTATTTCACTACCCCTGTTATGGTTGGGCTTCCATAGCTTTCTTGTTTGTTATCAGAAAATGTTTGTATTTGGTATAGAATTAAAGGGAAATGCATGCTCTTTTTATATAAAACAAAGTCAAGTTTATAAAATTAAACATTAATTTAATTTAATGAGGTTAAAATCAACGATGGTATCGTCGATTAGGAGATAAAGAGTTTAAATAACGTGATTGGAAAGGGGAGGGGTGCAAGTAGGCGACAGCACGTGACTCGAGACTAATTTTACTTAGATCTACTGCCTACATCTATTCTCAGCGCTGTTTGTCAGAGTAATTCAATCCTGCGGTGTAGAATGCGAGACGTTTGTTGGCTAACAGCTCTCCCTCAAAGCGCCTGCAAGCATGGGACCCTAAAAGAGTTCATTTAATTCACATCCCCCAAATAATGGAGCCTCCATTGCCTATTTGTAAAGCGCCTCAACATTTCTAAGCCACGGCCTTGGGGTCAAAAAGAAACATTCTTGCTAGATTTATTATGTGATACATACATATATTAACTCTTTCTCTCCGTAATTATTTTCATACGTTTCGACGGAATTATTCATTTTGTTCTTTACTGTTTCACTCCCCTGTTATGATTAAGCTTCAATAACTTTTTCGTTTGTAATCAGAAGATGTGTTATTTGGTGTAGAATTCAAGAGGAATGCATGCTCTTTTGATATAACACAAAGTAAAATTTTGTAAAATGTAAAATGTCTTCAAATTACCACCCCAGTGGTCAAAGGTCACATACCCCAGCTAGCCCGTTTCCCCACCTCGCAGCATTCGTTCACCAACAACTTCAATAGAGCCGACACAGACAGCCGTTAGGTATGTATTAGACAAACGATGGCTCTATCGAATTGTATATCTCTCATAATGACAAGTGGACAACATAAACACATTACATATAGAAGCTTCAGTGGGTATGAGCAATAATTCTGTAAACGTAAACATAGAGTTGAAGCTAGGTGCTGAAACAAATGTGATACATACATATATTAAACATTCATGGTAGTTTGCATACGGACGAAATGACTCTGGATCAGAAGAATGTTTTTTTTTTGACATTCCTATGGTCTAGAGGTTAAGTTCGCTTAGTGCGTTATCGCTAGACGGTGGTGTCGTTTCCAGAGTCACTGGTTCGAGCCTCGGTCGGCGCAGTCCCTTATTTTCGTAGCATTTTAATTCACTACTTTCTCTCATTTAAAAACCTGGTCCCTGGTGCTGCTATTCAGTTATGTCTAGTATATGTATGTATCACATTTGTTTCAGCACCCAACTTCAACTCTCTGTTTACGTTTTATTCTGTTAAAACATATCGTGTATGTTAATCGCAAAATGTAGGAAGTTCAAGAGTTAACACACTTGTACTTTCCAAACATTCTGCATTCCTAGAATTCATGTGTTGTTTTTTTTCCCTGCTTCTAAGATACATGAGCGCTTTAGCCGAAATAAATCAAGATAACTCTTTCGATTTCTAGCTCACGATGTATTTATGCTGGTAGGTGCCTTGCAAAACACTGCATCCAATTCATGGCACGCTCTAGGTCCCACACTATTTGTGGGCAACACTCTGCTGTCAGTGATAGTAGCTGAACCTCTGACTCCACCGAACACCATTATCTGAGCCACACGTGCGATTGTCAGAGGCTATTTGAGACGCATGTAGTGCAGTGCTTTTATCCATTACCACTTCCGGCAATAGCCTTATAACCTATACTCCAACATAAAGTAATCAAAGAAGGTTTGGCCTACAAGTGACCTTTAGTGTCTGCCTCTTAACGTAAGGGTAGTGGGGACTACAAAATGTACAACGTTTGACAACAGGGGGCCCCCGAGCTGCATAGTCATCCTAGGAATGGACCTCATTCACCAATCGTAAACAAACAAATTTAGCCACGTGGTGCTTTATCTCTTCTATATAATTTACGATCTCATGTTTAATTCATGATGTTTGTTACGTGACAGTTTTATCCATTGTTTTATCAATAAGGTCACGTGACTTAATGTTGTTTGTTTACGAATGAGGTCCATTGCGCCCTGCTCAGTTATTTCAAACCATTGACCAGTTTTCTAGCTCATTTTTGTTGTGCTATAAAGTTACTACTTTTAAATTCATACATCATCGAAAAACAATCAAATAAACTGTTCACTTTGTGTTACTCAAGTAAAGTGTGGTCTGAACCTGAAAGAAGGACTGGACATTGCCAAATACATATTTAAAACAGGTAGGCCTGGCATGTATGTCTAACGTGTCTTGTCGCTTCTATAGGCTGGACTGGTGTTTAACTTGATAAAGTCAAAGTTTTATTTTCTAGCCTATAAGTGCCAGTGAAAATGATTGCAACAGAGGTCTAAACTATAACCAAATGCCAAACGATGCAAGAGAAATAAACAAATGTCAAACTAAATGACACAAAGCTTGTCGTTGAATGTAAACACAATCCCAGAGATCTAGTAATCCTGCTAAAAAATATTATTTTGAATAGATTTTTTTGTCCCGTTTTTTTTTAAATTGTAACAGCAAAAAGTAGATTTATTCAAATGTGGTCGAGTGCAAAGGTTAAGAAAAGATGCTACCGTGACCTAGATATTTCTCTATTAGAATACACATTGTACTTCCCTTTGTACTTTACAAAGAATACGCAAATAACTTAATCCTTACTTTCAAGTTGATTTCGATTGCATGATTTATGTACTTTCATAGACGGTTTTGTTTTGGGTGCGCGGGCGGGTGGGTGAAGCGCTCAAACTGTAGGCCTGGGCCCTACTTCCAGCTAGTACTTTAAAGCTTGTTAAGTTCCCCAAATTACCTCTGGACGAGGAATGTCTGAGCTAGCCAGGAAAACCAGTGACTTGGCATGACGCGTAGGGCGTAGTCATCTTCTTTTTTGAAGTAACGTCTGTATTATATAATTCAGTGCTGACACAGATCAAAAATACATACACTGTTGAGATTTGTGTCAATAGCTGCACTCTTAATACTCTTCAAGTTGGTTTATTAGTGAGTATGTAGAGGTTCTTAAATACAACAAATCAACCCAATATTTTGTAAAAAAAAATAATTTGATTTCATATTTATAAAACAGTTTTTAATGTGAACGCAATACAATCTGGCAACATGTTATTCCCCTTTTTATTTCCAGGTCGTCTGTCAGTAATGGATGTTGTCGAATTAAATCCTAAATTGGCTTCAAAAGCGGAAAGCAACTGGTCAGCAGACGTGATTGTGGAGATTATTGTCCGTGCTTTCTGTGGAAGAAGAGGCTATCATTTTATGTCAGATCCAAAAGAGGAAGAAAGCCCATCAGATTTATACACAATAAGAGAGGATTGATTCACTGTTAACGCAATTTTAAATAATAATAATAAAAAAGAACTATCGTCCATATTGTTTCTAGCTTTTATTGTGCGTTTGTGTATTCTTAGAGTTACATTCTTGGGGAGAGATCGGTGACGTGGCGCGGGAAATAAGAAAAAGAAAGGATGACGTCATCGACTTGGACTATCAACGGAATGGACATCAGTCTTCCTTCAGACCCTTCAATGCTTTGTTAATACGGCCACCAAACGCTTCTGAGTCGGATTAACAGCTGTGCAAGGCTGCACCCACACCGGGGACCTCCACATTTAAAAAATACATGATTTTTAACAAAACATGATAATTAAATTTAAGGAAATATGGGAAATTGAACTAAATTTACAAGCACTCTCCCATTGCTTTACAAATATGGGAATATATGAATGTGTGCTTCTTCTTCCCTAGTGTCATAGAGCATGGAATGGGTTGCCTGGGCCAGCCAGGAAAACCATTGACTTGGTAGAATTGAAGTCATTGGTTAACATGCATGACGCGTATTAAGTGTAATTATTATTTATATTGAAGAATCCTACCGTAGGCTCCACTCCACTAGAATCCGGCACTTGGTAGACCTAGCAGACTGAAATAATGCACGGTATGATCACGTGCCTTTGTTTCATAGGTCTCACATTGTCAAACACAAAAAGAGCTTCAAAGACTAGTAGACCTTGTCTAGATTCTATTTACTGACCAATTTTGTTACAAAGCTGAAATCAACTCATTCTGTCCGTCTTTCTGTCTGTCGGTCTGGTAAAAAATGTGTACACGTTATTTCTCCCACACCCATTCTCGAATGAAGTTGAAACCTTTCATAATTATTCATTGGCATAGACAATAAGTCAATTAATTAATTAGTAATTAATGTTTTTTGTTTGATATCAAAAAAAGGATATAAGTTCTACATTTTTGGGTGATATTTATGTAAGTGCAGAGTTCTTCCTGTTAGATAAGCTTTTTTTTCCTTTCAATTTTGCTTGTATTTTGGCTGCGTTTAACAGATTAGAATAACAATTACAATTACCCACTGTGGAGACCACCCAACCGTAAAATTATTTTCGTTTATAAGTATAAGTAACTGCTAATGTTATAAAATAGTAATCATAATGTAAATATTCAACATGCATTGCCAAAGTTTTATGCTAAATCTCAAAAACATTATGTTATTATATTTCGATTTATAGATATATGAATATATTTCCCATCATTAACACAAAGAGGGATATTGTTTTGCTTAAAAAAATTTTTTTCGTATTTATACCTTACAAACGTATACAATAATATAATTATTTCGGTTTTATAGATTCGGCTTATAGAATTTCGTTACAAATGACCCCCGGCAAATCGTCAATCGACCCCCAAGGGGATCGCAATCCACAGGATGAGAACCCCTGAATTACATCCGTGGCCTGATATGGAAAGTGCTGAAACATTTGGCTATCGCTCGGAATTCTACACATATATTTAATGTCAGGACTGCTGCTGGATGCATCAATACATTACAACTTTTAAACTGGCGAGAGATATGCAAACACTGAGGTTGTTTACACTCGTAATTGATTTTATTGTGCAACAGTTATTGACTGTTTTTATGTAGGTTTCGCTCAAAAGTTCGTGACGCTAAATTAACGTAGCCCTGAGGTTTAAGGTTACCTCTTATCTGATAACACTTTCTGTTTAGTGTTTTTGATATTTGACTTTTTTATGGACTTAATTTTGACCATCAGTGTCATTGTCTAAACTGTCTAAAGCAAATCAAACAAACCTTTGTTTCAATTTGTGAATAACATGGGTTTGTCGGTGAAATCAAGGCCGGCCTTAGGCATAGGCAAACTAGGCAGCGGCCTAGGGGGCTTCGATTAGTGTGGGACTCACACAGGACTCAAAAGAATGGGGGGGGGGGAGGTGGGAATTGCGTTACGTGGATCAAACTCAAACAAAGCAGATGTCAACTAGCCTCGCTCTAAGTCTCTACTATTATTATGTTAGAAGATCATTGTTTCTTTTCTTTTTTTTTTTTGGGGGGGGGGGGGGGTGAAATGTCGAAACAACAAAACCCGAAGTACAGTCCATCAAGTCATGGTCTGACGACACTGTTTTACAGTTACAAAGTTGCCTGGAGCAAACAGATTGGGACATGTTTGTAAACAACTGCCCAGACAGATGGGCAACTGTTAATTCGTACATCCAGTTCTGTGAAAACATGATTGTACCAAAGAAGAAAATTAAAACATTCAGTAATAATAGACCCTGGATGATTAACATAAAAAAGTACATAGAAGTCTATTTATAAAGCGCTGGTTATGAGTGTGTATGTGTTTTTCGTGTGCGAATGTCGTATGTGCATCTATATTGTTGTTGTACAATAGTTACGCTGAGGTTGTCAATTGCAGTCAAACCGAATTTCCATTTGATTGGATCAATAAAAGTTATCTTATTTCTAGTCTGGTGATCACGAATGTTACACGAAGCACATTACTGTTATCGGCACTATATGAATTTAACTTTTGTTGATTTAGATAGATATAAGACGGTTTATAACTCACTGCGTCTTCTTTCGCTCTTAAATTTTTGTTTTCTATTTCATTTGGGGCCTCCTTATTCGCTTCGCCCAGGGCCTTCAATTACCTAAGGCCGGCCCTGGTGGCAGCGTTATTGTTCTTGCAGCTGACCTAGCACAAAACATTCACAATTATTTCGGTATTTATATAAAACAATATTCTGAACTTTGAAGAGAAGCTCGTTCTTATTCTAGATCTTACTCTACTGTCTGTCTGTTCAAACGTTTATAGACGTCAATTCTCTCACATCCAATCTAAAATCAAGCTAAAATTTCGCACAATTATTTCTTTTATCTGACAACACAAGAATACATTTTTAAAAAAAATTGTTGATTAACTATTGGTAATTAATTACTTTGTTAGTTATCTCAAACTAGGGAAAGAAATAGTACTTGACTTGTTTAAGCTGAATTAGTCCCCTTTAAATTTGCTGCCGCCTAAAGCTTAGTAAACACAAAACATGAAATAGAAACAGTAGGTAACTATACAATCTTCCATGTTCATAGACTCGTCGCTAGCAGAGTGGGTACCGCGTTGGCTTGAGAAGCCTTTTTTTAAATAGTATTCTTTTGTATTGTGCTTGTTTTCTCATTTTTAACGCCAATACTTTAAATCTCACGTCGTGATGAAGAAGTGTCCGCTTGTAGCCTGCTCGGAAAATGTAAATACTGGTACAGCTCCAGATTTACGCAGTCCGTCTACCAAGGGCCTTACCCTCCACTAACTCCAAGCATATACACTTTCTGAAACTAAAATATGCATATTAAATATTTAAGAAGTAATACTTGTTAATGTACTTGCATTGGAATGCCTTTTTAAAAAAATAGACTGATACATACATAATGGCTCGATTTTGGTTTTATCACACTCAACTTACAAAATTAGGTAAAATATAAAAAAAAAGAGCCTTTAACAGGTTCAGGAAGGGGGGGGGGGGCTAAAAGCTCTAATTTACTTTGTTGGAAGTAATTGACCTACTTTATAAAGTAGTACTATAAGATTAATATGGGCCTTTGTTTATCAGGCACAGTTCTATTTCGGGATCTTAAAATATTTCAACAGAGGCACGATTTGAAGCTTAAGAAATAAGAACAGCTAATTTTCTAGGGGCTCTAGGTCAACAAGGTCAACTTGACATTGTCGTGATAGAGCCTCCAAGAAAGAATTCTATTTGGCGGGTTTGAACCATGATGTAGTCACCTGGGCTTATCTTCATTTCTGAAAACCAAAATTAAAATTCATGAAGTCCCACATTGCGACTTTTCCTAGACACCCTCACCTTGTTAGCATTTTTTAAATAGTAGGCCCAGTGCGAAAAATTTTTGTTTCCCCCTAAATTGTAGTAAAATGATTTGTTTTTAAATGATTTCATTAAACTAAAGCATAATTAGAATTTAGAGATTACTGGCACATACCATGATTACTGTGCAGAGCGTAATATCTCCCCTTTTCCTTTATCGGGAATTTCTACAATTAAATTTCTATCTCAGTTATCTTCTCTTTGTTGATGCTTTTAATTTTGTGAAATTCAGTAAGGGAAAAAGATACCCGTGTGAAGAAATGTGATGCCGTCATGGCGATAAGTTAAAAATAGGCCTTAGAAAATAAACAAAGGCAAATAGATAGGGAGAAATTTTGAAATAATGACCTATCAATATTGAGAGATCAAAATTTACAAAAAATAAAAAAATAAGTTTGTGCTGCAAGCAAAACAGATTAGAAATTTAATTCTACTTTGCTTTAAAGTAGAGAGAAAAAAAGATTTATTTCATTACTTTGCTTATCAATACTTACGTATTCTGTACACCGGATACACCAAAAAGCTAGCTATAGTTGACTTTCTCCAATTGTTCATCTTATAATCAAGAAGATTTAGTTGTCAACATTAGTATAAACTCATTTATGTTTTCATTACCCTTCATCTCAAAAGCAACGTAATTCTCTAAAGCTCTAATGTTAAATGAAAGAAACCTATCATGTTGTAGACCTGATATTTTCTAAACAAGAAATCAAAGAAAATATATATATTGCAGTGGGATTTTGTTTTTATAATGACTCTTCACTTTAAAAAAAAGTGTCTTCAACTTGTTTCCCTAACAAGGTTAGTTGCCAAACTAGATGTTTTCTTGTATGGTCTGAGTCATGCTAACATTAAAAGTAATTTAGTTTTTCATTAATTCAAAGACTTTCTATGGTCACTTTTTTATGCTCTGAACTTGCTTCTTACTAAAATAAATGTTTAATAACTATATTTAATGTAATGTCGAAAATCTATAAGAAAAATATTCTCACAATTACTGTAGTCAGCAAGATAGTCAATACAGATAAGAACAGATAGTCAATACAGATAAGAACAGACAGTCAATAGATAAGAACAGATAGTCAATACAGATAAGAACAGATAGTCAATACAGATAAGAACAGATAGTCAATACAGATAAGAACAGATAGTCAATACAGATAAGAACAGATAGTCAATACAGATAAGAACAGATAGTCAATACAGATAAGAACAGATAGTCAATACAGATAAGAACAGATAGTCAATACAGATAAGAACAGATAGTCAATACAGATAAGAACAGACAGTCAATAGATAAGAACAGATAGTCAATACAGATAAGAACAGATAGTCAATACAGATAAGAACAGATAGTCAATACAGTTAAGAACAGATAGTCAATACAGATAAGAACAGACAGTCAATAGATAAGAACAGATAGTCAATACAGATAAGAACAGATAGTCAATACAGATAAGAACAGATAGTCAATACAGATAAGAACAGATAGTCAATACAGATAAGAACAGACAGTCAATACAGATAAGAACAGATAGTCAATACAGATAAGAACAGATAGTCAATACAGATAAGAACAGATAGTCAATACAGATAAGAACAGATAGTCAATACAGATAAGAACAGATAGTCAATACAGATAAGAACAGATAGTCAATACAGATAAGAACAGATAGTCAATACAGATAAGAACAGATAGTCAATACAGATAAGAACAGATAGTCAATACAGATAAGAACAGATAGTCAATACAGATAAGAACAGATAGTCAATACAGATAAGAACAGATAGTCAATACAGATAAGAACAGATAGTCAATACAGATAAGAACAGATAGTCAATACAGATAAGAACAGATAGTCAATACAGATAAGAACAGATAGTCAATACAGATAAGAACAGATAGTCAATACAGATAAGAACAGATAGTCAATACAGATAAGAACAGATAGTCAATACAGATAAGAACAGATAGTCAATACAGATAAGAACAGATAATCAATACAGATAAGAACAGATAGTCAATACAGATAAGAACAGATAGTCAATACAGATAAGAAGATTGACCAACACAAAATAAATTGTTGTTAACTACCATGTATTCAAACTAAGCCAGACAGGAAGTGTGTACAACTTAATTGGCAAGAAGGAAAAACTACACCCTTGAATAAACTGGGAGTGTATAGGAGAGGATACACGATTAAAAGTATGAACAGCACATTAAATAACCTTACAATTTTATTTGTTGAAAAATGTTACAAAAATCAACGTTGCCAAGCAAAACTTTAACTTTAATATTTAAAAAAAAAAAAAACTTTTTTTCTGACATTTTAGTGACTTACTTGTTTGACCTATACTTCAAGCATCTAAGCAAAGTAACTATCAATAGCTCTTGAAGAGAAAAGTAACATTACTTGGCAAAAGCAGATAACTAACATGAAGCTAACAGTGCTGACATATTGTTTCATACATAAAAAAATTGAGACAAATTGAATAACTTGAAAACAATTGCACCAAAAACCTTACAAAATAAAACCTATAAAAACCAAGCTGTGTATAAATTAGTGAGCAGAAGAGAATAAAGTATGTCTAAAATATTGAAAACACTGGTAAAACTAAATGACCCGAGTGTGTACATGACAAAAAAAAAATATATGGATATAAAAAATAAAAAGCAGTGCAGCATCAATCATACTCAATCAGTCAATCTCAATCAGAGAAAACACTTTTAGTACCATCATGACCTTGACCTTTGCAATCTTGCTTTAATCAAAATCAGTCATCATAAAGCAACTTTCTCTGATCTTGTTCAAATGATTCAAGCTGAAACAAAAAAAAAAAAAAAAAAGAAGAAAAAATGACTTCTAAGACAATTTTTTTTTTTCAGACACAGCATTGAAAGTAATTATTTCGTACAAAGTTTCGAAGTTTAATACAAAACAAGATAAAGCAATTTTATTCCACTATTTTTTCTTCTTTTAGCTGCCAGCAACAATGTGGACCTATGTCGATAATAAACCCTATAAAATGCCTGAGAGAAAAAATGTCAATTATCAATTTTTTTCTTAGTTACATTGTACCTACTTCATTTGGATTTTTTTTAAAAAAGTGGTAGATCACATTTGAAAGGTTATGTTCACTGTTTTACACATTCACACCTTGTCTATCAGAACTAGAAAATAGAATCTATTTTTTTTTTAGTGTATACAGCGCTAAAAGTAAAAAACGCTTCCAGACCTGGAGATCTATGGAGCGGATGATGTAAATGTCACCTGTTTCTGTGGCCCATACGACAATTAAACACTATTTACTTTTCCACAACTAATGTTAGGTACCAATTTAGAGTTGGATAGACTCTGGGACATCCTAAAAACCTCAGAATTCTAAATCCCAGTCTCTACCAGGATTTAAACCCTATACCCCAATTGTTTGAGAAGCCAAGCCCTTTACCACTCATCCACCAAGCTTCTTGTCTACAATACTGTATGTCATGTACTCATATTTCAGAACTTACCTGAGATACTGCACTACTTAGCACCAGGCAGAAGCCTTATTATTTCAAGGCTGCCTCTATGGCATTGATTATCTTTTGCATTTTTTCACGACGGTCAACATAGCCATCACCATTCTGTAATTAAGTAAATAACTTGATAATAAGAAACAATAATTAAGATTTATTCATGTTAGAATTAAAACATGATCTCACTTAATAGGATCACAATGTGATATTAAATGTGCCTCAAAATGTGTGCAAACATTTCAAATTTATTTCTTTGCTTTCATTTTATGATTACGGTACTATAATGATAATATTTTTTAGCATTCTAAACTATTTAAAAATCAAACCTTTTTGGAATGAATTAGCTTGCCATTGACAGTCACTTCAAACCAGCTAGTGGCTTTAGGGGTGCCTTCCCCTGTCTAAAATTAATAATAATATAATTAATAGTATGTATAGTTTTAAAGATAGATGTATTTACAGTAGTGATTTTTAAACACTGTGAATTGATAGTTATTAAGTTTAAAATCATGGTAAAATAATAATCATCATCTCATCTCTGCCATAGGCCCAAAAGGGGAATAGGCTATGATTTTAAATCTTGGCATATTACAGTAGCAAGTTTAAAGAAGAAATTATAATAACAGCATGCTTAAGCATATCTAATGGGTATTCAAGCTTTTAAAGCTGCCTCATATTTGATATATTGAAGCTTTCAAAGTTCATATTGTAATCATGTATGTACAGTGAACTAGATTAAAACACTTACTACTTCAATCTGTCCAGGTTTGAAGGTATCAAGCAGTTCCTCTCGAAACGCTTCATACTGAATAAGCAAATAAATTTTAAAGCAGTACATTTTAAAATTGTTTATTTCACATGTTTAGGATGTTTATTCAGAATTGAAGATCAAACCTCCTACAGGACGGTGGGAAGGCTGGGGGTAGGTTTTGAACCTGGGTCCAGTGAAACAACTTTAAATCTTGTGATTAATTGAAATATTCCGCCCAAATAATGATTGATCCATTTATTGAAGCCTAATATTCATCAATTTTTTAACAAAATTTGGAAAATCATGATTTAGTTTTGAAGAGCTTACAGCTCAAAAGACCAAAGAATCTTAATAGAAGAGAAACTTGTTCATTATGCCCACTGTCAAAGTCTGGCTTGTTTTTATATCCTAATCTATTTTATCTCTTCAGTAATTATTTCCCCTTTCAGACATTGCAATCTATAGGGCAGATTTTATTTAGGTCATCTGTTTCTTTGCCCAATGGTTAACAAGCAGGGTGTCATTTGACCAGCACAACAACCAACTGCCTTTACTTTCCCCAAATGAAGTCAGATACTCTTTAGAGTTGGGTGGACTCAGAAGCACCCTAAAAATCCAGAAATTCTAAATCTAGGAGAATAATAACATAGTAATGTCTTAATTGATTTGTCCTGCTCTCCCCTTCCTCTCTGTCAACTATATATAAAGGTTCAATTACTAGAACAATTGTTAAGTGAAGTTAATAGGGGGGAAAAATTCTAAGGTATGAATAAAAACTCAGTTAAATGATCGTAAGACTCAGGAAAAAATAACAAAAAGGTGAGTTCAATTAAAAAGATTTGAAGGAAAACACATCTTTACCTTGGACCTGTAACCTCAGGCTCCGCTGAAAAGAAAATGCCAAAGTTAAATCTTTTTTGAGTTTTGTGATTATAAGATTTTTTTTTTAAAACTTTAATTGAAAAAGATTACAAAAATATAACAAGTTTAAATAATCTGATAAAAGCAATAGATGTCAATTTATATCATTATATATTACATTTTCTAAGCTGTACTTAATTAACTCTTTCTCTCCGTAATTATATACCACATTCTGGTGGAATCAATGCTGGTATCATCAGTTAGGAAAGAAAGAGTTAATGCCTAATTCTTCTTCCAAGAGCTACATTTACTAGATCTACTCTTTCTAGCAATCTTGTTCTATTTTATTTGTCTTTTTTTTTCTTTAGAGTGACAAAACTGTATAGTATTGAAAGTGTCTATACATAAAACTAGATATTCTACCATCGCTAGTGTCAGTGATGAATGTCCATTGGCACCATCACAATCACTGAACCAGAACAAATCACAATCATGACAATGCCATCAATATCTCTACAAGTCTACTAGATCTAGAATGGGCCTACATATATATATATATATATATATATATATAATAATGTTTATATCATTATCTAGATCAATATCTAGATACTAGATATATCTAGAATCTAGGTTGATAAAAAAAATATACTGAAAACCTTGAGTGGGGGCCAAGGGAGATTTTCAAATTCTCCCTATCCTCCCCCCACACCCTAGCCATGACACTGGCTATAACTATAATATAATGTTAAATTTAGAAGCTAGCACCTAGAGTATATATGTTTAGATCTACATCTAGAGTTTTGTTAAAACTAGTTTTGAAACATAGTATTGTAACATAGTAGAATAATCTAGATATAGATGAATTCATTTAAATAAGTCTGTATTACTGAGTATGAGTAATTTACTCCATGGATACAATAGGTACAAATTCAAGAAATGGTATGATTATAATCTATAGTTATAGAAAATAATGAATATAGTATATATAATATAGAGTAGAGTCAGTAAAGACTAGGATTCTTTTTCGGTAGATCTATAGTCATAGTCACTATAAATGTAACAGTAACAGTATAAGTATAGTGTCAATTTACTTAGAAATATATAGGCTAATAGATCTATTAACTATACTCTCCAGTCTCTTACCAATAGACGACATGCACCTTGACAACCATGTTCTTTTATCTGCTTATAAGCAAGACCAAGTCAAGAATGTAATAATAATATGTTTCAGACTCAGATTATGCTTACGTCCGCTGCCTGTCAGTCGCGTTTCTAAAGTGCAGTCGTTAAGGTGTTATGCATCTATTTATAAGTCAAAATCGGGAGGCTATTCATTTGACCTAACCCACTACCTTGTATCTGGCAAACAAAATAATGTGTAGATTTTGAAGCCAGTTTGTCCAGGTAATCGGTTTTTCGTGTAAACGTACGAATTAAATGGTATCGATACAAACTTAGGGTAGCAGTTCCACCTGAATGGTTTTATTGACAATTGAAAATGGCTTACTATCCAAGTGGGCGGGGAAGGTTGTGGATGTGCCAGTGTGACCAGTGACTTGGCAGAATTTAAGTCATTGGTTAACATGCATGATGCGTAGGACCTAATCATCTTTTTTTGAAGTAACGACTGTATTATATAATATATATATATATTATACATATGTATAATTATATATAAAGACAATTACTGATTAAAACCTTTAAATTATGGGTTTAAAGGATATGTAACATGCGTAGGCATTATTTGGGTTGAATGTAGAATTGTAGATCTTTAGACTATATAGGTCATTCAAAATACATAATAACTCTTAATATTTCAGTTGTCATTTCTTTTATAAAGTTAGTTCGTTGTAGTTTAAGTTCATCACATCAGAATATTGTTTTCTTGATTTGGTATGTGAACAAATTATTTTGGGGATAATAAAGCTTATAATATTATTATCATTAATATTTGATTGCAGCACACAGTACAGTGCTGAATTTAGCAATAGGCAATATATGCTTAGGGTCCGCACTTGTCTGAAGGCCTCCTAAAAATTATTTTGAAAAAAAAAAAGCAAAGGAATAAATTGCAGTATGTTGTCTACAAGGGGCCCCATAAAGCTTAGTCTAAATCTGGTTCTGACACATTGGTACATCCTGGCAGATCCAGCGATGCCTCTGATTTCAAACTGTATCGTGTAGCTGGCGTTCCTTTCGACACATCAGCTGTATAGGGAGGGTGGAACTGCTGTGTGGGCAAAATCGTTCCGTCGACCCCTAGTGTCACAGCCTAGCTCTCGTTGTAGGCGTGTTGACTTGAATTGAATTATTATTATTATTATTTATATGAAATATTTATATATAGGAAATATTTATATGAATATGTTGTAGATGCATCTTGTAGATACCATGATATTCTTTGTCTTCTTAATTAAATACTTTCACTCGCGCACTAAATTTGCTAGTGCGTGAGAACACCAACATGCTGAACTCTCCGACTACAATATTTAGAATAAGTAATAGACTCACTGGTAGCAGACATGGTTTTTATTCAAATACAATATAATCACAAAAGATATGGGCGACCTTAGCCATCACAAATTACATCCAATGAAATAAGTCCTGAATACAAATCAATTATAATAACCTCCATACTTGTACATTGCTCTATTGTCAAAAATATCCATAACACTCCTCTCTACCAGAGTCTAAAATCAACTGCCTTGTCCACCTCGTGGTCAGCTTCCGACCAAACAAAATCTCGTGCTAACTGCACGGAATAGTTCAGTACATTGTAACTACAAGTCACCAGATATTACAGGGGTTCTAAAACTGATATGACACCTAGCCAATGTCCAGTCTGTGATATGATAAGAGATGAACAATAGTTTCTCCTCGACTGAAGAAGGTCATGAAGCCAACTATGTCATTCTTTGGTAGTGCTATGAACATACATTGCCGTTTGCGAAAAACATACTGATTGTGGTCTCCCCTTATATGATTTAAATTAGTATCGAGAGACGATGTTATTTTATTGCATTTGACATGCTCAACCAAACACGCATTACGATTACGTACGTGAGGTTGTCTCCAACACAAACTAGAAAAACAAAAATATACTTTAAAACAACAAAAAAAAGCTTTGACGAAGTGGAATTCCATCAGTTAGTTTGGATCAGTCATGTAATTAAATTTGCACTAGATCTAGATCAATAACAATAAATCTTTGCGATTCGAAATATTTTTACAATTGTTTTTATTGAGAGCCATTTCAGGCTTTTAGCTTTCTCAATGCGCTCTGATCCTATCACTTATCTGGACTAGTTGGGAAAGTGAAGGCGTGGTGGTGGGGGGGGGGAGGGAGGGATATCTGGGTGATTTTTTAAATCGTATTCGCTTTTTTATGCCTCCTCAAGCCGATATACTAACCACTCTGATAGTGAAGTGCTTATGACTATAGAAGATTGTAAAGTTATTTATTGTTAGTTTCAAACTTACTTAAACGGCGACCTATAAAGGGGACTAATTTAGCTTATACCACCACCTGAGTCGAGTACAATATTCCGTTGTTCGAGATACCAAACAAAATAATTAATAACCTATAGTTAATTAAATAATTGGTGAATTTATATAGCCTTCTTTACCTATCCCTTAGTCGTTGGACCGTTGGGGCAACACGTAAGATTCGTCGACCGTCCTTCTCCATTCCTCTCTGTCCTTAGCCTTAGAACCTCATTCAATGGCAAGCCCGTCCATTATTTTATGTTTGTCCTCCCATCGCTTTCTCTGTCTGCCTCTTCTTCTTTTTCCTGGTAATGTTCCCTGAAGAAAGGTCTTAGCGAGCCCCGAAGATCTTGTAATATGGCCATATATTTTTAACGATAGTTAGCAGGTTATCATGGGGTCCAATCGCTGCAGTAACCCTGTCTCTAATCTCTTAGTTTGTGATGCGGTCTTTAAATGTGATACCTAGGATCCTTCTGTAGCATCTCAATTCCAATGCTAGGATCCTCCTCTCTACCTCTGCAGTCGGCGTCCAAGACTTACAAGCATATGTGGCCATGACCAGATATCGCATCAGTCTGACTTTGGTACAAAGGGCTAAGCCTTTGTCTTTCCATATTATTTTAAGTTTTGAAAGTGCTGCTGTGGACCGTGCAATTCGGGCCAATAGTTCCGGTTTCGTTCCCTCATCTTAGACAGTATATATATATTCTTGTGTTATCAGGTAAAAGAAATAATCGTGCACAATTTCAGCTTGATCCGAGATTTGGTGACAGACAAATAACGTTTACAAGCGTTTTACCAGACAGCCTGAGTGGATATAAACTTTGTAAATTGTATTGGAGATTTTCAAGATAAACTAAACACTGTCAAGAATGATACATTGAATATATATTGAATATTGCCAACTTTTTTTTCCAATCGAGCTACAGAAGGAATTTGATTCTGCAGTGCAAAAAAAAAAAGTACACAAATTATCATGTAAGTTAAAAAAAAAAAACAGCCTATCGACCGTTTATTTGTCCTGTACACCAAAAAGCTTGTTATATGAAGTTGTTTTTTTTTTTCCGTCACAAAAGAGCATCTTTAATGTTTGACTTTATTAACCAACTCAAAGTCATATAACTTCATTGTACATGCAGATTATTGTTACATAATTACATGCATAATTACATATATGATTACATACATGAATATTTTTTTAAGTAATAATAGCAATCAGCAATCATTCCTCAATCAGTCGATCTTAGAAAACAAAAACGCCTTTAGGCTATCATGACCTTGACCTTTCCATTTTTTTTAATCAAAGCCAGTCATCATAAAGCGTCGTTGTCTGTCTTGTTCAACGTCGTTGTCTGTCTTGTTCAACGTCGTTGTCTGTCTTGTTCAACGTCGTTGTCTGTCTTGTTCAACGTCGTTGTCTGTCTTGTTCAACGTCGTTGTCTGTCTTGTTCAACGTCGTTGTCTGTCTTGTTCAACTGACTGACTGCTGAAATAAACAATTGTTTTGTATCTTAATGGAAACGAAATTTCGTAATTCTCTTTTTCTAAAGTTTCAAAAGAAAACAATATGTCTTGTTTTAAATTATATGAAAATTTTACCTCGACAGACTAAGACAGCCATTTGTATTGAAACTAATTCACGACCTTGTTAATGGTGCGGATTATTTTCTGCCATTTCTCTGGACTGTCAACAAAGCCCTCGCCGTTCTGTTTGATATAAAAAAATATCTTAGCATCGAGATGTCTTGGATTACAGAAAACACGAAAGAATTGTTCTTAAGATAATAAAAATAATTATAAGGCTTATCTTTGAGTCGGAAGATTAATGAGGAATGCATTTGTTAAGCGCTTCCTCGGTGTCTAGTACTTGAAATACGAACAAACTCAAATGGAGGTAACACCGAACTTAATGCTGGAACAGAGAACACCGGCGAAAGGCTAACAAACGATACAGGAAGTCGACGCTAGTGTTGAACAACAAAACACGTTTAATACTCAAGAAGGGAACCGTCGAATGTCACCTACTTCTAGCCGTCTATATAATGTTTCTTATTCCTACTGTGATAAGAAAAGCGTCTTGTTTATAGCGTCTCTTAGAGTGTTCTTACTTTTTAAAAATCTCTCACTTTTTGTCGCCGCTAAGTAAAAACTTCCCCCTATTCACGAAACAAATAACTAATTCCTAATCGTGTCATAACGCGGAAGCGCTTAACAAGTAATTCCCGTGACCTACATATTTTGCCACACACCATTAATAAAGATGCTTAATATATAAAAACACAATGTCAGGTATTCATGTAAAGGCACATTTCTTATTCCATATGCAAGGACAAATACGTATAAGTGCTTCTTCCGTAGTGCCACTCTAGCAGTGTTTTGTTTGTTTTACATGTATTGAACGTTCCTTGAACTTCCTTCAGAAACTCATTAAAAAAACAGTTGACTCTCGTCACATTGATTGTCATGGGCGAGGAAGAGAGAGAGAGAGAGAGAATAAGAGGGGAGGGGGGAGGGAACGGAAAAGAGACTTTCAATTATATAAAACTACATCTACCTTTTTGGAATGGATAAGTTCGTCATTCAAAAACACTTCAAACCAACCCATGTATTGAGGGTCTCCTTCGCCAGTCTGAGAAAAAAAAAAGACACAACAAAACTATACATACTATAGTGTGGTGCAAAACTTTTATTTTCCTAAACAGAAATGTATTCCAAATGATATCCACCTACTTTTGGACAATTATCTTTATCATTTAAATAAGTACACTTCCACATACGTATAGGGGTGCACTACGCTGCCATGCAAAATACCAGTAGGACTTCTAAATATAGAATGGGATATACGTCTAATTAACCCTAACTGCACGTCACACTTTTTCGGTGAGAAAGGTGGAAAGAATCGAAAACAATTGTTATAGTAGGCCCTAACACTGACTTGCGATGACCATAGAGTCTTAGCTTGCGTTTTTTTAGCGGCCCCCGAAAGGGGAAAAAACGCTATTAGTTTTGTGTGGAATGTCTGACCGTCCGTCCGTCCGTCCCGTTCAGATCTCGTACACTAGAAAAGATAGTGAAAATCCGACATCATAAAATTTTAGACCCTTCAAAGTTCTGATGCAACGGCTACTTTTTTCTTTTCTGAAAGCGAAAACTTTAATTTTTTAAATCACGTATGCAAGCAGTTTTTTCATAAAAATACACTACTTTTACAACTATTTACTATTAATAGTAACAAACAAGGGAAGCTTTTTAGTAGGGGAGATGTCAGATTGCCATATTTTTTTAACACATTTATGCCAATGGTATTAGAAATTTGGTCAAAAATTATTTTTTTTTACATTTATATTGCTAAGTTTATACTAACTACTACATTTACACACAAACACAAATTTTCCTTTTTTTTAAAAAAGAAAAATCTATTTAGTATGCATATAAGTTTAACATAATTTAAAATAACAATTAATAAGTAATTTTTCATACTATCGTGTGAACCGCAGCAACACACAGCAGCTATAGATAGAACACTGAAGTAAAGGATTTTTTTAAATGAAATGTTTTTTTTTTTCTTGAGGAATAAGAGATTGTCCCTTTACAAAACAATTAGAGCAATTGTATATTCATTATAAGACATTAATTTGGCCAGGTTCACATCTAACTTCACATTCACTTTCACCTATCCTTTGGTCTGTCAACCCCTGGGGCACCACACAAGATCCGTCAACCATCATTCTCAATTCTTCTCTGTCATTCGTCTTTGATAGAATTTCATTCTGATATTCTTTCTGAAAATATCAAAACCTGCCTTTTTACCTGCCTGAGTGGACCACTTCAAAGGGCTGATTTTGAGTTTGTGTCTCCATACAAACTGTCTTTGTAACCTTTTTTTTTCTTGTTTTTGCAGTAGTTTGCAGGTCATCGTGGGGTTCAATCGCTGTAATAACACTGTCTCTACTCTATTCGTTTGTGATGAGGTCCTTCAATGTTATTCATTGCTAGGATCCTCCTCTCTAGTTCTGCAGTCAGCGTCCAAGACTCGCAAGTATATAAGAACGTGGCCATGACCTGGTAGCGCATCAGTCTGATTTTAGTGCCGTGGGCCTTTGTCTTTCCATATTGTTTTGAGTTTTGCAAGTGCTGCAGTGGACTGTGCAATTCGAACTAGTAGTTCAGGTTTGTTTTCCCTCATCTGAGACGATAGCTCCGAGGTATTTGAAGCTTGTCAGCCTTTAACCTCCAATACTGTTCCCTCTCTTTTGAAAGGCATGTTTGCTAGTGGTCATAATTTGAGTTTTTTTTCTCGTCAATTATTTGGGTAGGGCAATTTCGGTAATTATTTGGGTTAGACAATTTCGGCAATTATTTGGGTTAGGCAATTTCGGTATTTTTTTATTTTTTTGGGGGGTTAGGCAATTTCGTCAATTTTTTGAGTTAGGCAATTTCGTCAATTTTTTGGGTTAGGCAATTTCGGCAATTATTAGCATGCCAGATGCTGAGGAAGTCTTGTCTATGCACATCACAAAGGTAAGCTAGGTCTACTTCTAAAAACTCACCACTGTCAATAGTCCAGGCTTGAAGGCATTGAGCAGACGATCACGGAGATGATCATACTTTTAGATGGAAAGAAAAATAAAAGTAAAAAAAAAAGCTTTAAAAAAGGAAAAATATATTTTGTGCTTAACTCTTTCTCTCCTAACTGACGATACAAACGTTGATTCCACCAGAATGTGGTAAATAATTACGGAGAGAAAGAGTTAATATAAAAAAGTTTTTATTGCCGACAGCTGAAGGGTTGATGTGGTACAGAAAAGGAAAACGTGGAAGTTTTCCAGGTGTGCTCGGCCTTCTGCCTCTCCTATTATCCGAGCTGCTTGGGGCACGAACCATCGTTAATAGGTTTATAAAAATTACATCTGCTCGGATCCCTACAAGACAGAACTGTTGTCAAGACAGGAAGATGGAAGGGAGTTTCCAATGGCCCAAAGCTCCAAGAGTCGACTCAATTCTTACGAAGATAAACTATTAGGGGAACTGCCTAATCCGAAAAATTAACCAATTATTTAATCATTTAGTACTAATTAATAACTTTTGTTTTACATAGCAGAAAGGGTGCTTATTCCTGTAATTTTAAGATAATTGGTTGTAATTAGCGGTTATTTCCCCTTGGATAAGCTTTGGTTTTAAAAGTTGTTTTTTTTCTACTTGTTTATTGTGGAACTTGAAATAACATAAACAAACTTTTTTTAAAAAAAATACAACTAATATAAAGTTTATTTAGGCCTATCCAACTTGAGCTGTGATATGAAACTAGTAATAATAGTATGAAATGATATTTTAAACAAAATGTAACTCACTACAAACAAAAAAATACACTTCTTTACTCTTTCAAATGTTTGGGTCGTGTCACGTTCTTCACATTGATTACAACAGACCATGTCGTGATTTCATCACTCTCCAAGACCAAAAACGAATGCACCCTTTCTTCATCATCACCTTGGAAACACACTCTCACACACAGACATAATCAACTTTTATGCTACAGTAAGTTACCGGTAAATCTATAGTTACCTTAGCTCTATATCCTCAGGCTCCACTAAAACAAAAATGAAAACAAAAGATATAAATATATATATCATATATATATATATAGGTAGATAGATAGATATAGATATATGAACAGTGCTTTTTTTTGTAAAAAAAAAAATAGGTGCCGGTACTCAGTGATTAGGTGTCAGTACTCAGTAGTTGATTGCCTAACTTTTAACTACTAAATATTAATAACTAGCCGGACATTACCCGAGGCCTGCGGGTCCTAGTTTGTGTTTACTAATCTAGTGGATTGGATTTAGATGTATGTTAAACTTAGCTAATGATCCTACTATATAGCTTTAACAGAGTCGGTCAACCTTTTTTTTTTTGAGGGTCTTAAGTTTGTTTTAGGGCTACTATACATACACTACGGTCTAAGTTAGTACCCAAGGGACATTTCTGCCAAGTTTTATCAAGATAGGTCAAGCGGTTTTGATTTCTATTCATAACATACATACATACATACGCCTCACATTCTACTTTATAAAATAGATATACGTTAAAATACAAAATAATTAAAAATGGATGACAATTTTTTTTGTACATAATATAAAAAAAAATATAATTATTAATTTAATTATTAAAGAAGTGATCTTTCTGAAATGTGAATAAAATGTTTTGTTCCGCAGCACGAGTTAGTAGAAGGCATTTCAGATTTAGATCGATAGGAGAAAAGTTGGCCTAAAAATCTTTCGTTTTTCTTTTTTTTTTACTGTTAAATTTTTTTTTTGTGTATCTCGAAATAGTGATGAGCCAATGGATTTTCGCGAAAAACTAATTTAAAAAAAAAAAAGTAAAAACTAATAGAAATGATAATAGATTTTAGAAAACATAAAGGCCATCTTGCAGAAATTCAGATAAACAACCAAACCGTAGAACAAGTGCAAGAATCATCAACCATCAACAACAAACTGAAATTAAGTGAACATTGTCAAAACCTTTACACTAAAATTCCCCAAATTCTTCTATCTTAGAAAGCTAAGGAAATTTAACATCGACAAAACAATTATTAAACTTTTTTTATACAGCAACCATCAGCAGCCAATTAACTTTGCCATCACCTGCTGGTATGGTAATACTTCACTGGTACAAAGACATAGACTAAAATGACTAATTAAAAAAGCATCGTATATCACTCAAGTACAGCTACCATCTCTTGAAGAGCTTTTTCATGAAAGATGCCTTTCCAAATACTAACGATTCTTAAAGACAACCTGCACCCATTAGACCACTGTTATGAAATCTGAACGAAGTGGTCGTCTCCTTTCCATTAGGACTAAAACAGAAAGATTTTTAAACTCCTTCATCCCACTTTCGGTCAGAGTGTTACAAGATCATCTGTCGTCATCGAGAAGTACATAGAAGTCTATTTATAAAGCACTGGTTATGATTGTGTATGTGTTTCGTGTGTGAATGTTGTTCGTATTTGCATCTATATTGTACAGTAGTTACGCTGAGGTTGTCAATTGTAGTCAAACTGAATTTCCATTTGATTGGACCAATAAAAATTATCTTATGTAAATGACGCTAATTAGAACTTTACTGTTGTCAATAAAAAAAAATTAAGCTATACCTTTAACACTATCTCAACGTGTAGCCGTAGATCTTCATCTCAACTCTCCTTTTGTACCGCTAGTTAGTCGCCCATTTGTTCTTTAAAAAAAAAAGGTGTTCAAGTTATCTCGTAAAAGCCAACAGCTTGCGATGTCACAGTGTTAAGGACTTTTAGACCGATTACTTTCGGCCCAGCGCGCTGCTAAGCTGGCCGCCTCTGCTTTGATTCTTTTAATTCTAAATTAATAGGCCTACTCTTTTTTTTTTTTTTTTTTTTACTAAAAAACAAGGTTGCAAAGACAGTTTGTGTGGAAACACGAACTCATAATCGGCCCACGAAGTGGTCCACTTAGGCAGGAAAAAAGGTAGGTTTCAATATTTTCAAGAGAATATCGGGATTAAATTCTATCAGAAGTAGTCCACCCAGGCAGGTAAAAAGCCATGTATCAATAATATCAGAATGAAATTCTATCAAAAGCAAATGACTTAGAAGAATGTAGAAAGAAGGTTTGGCAGATTTGGCCCAGCAGACCAAGTGTGATAGTGAATGTGAAGTAAGATGTGATCTGATGCCCTGCATTCTGTGTCTAATTGATTTACGATCTATTGTTCCTATTAATAGTGAATGGTTGTAAAAATGGTGTATTTTTATGAAAAAAAAACTGCTTGCATAATTGATTTTAATAAAATATTTAAAAAATAGAAAAAAAGTAGCCGTTGCATCAGAACTTTGAATGATCTAAAAATATCATGATGTCCGATTTTTATTTTCTCTTCTAGTTTCTGAGATCAAAACGGGACGGACAGACAGGCCACACAAAACTAATAGCGTCTTAGCCACATTCGGGGGCCGCTAAATATAGTACATCTTTAATTTAAAAAGAAACGCCATCACTATATATAGACTTGGTCTGCACTGAACTATAGTAAATACATACAAAGCCCGGCTATGTATGATATATAGTCATTGATTATTTTTAATCAAGAACTACCAATCAATACAAGGCTGTAAGCTTATTGATTTATTTTTTTAGCATTGGATATTGATTATGTCGTGTCACTTTGCTTCTGGATCTATCTATCTATCTATCTATCTATCTATCTACCTGCTATCTATCTATCTATCTACCTACCTACCTGCTATCTATCTATCTATCTATCTATCTATCTATCTATCTATCTATCTTATCTATCTATCTATCTTATCTATCTATCTATCTTATCTATCTATCTTATCTATCTATCTTATCTATCTATCTATCTTATCTATCTATCTATCTATCTATCTATCTATCTATGTATCTATCTATCTTATCTATCTTATCTATCTATCTATCTTATCTATCTATCTATCTTATCTATCTATCTATCTTATCTATCTATCTATCTATATATCTATCTATCTTATCTATCTATCTATATATATATTTATATCAACCTACCTATCTATCTATCTATGATAATCTATCTATCTATCTATCGAAATCTATACATCTATTTCCTGTCTGCCTATCTATCTATTGAATGGAAAATGATATACATAAAGTGAAATACAATAAAATATTTACCAAAATTTTATATGAATATTAACAGCCATTTAGACTTTAACAAGGAACAACTCGACTAGTGTAAAGCCCGAATTGTGTAAAATTAAGTTAACTACGTGCGTTAGATCGATTATAGCCCTAGCTTTTGACATTTGTCAATGCAAGACCCAATCATTATCAAGAACAATTATTATCTATGGGGGAGATAATTATATAAGGAGTGTGTTAAGGTCTTAATGGCGATATGGGTTGTCCGTCTTTGAAACTCGATCTATTTTTATTTTTTTGCGTGTTTGTTTTTTGTTTATCTTCGCGGAGTGGCTGGTCCTTGAGCAGATTGGGAAATTTGTAAAATGACCCAGACCCAATGAAGCTAGAAGTTGCGGATTGCGAACTAAAGCTCTAGTGACCGGTATTCGTAGGTCAAACAGAACATTGGTATCGCATTATTAGTGATATCAAAAGAAAGATGAGATATGAATACCATTGCGTTAACCACAACGAAAGAGCTAGAACGTCGTTTATCCGACTCAATTGGGACCGGACACCGTTCGGATACGCGATTGTTCGGATAACCGAAAACCGAAGCGATCCATGCAGTATATGCAACCGGACACTATACGAATATTGAAAATCATCACATGCGGGACACGTGCGTGAAGAACGAGCAAAATAGGTGACAAATGTCGCAATTTTACCTTTATTGTGGAAAATAATCACTTATTTTTCGCTGTACATGTATGTGCATTACAGTACATGTGGTTGATAAAAAAAAAAAAACTGGTCCGGATATTTGACGCTCCGGATAATAAACGTTCGGATAAACGACGTTCTACTGTAATCATTTCAATGTTATAGAACTATAAATTAATTGTATTATAATTCATAGGCTAAGTATCAGTCGTGTTCTCATCTGCAAGAAGCCAAAAAGTATTTTTAAAAATTGTTTTGTGTTTTTAAATTCAAGTTCTAGATTTGGTAATCTTTTCACTGGGTTCTTTCTCTGTGTAAAAAAAATAACTCGTAAATCATGTTTCCCTTGGTATAAATTGCTTTTGCTTTACTATTCTACCGTGACCTCCTACACACTACTAACTAAAAATTTGGACTTTTATTTTGGTATCGACTACTTTGTTGTTGTTGTTATATTCTTACTTCCTGTGATTCTGACTTTTTATTCATTTTGGCTCTAAATTTTACGCGCCATATATGAATAGAGCTCAATTACACTCAATGTTGACGTTGAAGTATTGAATGTAAAATTCTATTTTTAAACACTTTGTTTTTAAGAAAATAAAAGATGAGCACATCACAAGAAGCAGATTTACTCTGCTTGTATAACGTCAAGTCTCCTCCAGTAGCTTTCACGAAAGAGTAAGTAGATCTAGAATCTACTAGTAACTAGATAGAGACAGTAGAGTCACAAGAGTGTCTAGAGTATTATAATTATTATTTATTTATATTTTTTAAATTAATGCGTTCGGAAACGCGCACGGTTTGTAAACAAATAATGTTATGAAACACCCATGGATCGTATTTTTTTTAATCACGGCGCTTTTATTGAAGATCTAGTGTCTCTAGACTAGATGATAGATCTAGGTCAGCGACAGACTCACACAAGAGTTTCCTGGGCTAGACAAGTTTCAGAGACCTTGACTTGACTTGACTCGAGCTTTAATTTCAATGCTTGAAATGACTCATGACTGTCATAGTCATGATAGACAATCTGATCTGATAATTGAGTCTGATATCACTAATAACAGTGATTTGTTATCAAGCCAGCCAAGAATGATCTAGAGTTAGAGTATTTCTGAGAGAGTCTAGCTAAAATGTAGAATCTAGATTCTAGTTTTAAAATTAAAATTTGAAGTAACGTCTGTATTATATAAGATACAGATAGTGACACTGACAGAGTCTATAGTCGACACCTGCGTAGCTTCTAATTTCTATGCGACCGCAGTGGGCCCCACGCTAATAGACCTCATTCACCAATTGTGAACAAACACCATTCAGCCAAGTCATTCTCTATCTCTTCTATACAATTTACACGTAATACATTAAAGCTTTCATTTGATACGTTTTTTTCTGTGTTTTATCAATATTATTACATGGCTAAATGTTTGTTTATGATTGGTGAATGAGGTCCATTCTAGTTGTAGCTCCAGCTGGAATAACCTGCCCAGTGTGCAGCCAAACATTCCGGGCTCACATAAGAGGACATAGGTCTCACCAGCCACATAAGAGGCATAAAAGCCCTCAGCCCACTGGATAACTTAGTGGTCATCATCGAACCCAGATGGATGAACAATATATATAATTATATATATATTTTTATATAGATCTAGTAGTAAATTATTAAATAAAACCATTTTATAACTTAGGCTTAGTACTTAGTATCTATAACAGATTTCCTGCTGCCTCCTGATTTGCCAGGAGCTCCTGGAAATCTCCTGAAATTGCAAAATAGGCCTTTTACGAAAAAGTCCTGGAAATCTCCAGAAATTATATTAAAATCTTTTGAAAACTCATAAAATTCTCCTGAAATATATAGATCTAGACCACATGCACTATTGTCATTTTGGGGTGTCGTTCAATTTGGAAAACGCCAATCCTACATGCAATAATAAAAAAAAGGCATTAAATGATAAATGCAATACCCATATTTATATAATTGTGGAAAGGTCCAATGACTATAGATTAGACTAATAGATCTAATAATAATACTAATAGAAAATATTTAAAATAAAATATTCTAATCTTAAACCTAAGGCCACCTCTCGTTGAAGTTTTTGAAGTCCAGAACAGTGTGTCAGTGTTTCCCTAACTTAATGATATTCTGAGTATTTAGCAGAACTTTTGCTTGTTTTTAGATAAATCGTATGGTGGCCTACTAATTCTACTCTTTATTTGACCTTGTATTATTTTTTTATACGTCAAAAATATGTTACAACATACAAATTTATTTATATTTATAATGTCTAAGGGATAATTTTCTAACAAACACAATCTTTTCAAGCAAGCTTTGTGGATGATATCTGAATACAGGTGCTCAAAGAAACACTTAAAAGATCTGCTTAGGTGCCAGTTTACCCTCACTGCGATAGAGAACAATACCTGGCAACAAATGGCTTTTGAAAGAGACTGAGAACCCTTTCAAAGCTTTCTGGACACAGCATACCATCATAATTTTTGCATTAACAAAACATGCCCTCTGCCACTAACCAGACATCTTGCTGAATTAGTGTGGATGATCAGATCTATTACATTTATGCTCTGCTGTCTATATCTAATACTATAAAACTTAAGTATCAACTTATCCCACTCTTTTTTTTTTTAGTTTAACTTTACTTGACCTGCAGGTCAAAGAGAAATAGTGCATTGTATTATATATGTCAGGAAAATACATTTCTGGAGCTAAGAAAACGCTGGTCATCCTAGCAGGCTAAAGGGTTGGCGGGGAGCTCAAATGTAATGTTTAATGGTTTCTGTTATTTGTCTGAAAGTTGTGATGAGTATTGAATGGAGTTGGACCTTATAGTAAAAATAAATGTTTACTTAAGTTACATGCAAAGGACTGTAACTCAACTGCTGGATTGCATGAGTGTGTAGTTATATTGTTATAACAGACATGTCTACATCTCTTTGTGCTTCTTCTGCTAACGCGAATGCCTATTGGAGCTTATTACTTACACAGTGGACTAAATACACTGAATAAAGATATTTGATAGCAGACTATAGGTTTATTGAATAAATATAGTTTGGCAAATCCAGCACCAACGGCACAACATACACTCAAATATTAACATCATAAAATATAGATACCATTCCATGTTCAGAATAAACTTAACTTCACAAAATACATATTCCAGCTGAAAAATACACATAATATACGTCCTTACTCTACAAGGACCAAACAACTACTGAGGTTTTCACTTCGTGGTCAGTCTCAGACCGTTAGCTTTCCTGTGCAAAGGGCACGAGATAAATGACTACACAATCACTTCGTGTTACAGTGGGTCTCAAACAATACTGTGACAAAGACAAATAATAAATTCCTAATAATTTATTTTTAGAGAACATCAAGAAGAGACCAGGTATATTTGCAAGTTTCCAAAAGGTGCCAAAATTGAAACATTGATGATATTGACTCAAGGGTTTTGGAATGACAGCCAAGAGATGATCATTGATGTTGACATTGTTAAAGGCAAGACAAGGAACAAACTCTGTTCTCTAAACACTTCTCAGCGGTACTTACTATTTTTATTATATATATTTTTTATTTTTTTTTGTTCGCCGTAAAGAACTCTTATTTATATATTGTAACAGCCTGTGTTCTTTGTTGTAAAATGTTTTACATGTTTCGGATGTACCTTCAGAGTTCAAGATTATTTACTTCCTAGTCCAAACCTCCTGAAGGACAATGGGTATGGGCAGGTAGGGTTTGATCCCAGGATCATCTACAAGCCCAAGCGACAGTCCAGCGCGCTAATGGCACAACCAGGCAGCGATCAGCATTTTTAACTGCATAAATATAACAAAAACTTTTTAAAAATGAATAATATAATGGAAACATCCCTACGACTTTTAAATGAAACTATTACTTTATTGCGTGTCTAGGCAAAGTGACTAGTTACTATTTCTAAGTTCAAGCTAGTGGTGAAAAATATTTTTATTTAATTTGACTATTTGCTGACAGACTAGAGTAGTAAAAATTCTTATTTTGGTCAAGCTATAAGCTTTACAATTTATGGTCTGGTTGAAGTAAAAAGATATATATAATAGTAATGATAATAATCTTTATTATCCGTTTGGAAATGTAACAATTGTGCAGTACACATTTAACAGTAGTACATTTGCAAGTACTAAACAAGTTATTCTGCTACAAATAGAATGAGTTTACCATGTGTCCATTAAATTCAAAAGACATGCCACTTGTCCGCCTAACCTGTTTCAGTTTAATGTCAGACACTGTTAATAGGATAGATATTGAGTATTACTATGGTCCTATAATATTTGGACTATTCTTCACTAGTTCTTGAATGGAAAGCATAGACTATTATGTGGTTTTCCTTTTTTTTTTTTTTTCAATGGTTCATTAGGATAGGATGATGAAGTATTAAGGCTTTTGTATAGGTGCTGTTAAATTTATATCAAGACTGGTTCAATTTTTGTCATTATCCAAAAATATTTTTATTCTTTTGAAAGGTTACAGCAGCTAGACCAATAAGTATATCTTGAGTTCTGCACCTCCAATTTTAATTGCTTACTGCTTAGGTGAATAATATAAATATTCAGCCTTGTCAATAAAAACAGACCTTGTGTAATAGTTGTTTAATTTTTCTATACCAAATCAAAACAGATGTTTCCAGTGGTCAGAGTCTGCCAGTTCTAACTCTTGTACCTTGAAATCTCTCAATAAATGTTCCCTTGTTGCCAGCATTAATAATAAATCTGAAGCAACTACCAAAGTCTTTGAACCAGTGCAAGATTCCATTGTTTCAAGTCCAGTGCTGACAAAAATCAGAGAGTCTGACAACATACAGAAAAAAAACGAAACAACGCCCAAAGCAGAAGTTAGTTGTTGATTTTATTTAAACATTAAAATGTTAAGAACTTCAGCTCCACGTCTTCAGAAACAGTGTCAGAAAAACTTAGTCACTAAGGTTAAATTCAGACCAGTTTTCTCTCATGCTTTGTGAACATAATTTGGCCTGACGGTATTCACATAATTTGTGATGTGCACGGAAACCTCCCAGATATCACCCCATTTTCCGTTGTCCAAATAAAGGATAGGTTTGTAGCATAATGATCATTGAGTTGTAGCTCCAGTCTACTAAACCATTTTAGGTGTTCAAATTTCTTAATGCCAAGCTAGAACAAACTTTTTTTTAAACAAAAATTATAGTAGCTTTATTGACAAATACACAAATTGAACTTCAAATAGTTATTTAAAGGGAAAGTGTCATTAGGTCATCTATATAGAACTTCTCTTCTGTCCAATCTTATTTCATGTCTTATTCTAACTAATTTTTTTTTTTTGGTTCCGAGATTACTACTCAATAAATTTCTCAAATTTATTAAATATGTTTCCATACACTTACCCACTTTCTATTTAAAAAGTACTGTAAATCAATATGCCTTTAAAAGTGCTTCATCTTTCCATTATTTTTTTTCACATTGCATTTTATTGGGGTTTCAGTTCGTGATATCCATGAGCTGTAAAGTTGTCATTAGAACAGCCAATTTTAAAAACAAAATGTGAATGCAGAGAACTTTATATAAAAGTGCTAATTTTAAAAAAATAATTTTTTGCAACACCTTCTATAATCTAATTCCAGAATATGCTGAGTCAGTGCCGTTCCCCTCTTCCTGTTAAGCCATCAAAACGCAAGTATGAGGATGAAAATACACCAAAGCCTAAAACAAGACGCCAGAGAGCTTCGATGAATGCTCCCACTGTTGACAGAACACCACCTTGCAAACAAAAACTTCTTGAAGCCAAGGACTTGAACACAGTCCAAGCATTAAAAAAAAAGTCTCCGTGTAAAGAAGTTAGCAAAGAAGGAAAAATAACTCAGTGTGTTGACCTTTCAGTCCGAGGTAAATTTACTAATTTTGTCTGGGGAGGAGGAAATGTTTATCACTGAAGATTTTTAAATAAAAAGTTATAAGTTCCATAATGTCATGGTTTCACATGTTATAAGGATCTGGAAATCTCTCCTTCCTAGAAGAAAAAATATAGAATTATTTGTTAAAATTTGAGGACTGTGAATCTTTATTTCCTATATTATAATTAGAAAATTAACACATGCATTTTAGTTTTTCTTGCATTATTTATTATTGCTGGTCATTACTAATAAATAAATGTGAAATTCATCTAATTCTTTAAAAAGTACTCAGTGAATCTGTATTTCAACTTTATACTTTCAATTAGCTCTGAAACCCAGTAACAGATGGGGACATACAATGACGCTTGTTAACAGTAAACAGGCAGTGATTATCGGAGGTCAAGGTGACAAACAGCTGAGTCGAGACTCTGTCTGGTATCTTGACCCAGGTATGATAATTTCATAATGTGCAGTTAGCAATTTGAATTCACTAATACTTTTAGCAAAAATAGCTTTGAATGAAATTCAATGGTTGCATTGCTTGCAGAGATGAGGTCATGGAAGTCTCCAGAAATCCAAACAGAAGGCGCCAAACCAGAGTATAGGATGGGTCACAGTGCCACATATGATCCCACTGTCCGGTGTATCTACGTTTTCGGAGGTTCTAAAAATGCCAAATGGTTTCATGATGTCCATATGTTTGATTTGGATGAAAAGAAATGGACACTGGTGAAGGTGTGTGTGTTTATACTTAGCCAGGCTAATAAATATCTTTATGCTTTAGTGTATTCATTATACTATGTCAGCTTTTCAAAAGACACAGCTAGCTTAAGATTAACCTATTAATCTTATTTTCTTTTCTGTGTTGATGTCCTTAGGCCAATGGCAAAGCTCCAACAAGATCTTATCACAGTGCCACTTTGTACAGACATGAGCTCTGGATATTTGGAGGTGTTTTCCCTCTACCAGACCCACAGCCAGATGGTTGTGACAATGAAATTCATATCTTCAGCCCTGTGATGGAAAATTGGTATAAGCCAATTGTTACAGGAGATAAGCCCCTACCTCGTTCAGGGTGAGGAATGTCTTTAAGTTAATTCAGAAAATTTAAACTTAGGCCTTGAATATAATTTTTATTCTCCCTTCACGTTAAGGCCTACACATTGCAAATGTTTCTTTATGAAAGATGTCAGCCATTGCCCAAATTTATTGAAGTACCACTGTTTTTTATTTGTCTAAGCTAATGGAAGCTCCCCTTTTCTGACCTGCCTGAACAAGTCATTATGTCAGGGAATGATCTAAGCAAATGTAAACACCTTGCATCATTGTTACCAATTATTTGTATCCCAAGACTCTGAACATGGGGAGCAGTCAAACTCCTCCATTTTTCAATTATATACCCCATCAGCTGTGTGGTGTCCATGCCATAGAAAGTCCTCTTAAGGAGCAATGTATTGATTGTGATGGCTTCTGGGGCTCTCTTTTATGCTGCCAATGCAAAGAGCTTGGCTCCATTAAGCACCCCAATGGGTGTTCTGTTTTGCTTTCTTATTGGCCATATTGTCTCTTCTAATGGGTGGCATGATGAGGTCGGAAAGCATTGTCTGGGTTAAAGTACAACTAGGTTATTAAAATCCTAATGCATCTTGTAACTCAGTCAATTTTTATCTTTAATTGGTTGGAACAGAGTGGATCAGAAGAGTGGGATGTGTGGCTGAACCAAGTAAACTTCTTGGCTACCTATCAATGTGGTTTGAGTTCAAATCCTGACTTGAGCTCAGTTGTGTTTGCTAAAGGTAGCACAGATGCCCCCCACATTATAAGGAATTGGCCGACCGTGTAATGGGCATGCTTTAGAAAAGCAAGTTTCTCCTTGTTGAAAAGAGGTTAACTGCAGTTATCAACTACGTTTTTAATTAAGTATGCACGTCTTTTTCTATTTCAGGCATTCAGCAACACTTCTCAATGACCAACTGGTTATATTTGGAGGCTGGGACTTTCCTTTCTGTTACAATGATCTCTTCATTCTAGATTTGAGTAAGTTTATTTCTATTATCTGTATACAGTGCTGGCTAATCACAAGAAAAATAAAAATCTCTTTCTCAAGGACCACACAAGTCGCAGACACATAAATAAATATTTTTTATATGGAAGCTAAAATATTCCAACTAGAAAATGTTATGCACTTTTTTTTTTTTAAACAAATGTTTCAACAAAGTTAATGATCAATTTCCAGTGCAGTTAGAACAATTTAAGTGAAATAATTATTTGTCTAATATCTAGATCGACATAAAAACATTTTCATCCCTGGGCTATAAAGGATAAGACCATTATCATAGAGCACAATATTCTTTATTTCTTTCATTGAAAAATAAAAAGTATGCATTTACTATACAGCAAAAGTATTGAAAGCATTATATAATACGCTTATTTAATTAGAATTCAATATATTTTTAAAAGGCATTAAAGTAAAGTAAGTAGATCTAAAACTGAAAGGACAGTAGGAAAGAAAAACTTGTGCAATTACAAGAAATATATTTTTCAAATTTCTGATTTAAAGTAAGACATTTATAGCCTGACCAGTCCCCTATATCCCATATAGACACTATTTATAATATTTGTGACACATTAAACAAAAAAAAAGTGATTGTGTTATGCTATAGCCAGTTGTTTATATTATGACAGCCTAAAATTACAATCTGAATAATTTTGTAATTACATTTTCATTTTAGCTACTGTTGATTGGTCATCACCTAAATGTACTGGTCAGCCTCCCAAGCCTCGTTGGTAAGTAATACATTACTCTCTGTTAATGCTTTTAATGAACAAATGGTGAAATAAAATAAAAAATGTAGATGTTATGATGAAATCTTTAACATTTTATCATTCACTCTTGCTGACTTTTTTATTCAACAGATTGGTGATGATTATCACTTCTAGTAGTTGTATAAGCTAAAACTATGACTATTGAAATTTTTAATGTTTTAACACAAACATATTTATTTCTTTTATATATAAAACAGTATTTATGCAGAAAAAACAAAACACTTAGAAGTAATTGAACAATATTACTGTCCTCAGTTGGCATGCATCTTGTGCTTTAACCAATGATAGAATTTTCATTCATGGCGGCTATGATGGTGATAATGCTCTCTATGATGCTTATATATTTCATCTTGGTAAGTTTTTTATTGTTTTTAAGATTCCTTTTGGAACCTTCTTTGAGTTCTTTGAAATAGCTTGTGAAAAGGTCTTTACCTGTGGTTAGTGTAGATGGTGGCCACCACAGTGACCAATAAGTTTTTCCCTTAAGAAGTTGCTAGAAACTATCTACCATATACCTAAGTGAAGGGTTATAACTCTGTATCAACCATGATAAAAAAAATCATTTATTTGTTTAAATTCACAATTTCTTAAAAATCTAGCTTTAATAATAAAGAAAACTAGTCCTGGAAATTAGCTTCAAGTTTCAATTCCGGAAAGAGATCAATGACACTTAGACATCACATCAGATTTAGTTTTGCATTTCGCTTTCCGGTTTAACATCATCAATGTTAAATATTGTGTTTTCATCCTCACTATCACTACTATAGGTCTCATGGCTGTACATCACTTTCCCCAATAAGCATGGTGGCTGAGCGGTAAAGCGCTTCGCTTCTGAACCATGGTTCTGGGTTCGAACAGATGACCTTTACATCATCTGCCATATAGATCACAAGGTCTGAAAGGGGAACTTTACTTTACTTACCCCAATCATTAGTTTCTTATCCTAGAGTTGAAGCAATATATACATATACATAATATTCCTATTGTAATCTAATTCATTATAGACTAAACATTTGACAAATACCTTCCATTTTGGATACTGAAAAAAACATTTTTTTCACAAAATCATAAAAATATTTTTCCACATGATGCAGATACCAAATAAACAATTAAAATAGCTTCATTATTGCTCTCGAAGGTCAGAGTTAGTGAAAGTGACACCATTAAAAAAAAATCCCAAGTATTTATCAATACCTGTCTCTGGAAGATTCTTACAAGCCGTTTACCAGGCAAAGCTGCAGCCTATTGAAGTAGATATCCATCAGAAACGCTGGAAATGCCACACCCTTCGTAAGCCTGCAACATTACAAAAGCCCTCACCTGGAACGCCCAAGGACAAAAGGAAGAGGAAACATCCCAGTAATACATGGTGTCATGATTTGGAAGCAGATTTAAAGACATGGGGACAGTTGGAGATACTTAGTCAAGAGATGAGATGGAGTGCATTCGTAAATGAAGTGACTTAAAAAATTGCAAAACGGTCAACTTTCCCTATTGCGTGTCATGTATGCATTAGCCTTGGTGTCCGGATTTTCTAGTTCAGTGATATATTTGTTAAAGCACCACGTGGTGTTTATAAGGACCAATCATCCTCCTTTATTTTAGGATTTTTCAACATTGTCATTCATAGTAGCCAATGGCTGTGCTCTCCTTTGTAGTACTTTCACAGTCCTGTAATAGTTGTTAAGATATATTGTTTCTACTGTTTTTAATTTAATTTAATTTTGTATGTTGTAATTTCAGAAAATAAAAACTGGCAGAGATTGGCTTTAGAGAATGCCCCGTCACCAAGAGCCGGCCATGGGTGCTTTCGCTTGCCCTCAAACTATGAGTCACAGGAAGAAGATGAGATAATAATATTTGGAGGCGGTGACAATGATGGCACATACTTCAGTGACCTGCTTGCATTTTATGTTCCATTCAAACCCAAAGTGTACATAGAGGCTGAATAGACTCTTTACTCCATGTGCCTTACCTAATGTCTCTCTCTATATATGTACTAACCAAGTTGTTCTTTCTTGTAAGGTGGGGATTTTGTTATAAATTAACAGAATCTACAGACTGGAGCAAATAGTACAGGCCACCCTGCTTTCTTTTTTTTTTATACAAAAGAACACTAATGTTGAATCCAGCCATTTATTTACAAATGAACTAGTAGAGTTTTAAATTCAAGAAAACCTTGATGTATACAATTCTGTTCATGTAATTTTACTGTAAGTGAATTATTTGATGATGTTTTGACTTTTCTTTTATGGAGTGAAATTTTCATGTAATATTTTATTTTACATCTTTGTTGTAAGATCAAAGGGACACTACTTTAGAGGCAGCACTTGTATACATGTTTCATTTGAATTTATTTTGTTCTTTTCACATTTGTTTTACTTCTTTGGTTTGCTAATTAATCTTTTTTTAATTTGGGCCTTTTTTTTTTTTAACTTAAAGTACACCAGTGAGTATATTAAAATGTCTTGTATCCTTAAAATGGTGTGGATAATACTGCCCAATGTATATTTCTATAACTGTATTAGCTTCATGGTAAATACTAACTGGCCCATTGTATTTTAATGTATTATCTCTTCATGCAATAAATTTTGGATGTTACATTGGATCAAGTTTGTTTGCTTAGGTGACAATGTATGAAGCGCTAGTTGTACAAAAATAAATAGAGAAAAAACATTTTTAGTGTTCACTAGTCAGTAAGTAACTATTGTTAATAGTAAAGTTCCCTTTTCAGACCATGCCATCTATAGGTTGGAGGATGTGACGGACATCTGTTTCTTTGGCCAGCAGTTTACGAGCAGTGCGCTGTGTGGCCAGCAGTTTACGAGCAGTGCGCTGTGTGGCCAGCAGTTTACGAGCAGTGCGCTGTGTGGCCAGCACAATGACCAACCCTCTTTACTTTCCCCAACTAAATATTCCGAAATTCAAAATCCCAGTCTTCGGTGAGAATTGAACCCAAGTTCAGAAGCTAAGTACTTAGTCACTCAACCACAGCACCATTTATTTACCTATTATTCACTTATGTTTGATAGCATAATTTTGGTCCTAGAGCCATGTAGTTTTCAATAGGATGACTGCCATCAGGGTCTACTCCCTTCAAGCCTACTTTACCAAGACTCAATGTGTAGACTGGAGAACGTATGTTTTTTTTAATTAATCATTGCCGCCCGACTTGTACATTCTGGTCCATTAGATTCTTTTTAAAATATAGTAGACTATAAGTACTGCACACATTACTAACCCAATCCTCACTTGGTAAAACTAACATTTAAATGTTCATCAAAAATGAACTAAAGACTTAAGAAAAAAAAAAGGGGGGGGGGAATTTTCACCTGCTTCTGGATAAGTTCTAGGATCACATTTAGAATTCATTAAGATCAACAGGAATCACATTTAAGAAGACGTGATGGTAATTGACAAGTCCATAACTCGTACTGCTGTAACTACACCTCCAGGCATTACTTGTTTAGACAGCCAAAACGGAGTGAATGCACCCATCAAAGAACTCCAACAATCGTTCGCAATGTTCAATTCACATTCTTTACCCAAATTAAAAAGCCTGTATGAACAGATCAATTAGGCATATAATAATCTTACCAACACGGACGTGGTTAGTTATCTAACCCGTGTCAAGTATCAATTCGTAACAGCCACAATATAACACACGAGCAAAGTGAAATAACAAAGTCATGTTTATATATTTAATTCATCTTTACAAGTAACACATTCAGTAATGTAAAGGCCATGTGTATATACCTATTTACAATTTAGAACTATTTTGGTGACTTTCTGCCCGTTAGGTAAATGTCCTCATTCTGTGACCCTGTATCAGTAACAGTTTGACCACAAAACTTTCAGAGGCACTCATTCTTGCCAGTCTTATAATGTATGGGGTGGTTACCATCGGGAAAAGTGCCTTGATCCTTGCCACTGCTTCGGTGTGGCTGATGGGATCGCTCTGGAGTTGAACCTTGTGCATCCGGATGTTATAATAGTTGTTGATTTCTATTAGCATTTGTCTATATACTTTACTCTGGTGCTCTCCCATGGCGAAAATTGCCATCATCTTTCCATAGCGGAGTGCTTTTAAGTGATCTGAGTCATTAATCTTATAAGAGACCGTCAAAAAAATTAAGATAATTAGAAAGCACACCGCTACGAGGAAGTAGTAGAACCAATAGTTGTTCAAGTGAAATTTAAACCTTCTTTCACTGTCGGGACCAAACAGGATAGCCTCTGCAGGATCGTCCTTGAACGGCAGTATACACATGTGTCTGGCCGCACAGTAGCCTTTATCATAGCAAGGGACGCCTGTGTTGTGGTGGATGGTCGTGTTGGTCTTAATAAAAGAATACTTCCCAACAGGCATGCACGTCAAGCTGACTAAATGTTTGCAGCACACTTTGCACTGGTCGTCGAGTTCTGAACAGAAACACGCTGTCATGTTGTGGTACTCACAGACCCCCACTGCGCAGGTGCCACTTTTGCATACGTCCAATCCGTTGTTGCAGAAAATTCCATCTGGTTGAAAAGCGCTCTCTGGGCAGCGCCCACTTTGGCCGTTGCACGTTGAAACATGTGAGCACCCATCCAGGGTGTTGCAGACGTGGTTTTCCGAGGCTGAGATGTACGAGCAGTTGCTAGTGCAGCACTGGTCTTTTCTTGGGGAGCATAGATTCCCAGTTGACTTTCTCACCGTGCACGGAGCGTCCGGCCCACCTTGTGTATCTGAAGGCGTGCAGCATGGGTCCACAGACAAGCATGTCTTAGCCACCCCGCAGTCACACTCCTCGTCGTCTTCTGGGATTGTGTTCCCGCACTGGGACATTAGGATATTACTAAGAAGGCAAACGCCCTTTTTCTTGACCACGGGTAGTATGCTTCTGATACTGCAGGGAGAAAACTTACGGTTGTTTGGCTCTGTCCCAGGGTTTGATTGCCAGTTCATGATGAAGCTTCCATAATCTCCCTGTGACAGACATTCGCTTGTCTCGTCATGCCTAGCCCCAAAGCTATGACCCAGCTCGTGGACGAGATTCAGAACAAAGATCTCGCGGGGCATGCGAGTACCGTGGCTATACATCGTGACAGCGACAGTGTTGAAGCTGATTATTTCCGAGTTCACTTCCATTCGTTGTTCGCAAATCCCACCTGCTAAATTAGGGTCTGAAAAAGCTGGGTAGGATGTTCCCGAGACAGAGCCCAAATCTCTGTAAGTAAACGCCACACCCAGACAGGCCTGGCTGAAGTCGTAATATTTTGAAAATAGATGCAGATATTCATCAGCCTTCATGTATTCCTTAATTAACATATAGCTGGGATCGTTGAGGCTGTGTATGTCAACTTTTCCTACAATGAAACCAATATTGTCCCCATAACCATCGCCATCAAAGTCTACAGAGCGGAAGATGGCATCAACCTCATTGATGAGAGAGAGCATGGTGTTTAGTGTCCTGGACACGCTATTGGCCCCAATGTAACTAAAAAACAAATGGTCGGCTGCAAGATGAAGGCTGCAGCTCAGAGGTGGTGGAACATTACCTCTAGTTTGACGTTTGCTTCTTAGGTCTTTGTCTAAGTTTTGACTTTTTTTGGACATGATGCCTTTGCTGCTGATGTGGACGTCAAACAGATCCAAAAAATCCAAAGAAGTATTATCACCGGAAGTTGTATTACCTTCTGGGAAAGTTAATTTGTTACAAGAAACGGAACAATAAAAACAGCTATCTTTTGTATAAAAATCAGCAGACGACAAAGAAGTGCATTCCAACTCCAAATGGTGAACGACATGAACTGCGGACCCTAAAAATTTCGACTCGTCCCAGTGTCCAGTGAAAAGAATAGGAATATCATCCACGACCAACGTGCCGGCATAAAACCGAAACAGATCTGTTGAAAAGAATTCATTGTATAAAGGAACATTGTCATAATCCGAAGCCTTGATGCTGACTGTCGCATTCGGTAGGCTGACGTGGCGAGTGTCAATAAATAGCTTCGCGTCTTCTTTCATCAAGCGAAAGATCAACACCCTGGAATGCCTCATCGTATTGCCGTAATCGTCTGGCGCTGAGTCCATGCTGCAGACGCGTAGAGTCTCCCGGAAGTTATCACTGTCATTGCAAATTGGCCTATATAGAGTGTTCGCCTGTGTTGAGCTGTTGTGATGTTCCTCCAGAGGAGACAGGTCGACGTCAGACTTCAGCCAAACTGAACTGAAATAACCAAAGCATTGTAGATTTGTGCATAGTAAAAGTAATAGAAACTTGAGGACTCGGTTTGAGTATAGCTTCAATAAAGACTCGGTGAAGCAGTTGTCAGTGGATTGCATGAATAACATTTTAAACATTAGATTTGTAAGTCTTTGTTGTTGGTGTAATTAAAATCTGAGGGTTAAAAAAATCAGTACAAAGTTATTGTTTCAATATTTTAGTTAAAGTCAACATATTTAATATACTGTAACAATAAACCCGGTATCGGTTAAAGAGAACCCCACCTCCCCTTAGACAAAAAGAAATTTCTTTGAAAAATTAACCAAAGAAAGGTTAAAGGGGGGAAATATTAGTTGCCGACAGAACACAACAAGAAAAGACAAAAAATACTGTTAAAAAAAAAAAAGATTATAAGAAGTGTAGTAACAAATAGTTTGGATCAGTCATATAATTAGGCTTGTAATAGATCTAGACCAGTGATGCCCAAAGTACGGCCCGCGGGCCAGATCCGGCCCGCGACGTGGTTCTATCCGGCCCGCCGAAACGCCAAACCAAATTAAGATAATCATTGACACCTTCTGCCCCCCCAAAAAAGGTGAAAAATGTAACTTTACCTACGTTAGGGCTCTCTCTTTTTTTTTTCTAATGGATTGGTACCACGACATTTAACACTTTAATGTAAAATGAAACAGAAAAAGTGAACGGATCTTTACTTTTTTTTTGTTTGGAACATGAAAATAAGCCAACATATTTGTTTTATAAAGAAAGTATGGCTGTTTAACAAACAAAAAAAAACAGCACATGAACAGCATTATGAAACAAATATAGCGGCATTGATGGGAATATTTAACACAAAGAGACACGAAAATGAGTCGGTGGTAAAACTTGCTAAAATGTTGCTCACATTTGAAGTAGAGAAAAAAAAACATTTTTCAACGTGTGAAAAAAAAAAACATTCCAATATCCCATTAGTTAATGTAAGTACTACATCCATGGGTTTCTCATAGAATTAGTTTAAAGTCAATTTCATTTCTGTATTTATTTTTTGTTACTTTTTCGGTCATGTGGCCCGCGACACGAGTGTCGGAAATTAAAATGGCCCGCAGGTCGAATTAGGTTGAGCATCACCGATCTAGACCAATGACAATAAATCTTGTTTTAGTTTAGCGTTCTCACTACGCTATGATCCTATCACTTATCTGGACCAATTGGGACAATGGTGATAGGGGGGGGGGACTAATTACCAACCGACATTCTAACCACTCTGCTAGTGAGGTGCGTATGTAGGCCTAAGTAGAAGACTACTCCCACCACAGAGCACTAGTGGTACTAACAAACAATTTATGTAGACTCAATGGTGTAAAGTCTACAGTTTGGCTTATCAAGCAACTTTCATCAGCCGTGTTTCCTTTTTATACTTTTTTTTATTACAAAGATTATTTGTCTGTCTGCCTGTCTGTCATCCTGTTTGGTAAAAAAGTGTGAACACTTCTCCCACATCCATTAAGTTCAAACTTTGAACAATCATCAATAGACTTCTACAATACACGGATCAATACAAAAAACACACAAAAAAACAAACAAACAATTATAGTCACTTAATCACTAGTTATTTAATTATTTCGTTTGATACAAGCAAGGGAAACTAATCATTTAGTATTCACATATGTTGATAAATGTGTCGGGTTTCGTCCCCTTAAATAATTGTACACTTTAACTCTCCTCCACCCATTCTCAGAGCAAGTTGAAACTTTAAACAATTATTTTTTATACCTAAAAAAACCATGAATATGCATACATTTACAAAAAAAATCCGTCAATTAATTATTTTGTTTCATATCGAAACAGGGAAATGACTTCTACAGTATTAAGTGATATAGTTGTAAGTGTGAGTTCTTCCCTCAGATAATCTTCTTTTTCCAAAGAATTTTTATTGATATTGTTCGTAAAGATAAATATCTAGAACACAACAACAGATGGAATTGAATATTGAGATACTTCAAGATATTCAAATCTTGGAGGGGCTACATATGTCTCAGTGAGAAACCATTTAATTATTTTTTTAGAGGGGAAATTTACATTAAATTAACAGCTCGAGTACTTTGTACGAGGTCCCAAAAAGGCTGTGCATTTGTTGAAGATAATAATTTACTCCCTAGTCCAAATCTTCTGCAGGCCGCTCAGGACCACGGGTATGGCAACATGTAGCCTACCGTGCTACTGATGATTTACAGTACGCGAGTTTTAAAAACCAAAACAGCAAAAAGTTTATTTTTTGTGTAGTACTGTAGAGTAATTCGTGTGAACATATTATGGTAAATTTATAACGAAACAATGAGCTTATAATGTAGTCACGAATTTCTGGTTATTGTGACGACCCGGGTGTACTGATCGTCTTGTTTGGTATCTAGGGGGTGATTGTTTAAATGTGCACCACAGTGGGTCATAAAAGATAAATCGGAAACAGACACGCAACAAATAGAGACAACGGAGAACGATACAATAATGAATGATTCACTAGATATTTATTTACATAAAACATGAACAAGAATACAAAGGGGAGGAGATTGCATCATGTCTCTTAGTAACATTGAATCATCAGTCTGCACGGTATGAGAGATAGTGTGCCACTTTGTCCTCGATCTTATCTGAGTGTCCTGTTGACTAAGTAGCTGGCTGCGCTTCTAGGTGGAGGACTTGCAGCTGGAGGTGGCGCTGTAGCGGGTCGCCGGTGACTCAAACTTGTGCGGGCGGCAGGCTACTGTGGGTACGAAGAGTACTGCAGGCAGAGCTGATCTACCGTGGGCAGTATAGTCAATAAGATCAGTAAGTTGCGATTGTAGTATCAAGTACTAGGACAAAGGCTATGCTCTCAAGTACTATGGGGTATTAAATAGGCACATATTAACAAATAGGAGGCTGCGGATAAACATAGACAAGTTATCACATGTCTCTCATGCATCTTATCGATGCCTTCGATGTGCATTCGTCAGATTACTAAAATTGCCTTAAAGTACAATTGGGAGATGATGACAAATGGAATTGCTTAAATAAATTGCTGATAAAAACAATATAAATTGTAAGACCAAAGTAATGGAGATACGGTAACAATCTTAAACATAATCGCCATCGTTTACATAGGGCCGTCAGCCATGAAAAAAATGGAATGAAACTTAAGTTCAAGGGGCGCAATTCTTGTCTAAGCAAAATGGATAAGGGGAGATCATTTACTGATCTCTTCTAAGCGCTGTGTCAATGTGTTAGACAGATCATCAATGCGACCAGTAAAGACAAAGGAAATAAAATAACATGTACATATATATACAAGGTTGCGTCATTGAGCAATGTGGTAATAATGATGTCTACACATGTTAGACATAAGTTAATGCAATAATTTAATATGTACACATGAAATAATTATGTTTCTTACTTAAGCAAGATAGAAATACACATAATTAAACATAAATGCAGGAAGTTAAATGCAAATACTAAGATCCAGCAAGAGATCAATATACACGTTTTACCTTTATCTATCCCTTATTCCGTAGGGACATCAAGCAAGAGTTGTCGACCGTCTTTCTCCATTCCTCCATGTCTTTTGCCGTGTTTAAAACCTCTTTCAATGGTCCATTCTTTTATGTTGTCCTCCCATCGCTTTCTCTGTCTGCCTCTTCTTCTTTTTCCTGGTACTGTTCCCTGAAGGAAACTTCTTTGCGAGCCCGTGGATCTTGTAATATGGCCGTATATTTTAAGCTTACAATAGTTAGCAGGTCATCATGGGGTCCGATCGCTGCAGTAGCCCTGTCTCTAAGCTCTTGGTTTGTGATGCGGTCTTTGAAAGTGATGCCTAGGATCCTTCTGTGGCATCTCAGAATTTAGACACAATATACACACAAAACTAATTAAGAAGTTAAAGTCCGGCTTACCACCAGGTATGTGAATAGAAATAAGGAGGATGAATAATAGAGTTCGGCCGACTGTCAGTGTGGATGGATCGACTTGAAAGGAGTCAAAGTTGCAACTAGAAAGGTCAAGAGGCGTTTGCCGGGCAATGCCCAGGTGGTGTCGACTATGAACGCCAGACACCTTGCGCCCACGTACTAGGACTGTTTTTCTTTTCCCGCACCAAGGGGAGATAAGCAAGGGTTGTAGCAACGTTGTCGCCAATGTGATGGACTTAATCAAGCGAGAAGAGGAAAAGGTGGGGTTTGGTGGTGAAATCGGAGCTAGAAAGGGGAAATAATTGGGATGAAATAAATAAATAATAATTAATGATGTGATAAAATTGAGTGACGCTTATAGCAAGCTTTTGGGCTGTGACAATTATAATGGGGTAATACTGTTTGCTTAAATCTATACATCCACTGTTACCAAAATTGACTCAAAGATACTCTGTCCAATCTATTGTGGGTTGGTTCGTTGCAAGATCTCAGTAGTTGCCCACCACAAAATCTTTCACAAATCTCAATTTTACACAGGGAAAGGGTTAGGTGTGGAGGAGACGAACTATTGAGACATATAACTTACAAATGGCTGGAATGGCTAAGAGATACAGTAAAATTAATGATTTCCTCGCCAGCTTGTACAAAGAACAGCTAGACATAAAATTGGGATCCCAATATTGTCATAGTTACTTCAACCTTTTAGATTAGTAAGATTTGGTAATTTAAAACAACTATACAATTTAAGTCTCTATTCCAAAGCTTACATTGAATTAAAATAAAATTAAAAAATTTTAGGCTCTATTCCAAAGCTTACATTGAATTTTAAAAAAAGCTCTGCACCCTTCATCTTCCTTAAGCTTTTGTGTGTGTATCGATGGAGACATTGTCTTTACTGTGTAAGTTTGTGGTTGGAGAGATTGTATACAGTGTTTGTGTGTGTGTGTGCTTAAAGAAATTGTCTTTAGTGTGTCTGTATGGTTGGAAAAGCTGTCCTTAGTGTAAGTGTGCAGTATGATAGATTGTTTTTTTATTGTTTGTGAATGTTTCTTTAGTGTGTGTGGTTGCCTGGTTGGAGAGGTAGTCTTAAAAGACTTAAGTGTGTTTCTGTCTTTTAGATCTAGCTCTAAGTATTGCAGATCGAAAGTAGAGTCTAGCTAATACTACTATATTAGATACATCTATTATAATATACTATCTAATAAGACTACTAGAGTCTAGTAGTACTTAACTGCAGTAGTAAGATATTAAGTGTGATAAATATTGTCTAGATATACTATAGTCTACTAGATTCTAATTATATACTACAGGCTAGGTCTAGATCTATATGTACACTAGATAATTCTAGATCTTGTTCCACCTCCAACTGTAACTCTACTCTTCCTAGTTGGTAACAACTAACTAGATCTAGAATCTAGATTGATCTTTACGAATGATCTTGTATTATCATCTACTACTACTAGAGTACTAGACTCTAGATAGAGTGTTAGTGACTGTTAGTGTCACTGTTAGTAATTAGTACTAGATCTAGATCTAGAACATTTCAACATAATGTTACATATCATTGTTATTATTATTATCAAGTTTACTTGTGAAAATTAAATTTTTAAAATATGTGGATCTACCCTAAAAGGGAATATGGATATATAACTGCATAAAGAGGAAGTCTGAAGCAATACTATATCTATAACTATAGAATATAGACTAGATTTAGTTTTGTATCTAGATCTAGATTTAGACCCGCTCTAGATCTCTTTGAACCTAATAACCACAAGAAACATTAATTCCTGTCACAGTTTTTGATTTACTAAAAATTGTTAGCATGCAAATTTCAGATTATCATTTGCTAAAGAAAATAGATATAGAGCTAGATAGATTTTTTAATTTAAACATTTGATAATTTAAAAAAAATGTATTTTAAATTATTTTCTGGATATAGATATATAAATCTAGAAGTAGATCTAAAATATATTTAATAATATTAAAAAAAAAAAAAAACAACTAATTAGCTACATTTCCGTAAAAAAAAAAATTATTTTTGGCTTCTACATTAAAAAAAACTGCATTTCATGTTTACACTTCCGGCTTTTCTGAACCTGGACAGAAACGCAGTATTTGTCTACTGAGTCTACTGTTGTAGATGTATAGAGATCGATTAGACTCTAATACAAGATTTTTTTTTTATAATATTAGTTAATAATTATATCAAGCTCTGATCTAGATCTATATATAATTAGAATCTAGTGAAAATGGCACCCAATATTATTATCTGCTCATCTCATAAAAATGATAAACTTCGATTTACTTCAACTTCTGTGGATATTCTGGATTTACGTTGTGTGGATGATTTGATGCTCTGTGTAGTTACAGAGTTGATCCAACGATCAAGATCTGAAACCGTTACCCAACAAGAAATTGTAAGTTTATTTATTATTTATTAAGTTTGAAATGACTTTAAATCTAGAATTTATCTTAAGCCCACTAATCGCCACTATAAATAGAATCACTTGACTTGTCTTGACACTAATCTGTCTAAGTGAGTAAGTCACTGACTAATAATTAGTATTAGTAGTATTACTAATAACTATCACTGTGTATCACTACTAGACTTGACTAGACTTAGGAGTTAGAGTGTCATTGATACTTAAATCTAGATATACTTATTAAGAATTAACTTAAGTTATATTATAATTATCTAGATCTATGTGTCTTATTACACCTAAATCATAAAATGATTTAATAAATTAGAAATCAAGTCCCATCTCATATAGTATAGAGTTTTTATATGACCATATAGAGTCCTATTCTAGGGGGAAATTCCGGTTCATATGTAATTCAGGTGCTTTGATGGTTCATACATGTTTATTTGGCATGTTTTTCTTCTAATATAAATTTTTTTGCTGTCTGTTGCTTTCTTTGTCACCTTCTCTCCACATAGATCTAGTGTGGTCTAGGGCCTAGGGTTATGTCTTGGTAAAGTCTTGCTAGTAATCAACATCAGTATCCACTGCTTTGAGGTCCTGTTTCATTACATCCACTTATCAAAGGTTTTTCTTAAGCATATCTTGAGTTGTCCATAAAGGATGACTTTTGGATACATTTATCCTCCGACGGACGTGACCAAGCCAGCACAAACAATGTTGCCATGTACTTTTAAGGATCCTCCGGGGGCGGTCCAAATGAAATCTTTGTTCTTGCTTTGCGAAAGTAGTTCATGACTCAATGCCGCACAGTAGCATGCTCAAAACACATGCCTCGTAGACTTCCATTTTGGTCTTGGTAGTGAGCTTCCTATTTTCCCAAACTCTTGCTATAATTCTATCAAAGACAGAGGTAGTCTTCCCATAAATGTTTTTTTTATCTCCTTTTCAAGGGCCAGGTCATCTTGAATTGTGACAGCGGTTGCAACATTTACATGGGAATTTACCTCCTAGGCATTGTAGTCAGAGCCTTTACCAGAATGATACCATCTAGGCTACACAAAGTTGTGGGTCGAGTTTACCTAGATTATCACCATAATTATAAAGTTTAAACTTATTGATAATCAAAGAAAATGACCATTACCGTTCATGGTAGATATAGAAAAAAATATTACGAAAAACGGGATGCAGCTATTATTTCCAGTTTACTGATGTTTAATTTTTATTTTAAATAAAAACTAAAATCTAATCAACACTCAAATATATCTAGATTAAAACTCGTATGAGCTTAGAAACCGGATCGAGGCAATATTCATGGAAACATTTTAATTTGAAACTAATGACAATAACCCTGGTTAAATAATAATAAAAAAAAAAACAATTCAGACGTTCAACTTCCAGGCATTGACACTACTTAAATCTCAATAGAATCATGCTAATGTTAATGTAAAGAATCATTCAATGTCCTATTCGTGTGTTCACAAAATTATTTTGGAATGGATAAGCAGGGTCGTGTGGTTTGCACGATGGACAGTCATTCAGACTTATCGATGGTCCCGGGTTAGAACCCTGCCCCTTCCCATCCCCTGTCATCCTGCTGGACGTTTGGACTAGGAAGTAAATTATCTAAAACTCTGAAGGAACACCTGAAACATGGAAAACATTTAACAAACAAACAGTTTTTACTATTTTTATTGGTAATGTTACAGCATGTTAAATGTGTTCTATTTATGGAAGACATTCAAGCAGTGATGTGTGGTTTTTAATAATAATCTTTATTACCCATGTAGAAATTTGTGTTACAATTTGTGCATAAAATTTAAAACATAAATATAGAAAATGAAATATACGTTAACACCAGTTTCACTCAAACACTTACACGTCTGTGGCATTTTTGTGTTTTCACATACTTGCATTCTAGGCCATGAAAAGAAATAAGACTTTTACAAAGATATTGAATTTGTCGAAATGTTGTTGAAGAATGTCCTTATCTTCCACATTTTCATTTATATATTATGTTCCTATTTTGATTTTGTCATAATAAGACATTAACAGTCTATGAATTTTGTTTCTTCTCCAAAGGACTCTGTGAAATCTTGTTTCTATGTTGTGTGTAATGGACGTAAGTTATCAAAGACAGATCTTGTGAAGGATGGGAACACATACCACATCGTACCACGTCTGCTGGGTGGTAAAGGAGGTAGGTGCCAAATGTAAAATCTTGTCTAGACTACCATCAATAAACTTAATTATTGATTTTTAAAAATATTTTAGCTTCATTATTTAGCTACTAAAAAAAACAACAATAATAAATCATTATATCAGTCACTATGCTATTGATCTTAAATTTTATTTAATCACTTTTTTTTTTCTGAACAAATCTACATTGGTTTAATTTTAATGTATTTATTGAATTGTTTTTCTATATGGAAAACAAAATTACAACAAGCACATATTTCATTCAGGTTTTGGATCCATGTTGCGAGCTATTGGAGCTCAGATAGAAAAAACAACAAGCAGGGAAGCCTGTCGAGATTTAAGTGGTCGGAGAATGAGAGATATCAATAATGAGAAGAAGTAAGTTTCTTGTTTTGTAACTATTAGTGCATTATTCTTAGCAGCTCTTAACTTGTGTATCTAGTTTTGTAACTATTAGATCATCATTCTTAGCAGCTCTTAACCTACCTATCTTGTTTTGAGCGCAAAAGATGACAGCATCGCTGAGGTGTGCCCCATGAAAACGATTTAGAGACTGTTGGCATTCTTTGACAGGCATTATGTAATGGCAATTTATGTTACTACACTGCATAACAAAAATGAAAAATCTTAAATAGTTTTTTTCTGTTTGCCTGGAAGTGCATTCAACAACAAATTTTTGTGTGTGTTAGTTCTCATCTCACCCTTGTTCTGGATATGGGGCATTTTCAGACCTTGTGGTCTATAGAGCAGAGGAGGTAAAGATCATCTGTTTCTGTGGTTTACAGTTAACAAGGGTGTCATGTGGCTAGCACAACGACCAACCGCCTTTACTTTCCCCCGACTAATACAGATGGGTGGACTCAGGGGCGCTTTACCGCTCAGCCACCGCTTCCCATTGAATGGGTGGTTGAAGTTAAATCCTTACTGGGTCCAAGAAGTAGAAATATAATAGAAAGCACCTGAAACTTTTATTTCTAAAGCTAAGCCCCTTAATTACGGCTTCTCAAAAGTTATAAGCTTCTTGGTATATAAAAATTGTCCATGTGTTCCTATGAATTTCAATTCGTAATGAGGTTAGGTTTATAAACTACAACTGGTCACTGGTGCTATACCCAAAAAATGGGTTGTGCTAAATTACTAATTAAATGAATGTCTTCTCTTGCTAGGTTAAAGGAATGGCTGGCCAAAGAAGCAGATAGAGAACAAGAGAGAGAAGCTCGCAGACAAGAGCGCTTGGCAAAGCGTTTAGCTCCACATCGTCACAAGTTTGATGATAAAGAATACCAGGAGCAGAAGCAGAAAGTTCAGGAAGACCTGGAGGAAGCTCTCAGCACAGGTAGGCTGAGTTTGAGTTATTGCTATATACAAGGAATAAAGTCCAACTCATTGTGCTAGTATTTAATCACAGTGCGCCCCCCCCCCCCCCCCCCCAAATCATTAAAAAAATTAGTTTAATAAAATTATTATTATTATTTTAGGTTTCTACGTTCAATGAATTTTCTAGGGGTGCAAGTTTTGTTAACTTAATATTTTACTATCATTTTAGGATTAAAAAGAAAACTGAAAGAAACTGCAGGAGGTGCCAGCTGTTCAAAGAAATCAAAGGAGGCAGTCTCCAGTAAAGCTAAATGGTAAGTTTCACTTATATTTTTTGTTCTTCTTAAACAATATTTTGAGTGTTTTTACTTCTAGTTTGTACATTTAAGTGTTATAACCTTTTTTTCAAATGTACAAATTTTTCTTTTAAATGTTTTTTTAATAGTGCTAATACAGAATAATTATTTGAAAAATAATGCTAAGGAGATATCTTTCATTTTGTAAGTTGTAACATTGAAACGATTGTGCCCACAGGCTTGGTGCTGACTTGGACTCTGATGATTTAGACAGCTCTGATGGTGAGGCTCATCCAGGAAGTGTTGAAGATTCACCTGAACAAAACACTGTTCACAGTTCTAGTAACAGAGACTCTGAGGAAAGCATGTCATCTTCCGGCAGCACAAACACCTATACTGTCACTGGCTCTGACACATCAGCTACGTCAGCTTCTGCTAATATCTGTGAAAGGCTGGTGGACAGTGACAAAAATATTTCAGAGATGGATCCCAAATCGGATCCCTCTGTTGGCACTGTAGAAAAATTAGGGCATGAACAGTTATCTGAGAACACTCGAGAAGCTGACATTGAACCTGTGGATCTGGAGTCCTTCGATGGTGTGGAGGAATTATCCAAACTAGGCTTGGAGAGATTGAAAAATGCCTTAATTGCCAGGGGACTTAAGTGTGGTGGCAGCCTCCAGGAGAGAGCTGTTAGGCTTTATTCTGTGAAAGGTCTATCTCCAGATCAGATTGACCCAACCTTGTTTGCCAACTCAAAAGGAAAAGGCAAAGGGAAAAAATCTAAGTGAAGTTCATGTCAAAAGAGTTTCACTTTCGTGTATTATTTTTTTAGACTAAATGAATTATTGACTTACTTGTGTTGTTTTAGACAATGGGAATAAATTAAAAAAAACAACAACATTGTTTCAGACTTATTTTCTTCATTGTTTTTAGTTTTCCTATTTCATAATAAGCAGTTCAAAGAATGTGTAGTCTTGTAAAAGATGTCTATAAAATAATATAACTCAAAACTAGAAACACCCAACACTTAGTACATTAATATATTGCTTCAAGTTGTTAAAAAAAGGGAGGGGGGATTCAGAACAGAATACAGAACACAGTATTTTTTTATCATAGCAAGACAATTTGTAATAACATTTTGTGTGTGTCAAATAACTATTTTAAAAAATGTATATACGGTTAACAAACATTGATTGCTTCTGCTATTAGTTTTACTGTTTCATAATTAGCAGATAGTAGAATTTTAGACTATTATAGAAGACTGCTAGACGTAAAATTTAAAGAAACATAATTTTAGACACATTAGAGAAAAAAAAAAGCAGCAAACACTTAAGAACAAAACATTGCTTTTATTCATTCTAAGAAAAATAAATAAAATGTATGAAATTAAAACAACTTGATAGTGGCAAGATTTGAATAACAAATTGTATGATCACATCTTTGTAAACAAAAACATCCTGGAAAATATGTGATATGGGATACATTGTAAAGTAATGGATTCTATACTTTATAGACATATTTACATGTCTAGACAGTCAAAGTATTTTACATGTGGGGACTGGCATGTCTGAATATCCTGATGTTATTTGCTTGGAAATATTTGTTCCTAAATAAAGTAAATCAGTCATACAAATTATAATATAGTTCAATGTCAGATGATTTCAACATCATATTTTATTGATTCTTGTAGATTTACAGCCCTTTCACTCACACCAGAGTCAAGTATATAAATATGTTACACTCAATAAATAATGTGAATTTTGAGCTCCTAATTATTGCAGTTCTGATACAAATATATATATAAATAAATGGTTGTGAGCAGGGTTCAAACCTAGGACCATTGAAATGACAGCCCAGAGCACTTGCTACACAATTAAGTAGCCCATCAGAAGGCTTAAAATTCTTTTACAATGAAGCTCTTTCTTTCTACAGATTGCTATTTAAAAAAAACAAAATAATGCATATGATATTGTAAAATAAGTCTGAAAGGTAAAGCTGATATTTTTTGTTTAGCTTGCTATATAAAAAGTAAATTAGAATTACAATTTGCCTATCATTTGAAACATTTTGGTCAATTAGCTTAAGAAATGATGATTCTAAAGAGGTAATCTATATATATAATTCTCTTCATGGCTCAAGAGTTTGGACACCCAGTAATGGAAAGATCACTCTTATATTTCTGCAAGTCGGACGGACTAGAGTTATCCCACATAATTTTAGAGGAGAAAAAAAAAGATGGGGGGGGGGGAGAACAAGTAGTATTCACCCGTCACTAAATAGCAGGGCCGGACTTAACCAGTGTGGGCCCAATGCGAAACGGAGTTCGCAGGGCCTAGTTTGGGTAGGGATACGGATAATAAGTGAAAATTAAGAGTTTGTATTAGAAAATATATTCGTCTTTGAATTTTATTCATTCTTTACTACGCACAGAATTACTACACTAGCCTTGTGTGTAGTGAATTCATATAGTATATCATAAGAATTTATTTAAATTATTTTTGGGATATATAGATCTAAATCCAGAAGTAGATCTAAAATATATTTAATATATTTTTTTTTAAATAACTAGATCCAATTATCTACATTCCATGCTCTAATAGCACTAGGGAAGAAGGATTATTTGTACAAATTTGTCCTAGCATATGGGACGAGGAATGTGCCTTTATTTTTGTGTCTTTCAGAGTATTTTATTAAATTTTGTATTTGAAGATTATGGTTCAGTGTTTTATGTATAATTGCTACTTTACTTTTGAGTCTTCTGTCCTGAAGGCTTTCTAAATTTAGTGATTTTACTAATGGTGTTACTCTAGTCAAATGTGAATATTCGTTTGTTATGAATCTCACTGCTCTATTTTGTGTTTGTTCCAGTTTCTTAATGTTTTCTTGAGTTGAGGGGTCCCACATGGTGGATGCATATTCTATTATTGGCCTAACCAAGGTTAAATAACATTTTAGTTTTATGTTCTTATTTGATTTATAGAAATTTCTTTTAATAAACCCTAATGCTTTGTTGGATTTTTTTATAGTTTCATCAATATGTGGATTCCATGACAGTTTTTCATTTATTATAACACCTAGGTATTTTGAGTTTTTAGTCTGTGTTACTGGTTTGCCATGAATAAGATAAGTGGAATTAATTTGTTTTAGTTTTTTTGTTACTCTTGACAACTGACATTTTTCTGGGTGGAAAGACATGCTCCAATTTGATTCCCATTTCTGTAATTCATCTAATTCTCTTTGTAAAATATCTGTGTCTTGTGTTGTTTTTATTGTTCTATATATTATGCAATCGTCTGCAAATAATCTGACTTTTGTTCCTGAAGTAATGCAATTTGGTAAATCATTTATGTAAATTAAAAATAGTAGTGGACCCAAGACTGTTCCTTGAGGTACACCTGAGTTTACTGTTATTGGTGTTGATTTAGAGCCATTTATTATTACAGTTTGTTCTCTCCCTATCAGAAAATCTTTAATCCACTGATGCAGTGGACCATTAATGCCGAAATATTTTAATTTTTTAAGCAAACTATGGTGGTGAACTTTGTCAAAAGCCTTGGAAAAATCTAGTAAGATAGCATCTATTTGTTCACTATTATCTAAACCTTTTGAAAAATCATCAATTAGTCCTATTAGTTGTGTTTCACATGATCTATATTTCCTAAAGCCATGTTGGTATGGGGTGAGGACATTATGTTTGTCTAAGTGGTTTATGATGTTGCTACATATTATGTGTTCTAGGATTTTACATGTGATGCTGGTAAGTGATACTGGTCTGTAGTTTCCTGGATCAGATTTTTCTCCTTTTTTAAATAGGGGGGTGACATTAGCTTCTTTCCAGTCCTTTGGTACTCTGCCCTGGTTAAGCGATGCCTGAAAGAGTATTTTGAACACTGGGGCTAGCTCATTGCTTAGTTCTTTGAGTAATCTAGCTGGAATACCATCAGGTCCAGACGCTTTATTTGGTTTGGTGTTGGCTAATAGTTTTTGAATTCCATTTTCTTGTACTACAAAATCTTCTATGTTGTCTACTTGGTTCAAATTAAGAAATATGTCTTTGTCTCCTGGGGCTGAGAATGCTGATGCAAAGTATTTGTTTAGGATGTTTGCTTTAGTTTCATTATCATTATGTATTATGTTATGTTCATCTTTTAATGGTGCTATGCCTGTTGTTTCCATTTTCTTAGACTTAATGTATGATCATAGGTTTTTGTTGTTATCTTTAGATATTACACCTAATATTATTATCTGCTCATCTCATAAAAATGATAAACTTCGATGTACTTCAACTTCTGTGGATATTATGGATTTACGTTGTGTTGATGAGTTGATGCTCTGTGAAGTTACTGAGTTGATCCAACGATCAAGATCTGAAACCGTTACCCAACAAGAAATTGTAAGTTTATTTATTAAGTTTGAAATGACTTTAAATCTAGAATTTATCTTCCTTGAGCCCACTATAAATTACAATAAATAGAATCACTTGACACTAGTTCACTAGTGACAGTGACTATGACTCTGACTAGACTTGACTAGACGTAGGACTTGGATTGTCATTGATCTAGATCTTCTTACTTCTTTAGAATTAACTTTAGTTATTATAATTTTATACATCTATCATTCTATGTCTTATTACAGCAAAATCATAAAATAATTTAATAAATTAGAAATCCTAGTCTTTGGAATCTAGAAGAGTTGACTAGATTCCTAGATCTTGATCTATTTTTCTTATTAAATAACTTATTTTAACTAAATAAGTATAGATGTAATATATATATATAATATATATATATATATATATATATATATATATATATATATATATATATATATATATATATATATATATATATATATATATATATATATATATATATATATATATATATAATTTAGATCTAGATATTATTTATCCTCTATAGATAAGGTAAAATTAAATTTACAAAGTTAGTTTTTCTTTATATTAGCCTAAATTAGCAGAGATCTAGTATAGAAATCTATAACTACAATATATATAAACCTAAAATCTAAACTTAGAATCTACTAGATCTAGAATCATATAATGTAAGCAGAATGAACACTGCAACCGCACAGCCAGGTCTCAGTATAATTATCCAAAACTACTTTAAATATATTTGTGTGGGATGAACCACCATATAAATATAAGTATGTTGGTCTCATTCAGTTGTAAAACAACTATGAATAATCTCATATAGAACTTTTAAATATGACCATAGAGTCCTATTTTGTGTAACCCAGGTTAGGGTAACATGTGCTTTGATGGTAGAGGAACCATACATTTTTGTTTGGCATGATAAATCACTAGACAGCATTATGATTAGATAGAACTAAATTAATTACATCTAAAAAATTTGGCTCCAATCATTACTAGAACAATGTATTTGGCTGCTGGAAAAAGTAAGTCATCAGCTATGATGTGAGGTTTTATAGCTCCAGCAATTCTAACGGTCAAGAAACAAGAAGCTTCAACAGTTCGATGACTGCTATGTTTTGTTTATTTGCCAGCAGTAAAGTTTGGGTTTTCTTGACTCAGTTTACATTTCAAATACTGTATGTCCTTGTCCGCAAAGCTTGGATGTTTGATATCAAAATGACTTTCAGTTTGTTCAGATTCATTGATTCTGATAATAGTACATAGTTACAAATGACGCATTGTGGTTTCTCAATTCCTGCATTAACCATTGAAGTAAAACTATATCGTGCGTAAATCTTCCCCATTGAAAAAAAATCTCTTGATTACCTTGTGTCTCGTCACACCATTTCATAAACAGCCATTTAAACTGTAAAAAATACTTACAATTTTGAAATGGTTTGGATACAGTTGTCTGCAATATCTATTGGCAAATGACAATTATAGTAAAAAAAAAAAAAAGTAAATTTTGCGCATGCCACGTTTTTTAGGGGGGAAAATGTTTTTTTTTTCCCATGGTCTAGGTGACCCCTGGAGAATCGTCATTAGAACTGTTTATTTCTATTAGTCGCATATTTCTGTATGAATGTCATCGACGAAACTGTTCTTGAACTTCCCAATTTGTCTGTAAGCTTTTTTTGGGAACATTAGGATAACCAAAGCGACGCCCTTTCCATTGTTCTTACTCACGGAAGCAAAGTCATACACTCTGTTTGAAAATACATTGCCTACATGAAAACTTTCAGCATTTATGGTGGCGAGGCTGATATTGTGGCGATGTCTTGAATACTTCCCACTACTATCACTATTCACTTCCGAGAACATCTGCATTTCCCTCCTTGAGTTTACAATCTGAGTCAATGTCCCTCCATATCCCTGTTATTTAGCGGTTGCATTCACCGCAATGCAAAGGAGTGTAAAACTATCACAGCTGCTACCTCACAAACTATCCTTATTCCCTGGATTTCCCTGATTCCATCAGATTCAAATGTGCTTTTTACCTTTACACACAGTCAATTCTCTGTTAGATTAACCTTTGACATGACAGTGCACAAGCACAAAGTCAAAACATTCAAAAGAAATGCCTGTATCTTACAAAACCTGTTTTCATTCATGGACAGAAGTATTGTTCTCTCCAGAATTTCTTCTTTTCATGCACTCACAGTCGTTTCCCCAAATCCACCCCATTTGGACAACTGTGTCTTTTGGCAACAGTGTTTACCCATCACTAAATAGCGGCGTTTGCTATGCCGTGCGTCGACTAGTTATAAATATAGAAAAAAAAATATATTCACTCAAACACTTATATGTTTGTTGGCTTTTTTGTATTTTCACTTACATACCAGGCCATGATAAGAAATTTGAAGACTTTTGCAAAGATATGGTTTTGTGGCACAATATTTTATCCAAATTTAGTTGAAGAATGTCCTTTTATCTCCCACATTTCATTTATGATATAATATGTTCCTAATTTGATTTACATATAATAAAGATATTAACACTCAATTTGTGTTTGTTTCTTCTCCTAAGGACTATGTGAAATCTTGTTTTTTGCTGTTAATAATGGACATATAATGACAAAGGCAGATCATGTGAAGGATGGGAACACATACCACATTGTACCATGTCTGCTGGGTGGTAAAGGAGGTAGGTGCCAATGTTTAGACTATGATCAATAAACTTGATTATTGATTTTTATAACTATTTTAGCTTCATTATTTAACTACTTAACAATAATCATAAATCATTCACTATGCCATTGATCTTAAGATTTTATTTAATCACTTTTTTTTCTTCGAACAAATCTAAAAAAAAACAAAAAACGTTTATATAGCGCTACTTTCATCGAATAGCATGCTTAAAGCGTTATGGTCCAATATTATTTGTGGGCAAGTGTGTTTGGGGGGGGGGGGGGGGAGGATCCAGGAAATGGTTTTCTGTGCTGCTTTTAGGCACCCAGTAAACACAACTCGAGTCGGGTGTCAAACCTCGATCCCCCTTCATGGGTAGCCAAGTGTACTTACCTAAGAAATAGTTTGAAAATTTCTTTATTATTATGTACATTTTTGTATTAATAAAATTCTATATGGAAAAGAAAATTACAAGAGCATATTTCATCCAGGTTTTGGATCCTTGTTGCGAGCTATTGGGGCTCAGATTGAGAAAACAACTAGCAGAGAAGCCTGTAGAGATTTAAGTGGTCGGAGAATGAGAGATATCAATAATGAGAAGAAGTAAGTTTCTTGTTTTGTAAAACTATTAGTGCATTATTCTTAGCAGCTCTTAACTTGCATATCTTGTTTTGAGCACAAAAGTGGACAGCATAGCTGAGGGGTGCCCACTGAAAACAATTTAGAGACCGCTGTCATTCTTTGACTGACATTATGTAAGCAATGGCCATTTATGTTACTACATTGCCTACCAAAATGAAAAATCTTTAATTGCTTATTTCTGTTTTCCTGGAAGTGCATTCAACAATGAACATTTTTTTTTGTTAGTTCTCATCTCACCCTTGTTCTGGATATGGGGCTTGGGTTTGGGTCATTGAGTGGATGGTTGAAGTAGAGATATAACAGAATGCGCTTGAAACTTTTAAAGCTAAGCCACTTAACTAGGGCTTCTCAAAAGTTATTATAAGCTTCATTGTTTATAAAACTCTTCAAGTGTTCCTGTGAATTTCAATTCATAATGAGTTTAGACTTACATAATTCAATGGTCACTGGTGGGTGATAAGCACACAAAAAATGGTTGTGCTAAATTCTCTTATTAGCTTATCTCTATAACCAAATGAATGTCTTCTCTTGCTAGGTTAAAAGAATGGCTGGCCAAAGAAGCAGAAAGAGAACAAGAGAGAGAAGCTCGCAGACAAGAGCGTTTGGCAAAGCGTTTAGCTCCACATCACAAGTTTGATGATAAAGAATACCAGGAGCAGAAGCAGAAAATTTAGGAAGACCTGGAGGAAGCTCTGAATAAAGGTAGGCTGAGTTTGAGTTAATGGTATAAATGGGAAAAAAGTCCAACTCATATGGTGCTCGCATATAATCACAGTGGCGTCTCCCCCCCCCAAAAAAAAAAAAAACTGAATTAGTTTAATAAAATTATTACTATTATTAAGGTTTCTGCGTTTATTGAATATCCATTTCAGGATTAAAAAGAAAACTGAAAGAAACTGCAGGAGGGGCCAGTTATTCAAAGAAATCAAAGGAGACTGTCTCCCGTAAAGCTGAATGGTAAGAAACACTGGGGGGGGGGTGTTTTTTTTCTTCTTCTTAAACAAGATTTTGAGTGTTTTTACTTCTACTTTTACTTCAAGTTTTTTTGTTATGTTCAAGTTTTTTTTTGGTTCAATTTTAGTTTTTTTTATGCTCAAGTTTTTTATGTTCAAGTTTATTTTTTTTATTATGTTCAAGTTTTTTTTTTTTAATAGTGCTAATAGAGAATAATTATTCGAAATTAATGTTAAGCAAATATTGTTCATTGAAATAATTGTTCCCACAGGATTGGTGCTGACTTGGACTCTGATATAGACGGCACTGATGGTGAGGCTCATCGAGGAAGTGTTGAAGATGAACGACACACATGTCACAGTTCTAGCAATAGAGACTCAGAGGAAAGCATGTCATCTTCCTGTGGCAAAACACTCATACTGTCTGGCTGTGACACATCAGCTACCACATTGTTTTAAACTAAATTAATTAATAAATATATGCATATAAGTTTAACAAACATTGATTGCTTCTGCTATTAGTTTTACTGTTTTAATTAGCCGATAGTGGAATTTTAAACTGCTAGACATAATTAAATTTAAAGAAACATTATTTTAGACATATTAGAGAGAAAAAAAAACACAGCAAAGACTTAAGAACAAATCATTGCTTTTATTCATGAAAAGAAAAAAAAAATGTATGAAATTAAAACTACTTGATAGTGGCAAGATTTGAATAACAAATTGTATGATCACAGCTTTGTAAACAAAAACATCCTGGAAAATATGTGATTAGGTACATTGTAGAGTAATGGATTCTATACATATTTACATGTCTAGACAGTCAAGCATTTTACATGTGGTGGGTGGGCCTGTCTGAATATCTTGATATTATTTGTTTCTAAGTAATGTAAATCAGACATGTGTTAAAAAAAAATATATATATTTCAATGTCAGATGATTTCAACTCCATATAGTTGACTATTTTATTGATTCTTGTAGATTTACTGCCCTTAGAGCTGGGTGGAGATAAGTCAAGAATGCCAATCTCCTGCCTGGAGGTGACACCCTCATACATCATAGGACACAGAAACAAATGACCTTTACATCATCTACCCTATAGACCACAAGGTCTGTAAGGGGAACTTTAATATTACTACGAGAAATAAAAAAAGCATACTGCTCTGTAAATTATATTCTTAGCTAAAATATATAATGAAATTGTTACTATGTGGTATTTTTCCATGAAAAAGTCTTACAAGTTTTACTGAACCAATAAAACAGTGCACAATGTATGCTTCATTTTTTAAAATAAAGAATCAAAATTGTTTGTACCAGCAAACATAGTACAAAATTAGCTTGGCCTGCTTCATTGATTCACTCACACCAGAGTCAAGTATAGAAATATAGTAGACTCGATAAATAATAAAATAAATAATGTGAATTTTGAGCTCCTAATTATTGCACTTCAGTTTCGATACAAATATATATAAATACATTTACATCCTAGTGAATGGTTGCGAGCAGGGTTCAAACCTGGGAACATTGAAATGACAGTCCAGAGCACTTACCACACAATCAAGTAGCTCAAGAGAAGGCTTAAAAATACTTTTACAGTGAAGCTCTTTCTTTCTACAGATTGCTTGCTATTTAAAAAAAAAAACAAGCATATGATATTGTAAAACAAGTCTGAAAGGTAAAGCTGATATTTTTTGTTTAGCTTGCTTATATAAAAAGTAAATTGGAATTATAATTTGCCTATCATTTGAAACATTTTGGTCAATTAGTTTAAGAAATGATGACCTCTAGTATATATTATACCAGATATACCAGAGATTCATTATTGATTAAACCAGAATTTAGTTCAGTTTGTTGGGAATCTGAGCTACTGTTGGTCTAACTGCTCAATAGAAGAGCCATTTGAATTTTATAGGACATATGAAAGTCACTTCTGTATAAAACTGTTCAATGAGGAACAAAGAATCAACAAAGTAAAATTATACAGCATCTTGCCATCTTTTTTTTAGCAATTACACAAACACAAAATCAATGGTCTATTTACAAAGTGAATGTTTTTTTTTACCCAGGTTTACACTAACAGGCATTAGAGCAACAAAGAAAATAAAAAAAATGCATAAAAACCTAAAACACAAGGTTTATAAATGCTTGTCTTTCCAAGGGAGACAAATTTTCACACACACACAACCAGTGTGACAGATAATTCGATGACAAGTGATATAAAAAAAAAAAAAATTGTAAAAATCCATTCCTACTTTAGGTTCAAATTCATATATTGTCATTTGAAAAAAAAAAAAGGCTGTTTGGGATAAAACCCAACACATTCACATAGTGATGCCAAATCAACTAGCTGACTAATAACTAAACTTATTGCATGACAAGGTTTATATATGGGCAGGCTACGAAACTGGAACCATCAAGATGACAAACCAGGGAGCACAAACATGACTGACAGCCATCCACAGGCTTTTTTTTTTTTTTTTAAGCTAAGGTAAATAAATGAACTTAACTACATTTGAACAACATGTTTATTATACATAGAAGAGAATCTCCCTAAGGAGATCTCAACCATTTAATTGAAAGCACTCTCTGAGGAAGGATAAAAGAGTTGCTGGTAACACTTTTGTTATTTATAAACTAGTGACAACTAATTATTGTAACAATTGAAACAAGCTATTCAAACTGTAAGAACTTAGAAGAAGCAAAACTTCCTGCTCAACTCTGTTGTTTACCTTACCTCCATGTTTCAACCATTCAACACTGCATTATACTGAATGATTGGCAAATGAATGAAAGTATTCCTTATTAGGAAAGATTTCAAGACTTCATACCATTGTCTCACATGTTATGATTTAAGCGTATATATATTAATCACAGCACAATCCATAACCGTCAATATTTATTGGATGAATGTCTTGGGAAATGAGTGTAAGATTTCTTTTTCTGACTTTTCTCCGGAAGAGCTACAACGCTCGGAATCTTCAAGTCATCCAATGAAAAACGTTCCCTTTGTCCAGTTTTGTCACTATCATTATCACAACCAAGTATTGGATTTCTTACATCATTGTTCAGTTCCGCTGAGAGTCTGATTCCATTTTTTTCTAAGGGCGGCTCTTCAGTCTCAAACTGCAAGAGAGATTCTGAAGCGGCAGCGTCACTAAAAGGCTGGTAACTAGAACCGGTCTTATAGAATACTCTCGGAGTCCGTGTTTTTATCATTGCTTTGTTCTGCTCTGCTCGACCCCCTCCAGAGTCTCGAGTCAAAGTTGGAGTCTTTTTTTGTGCAGTTTTGGCTTGAGTGTTTTCAGAAGTTTGATAGAGCCCCTCATTGAAAACACTTCTGGTGTTGAAGGATAAAAGGGGTTCAAGGTAGCCATCACTTGCTATGTGAGGACCAATGTTGGTTTCACTCGGGTGAATGACACCCCTAGAAGTAACGCTTTTAGGATGAGGTGAGCTAGGCGGACGCTCCTGCAGCCTGGGGCTTCGTGTGTTGACAATGGGAGCCACATAAAAGACAGGAAGACCTCTGGTGGCCAAATCATCATCCTGGGGTGTAAAAAAAAAAAAGATTGTTTGAAAATGTTAACAAAGCCACTGAACCCAGCAGGAAGAGGCAGTCAACATGACTTGTATATAAGAGTAAGCACTCATTATCTACTTACATACATAAACAACTTATGCTCGTACATTCATACATAAACAACATATGCTCAAAAATCTCTCTCTCTTTCTATAGATTTCTCTCTCTATTTTTTCGAACCTACTTGCAATAAAATAATCTCAATTTTCCTACAATCCTACAATTGTATATTGCATAGGCCTACGATAACATATAGCAGAATGTATAAATGCTTTTTCATTTTTTTAAGTCTTCTATTTCTATGTTGTATTTTTGGAGGCCTTACAATAAAAATTATATAGGAAAACATTTTCTTATTGCTTTTTTGTAGGTTTACAAATGAATTGTTCAATCTCACCTGAAGCCGTCGCTCCAAACTGGCAATAATAAGAGAAAAATTTGGTCTGTCTTCTGGTAGAACATTCCAGCAGGATACCATAATGTCAAAGCTGCAATTGAAAAATAGATTTTTTTTTTTTTTAAACTAACCTACATACTTAAAAGAAAAAAATTATGGAACATTGAAATAATAAAAAAAAAGATATTTCAGCCTTCTTTCAGTCTGTAGTCCTAAATATATTAAAAAAAAAAAGAAAAAACAAACAAAAGACCAAAACAAAAGTGTTCCAAATACTATAGGAATAAATTCCTTAACACTAAAGGAATAAAATTTGTTAACACCATAGGAATAAATTCCTAAACTTGTTTTAGTTGCATTAGTCTACTGTCATACTCACACAGCTGATGGACATCCTCCTGGTGATTCCAGACGACCGCCTTGGGCAACCAGGTTCATGACCTCTTCATTGGAGCAGCCAGGGTAGGGCATGTGACCAAGGGAGAAAACCTCCCACATCAAAATACCAAATGACCTACATGAACAAAGCAGTTTCAGAGAAGTCACTATGGTATTTAAAATAAAATATGTAAAAAATGAAAATCTAAGAAACCTAATGTTCATTATTGAAAAACTCTAAATTTACCAAACATCAGTCTTGACAGAAAACACACCATCAAGAAAGGCTTCAGGAGGCATCCATTTTACTGGAAGTAAAGCTTTGCCAGATTTCTTGTAATAGTCCGACCTGTGTCAGTATAAATATAGTATATTTTACTAAAGTATCATAAGAGTGTTTGTTTTATTATAGAAACATTACTGGCTTATAACTTTTGAATGTTTTGATGTTGGAATCTTAACATGGAACTGAAAAGACAATCACTGGAGCAAAGCAAAATGTGTGACCAGTCCAAGACATTTAAATTCATCGTAAAAAAAACCCCTAACAATTTATAAGATAACACACAAAATATACATTTCAACATTGCTTGTGAAATTAACATCAGAAAGTTGAATTTTATTCAATGATTTTATTGCCAATGGAAAAAAAAAGTTCTTATGTTTGTTTATGTGATCTTTTGTGATAATAAATTGCTAAATCCTTTTTTTTATATACTTAAAATCTTTATCGCTATCTTAACAATATTTTTCTTAAATAGGAGTTCAAGTGAGATTGGTTTGTTGCCAATGATCTAACTAGAAGCATTATCTTATCTTATCTTATATAATACAGACGTTACTTCAAAAAAGAAGATTATGTCCTACGCGTCATGCATTTAGTCATGCATATTAACCAATGACTTAAATTCTGCCAAGTCACTGGTTTTTCTGGCTAGCTCAGGCAACCCATTCCATGCTCTAATAGCACTAGGGAAGAAGGAGTATTTGTACAAATTTGTCCTAGCATATGGGACGAGGAATGTGCCTTTAGGATTTATTCATACCTGTAAATATCTCTAGCCATACCAAAGTCAGCAATTTTGGCTATTCTGTGAGGTCCTTTAGTAGACAGTAGACAGTTTCTGGCTGCAATATCCCTATAATAAAGAAAAAAATAAAGATATTTGTAAAATGACTGTTTGGTGGACTCAAAATTTGAAGATGAAGAAAAAAATCATTGGTGCTGCAGTCTTCAGAGTTCATTGCATATTTATTACAGTTAAAAACATTGTAAGTTTGTATTGACTTTTTGAGACTCTGACTTCACATTCTTTGTTCAGATTTTGACTTCTGAGAGCATCTTGATCAAATTTAGTGATGTCTTAAGAGTTTTAAAATTCTTTTATATCCTATGAGAATGGACAGTGATGAAAAGCAAAGCATCAACAAAGAGGAATGACAAAAAACTGAGAGATGTTGCATTGCAAAAGTAACATGGGAGGGTAGGGAGGGGTTATACTAATCCCAGCATTAAGAATTCTCTTTTTTTTTAAAATCTGTGCATCCGCTTTTTGTGTGACCAACTATTATACACACCACCTACCTGTGAATAAAATGTTTCTCCTCTAAATGTTGACACCCTCTGGCTATATCCAGAGATAACCGAAGTAAGTCAAGGACTGTCAGCTGTGAAGGTTGTTCCTGAAATAAATTTTATTTTTTCCATTGATATTTTTCCTTTTTATTGATGTATTATTATAGTTAATTTATTATTTATATTTAAGATTTTCACAATCACTATCTAAATTAAAATATGGGATAGCTCAAAGACATGATTCATTGGTAAAGATTATCCTCCAACTTACATTGCACAGAATATGACATGTGAGAAAATGGACCTGTTCATATATTGATACTCTGAAAGCTATAGTGTCTGGAAAATGGGTTAAAGATATCTGCAAGATAGAAAAAAATACTCACCCATTTTGGTCTGGCTTGTAGCAGAAAACTCTTGAGGTCTCCCCCTTCTAACAGTTCCAGTACCAAATAATGTGGTCTCTCATTAAAGCATACTCCAATAAACTTTACAATATTTGGATGGTTGAATTTACTGCAGAAGACAGAAACTGAAAACTTAAAACTTGGAGATGAAAAAAAATTACTTAAATATATTTCTTGTTTTTTTCTTATGTATATGTGTACAATCTTTGGCATATTTTTTTTTTCAAGCATATAAAACTGAAATGTCAGGGCGATATATATAATAACATCAATCAATAATTATATTTTACTAAATGTTTAACCATATTTCAAATATTGAATGTTCAACCACATGTCTTGTATAGAATGTTTAACTACATGTCTGATGGTAACTATACAAATGCTAAATTAGTTTCAAATTTTCACCTGACAATCACAGCTTCCATTAAGAAATCCATCTCCATTTGTTCAGTACATACTTGAGGCAAGGTCTTCACCGCAACGGGAAGGTCGCCATCTACCATGGGCACGTTAGACAAAAGGCCATAATAGACTTCACCAAAGGCACCCTGGCCTAGTTCACTGTGGACATACAAACACTGTCTACATTAAACCAAATGACAGAGAGACCTCACATTTCAACGCAATTGCAGATACATGTGTAGGCTATGTTTTTCTTGGGTCGAATATATGAGGATTTATACTGGTTTCCATGCCAACTGCTCTAGCTCCAGCATTCAGTTTTGAAGTAAGATCTTGTACCTAGTCTGCATTTTCTCAAATGAGGTCTATATCATCTGCAAACATGAGATTGGATTTAGGCCATCCATTTTTGATAAAGCTAGGCGTACAAATAATATGTTATGGAAATAAGTTAAAAAGAGCTCGAGAGAGAATGCATCTTTGCTACACTTCTATTGATGTCCTAAAACTTTTTCTCATTTGGTTGTTCAGAAGTACTTAGCTATTCTCATTTTAATACAGGGCTTTGAGAACATCTATAATGTTTTTATCTATGTTGAACTCCCTCATCATTTGCCACATTTCAGCAAGCCAAACCTGGTCATAAGTTTTTACTTCCATAGGTTCCAATAGATTGGAAGTTGTGGATTTGTTTGCAGTTTTGGATAAAGAAAAAAATAAGTCAAAACTGGTAGAAAAAATAAATAAATCGATTGCAGTTAATTCAAATAAAACAAGCAAGCATAAAAAAGCTAATGTGGCACACAAACTAAATTTCATATCTCTTGTATGATCAATTATATATGACTTAACTTTTGCCAGGACTTTGGAAATCCTAAAATATTGTATTTATTTATTGGGAATCCTAATTAGTAAATAAAGAATTTTAGAAATTTTCCCTTGGCCATCATACTCTTACCCCACTCAAACCACCACTGGACATTGGACAAAGCTGTAATTTGACCACCGAAAGCAGCCTGGCCTAGTTCACTATAAAAACTCCTGTATCCGCATTTCAAAACTATGTTTGTGTTTACTTGTAAGTTGTACACCTCAATCAAGTAAGTAAATAGTCGTTTCAGACGTTGGTATCAGCAGCCTTCCCTTTTCAGATCAGATTAAAGTACTGGCAACATATTTACTCAACACCTTTTAAGTTTTTCTTTCAACTGGAGAACACAACTTATTTTATCAACATCAAATATAGCAAAGGGGAAATAACTTCATCTTAATAATAATAATCTTTATTATCCATATGGAAATTTGTCTTACAATATGTGCATTACACCAAAACAAAACATGATAACTATAGAATACCAAAATATACATTTACACCAGACTCACTCATAATTTACTAGTGAAATGTTAATATCAGATAGTTGAATTTTATTTATTGATATGATTGCCAGGGGGGACAAAAAGAGTTTTTGTGTCTGTTTGTCTTTGCTATCGGTGTCTTGTATATCTTTAGTGAAGGTAGAATCACAAAATCCTGACCCAAAGTGTGATTTTTTATTTCTAAAATCTTTTTAGCTTTCTTATCAATGTTTTTCTCAAACAGCTGCTCCAATACTAATAAAAGTCTGGTACAAAAATACATAATGCTTTAAAGAGTATGCACTAAATGGATTAGTTTGTTCTTTAAACAACAAAAAATTATTTTGTGAGAACAATTTAATGGTGCAAATACTTTTTATTGCTTTATTCATTAAAAACAATTTTGCGTCATTCTAACTTTAGCTTACATGTGTTTTATAATGCGCACAAGAATCCTGCTGGCAACCTACCTCATCAGTTTTAAGTGTTTTCTGGGAATCTCCTTCAGCGCTTGCTCGGAATTATTCAAATCGATTCTGTCATAGTTAGGATTGGCATGCATGACTGTGGGTGGACGCTGGATCTGCGGCAAGGTATGCCCTCCGATGCTGACCGGAGGATTGTAAAAGTGAACACAAGGACAGAAGAAAGAGGCAATCTTTTTTATGCTAGTTGGGTGCCTCGCTTTGACTGCTTGCCGCCTTAAGTCTAATGTAAAGAAAATAAAAACATTTCTTTTATTTTAATCATATTTTTATCTGTTCATGGAAATAATTTAAAAAAGAAAAAAAATACATCAAAGATGTGTATGCATGCTTAACAGTTTATGTCTATGTCTCTTGTGATTCATTAGTAAATGAGTAATTCATTAGTAAATGAGTGAGTGATTCCTAGGTAAATGAGACTCTAATATGGCCGGTCTATAATGAAGCAATATGAAGTAAAGATTGCATGTAAGCATACAAAATAAAATTGGTGAATGCTTATTTAAATATATTGTAAAAAACTGTTAGAACAATAACAAAACAAACAAAAAATGTTATTAAACACCTGATTTTTCAATACGAACATAATTAATTACTACACATACTGAATATAATATTTATCTTTAGCATATATCAATGCATTATTTTAATAAATTCTTAAACATTTGTATGATTGTGGGACTATATAAAATAACATGTTACATTGGTCATCAAAATAGAAGCTGCACTTGTTAATGGCTGACCTAATACTTACAGAGCCCAACACAACACAGGCTTAAAACCACACTGACCAATCCACTGATGAGAATCATAAGAACAAAGTTACTGGTCAAATCTAAGTCCTCCCTGCTAGTTTCTAAAACATCTGCAATAAATAAGAAAGAAGTGCTGGTCACAGAAAGATCCATTAGCAGCTTTTTTTTACAATATAGATATATTTTCTTAAAGATTCCACAAATAAAACAAATAGAAGTTATGAAATGTGTTATTTAAAAATATATAATGGAAGTAAACAATGGATTTGTGAGAAATTGTTCGTTGTATTTACACATTTCTTTGAATAACATTTTGATCTGGTCTATTCTAATTGAACATTTTAAAAGTGTTGGTTATTAGGGATCAAATACATGTTGAATTTAATTCAACCAACACTGTCATGCTTACTTCCCTTTTTAATTTTTGTTACAGAAACATGTTTTCAGAGTTTACTTTACAAATACTGATTATTTAGTATTAGTCCGAATCTCCTGCAAGATGACAAAATGAAGGTTGCCTGGCTCAAATTCAGAACTATGAGATAAAAATCTGAACCACATACCAAAAAAACCCAGCTATCATTTTATCTTATCTAATGTAATACAGACGTTACTTCAAAAAGAAGATGATTACGTCCTACGCGTCAGGCATTCAGTCATGCATATTAACCAATGACTTAAATTCTGCCAAGTCACTGGTTTGCCTGGCTAGCTCAGGCAACCCATTCCATGCTCTAATAGCACTAGGGAAGAAGGAGCATTTGTACTAATTTGTCCTAGCATATGGAACAAGTGATGCGTTTATATCTTTGTGTCTTTCCTAGTATTTTATTAAATTTTGTTTTTGTATTTGAAAATTATGGTTCAGTGTTTTATGCATAATTGCTACTTTTATTTTGAGTCTTCTGTCCTGAAGGCTTTCTAAATTTAGTGATTTAACTAAAGGTGTTACTCTAGTCAAATGTGAATATTTGTTTGTTAAGAATCTCACTGCTCTATTTTGTGTCTGTGTTTGTATCTTACCTCTGATCAACGTGTTAAATTAAAAAGAACAACCTGAGACTAACTTGTTGGTAGAAATATTAGAAAAAGTAAAAAAAAAAAGTTAAAAACTATAACCAAAGTTTCTCACCTCTGCACTGCTGCCGGGACGTCTTGTTGCTAGGACACAGACAGGTAGGTTTGTAAACATCATCATTGTCCAGCCACATACAATGATACGGGCAGGAGCAGGTGTCCACAAATATTTCTAGGAGACCTTCACCATTGTGAAAGCCTAGCAACAAGCAAGTGAAACCTCGGTTTTAATAGACCTATATAGCAATTTTTTGTTACATGCATTTATAACAGCAAGCCCTTTTAAATGATAATGTCAGATAAAAACTGCTATTTAACAGACTTGCCAAATATAAGTAGTTTTCTTTTTTTACGAAGCTTATATCAACTCACTCTGTCTGTCTGTCTGGTCAAAAGTTTGTAAACATTATTTGTCCAACACCCAATCTCTTATCAAGCTGAAATTTTGCACAATTATTTCTTTTACCTGACAAAACAAATATCAATAAAAAAAAAAAGAATTAACCAATTATTTTTTGGGGTATCTCAAACAAAGGAATGCAATAGAACTTGATTGAAGTGGTGGTATAAGCTGAATTAGTCCCCTTTTATGCTACCGTCTCAGGCTTAGTGAACACAAACATGAAATAGAAACAATAGATAACTATAGGCCTACAATCTTCCATGTTCATAGATTCTACACCCATAGAGTGGTTACACACATTGGCTTGAGAAGCCTGAAAAGACTTTAGCTCACCTCAAATTCAGGTCATTCAGCTAATTTTTTTTTTAAATACCATTTCCACCAATTCATTCAAACTAAAACATTCAGCCTTTGTTTCTTTTTCTCCTTCTATCTGCATATGTAGCATTTATATGACTATACCCATTAGTATCTAAATGTTTTGCCAACTCAAAATTACCTGAATGCATATCACTGAACAAAGATGAGGGATGAATGTAGGACTTGCCAGATGTAGCCAAACCAGCTAGTTTGTGGGAAAAAGTAAAAAAAAAATATTACAACCCCTCGAAAACATTATGCTAAAAAGTAAAATAGTAAGCAATATCATATTATAGATATATGCCCATGTAGCTCTATCTTACATTTGTAACCTCGAAAATTATGAATCTTTTAATTTATTGTTTTTGAGATCGAAAGAAAATAAATTGAATAAATTCTGTACATTATAAAAATCATTCTACCTATCAATGGGCCTCCAAGTCCTCTATCTCCACATGAGCCACCCCCAAGTCCATAGCCTCCACTAGCCATCCAATACTTGTGACCGTTGGTCATCTGACTGCAAGGAGGCAGACCATTCAAAGATCTGCTCAACAGTATATCTGTCTCTAAACCAGACATCAGCAAATCTTTATCTATAACAGATGGAGTAAAACATAATTTAAAGAAACAAAGATCTGCACTGGTAATTTAAAAAAAACAGGGAACTAAAAATAACATTAGAAGCTTAGTAATAGTTTGCTTTTACACTAAATGCACAAATTTAGAGTCATTAAAAAAAATCTGTTTGTATAAACAAGTACATTTTTTCTCCTAAAGTTTATTTATTTTATTCAACAATTCAATTAAAAGTATGCTTGAAGCTTCGTCTTCAATGTAATCAGCTGGACATGCTTGCATTATTCAAAAGTTTGTTACTTGTATTTGAAGCTGGCTGACAATGCCAATTTTAGCATTGAAAATGTATTAAGATTTTAGACACAGTTCCCAAATTAGCATAATAGGAAAATTCTCAAAGCTTCATTGTCTGCCTTTTTCTGCAATCATAGCTACAGATTGCAAATCAGACATTTCTACATGGACAACTAAATGCCAAATGTCAGTCTGTAGCATGTTGAGATTTACATGATACTTTATGTCATCTTGTCATTACAGCAATGAATATGAGTGGCTAAGCACTACATTTTTTGATGATGCATCCAAAAAAAAATGTCTTACATACGTAAAACTTAGTTTCTCTGGGAGACTTAATGTTTATAGGGCAGCAATATTAAGCTTGTCTGTCTCTTCAACCTACACTATAAAATAAGTGAGATGATCATAACACCTATACAACAGCACATCAACTACCTATTACAACAAAGTCAACTAAACGTTGCATTCTTATCTCAAGTAAACCACGGGATCAGAATCACTCACCTAGTATACTAAGCCCCTGATGAATACAAATAGGCCTACAATTTCACAAACTTTATTTAAAATAAGATTCAAACATTTTATAAATAAATCCCAGCTCACAGTCTGCTGTTATAAAATGTAATATATGTGTGTATGTGTGTGTGTGTGTACACTACAACCTTATTTTTAAACATTCTATGCTTTTAAGAGAGACACCAATTTGTGACACACATTACCTGTTTGTTCTAGGACTGTGTCTGACACATTTTTAAATTTCTGACCGCTTCCGCCTCCAGCTATTAAAAGTGCAACAGGTTTAGTGTCATTTACAATCTGTCAGAGGAAACATACAGATTAAATTCTAGATTTAAAAAAAAAACATTTTTTTTTCAATAATATTTTAATTAGGAGCACAGGTTAATATTCATATGGAAGGCTGTTGACAAAGTGTACCATTTTTTTTATCCATGGTTTGGTCATTAGAATTTATGTTTTTTTAAAACTGAAAGTACCTTGTATTTTTTTTTTTATTATAGATACATTTTAATAAAAGTACAATTCCCCTTTTAGACCTTGTGATCTATTGGGCAGATGATGTTAAGCTCATCTGTTTCTTTGGCCTACAGTTAATAAGCAGAGTGTCATGTGGCCAGCACAATGACCAACCGCCTTTACTATCCCCAACTAAAGTTAGGTACTCATTAGAGCTGGGTGGACTCGGCGCTCTAAAAATCTCAAAATTCAAAACTCAGTCGTGACAGAGAGTCAAACCAAGGACCCCAGGATTGGAAGGCAAGCACTTAAACATTCAGCCACCCCACACTGATTTAAATATTCAAGACTAAATGAAATTCTTGATCTACAAGTTTTTCATCTGATAAAGTTTAACAAATTGCAAATAAAACAAAACAATGTCAAACATAAACCAACAGTGAAAACCTGAAATTTTGACATGCATACAGAATTTACCTTAAACACAATTGTGGCACCACCTCCTCCAGGACCTCCCTTGCGCCAGTTGTCAGAAGTATCGTAACTGATGGTGCAGTAAGGTGGAAACATGAGTCCATCATCATTAATGTCATTCTAAAAAAAACAAAAAACAATTCAGCATAAAACAAAAACAAGAAAAGCAACAGAAGAAAATTAAATATAAACATGACATACATTATCAACTGGAACTGGAAATAAAAACTAGATCTTGAAAGGTAATATTTAGCGTTTTTTTCTGCTCCTTCATCATGGTATCAGTTAGGATGTGGCTACTTCGTCATGGTATCAGTTAGGACGTGGCTACTTCATCATGATATCAGTTAGGATGTGGCTACTTCATCATGGCATCAGTTAGGATGTGGCTACTTCGTCATGGTATCAGTTAGGACGTGGATACTTCATCATGGTATCAGTTGCGATGTGGATACTTCATGATATCAGTTAGGACGTGGCTACTTCATCATGATATCAGTTAGGACGTGGATACTTCATCATGTTATCAGTTAGGACGTGGATACTTCATCATGGTATCAGTTAGGACGTGGATATTTCATCATGGTATCAGTTAGGACGTGGCTACTTCATCATGGTATCAGTTACCAAGTGGCTACTTCATCATAGTATTAGTTATGATTTAGCTACTTTAACTATCAGTTAGCATGTGGCAACTTTATAACAATATCTGTTTATGACTATAGGCCTACTGTACTAGGAAAATGCCATCTGAATTATATATAATGTAAGTAATTAAGTCAAAGGTATATCTATAGGTTTTAGTTCTTACCTAAATACATTGCATTATTAGGTTATGTTCCTATCAGTAAGTCATGCATTAGGCCTATGTGCACCTACCGGACACTCGTCTTCTCCTGCTTGACCAATGACAAAATAAATGGCCTCTCCTTTTTCAAAGTAAAACTTTGTTTCCACCCGAGCACCAAGGGATTCTCTCTGTAGCCCGTGGTCATCATTCAGACGCCCACCTCTTGAGCCGAACGCTTCAATTCTGAAACATATCAAACAAAAGCTTCACAGACTCCCATCTGCTCGAATGAAATGGGTAAAAAAAAATAGTTAAGGCCTAAGAAACAGCGTTTACAATGGCTTGAAGTGATTGGAAATAGTTTGAGTTGTCTGAAACTAAGGAGCCGTCTTTTGTGCTGTCTGAAGATTGTAGATCTAAAATCTAGAGTCTAGTAGAAATCTAGAGCAAAACGAAGACTGTTGTTGGTCTGTATTTTCTGTATTGACTCTATATTAAGGTTTAATGGGGAAATGACTAGATCTAGAATCTAGTACAACTAAAACTATAGACAAGTCTATTTGTGTATTGAAGTAACTGTCTGTGTTTTAACCTTGTTAAAATTACATATAGTGAGAAGTAAAGTTCCCTTTCAGACCTTGTGGTCTATAGGGCAGATGATGTAAAGGTCATCTGATTCTGTGGCCTACGGTTTACGAGGGTGTCATGTGGCCAGCACAACGACCAACCTTTACTTTTCCCCAACTAATGTCAGAGGCGCCCAAAATACCCCGAAATTAAAAATCCCAGTCTTCACCAGGATTTGAACCCGGGACCGCCGGTTCAGAAGCCAAGCGCTTTACCGCTCAGCTTCAGCGCCTCATTGTTAAATCATTTAATGAACACATATTGTCTTCTACGAGTTGCCTCCCTTATATCTATTATCTATTACATTGAAGGTCGCTCTCTTGTTTAGGCTGAAAAAAAAAAAAAAAAAAAACTAGAAAAAATCCCTTATTGAAAATTATTGAAAATCCAATGTTCTCACAACGATGTGATTTAAATAGTTGCAACCGATACTTTTGGTCTTCTGAAATCTATTGACTCAAGATTCGAAACTCTTTTATTGGAGATTTTCACACTGAACGAAACAATGTCAATAATGACATCAAATGGTTAAAACAAAATAGCTTCAATGTTACCAACTAAAGAGAACCTAGAAACGGCAGAACTTGGACAATTTGATTCTCCAGTGTTTAATAGTACACAAAACTGTCATTTAACTTGTATACAAATACTGGAAGAACTCCACATTTAAAGCGCTATTATCTCGATGCTGCAAAATTTATTTCCTTTTCCATTTCAAACAAAATTCATTAATTACCACTAATTAATTAATTAATTGATTAATTTTTTGATTAATTCATGCTACGTTAGGGACTATTAAATGAATTAATATATAATTGTGTATAGTTTCAACTTGATCCAAGAATGGGAAGTGAGAGATATAACATGTTCAAAATGTGTACCAGACAGACAGAGAGAGTTGATAAAAGCTTTGTACAAATCTAGATCAGTAACACATCTTCCAAACTGACAATCCAACTCTGCACTCTATCCAGAAGAAGTGAAGAAACTAATAGCAAATAAAATAAATGAGAAATGGACAAGCTCTCATCCAAATCACAAGAAAGATGATGCTTTTTATAAGCTATCCCGACAAGATCAACGTCTAATCTTTCGACTCAGGACCGGACACAACAGAATGAGTCAACACATGTACCGGAAGCTCAAAATTGGAACCAGTGAAATCTGCCTTTGTGGAGTGCCACTAGAGAATGCCGACCATGTCCTTCAAAACTGCTCTCTTTACCAAGAGGCCCGTATAAGACACTGGCCCCAAAATACGCATAATATGCGTTAATATGCATGCGTTAATATGGTTAATATGCATGACTAAATGCATGACGCGTAGGACGTAATCATCTTCTTTTTTGAAGTAACGTCTGTATTATATAAGAATACTCCAATAGAAACAAAACTATATGGAGAGCTCCCTGATTTGGCAACCACTGCGCAGTCCATTTCATTTATTGGTCTAGTCATCTGAACGCTCCAACATAACAATGAGAACGAAGAAGAAGAAAAACACATCTTCTATTATGAATGAGTCTTTTTAGTTTCTTATAGTTATGATGTTTTTTGCTTGGTGTAATGCACAAATTGTAAGACAAATTTCCATACGGACAATAAAGATTATTATTATTATTATTAACACCGGATAGACCCAAAAGCTTGCTATTTATAAATTGGTCTCCACGTATGAACATCTCCGATAATGTAAGCCAAGCTATTGGACTAGAGAGAGACATCCACCTACTTAACACAATCGTCATCCCAATAGCAACGTATGAATGTGAGACATGCCAAAATTGAGAAAAGACTAAATGTGGCTCAACAAAAAATGCAAGATGGATTTTAGCAGTCAGTTACAAAGATGGGGTCTCAAACAAAGAAATCTTATGGGACTCCACCACTTAATCAGGTTGTGACCATACGTCGCATGAGGCTTGCGGGTTTGCGGGGAATGTCGTCTTACAGAGTGAAGTACGCAAAAAACGCAAACAGTGCTGTCACATATACCTTGGCGCCACTTATATTTAACTTGAGTACCCCAGAGCAGTGGACACCAGGTGGGAAGAGGCTTCAGACATTGCCAGTTACAGATTTTTATGGAAACAGCTTGCCGACCAATGCGTCGAACGGCGCGGGAGGATCTAAGTCTAAGTAATTAGGTTCTAATGTGTGAGTGTTAGCACGCCTGTCCATCTGCGGCTGCCTACAGCCTTATTTGTAATGCAAACTTTCTTTATTATCTAGCTGCATACCTGTAAAACATGGATTCTGGAACGGTCCACATTTGCGCTCCACTGACGTGGCCATCTTCCACTACACGTACAAGACCTTCATGATCATATTCACGGTCACACATGTCTTGTGTTGGTCCTGTACTTCCAGTTTGACCACAGGAACTTAGAGACAGCACTGACCAGTGGGCAGAACAAATAAAACAAGCAAGACATAAGCAAGCAAAAAAAAACAAAACAAAACAAAACAAAAAACAAACAAACTTAATAACCACTAATTAATTAACTAATGGGTTAATTTTTTTTTATTGATTCAAATTTTGCTAGAAGCAATAAACAATTGTGCAAAGTTTCAACTTGATACGAGAATAGGGAGTGGGAGATATGACAGACAGACAAATACAGTAATACATATACTTTAAAAAACTAAACCTTTTAAGGGAAAGGACTGCATATTTACAGTCATATATCTCATATACTCTAAGATTAATCTCCATTTTCTACATAAAAAATTAAATAATTACCAATAATTAATTAATTAAATGATTAATGTTTTGATTGATTCCTGTTTTGTTAGGGACAATTACAAATTGTGCAAAGTTTCAATTTGATAAGAGAATGGGAAGTGGGTGAAATAACGAGTGCAAAATTAATACCAGACAGACAGGCGGACAGACAGACGGAGTGAGTTGATGTAAGATTTTAAAACGATGACCCACCACCAAAAGATAAAATGATTTATGAATAAGATCACGTGACCATTTCTAGGCTAAATTCTGTACTGCAATGGTCATGAAATATTTGTTTGAATATATGCCTTTCTATACGAATAAAACTAAACACATTGTGACTTTTTCCGGCTGGCGCGAATGTGTGTGTGTAAGTGTGTGTGGTGGGTGGGTGACAGGGGCGGACTGGCTATATGAGCATTCGGGCAAATGCCCAGTGAGCCGGTACCCCATTGGGCCTTTAGGGCCACATGAATGCCAGTAAATTGTTTTAAGATTTATAATATTCTCTGTAAAAGCAACACTTTGAGCGTCGTGATATAAAAATATATATATATTACACTTTAAAGTCTTATACTAATCTAAAAATTTGTTGTAAATGCCATTGAACCCTATATAGTGCTTCTAGTAGACTCAATTTCTTATGCATACTAAACAAGAAACTTAAGGCCTTTATTTCTTATAGCGATCGACGTCGGTGTGGATATATTCAGATGAATCTGTAAAGCAACCAACAACAAAGTTCCAAGCCCTATTGAAGACCTGTCCAGTCACATACGAATTCTAGTTGGTTTGTTGGAGTTGTCACATGATCTCGAGTTGCCCCCGCTACGAGGTCCTTCATAAATCACAACGCATATCCTATTATTGGCCTAACCAAAGTGAAATAGTATTTTAGTTTTATGTTCTTGTTTGATTTGTAAAAAAAAATTCTTTTCAGATGAATGTATAGATATAGATTATTACTTGATTGTGTATGTATGATTTAATTTTGACGGAATTTATATCCTAGTAAATTTAATTAAAATCATATTGCATATAAGATCCCGTGTTTCCCACTTTCGAGTTATCTTCTTATCTTATATAATACAGACGTTACTTCAAAAAAGAAGATGATTACGTCCTACGCGTCATGCATTTAGTCATGCATATTAACCAATGACTTAAATTCTGCCAAGTCACTGGTTTTTCTGGCTAGCTCAGGCAACCCATTCCATGCTCTAATAGCACTAGGGAAGAAGGAGTATTTGTACAAATTTGTCCTAGCATATGGGACGAGGAATGTGCCTTTATTTTTGTGTCTTTCAGAGTATTTTATTAAATTTTGTTTTTGTATTTGAAGATTATGGTTCAGTGTTTTATGTATAATTGCTACTTTACTTTTGAGTCTTCTGTCCTGAAGGCTTTCTAAATTTAGTGATTTTACTAATGGTGTTACCCTAGTCAAATGTGAATATTAGTTTGTTATGAATCTCACTGCTCTATTTTGTGTTTGTTCCAGTTTCTTAATGTTTTCTTGAGTTGAGGGGTCCCACACGGTGGATGCATATTCTATTATTGGCCTAACCAAGGTTAAATAACATTTTAGTTTTATGTTCTTATTTGATTTATAGAAATTTCTTTTAATAAACCCTAATGCTTTGTTGGATTTTTTTATAGTTTCATCAATATGTGGATTCCATGACAGTTTTTCATTTATTATAACACCTAGGTATTTTGAGTTTTTAGTCTGTGTTACTGGTTTGCCATGAATAAGATAAGTGGAATTAATTTGTTTAATTTTTTTTGTTACTCTTAACCACTGACATTTTTCTGGGTGGAAAGACATGCTCCAATTTGATTCCCATTTCTGTAATTCATCTAATTCTCTTTGTAAAATATCTGTGTCTTGTTTTGTTTTTATTGTTCTATATATTATGCAATCGTCTGTAAATAATCTGACTTTTGTTCCTGAACTAATGCAATTTGGTAAATCATTTATGTAAATTAAAAATAGTAGTGGACCCAAGACTGTTCCTTGAGGTACACCTGAGTTTACTGTTATTGGTGTTGATTTAGAGCCATTTATTATTACAGTTTGTTCTCTCCCTATCAGAAAATCTTTAATCCACTGATGCAGTGGACCGTTAATGCCGAAATATTTTAATTTTTTAAGCAAACTATGGTGGTGAACTTTGTCAAAAGCCTTGGAAAAATCTAGTAAGATAGCATCTATTTGTTCACTATTATCTAAACCTTTTGAGAAATCATCAATTAGTCCTATTAGTTGTGTTTCACATGATCTATATTTCCTAAAGCCATGTTGGTATGGGGTGAGGACATTATGTTTGTCTAAGTGGTTTATGATGTTGCTACATATTATGTGTTCTAGTATTTTACATGTGATGCTGGTAAGTGATACTGGTCTGTAGTTTCCTGGATCAAATTTTTCTCCTTTTTTAAATAGGGGGGTGACATTAGCTTCTTTCCAGTCCTTTGGTACTCTGCCCTGGTTAAGCGATGCCTGAAAGAGTATTTTGAACACTGGGGCTAGCTCATTGCTTAGTTCTTTGAGTAATCTAGCTGGAATACCATCAGGTCCAGACGCTTTATTTGGTTTGGTGTTGGCTAATAGTTTTTTAATTCCATTTTCTTGTACTACTAAATCTTCTATGTTGTCTACTTGGTTCAAATTAAGAAATATGTCTTTGTCTCCTGGGGCTGAGAATGCTGATGCAAAGTATTTGTTTAGGATGTTTGCTTTAGTTTCATTATCATTATGTATTATGTTATGTTCATCTTTTAATGGCGCTATGCCTGTTGTTTCCATTTTCTTAGACTTAATGTATGACCATAGGTTTTTGTTGTTATCTTTAGATATTACATTGTTTATGTATTCACTCTGCAGCTGTCTGCTTACTTTTTGGGTTAGGTGTTTAATTTTTATATACTTTTTGTAAACTCTTTCTGCCTTGGTTTCTTTAAATTTTCTATATAGGTTTTCCTTCTGTTTACAAAGCTTCTTTAGTCTATTATTAAACCAGCATTTATTTATTTTGTTTGATGTGTATTTAGTTGGTATATGATTTTCTATAATGCTTTTAAGATGGTTTTTAATGAAATTCCAGAGGTCATCGACTGGTTGGTTAATGTCTTTTTCTAATAAGAATGTTTGTTGAAAGTTTAATGCAGCTTGGTGTAGTTGTGTTAGGTTACATTTATTCCAGAGTAAGATTTTTCTTTTGGTTTTTGTATTGGCTACTGCTTTTATCTGACTGAGTTATTCCCAGACTCGTAGATGTAGAGACCTACCTGTATGAAAACAATCTGGACTCATCGTTACCTGGTAGAGAGCGACCTGACCGTAGTCATTAGCGTTGGTGAAGTAGGTCTTAAACTGGAGCATAAAACTGTCATCCCAGAATTAAAATAAATATTTAAAATAAAATTCAAGAAAACAATTAGAAAAAAAACAAACAAATTTTTCAAAGTAAAAAAATAAATAAATAAATAAATCACAAAGTAAATTTTCAATAGCAAACACAGACACATTTAAGACACATTCTTTCACGCTTGACTGCACATTGCGTCTTTAAGCAAAGGCCTAAATAGACAACACTAACTATTTGGTAATTTTTTTGATTGATTCGTGTGTTGCATGCGATAATAAAAACTTGTTCAAGTTTCAGCTCTATCCCAGACTGGAAAGTGGGGGAAGTAACGTGTTCAAAATTTGTACCAGACAGACAGACAGACAGACAGAAAAGTAGTGAGTTAAATTACACCAATAAACAAAATAAACACACACGTAAAGACGAACCTGATATTGGTCAACTTTAACGGTAAGCTGACCACTACTTTTTGAAAGATGTTTCCAGAAGCAGCCAATGGATTATCAGGACTCTTCCACAAGAGAACAGGTTTAGTTTTGACGCCGTTCTTTAATTGAATTAGTTCTAGCTTGAGAACCGCGCTTTTGAGATCATCATCGATAAGGTACCAGAACCCGATCTGAGGATATTTAGAAGTATGTTTAACAAAAGTGAAACTAAAAATTTATGATGAAATAACAATACTCTAAAAAACAGTAGTTGGACATTCACACGATGTGTAATACATAAGCAAGCTATACATTCCTGTACTATAAACATTAAGTGTCCCAGAGAAACTAAGTTATAGGCCTACAAGTATAAGACATTTTTTTGGAAGCATCATAAAAAATATTCATGTTTTGCCACTCATATTCTTTGTTGTAATGACAAGATGACATAGAGCTTCATGTAAACCTCAACATGCTAAAGATAGACATTTGACATTTCATTGTCCGTGTAGAAATGTCTGATTTGTGACCAAATAGAAATGTAGCTATGATTGCGTAAAAAGGCAGACAATGAGGCTTTGAGAAGTTTCCCATTATGTAAATTTAGGGACACAGTGTCTAGAATGTAGATACATTTTCAATGCTAGAATTGCCATTAACAGCCACTTTTAGATAGATAACAAACTTTTGAATAATGTAAATATGCCTAGCTGTTTCCATTAAAAGAGAAGTTTCAAATATAGTAAATGTTAAAAAATTTTTTTTTTTTAAATTTTATATTTGTATATTACTTCTTTGATTGGCTAGATTTAAAAAAATATAAGTCAACACCATAGTTAACATTTATATTTGGTTTCTTTTTATGTGTTTTTTTTTTTAAATGTAAAGACAATTGTCTCCCTTATAGAAATTGGAGGAGATGAAGATCTAAACAATAAACATTCTTGCCGCCTTTACGTTCAAAGGCTAAATTGGAAAGAGACAATTAATTATCCGAAATATTAATCTCAGTACATATTCGTAAACAGAAGAAGATTAATTATTAGTTACTAATTATTTCAACAATTAAGGCGTGAATAAACAACTATATTTATCGAAAAAAAGAGTTGAATGTTGTTCCTCTTTGACCCCCGTCCGTATGTGGGGGGGGGGGGTAGATGATCTTAAAGAAAAGTTCATAAACCACTTCATAGTTCATTGGTTTGGGATAGGACTTAACAATCTTCATTTCGGTACGAAAACAAACACTAATACTCTTTATTGACTTTCTTCACAATTACCAACCTGGCAATGTCGACTGATGTAATTTGGCTCAAAACTGACACTCCTTAATATAGCTTCACTTAGCCGCCATTTCCGGCGCAGTTGTACTTGGAGATAACTTCTGCTGTCCCAAGTTTCTGTTTTAAAGAGAGAGACAGTTGATATTGTGAACTTCAATGTGGAATATAAAGAAGCACACGAAATATACACCGAAACAACAACGAATATCTTAAGTATAAAATAAGCATAAGCACATATTTTTTAAAAATTTCATAACAAGGAAGAATAAGACTTTTTGCACTTACTGACACGTCTAGAGGTTAAAACATTAATTGTCAGAATTCACAACAGTATCAAAGGCAGTATTTTAGATAAATTACTATCGTCAATTTTCTAGCTAGATTGTCTCCCTGGTCAGCTGTGATATCGACTTACAAAATGCACTTCAGTGTATAGTTTTGATTACCTAATATTATATGATGGAATGCTTATTCAAAAAAAATTTCCCAGATCCCAAAACAAGAGCAAGGATTATGTACTGTGAAATTTTTAAAACATCTTCTAACTCTTTGGCTTTCTTCAAAATCTTTTATATATCTTTAGACTAATCAGAACGTCTTTAATTCCTTTGGATATCTTGAGACTATCTAGGACGTCCTGGATGTCTTAGAGCAAAGAAGGAGTTGCCTGAGCCAGCCAGGAAATGGCTTGGCAGAATTAAAGTCATTGGTCAACATGCATGACAAGATGCATGACGCGTAGGACGTAATATTCTTCTTTTTTTTGAAGTAACGTCTTTATTGTATAAGATAAGAATCCTTAAGAAGTTTTGTGACTTTTTGGGCTATCCTTTTAATTTCTTCGGATATGTATGGAAGTCTCTCGTTGTGCTTAGAGTATAGACTACTTATATGGATGTCCTTAGATTTTAGATCCTTTGGGATGTTCCTGAATTCATTGGAATTTCTTTAATTTTTAATACGGATTTCTCTTTCGTATATTTTTGACTCCTACGGATGCCTTCTGATTACCTGGAATACCATTAGACTTTACTTAAAGTTAGTCTGCCTAGTACTCACCAATAGTTGTCAAGGACGTATTACTCTGAATGACGTGCAACCTGTTGAAGACCTCCATTTGGATATCGCCCTTGGTCTTTTCCCACAGGAAGTCACTGTCTTGCTTTGATTGGACGTTATACCACAGGCAGCGGCCCGACGGGAAGTCGCACTCATCCAGATCTTTCATCGCGCCCTCGGGCGGGACGTTGTCTATAGAGACATAGAAGCAGACGTCTTAATGTCAAACACACAGAAATCACAAATAATTTTCTAATGCAACACGATAAGAACTCAGCCAAGGGCCAGCAATTATTTTAAACAATAACCATAGTAAGTACGTTAGATGGCTGCGGCGTTCTTAGCAAATAGAAAGGTGGAGTTTTTGGAAGCCGGTACATTGTATTACACTTAGGCTACTCCATAAGGTATGAATCCCATCTGACGCCCCTGCATGTGTCCCCCCCCCCCCCAGCGCAAGATATATAGCAAACAAAGCAATTATAAATGATTTTCGAATTATTGTGCAATGTCTTTTAATCTTTAAGGTGGCTTGTGACCAAGAGAAAGTAATCGAATATCTCAAGAAATGAAGCTCAGTGTTTTAAACAGAAATTACATTTTGTTTCGTTATTTTATTCTGCAAGGCAAACTGCTAATAAAAGGAAGTGAGACTTTTTTTTTTATAAAGTCACGTGCTATATGTGTACTAGACATTTGAGACGACTTAAAAAAAAAACCATCCTGGTCAGTTTAGACTTAGTCTTACATTCACATTTAATCGTGGAACTAGACAAGCGATAGAAATACATTCTCGTAGGACTTTATGTTGTTTCCTTTTTTTTAAATCTTGTGGCGGTCGTAAGGGGAGAAAATTTAATTAACTGAGTTACACAAATTATACTAGTGGTTTACGTCCCTTGGTCGAAGACTACATTTTACTAACACATGAATGAAAGAAAAGGAAGTTCGGAAAAAGGGTTATTACAGCGATTGGACCCCACGATGGCCTGCTTACTAATGTCATATTACAAGGTCTTCGAGGTTCGCAAAAACCTCCCTTCAGGGAACAGTACCAGGAAAAAAAAGGAGAGGCAGGCAGAGAATGTAATGGGAAAACAACATATAACATTTCAGATGTTGTGACCACATTCCAACAATTACAGAATCAACAATCAATGGTATTGATATCATAAGAAACAAGAGTCTGTTTTCTATTGCAGGCACACAGGCAAATTCAGGAGGCAGAGGGAAACTGTACTTAAAAAACGAAAGATATCAGACGACAAATGGGGCTCATGGGATAGCGTCACGTGTCCCGGTGTAGGCTAGGATTTTGTGATTTGTGATTAGCAAATGCAAATCTAAGTTAGTAAGTTTTCTTGCTTTTGTAAAATGACTTTTAACCTCAAATAAACATTTGATGACTAACAATTTACAAGTGAATAGTCCAATTATGAATAAAATGGTTTGCCAGCTTGTAAGCATGCCAGTGAACTGCATAATTTCAACGCCACAGCCAATTTTAGAGATGTTTGGCAAACAAAACAAAAAGAAAATCTGGCCATAAACACTTTTTGAGAATCTCCAATAGACTAAGTGTAAGTTCATAGATTATTCTTAATGACATACAACATGAGACTCAGGGCCGGCCCTAACCATGGCGAAGCCCTGTTCACTTTAAAGAAAGAAAGAAAAGATTCGCAATAATTATCAAACAGCGAACAACCAACTGAGCCCAGCATAGTTATCATATTTCTATTTGCTTCTAAGATCTTTAATTCAAGAGAGACAACCCTCTTACCCTTTCCACTTCATTTATTGTAGCGTTGATCAAGAGTCACGAGTTACATCCCCGTCTGCCAGAGCTCTTTCATTTTGTGACACTTAATTCGTTTGCCATACGTGAGCATTGAGTGTGACACTCGAGAGATCCACAAATTACAGTTGGCCGAACAGATTGATCAAGACAAAATTGAGCGTAAATAATTGAAAAAAAAAAGTACTTTTAAATGTGATTTTTTTTTTTAAATTGCGTTAAGCAGATTAAAATAACGCAACGTGATTGTGTATCTAAAGGAAATAAAATAAGAGATATCGATTATCGAATTTTGTTCCTTTCATCTGTTGGCTGGTCTTGAGGTCTGCAATAAAAGGCGGCCGATCTAGTACTAGATCTATTCATTATAGTAAAGATCAACTCCTCGGACTTCGTTCAAAGAGGAAGCCTCTCCCACCATGTTATGCACATATAAATTGTCTCTACCCTTCCTCTATTAGTACAAGGAAAAGAGGGAAAAAAGGAGGACTACGGCAAAGGCTGAGAAGAAGAGGTTTTCGTCCACCACTTCCTACGATTATTCTAGCTAACGTCCGCGCAATAAGAAACAAAGTGGATGAGATATGTGCCCATGTACGCTACGACCACTTTTTTAGGGAAAGTTGTCTATTGGCTTTTACTAAGACATGGTTAGAGGAGGTTGACAACGACAACCTGATTGCTATTGATGGTTTCTCTTGCGTGAGATCTGACAGAACGGCTGAGTCTAAGAAGAAGAAAGGCGTGGGGCTGTGTGTGTGTACATCAACCTCGAATACTGTACCAACTACACGGTTAAAAAAAGAATGTGCTGTCCGAATCTAGAACTAATGGCGCTCTCAATGAGACCTTTTTATTTGCCACCAGACTTTGGTGTTATTGACATAGTCCTGGTTTATGTTCCGCCTACAGCCAAGACGGAAGTTGCAGCTGCAATCATCGCTGAACGTAGTGCATGAGTTTCAGACAAGGTCACCGGACGCACCAGTAGTTATACTGGGTGATTTTAATAAATGCACCTTGAAGGTTGACCTACCCACCTTCTATCAACACATCTCATGTCTGACAAGAGGGAACAGAACTCTGGACTTATGTTACTGTAACATCAAAGGAGCATTTACATCTCGTGAAAAGCCACCACTAAGATCATCGGACCACAAAACACTTCAACTGCTGCCTCTACTTACTGCACGAAACTTAAAGAAGGAAAAAAATCATTCAAAACAACGTACAAGAATGGACTCCAGACACTATTCTCAAACTACAGGGATGTCTAGACTGCACTGACTGGAATGTGTTTCAAGAGACCACTTCAAATCTGGAAGAATGGGTCGACGCAGTGACAAATTACATCAAATTCTGTGAAAATATGTGTGTCAGCACTATGGGCATCAAGATATACCCCAACAATAAACCATGGGTCACTGCAAAAATAAAACGGGAAATAATCAAATAGAAAATAGCGTTTATGAGTGGCGATGGACAGACAAGGAAAAGTACTCAACGAAATCTCAACGTCGTTCTTGAGGAAGGGAGGAGAAACTACCGCACCAAGCTGGAAGACTTGAGAAACTACCACACCTAGCTGGAAGACTCAATTAATACGAGTGACATGAGACAGGTGTGGGGCAACATGAACAAAATGGCAGGAGCACAAGTCAAAAGTAAAAGTAATCTTGCTACAAGAGACGACAAAACAGCCAACGAGTTAAATGATTTCTATTGTCGCTTCGACACGAAAGATTTTAATTATCTAAGACTCAAAGCCCTTGAGGATGTCAATGTTAACAACTGTTCAGAATTAGCGATTACTAAAGAGCAAGTTTGTAACATTTTCAAAAACGTCAACCCAATGAAAGCTGGTGGGCCTGATGGAATAAAAGGGCGAATCTTAAAAGAATGTGCTGAACAACTATCTGAACCTTTCCAAGATATTTTTTCTACTTCATTACTAAACCATGAGATACCACCTGTGTGGAAGTCATCTATAATTGTACTTGTGCCAAAAGTTTCCAAACCGAAGAAAATGAATGACTATAGACCTGTTTCACTTACTTCCATTGTGTCTAAATGTTTAGAAAAATTGGTTAAAATGTTTCTTCTGAATGATCTTTGTAGTAAGTTAGACCCTTTACAATTTGCTTACCAAAAGGGTAAAGGTGTAGACGATGCCATCCTAAATATTTTAAATTGTGTCTACAAACATCTGGACTTACAGAACACTTATGTAAGATTGTTCTTTATTGATTTCTCATCAGCTTTTAACACTATACAACTTCATTTACTCATTGAAAAGATGAAAGCGTTGCAGATTAGTCCATACATAATACTATGGGCTAATGAATTTTTGACCCAGAGAGTTCAGAGGGTTAGGGTAAACAATGTTATATCTAATGAACGCATAGTTAACACAGGGGCGCCCCAGGGGGCTGTGACATCCCCATTGTGGTTCATTTTGTGCACCAATGATTTTCAATCCGATAGTTCTTGTTGCTCCTTCACAAAATTCGCTGATGATGCGGCTCTTCTTGCCCTGCTCTCTGAGAGCTCAGACGTAAATGAGTATTTCAAAGAAATAGAACACATTGACAAATACTGTAAAGATAATTTTTTATTATTAAATGTAAAAAAAAACCCCAAAGAAATGATACTCGATTTTCGTAAGGAAAAGAAGGAAAATGATATTGTTTCTGTAGCTGGAAAGACTATTGAAATAGTGCAAACCTTTAAATACCTTGGTACTATCCTAGACAATAAACTAAATTTTACTGCAAATACTGATTATATCGGCAAAAAAGGGCAGCAAAGATTACGACTTCTGAGAAAACTGTCCTCGCTTAATGTTAGCGAAAAGGCCTTGGCAATGTTTTATCACATTCACATCTGCAATATTTTAAGTTTCAATATCACTGCCTGGTATGGCAATCTGAGCATTAAAAATAAAAATAAACTTTATAGAATCCTAAATGCTGCTGGTAAAATCATTTGCAAAAAACAAACCCCATTTGGGCAGTTGTTTGAGACAAACATCTTTACAAAAGCTATACAAAAGATCCCCGAAATAAAGAATCACCCTTTGTGTCAGGATTTTGTGATTTTACCATCACAAAAGAGATACAAGACACCGATAGCAAAGACATACAGACACAAACACTCTTTTGTTCCTCTGGCAATCAAATCATTAAATAAGAACAATCTGGTATAAACTTTGTCACATGTAAATTATGAGTGAGTCTGATGTGAATGTACACTTTGGTTTCTTATAGTTATAATGTTTTTTTGTTTGGTGTAATGCACAAATTGTAAGACAAATTTCCATACGGACAATAAAGATTATTATTATTATTATTATGTGTAATGACGTGCTTTGTATTGTAAGTTGTAGATAAGAGGCTAAATCTGGACAATGTGATAAGCAGGGGAAATAACTCAATCCATTTTAATACTGGTTACTTCCCCTGTGCTAGCGTGTTTTTTTTTTTGTTTAACTAAATAAATGTTCGCCAAATTGAAGCAGTTAAAATGTTGAATTATTTGTTTTGTTTTATAAGTTTTGGATGTTCCATCAGAAATGGGGACTATTAAATCCAAGGCTCCTAAACAAGACACCCCAGCAGAACAGCAGGGGATGGTTGCTGCAGAATTTGGGCATTTCGAAGCCCCAACTACACAACCAGGCAGCCATCTTGGAAAAAATATATGTTGTCCTTTGTTATTGACTATTAACATTGAAAGTTTGTAAACGTTTCCAAAAACAATACCGAAAGAATTTAAAAACTTTAAACATTTTATACATGTAGTAAGAAGTTATGATAAATCAGTTTATAGTAAAGAGATAAATGAAATCAAAGTTTAAAGTATAGAGATAAACGGAATCAAAGTTTATAGTAAAGAGATACATGGAATCAAAGTTTATAGTAAAGAGATAAATGAAATCAAAGTTTAAAGTATAGAGATAAACGGAATCAAAGTTTATAGTAAAGAGATAAATGGAATCAGAGTTTATAGTAAAGAGATAAATGGAATCAAAGTTTATAGTAAAGACATGGAATCAAAGTTTATAGTAATGACATAAATGGAATCAAAGCTTATAGTAAGAGATAAATGGAATCAAAGTTTACAGTAAAGAGATAAATGGAATCAAAGTTTATAGTAAAGAGATAAGAGGAATCCAAATTTACAGCAAAGAGATAATTGATATAAAATTTATAGTAAAGCATTGGCTGTGTGTGCGTGTATGTGTGCGTGAATGTTGTTCATGTTTGCATTTATATTGTTATTGTTATATTTGTAGCGCTGAGGTAAATAATTGTAGCTAAACTGAATTTCCATATGTTGGGACCAGTAAAATTATCTTATCTTATCTTATGGTATAGAGATGAAGTAAATTAAAGTTTCTACTAAAGAGGAGGGGCATTGGCTGTGTGGTAAAGCGCTTGGCTTCCGAACCTGGGTGGTCCAGGGTTCAAATTTTGGTGAGGACTGGGATTTTTTTTATATATCGGGATCATTACGGCGTCTCTGAGTCCACCCAGCTCTAATGGGCACCTGACATTAGTTGAGGAAAAGTAAAATTGTGCTGGCCACATGACACCCTCGTTAACTGTGGGCCTCAAAAACATATGACCTTTACATCATTTGCCCTATAGATCTGAAGGCCTGAATGTAAACTTTCTAGTTTATGATAAGGAGCTATGATAAATCAAATAGTTATTGTAAGGAGTTAAAGAATATGCAAACTAAACATTGACCCCCCCCCCCTTACCACCCTATTGAAGAAAAGAAAGAGTTAATTATTTAAGATTATATAGACCGAAACGTCCGGCAACTCCCTTATCTACTTCATTATTCCACTCTGCTCACCGGTGAATAGATTGGGTTGCCTCCCTTGGTATTGGATTGTCTCCAGACCAAAAAAAATGTTTTTCTCCTCTCCAAGTGACACTTCCAACCTCCACACACTTCCACACACTTTTACATTCTCACTATAAGACATTTTTTGGCTAATTAAAAAAAAGAACAAATTTCTCACCCCCCCTTCCCCAACCAGAACAACAGAAGATTAAATTTTAGATTAGGTTTTTAGAGGCCTACGAAAGGGGAAAATTTCGATACTAGTTTTGTGTGGTCTGTCCGTCCGTCCGTCCGTCCCGTTTAAATCATAGAAACTAGAAAAAGATAATGAAAATTTGATTTCATGATATGTTAGATGCTGCAAAAAATTTGATGCAATGGATATTTTGTGCTCATCCAATGCGAACAGTTTAATTTTTTTAAATTAAATATGCAAGCAGATTTTATTTCATAAAATACAACAATTTTTTTAATGACCTATTTCAGACAAACTTAGGCTGAATAATCCTTCTTAAAAATCAACAAGGAGAAATAGTTATTAACCATGTGCGAACATTCGTAGAAATCGAATCATTATCGAATAGTGACTTTCATTTCAATTTGATTCAAATCAAATTTAGTCTTAGCGAACTTTGGAAATACAGAACCAGACAACAGCACTTTTTTTAAAATAAAATATATGTTCTATAGTCAGCCGTTCAAAATAAATGTACAACACTTGACACATTGTCGATCATTGTGAGTACTTAGGTATTGATTTAATGTGGAAAAAGGTTTTCTTGGAGGATTCAGACAGACAGACAGACAGACAGATAGATAGATAAATAATTAAAAAGATAGATCGATAAATAGATAAATAAATTAATAGATAGATAGATAATTAAATAAATAAAAAGATAGATAGATCGATAGATAAATAAATTAATAGATAGATAGATAGAAAGATAGATAGATATTAGATAGTCAGTTTGGAGAATCAAAGAGACATGGGGAAAAGAAAGAGAGAAAGAAAAAGACAAGTGACCACTTGACAAGGACAACTAACAGGAAGTCATTCTAAGATGTGTGTATGTGTGTGTATCAAGGTCTGATTCTAATTCCATCAAATATTTTTTCCCTTCATCCCAAACACATGGGAGCCTCTAGGGAGGGCGCGGCCAAGAGGGTCAGAAAAACAAAAGGGATGTCAAGATGTCAAGGCGAAGATATTTACTAATGGCTACCAAGTAAGAGCATTGATGTAATGTGTTTGGGGGAAGACTGTGTGTGTGTGGGGGGGGGGAGGGGCGTGTCTTTTTGTGTAATGACTTTATATGTTTGGGAAGGGGGGTGGTGTCTCCTTTTGCAGTGACTTTATGTGGTGGGGGAACAGTTTGGAGAGGGTGGTGGTGTCTTGTTCAGCAGTGGGTTATGAGAAGTAGACAGCTCTCTCTTGGTATGTCTTAGTGATTTCAATGTTGCCAAACCAAGCAATGAAATACACAGGTACTGCATAGGCCAATACCTATTGATACATCATTCAATCGATAAACCGATTCCTGTATGTACAAGAACGGAGATTGAAACAACAATTGGTGATTTATTTCGAATTCCAAACAAATGGATGAATTAACTCTTTAAAACTCAAATACCGTTTTGATTGGCGGTGCTCGCACCTGAACAGTTCCGCCGGACTCAATATCTGAGCCACACGTGAAGGCCAGGAGTTGGACTAGTTGTCAGAGGCCATTTGAGACACATGCCATTAGGAAGCACTTTATATGTAGTGGAGTGCTTGCATCCATTACCACTTCCGGCAATGACAACCTCACTAACAGGAGAGGGGGCAAAGGCAAGTAACTGGGCCTTAACCAGCCATGGCTGGCTACCCACCTAGGAGAAGGAAAACCTCTGTTGCCTTGCAGCTATACCCGATCCATTTGAGATGTCTCCGTAGGATCTTGAATGTCACATGGAAAGAAAAAGTGTGCAATACTGAGATCCTTGCGCAATCAGGTATTTCCAGCATCTTTACAGCCCTCAGACAACGCCGTTTGCGCTGGCTTGGACAGGTTCGCCGGATGGAGGACAAGCGCATTCCGAAAGTCATTCTCTATGGTCAACTCGCGACTGGCACAAGAAAAACTGGTCGCCCCCACCTCCGTTACATAGATGTAATAAAACGTGACCTTAGATCAGTGAACATCAATACTGACAATTGGGAAGACACAGCTCTAGACCGCAACAGGTGGAGAGAGACAGTGACCAAGAAAGCTATGGACAGTGAAAGTACATGGGTCTCAGCCCAGGAAGAAAACGCACAATCCGAAAAACGGCCAGCCCCTCTACCACCGAAGCAAAAGCCACCTTAACCTGCGCTCTCTGTGGACGGGAGTGTCTCTCCAAAATAGGGCTCCACAGCCACATGAGGAACTGTGCTCTGAGATGAACCATAGTCGTTCTACGACTGAAGGAGGCCAATGAACAATGAATACCCGGTCATGGGAAAGGCTTCGGGAGTCAATCCTGGGGAAAAATCAGGATACTGGCTACACCCTGGCAGAACCAGCGACGACGCTGACCCCAAACTGTATCGGCACTGCAGTTCTTTTGGAAACATCAGCTGCGTGCAAAGGGGGAACTGATGTGTGGGCGACATCGTTCCGACCACAGCTAATGCCCAGGCATTCATCTAATTTCCATGAGATGATCCATAGTCGCTTCGCAACTGAGGGAGGCCATAGATTGATAGATAGATAGCACGCACCTATTTGTTGAGCTCGTGGGCTTTATTAAATTTTTCTAAATCTAATATCGTTTACAAAAAACGAATCACGCAAAAGGCAGATGACATGTGAACATGAATAGACTTGAACAATGATGTCCAACCTACAACCCTTGGGCCATATCTGGTACCCACAAGCTTCTGCCTGCGGTACATACCGAAGCGGCAGAGACACAGTTCTATCGAGACCAACCGTTATGTTAGGCCTCAACACTGATCTGCGACGTCGCAACCTGTGGTCAGTGGAGACCAATAGCTGGTTGCCACGTCGTCTCCACTGCCTACGTTACAGGTCAGTGTTCAGGCCTTCTTTGAAGATAGGCCTTTGGTCCTAATGGACTGGTCTATTTTTAGCGTGGATGCGACACGTGACCTGTGACGTCAGCTATGATTCCGGCTTACAGAATGATAAAAAGTATGCATGGCTAACCTAGAAAACTTTCTTTTGTTATGCATGTGTATGTGTGATTTGGTGTTTGATGGGAGGTGGAAGTGGGCTTGCATAAATTTTGCATCTGTTCAACAGATTCTTCTCAAAAACCTATTTACTTCCTTTCTCTGAACTTTCTTTTCTCTCAATTACCCCCCCCCCCAACCCACCTCCCCCACCACACCCAAGTCCCCCACCACGCCCTCCACTCACTCAGAGACGAGGAATCTATATCTTGCATCGTAGACCAGTCCGGCCACATGTTGGAAATTAAAAATCCTCGGACTCTATAATCTGGTTTGGGCTGGCATCAAGTGGGTGACGTCACAGAGTGGTCTCAGAAAGTAAACCTTTTTTTTTTCTTTTTAAGAATAATTTTGTTTCATGTTGATTGCGACAGCACAAAGGGAATCTGGAGGGCAGTGAGTGAGTGTGTGTGTGTGTGAGAGAGAGATAAGAGACAGAATGAAATAAAGAAAGAAAAGGTGTGAGTGTGAAAGAGGAATTTGACAGATAGAAGAGTGAAAGAATGAACAAGCAAGAAAGAGAGAGGTAAAGAAAGAGAGAGTAAAGAAAGATAGTGGTAAAGAAAGAGAAGTAAAAAAAGAGAGAGTAAAGAAAGAGAAAGTAAAGAAAAAGAGAGGTAAAGAAAGAGAGAGGTAAAGAAAGAGAAAGTAAAAAAAAGAGAGTAAAGAAAGAGAGAGTAAAGAAAGAGAGAGTAAAGAAAGAGAGGTAAAGAAAGAGAGAGCAAAGAAAGAGAGTAAAGAAAGAGAGAGTAAAGAAAGAGAGAGGTAAAGAACGAGAGAGTAAAGAAAGAGAGAGTAAAGAAAGAGAAAGGTAAAAAAAGAGAGAGGTAAAGAACGAGAGAGTAAAGAAAGAGAGAGGTAAAGAAAGAGAGAGTAAAGAAAGAGAGAGGTAAAGAAAGAGAGAGGTAAAGAACGAGAGAGTAAAGAAAGAGAGAGGTAAAGAAAGAGAGAGTAAAGAAAGAGAGAGTAAAGAAAGAGAGAGTAAAGAAAGAGAGAGTAAAGAAAGAGAGGTAAAGAAAGAGAGAGCAAAGAAAGAGAGTAAAGAAAGAGAGAGTAAAGAAAGAGAGAGGTAAAGAACGAGAGAGTAAAGAAAGAGAGAGTAAAGAAAGAGAAAGGTAAAAAAAGAGAGAGGTAAAGAACGAGAGAGTAAAGAAAGAGAGAGGTAAAGAAAGAGAGAGTAAAGAAAGAGAGAGGTAAAGAAAGAGAGAGGTAAAGAACGAGAGAGTAAAGAAAGAGAGAGGTAAAGAAAGAGAGAGTAAAGAAAGAGAGAGGTAAAGAAAGAGAGAGGTAAAGATAGAGAGAGGTAAAGAACGAGAGAGTAAAGAAAGAGAGAGTAAAGAAAGAGAGAGTAAAGAAAGAGAGGTAAAGAAAGAGAGAGCAAAGAAAGAGAGTAAAGAAAGAGAGAGTAAAGAAAGAGAGAGGTAAAGAACGAGAGAGTAAAGAAAGAGAGAGTAAAGAAAGAGAAAGGTAAAAAAAGAGAGAGGTAAAGAACGAGAGAGTAAAGAAAGAGAGAGGTAAAGAAAGAGAGAGTAAAGAAAGAGAGAGGTAAAGAAAGAGAGAGGTAAAGAACGAGAGAGTAAAGAAAGAGAGAGGTAAAGAAAGAGAGAGTAAAGAAAGAGAGAGGTAAAGAAAGAGAGAGGTAAAGATAGAGAGAGGTAAAGAAAGAGAGCAAAGAAAGAGAGAGGTAAAGAAAGAGAGAGGTAAAGAACGAGAGAGTAAAGAAAGAGAGAGGTAAAGAAAGAGAGAGGTAAAGAACGAGAGAGGTGAAGAAAGAGAGAGTAAAGAAAGAGAGAGGTAAAGAACGAGAGAGTAAAGAAAGAGAGAGGTAAAGAAAGAGAGAGTAAAGAAAGAGAGAGGTAAAGAACGAGAGAGGTAAAGAAAGAGAGAGTAAAGAAAGAGAGAGGTAAAGAAAGAGAGGTAAAGAAAGAGAGGTAAAGAAAGAGAGAGTAAAGAAAGAGAAAGTTAAGAAAGAGAGAGGTAAAGAAAGAGAGAGTAAAGAAAGAGAGGTAAAGAAAGAGAGAGTAAAGAAAGAGAAAGTAAAGAGAGGGAGGAAACAAGAGAATGAATATAGATCTAGGATAAATATAAGAGAGAGAGAGAGAGCTAGTAAACAAGAGAAGGAGATAAGAGAGAGGTAGAAAGAGAGAGAGAGAGTGAAGGAGGAAGCATAAGAAAGAGGAAGCTAGATGGAGAGGGTTTTTGTTTGGGGGTTTTTCTCCCACAAAACATGACTTCATTTTGCCCAAAACATTAAAAAAACTACCTAAGAACTCGTCTTTAGAGGATACAACGCCTCTGCCGAAATCGTCCAGACCAGCCAACCCCCAAACGTCTGTCATGACTTTCATTTTCTTTCCCAAAATAACCTCACAGGCTTGACCGACTAACATTCCCGGCCATAAGTTTTATCTAGAAGCAATTATCATGCCTGGCTGCTATGTCCATCTTCCATGTAACTTCATTTCCCGAAATGACTTCTCTCCCTTATCTCGGTCCCCGGGAAAAGTTTTTTTTTTTTTTATATCGCATTGCTGTATTTACCAGTCTACTGCGCATGCCCTGTTGCGCATGCTCATTTTATTGCCGATTGTTAACTCAGAAGTTACAGTTTTCACAAACACGCGCTAGCACACACAGATGACGTAGATCACACAAATCATTTAAATCAACACATTTGTGACTTTTGTCACTACTGATGTTCAAACGTTTCCCGCCAAATAAGAAAAAAAATACTCCAACTTCCCTAGTTTAAAAATGATTAGATTTGATATTTTAAAAACCACAGAGTTCCGAAATTAGAATTCTGCCCAATGAGGCAACAATACTCAATACTAAAGTAAAATATCACACAAGTGTTCTCAACCAAAGAAAACATTTCCAAAATATATAATAATAATAATCTTTATTATCCATAATGAAATTTGTCTTACAATTTGTACATTACACCAAACAAAACATTACAATAATAAAAAACCAAAATATACATTGACACCAGACTCAATGTACATGCGAAAAGTTTACATCAGATGGTTTCTATTTAATGATTTGATTGCCAGGGTAGCAAAAGAGTGCTTGTGTCTTTGCTATCGGTGTCTTGTATATCTTTTTTAATGGTAAAATCATAAGAGAAGAAGACGCCAAGATAAAGCCTAGTTCTCACACAGTTAAGTTGTAAAGTTTCCCATTCAGACCTTTCGATCTATGGGGCAGATGATGTTAAGGTCATCTGTTTCTATGGCCAACGGTTAACGAGCAGGGTGTTATGTGGCCAGCACAACGATCAACCGCCTTTACTTTCCCCAACTAGAGTCAGGTACCCATTAGAGTTAAGTGGACTCAGGGGCGCCCTAAAAATCCCAAAATTTAAAATCCCAGTCTTCATCGAGATTCGAATTCAGGACCCCAGGTTTGGAAGCCGAGCGCTTAACCACTCAGCCACCGCGCCCCCAGTTGCGACACAAGCTCATTCTAAAGTTGGAAATGTTTTTGTTTGCGCAGTAACTGGAACAATCTCCCCACTATTCATGGTCCAATAACAATTCCGAATTTTTAATTTTTTGTGTGCACAATCTGGCATCGTTCTAAGCAATGTTTGTTAGCTGCAAACTTTACATTGAAGCAAATGTTAATGACAAATGGACTTGGCAGGAACGCACCTTTTTGTTATCTGAACTTGAACTAGAGGTCCTAGACAGAATAAGTCAATAAGGGGCTTCACAAAACCTTTGACAATATCACTCTGACGTTCTGTCTGTAAAGACTTGTGTTGATTAACATGAACGAATAATAACAAAACTCTAGGTATAAGCTATAGACACCAAAATCAGCTGTTTAATCTTACGCCATCTTGGTTGACAACAGTTACAAGGGATGTTACTCCCAAACACCGAGTGGTGCAACCTATATAAAACACACATCCACAACTTGTACTAACATGGAGGACATCTCTGACGTAGAAGAGTGGTCTTGATCGGACTCCCATTTAGGAAACATTTTTTAAAAAAACAAAACAACAACAAACATTTCATTGTCCTAAAAATTGAATGATTCAACTAAAAGAATGACAGAAATGGTACATACTTTTTGTTTTCTCCAATTAGACATATACATTGCGCTTATGTACAGGGGCGTAACTAGGAATTTTGCATCGTTTGGGGGCCAGGGGGGCTTGACCTCTTTGGGGGCCCCTTGCATTTTGCGTAATATTTAATTTTTAATGTAAAAAACTCTCATTAGGGTGTCCCACTCAAGTGGAGCCGGGGGGATTCTCAAATTCTCCCTCCCCCCCCCACACAAAGCTAAGGCAAAATGTGCGTATAAGCTTTACATATGAATTGTAGTAAGCAAAGTTTGAAACAAAACATTTCGAAACAAAAATATGAAATCTCTAAACCTTAGATGCTGAGAGAAATTTAATGGAACAAATATTTATTAGAGAAAAAATGATCAAGCTTTAGAATGATTGAGGTTTAACACGATAGAACTATGACATGATAGAACTATAACATGATAGAACTATGGCATGATAGAACTATGACATGATAGAACTATGGCATGATAGAACTATGACATGATAGAACTATGACATGATTGAACTATGACATGATTGAACTATGACATGATAGAACTATAACATGATAGAACTATGGCATGATAGAACTATGACATGATAGAACTATGACATGATTGAACTATGACATGATTGAACTATGGCATGATAGAACTATGACATGATAGAACTATGGCATGATAGAACTATGACATGATAGAACTATGACATGATTGAACTATGACATGATAGAACTATAACATGATAGAACTATGCCATGATAAATCTATAACATGATAGAACTATGTCTTTATACATCTATAACAGGATAGAACTATAACATGATAAAAGTATGCCGCAATGATAGAACTATCACATAATAGAAAATACTATTAGCTAGAACTATAACTTGATAAATAAATAAATTAAATAAATTCTAAAACAATAGAACTACAAATTCTTAGCCCTATACACTGACAGAACAAATACTCGAGGATACTATCAAATTATAAAATTATCAAACTATAGAATTATATCAAATGAGAACTGCTGTTTATTGACATTGATTAATTTTCATATTAATTGGTCAAACATTTGGATCTGAACTAAATAGTTCAACCAGAGAGGAATACGTCGTAGAAGATTAGCAAAGATTCATCTCTAGGCTTATCTAATGGCTATTACTAGTAGCTGGACTAGGTCCTTCAGGATCTAATGTTTTCTGCAGGATTAGAGCGCTAAATCCTCATCTCCGATTCCACACATACAGTCAGACTTAGCCGCCACCAATGGTCAAGCCTCGATGTCCGTGTTAAAACGTGCCGTACAGCACGAGCGGTTCGATCAGCTGATCTCTGTTGAACTGGACAGACTTGTCCAAAATAAATCTTATATCCCCCCCCCCCCCCCCACTACTTGGTCAGTTAAGTCTGATTCATGTCTGGGGGTGGGGGGTATTACATGCTGAGATAATTGGCGTCAGTACTAACCCCACGTGATGTACTAGTCACGACGTAGCCTCGTTCTGAACCCAGTGATAATATTCACTTTAACAGCATTTAGGGAAAGATTATCTTAATCTTACATAGCAGAGCTCACGACGAATGAGACGCTTCATTGTTCATTCCGAAAAGGTTTACTTAAAAAAAAAAACGACAACAACTATACTTAGAGTAATATTGGGATTGGAGAAAGCTTTGTTGGAGGCATTTGTGGAGTCATTGATTGTCACATATGTGGAGGCTTCGTTGGAGGCTTTGATGGAGACACATTTATGGAGGCTTTGATTTAAGCATTTGATGAAGTCATTAATGGACACATATATGGAGGCTTTGCAGGAAGCTGTGATGAAGTCACAATGGACACATTTATGGAGGCTTTGCAGGAAGCTGTGATGAAGTCACAATGGACACATATATGGAGGCTTTGCAGGAAGCTGTGATGAAGTCACAATGGACACATATATGGAGGCTTTGCAGGAAGCTGTGATGAAGTCACAATGGACACATTTATGGAGGCTTTGCAGGAAGCTGTGATGAAGTCACAATGGACACATTTATGGAGGCTTTGCAGGAAGCTGTGATGAAGTCACAATGGACACATTTATGGAGGCTTTGCAGGAAGCTGTGATGAAGTCACAATGGACACATTTATGGAGGCTTTGCAGGAAGCTGTGATGAAGTCACAATGGACACATTTATGGAAGCATTTCTGGAGACATTGCTAAATGTAGATGTTGGTGTGCTAAATCTGATAAAAACTCCTTTTATTTACTTTTTGCTCTATATACTTTATTTCTGCATCACTTAAAAAACAAAGTCACAAAAGTTAAACTAAAACCTTTTCATTTTGTTTATTTGCCCACCTACTGTGATTCCGAGTGTATCATAATCAATCTCCTCAGCAAATTTTCAAAATTGGTCAAACATTGCTGATTTCCTTATATAAATACAGACAGAAAGATAGACATACACCTTACAGTGTGATTTATATGTATAGATTGGCAATGACTAAGTCTGAACATTGTTGGAATATGCTCTATTTATGAACAGGACACATTCATAAAAAAAACATCAACTTGTGGTGTTTTTTTTTAACACTCTTGCATAATTCATCATATGACAGCATACATATAAAGGTATAAACATAGACCGATATATATTATACCTAGACTGGACATTGAGAGCTCTAGCAATCCACAAAAATGTCGTGAAAAACATTTTTAAAAAAAGCTAAGACAAGGCGTTCTTTTGTGAAGTAATTATATGAAGTAAAGTTCTTTTTCAGCCCTAACCTATGTAATTGAACATCGGAAATAAGAGGACTCTTGTCTCATCATTATTAATATGCAATTTTTTTAGATACATAATCTAAATCTAGAACGATGTAGGTAATCAATTTATTTAAATGTACAATCTAAAATCATAAGATGATTAAAATCAACATACTTGAATTATTTCAATCTAAGATTTTCGAAACATTATTTCATTGGAAACTAACAGAAAATGGCGTAATATCATAGATTTGCGTAAATATATAGTTTTGTGATTAATATCAATAATAGCTCATTGTCACAGCTTTCCTATTGTATTTATAATTATAACTCGATAGAATCTACCTAAGGTCTCGATACGTCTAGGTGTCCCTGGTTCAGTTCTAGTTAACGAAGTAAAACAATGAAACCACTAGATCAAACACATAAACTTTAATCAGCTTTACTGCATATCATACACGCTGGTCTCTGTCTGACAACAAAACACACTTCCGGTCATTCGCGCAGAATGTAAAAATAGATTATACATACATACACACATTTATCCGTGACACTTATTCTATTTAAAATACGCAAACTGGGATGGCATTATTTCTAAACTTTGAAAACTAAAGATCATCACTTTTCTAAGACAGGAAAGAGCGATCTTCCAAGATTCGGGGCGACGTCCCTCACAGCTTTGAAAAAGAGTTACGTACATAAAAATCTAAACATATAGGTCTGTGGTCTGATCATTCTCAAATAAGAATTTGTTTCGGTTTTCCAGTATAAGTATAATATATATATAGGTAGGTCTGTGGGTATACCACAGACTAAGCTGACAACAGTTGAAACAAGTTGCCAGTAAAAAAAAAAATAAACTTAAGTTAGTGAATCCTCGAATAACGGATACTAGAGCTACTGGCCCCCATCAGCTTTTAGAAACGTAACCTAGTAAGCTCCAGTCCACTTTAAGTCCTACAGTCAGTCTGTCAAGGCTAATGTTATCTATTGCCAATCGGGGGTCCTTCACACCTGTGGCGGGAAAGACAAGAATCACACATTGAAACAATCATGCAAACGAAATTCCAGACCGGCCATTGGTTATAGTCTTCCTACAGCACCACCTGGCGGCAAATATCAACTGAAGTATCGTGAGTACACGGTAAGTGACTTCACACACAGTAGACACGACCTTAAGTACACACGTTTTTTTTAAAAATGATGACACGTTGTTACGTCTAAAATTATATAGTTAAGACTCAACAACAAAAGACTGTGATGCCAACTTTATTTCGGTCTAGGAGCAATCTAAGTTTCCGACACAAGTTTAGAAGTCTTGCATCATCTCAAAAACCCTTCCAGTTCATATGGAACCAAGCTTCAGCGGCTTTAAAAAAGATGTTTCATGGGTCTGCATAGCACGGACTCACGAGCCGGATATGGCCTGCATGCCGTGGTTTGAACATCACATCACAATGTTATTAAACTTTTATATTTTGTACGAAGGAGAGACGAAGAGTCTAAAAGTAAATACTTCTCTAATAACAAATTAAGCAGAAAAAAAAGAAAAAGTGAAATGGAACAAGGAATACAGTAACATAAACTAAATGAACACAATAGCTATCAAGTAGTCTGAACATACAAATGTGCACAGGCCAGCATGGAGGTGTTGCCAAACTTTTTTTGAAGGATTATTTGGGAACGAAAAAATATCATATATTAAAGTGAATGACGAATAAATGATTGATGACGAATAAAAGAATAATAGAGATAAGATAAGATAATTTTTATTTGTCTAATCAAATGGAAACTCAGTTTGACTACAATTGACAACCTCAGCATAGCTACTGTAACAATAACAATATAGATGCAAATACGAACAACATTCACACACGAAAACACGTACACACTCATAACCAGCGCTTAAAGAATTTGACTTCTATGTACTTCTCGATGACGACAGATGATCTTGTAACACTCTGACCGAAAGTGGGATAAAGGAGTTTTAAAATCTTTGTTTTAGTTTTAATGGAAAGGAGAAGACCACTTCGTTCAGATCTTATGTAACAGTGGTTTAATGGGTGCAGGTTGTCTTAAAGAATCGTGTATGTTTTGGAAAGGCGTCTTTCATAAAATAGCTCTTCAAGAGATGGTAATATTAAATGTGACTAGAGGCAAGACCAGGAAAGCAGAAAAAGAAAATCTCTAAGTCTTTAAATATGCCCCTCCCCCTCCATCTTACGCATTGAATATTGAAAAAAAAAAAATCCACGTTACGTGGTAATGAGAGACTTGTGAAAATTGTATTTCTAGAAACAGGAAGCTGCTAGATCTCAAAACCCAATGAAGCATGTCTAGATAGAAGTTTCCTTTGAATTTTATTTATTGGGAGAGTTTTAACAAAGAGCATGTCACGAGGCGTTTCATGTGTATCAACAGATGCTACAAAATAAAAAAAAAATGCAGAAAAATAAGGCTACAAAGATAGTTTGTGTGGAAACACAAAACTCAAAATCGACCCCTGAAGTAGTCCACTACGGCCGGTAAAAGGTATGATTTAATTTCAGTGCGAATATCAGAAGCTGTGAACTGCAAACTATAAACAATCACAAACCTATCTCCGCCCTATCTCCGCCATTACAAAAAGAAGTGACGTGTCGGCAGTGAAAGTATTTGAAAGTGTTACCATTATTATTGTATTGTTAGGCTGGCCGAAAACATGATACCACAGGATACGGAGATTTATTAATATTATTATTATTACATTATGAATATTCATATGTATTTAATCCTTACATTTGTATAAAACTATGGTTCAATGTGACCCTGGCCTAACAGATGTTATTGGGTGATTATCTAATTGATAGTTTTGTAAAATGGGTAATCTCTCATTCAAGGTCTCAAGGAAAAAACTTTTCCTTTGGTGTCTATACGTACTGTCGTACAGATGTGTGAGGTTAAACATGGATCTACATGTCGTACAGATGTGTGAGGTTAACATGGATCGACATGTCGTACAGATGTATGAGGTTAAACATGGATCTACATGTCGTACAGATGTGTGAGGTTAAACATGGATCTACATGTCGTACAGATGTGTGAGGTTAAACATGGATCTACATGTCGTACATATGTGTGAGGTTAAACATGGATCTAATTGTCTTACAACTGTGTGAGGTTAAACATGGATCTAATTGTCTTACAACTGTGTGAGGTTAAACATGGATCTAATTGTCTTACAACTGTGTGAGGTTAAGCATGAATATCTACATGTCGTACAGCTGTATAAGACTAAACATGGATCTACATGTCGTACGTACAGCTGTGTGAGAGTTAAACATGGATCTACATGTCGTACGTACAGCTGTGTGAGAGTTAAACATGGATCTACAATGTCGTACGTACAGCTGTGTGAGAGTTAAACATGGATCTACATGTCGTACATACAGCTGTGTGAGAGTTAAACATGGATCTACATGTCGTACATACAGCTGTGTGAGAGTTAAACATGGATCTACATGTCGTACATACAGCTGTGTGAGAGTTAAACATGGATCTACATGTCGTACGTACAGCTGTGTGAGAGTTAAACATGGATCTACATGTCGTACGTACAGCTGTGTGAGAGTTAAACATGGATCTACATGTCGTACGTACAGCTGTGTGAGAGTTAAACACACAGTGAGTACATCTGTTAGACAAGTAAATCTACTCTTGAAATATAACTAAATGTTGGATCGACGCCAACAGGATTTAACAAACTCTTACAACCCTTCCAACACAAGCTCAGTGTTTAGTTCAAAGATGAGTTGAAGTCAAACATAGAGAGCAATATTAAGTTTGTTAATGCTGCAATGACTCTTCTAATTATCTGCTCTTGAAGTTGGAAAAAGTAAGTTTCAGTGTTTTCGTTACGCTGTCGGGTGTTATGATTATTTCATGTCTGTCATCTCAGAACATCGCTTTAAGTAACATGCGTGTGTGTTTGTGTGTGGGTGTGTGTGTTTTGAGTTCGAACTTGAGACGTCAGGCAGCTGTTTGTAAAGTCTGCCATCTGTTGTTACTTTTTTTTTTTTAAAGTAGGCCTACTTACTTTACTCAATAACCGCTCTACCTCTCTCTACCTCTCTCTCTCTCTCTTCTTTCTCTCTCTTCTCTCTCTCTCACATATCTCCCTCAATCTTACTCAAGTTTTCGCTCTCTTCCTAATTTTTTCATCGCTCTTTCTCCTCCTGTCTCTCCGCCGGTCTCTCCTCCTGTCTCTCCGCCGGTCTCTCCTCCTGTCTCTCCGCCGGTCTCTCCTCCTGTCTCTCCGCCGGTCTCTCCTCCTGTCCTCCAACGGTCTCTCCTCCTGTCTCCGCTCCTGTCTCTCCGCCGGTCTCTCCTCCTGTCTCTCCGCCGGTCTCTCCTCCTGTCTCTCCGCCCGTCTCAGAACGCTCCAAATAAAATCAAGTACAATAAAATAATAAATAATTGAAATGGCATTTAAGGGCCAGACTTTGGGTAGTTAAGTTTCAAACTATTCTGGCAAGTCAGAGGCTTTATTTATTGTAAACTCGTAGGTTGCAGGTTTATCTGCTGAGAATTTCTCTCTCCTGTCCCTTCATCTAGTTGTTTTGCTGGGTTGGTATCTACCTGGTGTTCCAATATTGAGGAGTATAGGCCTGTGGTCACTACCTATGTCTTCAAGAACTGTTATTTTAGAAGAGTCAGTAATGTCTGTAGAGATAAAAGTTAGGTCAGGTCTGCTAGTTGTGTTGTGTGCTCTACGGAGGAATGTTGGAGGTGAAGTTTTGTTTTGCAGAAGTTGAAGGCTAGAGGCATTTATTACATCCTCAATTTCCTTGCCACGCTTGTTGTAGTATGGGTAACCTAGGGAGGGTGCGTGTGCATTAAAATCACCAGCTATTAATGTCCTTGTGTGGTAGTTGTAGGTCTATTTCAGCTATTGAAGATGGTGGGCAGTAGAAGTTTTTGATGGTGTACTCAGGCTTTTTTTTTTTTAAATATAATCCCCGCATTTTAAGGAAGTTTTCGGTCTTGTCAATTTTCTCCAATACTGACATAAAAAAAACATCTGGGTCTAAAGACTGTAACCGGAATATCCATGAGGCAATGTTTGGTTGGCCAATGGTCCATTCTCCGCCATCCACAGAGCTCTCCAAATGAAACTACTCCTGTCCCCACCGATCTTTTTATCTCTCTCTCTCTCTCTCTCTCACACACACACACACACTCATATATATTCTTTCTTTCCATCTGTCGTCCTTCCTCATTTAAGACAGCATAATAAATCCTTATTGGAAATTGACTTTTTTTTTTACAATACCTCTCCTCTATTCAAACCAGAATTTCATGGAGTCTGGAACCAGTCATGGACAGCTGATCTCAAAAATGGCTCTAAAGATTTTCGAGAAATAGAGCCGTTAATATATAGCGCTGATAAAAGAATTACTAGCTCGTTGGCGGCATGGGGAATACTCTAGTTTGACCTTTATCATTTGTCAAGTAAAAAATTAAATAATTTTAAATTTGGCTAGAGATTTAGATATAGGTCTAGGTCCGACATCGGTTTTGAAAGAACTATCGCGTTCTTGAAAGGACTATTGCTTTTGGAAATTTCCGAATGTAAAGCTTTATTGATTCAAGAGTTTAATAAATTAATATTAGGAAAATTGTGCGCATCGTTTTCAAAGTCTAGACCTAAATGCCTATCATTGGAATATTAAAAAGTGTACTAGATCTATATCATAGAATAAAATATATACAATATATAAGTCTATGATTTATACATTCGCATAACCAGGAGTCTTTCTCGAGGAGAAGGAAGGATGGGCTCGGTAAAAAATGTTAAAAATTGTTTTTTGTTTTTTTTTAATTCATTAATTTTTCAGAGAAAAACAATCGCTCAATAAGTTGTATAAGGAAGGTATTATCTTTTTCAAAAAGTATTTGTAATGTTTTTTTTTTAAATTCTATTAAACACAACAACATTCTACAGACAGAGAAGTTCGATGAGTGAGTCTTGAGTCTTGACCTTTTCATGTTCCCTAGTGAACGAGTTGCTCTGATAGAGTACGACAGAGTAAGGAAACGAGTTTTTGTACCGTTGGTTTCTTGCCTTATTGGAAAAGAAGTCGCCCACCACTTCACCGACGACTTGACTTTGTTAAGATGGAACAGGTGGAGGTTGTCTTTCCTTTTTTTTTTTTCTTCTGATTTTGCTGAGAAATTTGTTGAAAAACGTCATTCAAATTTTAGGGGTTGTGAGTGTGGTTTTGACACACTATTTTCAAAGACTGTCCAAGCGGCAAGACAGCCTGGATGACACGTTACCTTGCCAACAAGTTTATTGCACATGTCAGCACATTTTGTACCGTCGCGCGGTTAACATTTGGCAAGATATTCTTTTAGTTCTGCATCGTCTTTAAGTTTGAATGTGGCTTAGGACGTGGGTTTGGAGACCCAGATGTGACCTACATTGCATCCATATTACCTGATTTTAATTTCAACTGGGAACAGAGAAGAAATGACTAGTCCTCCCGTAGTGCTCTGAGTCGTCAGGCGTAATGTCTCGTAGCCAGCATACAGATCGAACGACTGTCCAGACACTGCTTCCAGGCTCTCTCCACAGTAAAGGCGTCGTTAGTCATAGTTCTGACGGAGCAGGGCAAAATGTGCCCCACTAAGACAATGTTCGGCCTGAACTGCGCATTGATTGGCTGCTCAAACTTTTCTAGCCGCCATCATGGAATGTTGCGATGACGTATGTGTTGCCATACGACACGGCCATGTCGGATACTTCCAGGAATTGATCCATATTACCAACTACTTCATATCGATGATTGTACCCATGCAATGATTCAACCTTTGACCATCTAGCAGCGCCCGGAGACAAAAAGGTCTATGCCAGACGTCACAAAGATTATGGGCCTTGCAACTTGTGGGAGTTGAGATTATGTGATAGACCTACATGAGTGCACTTTGTACCGCTGTAACCTCGATCTAAATTCTGAATGTAAACATCACGTGACCGTAGCATTGTGATCGTACCAAGTATTAGTTGTCTGGTTGTTTAGTGCTTCCACTGATTCCTAGCAGCTGGTGGGGTGTGGTGGAAAACAGAAAAAAAAAATGTTGTCTGGGTGAGGTGAAAGAAGATTCAATGTGATCCAGCGGGTGGGGGGGGGGATATGGAGTTTACTATTGAAAAGAAAAAAAAGGGGGGGTTGTTAGAGGTAAGCATACCCTTCCAGCTATGCTTTAGGTACAACACCAAACAAATGGAGGTAATCAGGCTATGCTATAGACTAAAAGAAATATTATTGATACTTACAATTGTGTAAAGAATTACGACTCACTAGGATCAAGACATTTATAATGTCCTATTTAGTTGTAGGTCCGAGGCAATGCTTTACAAGTACAAAGTAAAAATAAAACTACTCAGGACTCCGAGGTACACAGACATGTCATAAGGCCGAGATAAGCTGGTTTCAACACATTCCATGGCGGTAACTGTGGTGGTCTCCCTTCCCCCTTCTCACACACACACACACAAAGTTTATAGCTTGTTGCCTCCCCTTCAATCAGCGTTTAGCATAACCAGACGTCAGTCATAAACGAAGAAGACAACAAAAGATGAGAAGCTTCAGACTTGAGGCTACATCAAATGAAATGTTTTGTTTTCTGATAAACCAAATAATCCAGGACGTACGTGTGTCCTTCACCTTGAGTTCAGCTTGAATAAATTAAGTCTCTCTCTCTTTCAACAGGTCTCTCTTTCTCTCTTTGAAAGTCAGATAAGATCTACTTAAAAGAGACACTCTTATGCGCGGTGGCCGAGTGATAAAGCGATGATCTCGGGTTCGAATCTCTCTGAAGACTGGAATTTTGGATTTCGAGAATTTCAGGGGCGTCCCTGAGTCCACCCAACTCTAGTGGGTGCCTGACATTTGTAGTTGAAAAGTAAAGACGGTTGAACGTTGTGCTGGCCACATGACACCCTCGTTAACTTAGAGCCACAGAAACAGAGGACTTTCAGAACATCAACTGCCCTATAGATTGCAAGGTCTGAGAGGGTGTTATAGTACTTTTACTTTATACATGTAAGCCCTTAAAAATTTGGTGGTATAAAACCTAAAAAAATACAACTTACTTCTTAACTGTCAATAATGATCTTATAATCAGTAATCCAATTCATTACTAGACGTGTCTTGTCAACAAAGTCTCTAGTGATGCATCACTGTATAGTGTGAGAAACAGAGTTTCGGCCACCTTTACACCAAAGAAGGGCCGAATTTACACTTGATAAGGCTTTAAGCTATTTGAGATCTGGGGCCCCATATTTCTTTTTAGAATAGCATTTTGTGATAAATGAAAAGCATCTAAGTATTCCCCCCCAAAAAAAAAAAAAAAAAAAAAATTTGGCTCCATTTTAAAGATGAGATGGCAGAATGGCTCAACAATTATGTTCTGGTGACTACAGTGTCAGGACAGTTTAGTGGCAATGCTCCCTTGTTTAAAAGCTGCTCTGAATGGTGCAACTATCCCAAACATAGGATGACCTTATGCAGTATGGGGCAACTATCCCAGACATAGGATGACCTTATGCAGTATGGGGCAACCATCCCAGACATAGGATGACCTTATGCTGAATGCATTCAATATTTTTTTCTATGAGCTTAATCGAAGCAAGCAGGACGTTTTGGCGCATTTCGGCGCCGGTACATTTAGGCGCTATATGTTTTAGACATATATACTACATACATATTTGTGTAATTTGCTTGTTGAAATATCGTATCAGGACTGTGAGACAAGATGCTAATACATTGTAGTTGAAACTAAATCCTTATAGTTTTAATCATTATGTGTTTGCCAAGCTATGAAATCGTATGCTTTTTTAATGACATAAAAGTTGTTTTGTTTCTTTATCATTATCAGCCTTGTTTTGTTGAAGACATACCGCAAGTCCTGGTTTTTCTTTGCCCTGATTATGAAACATGTCTCATTGTATGACGTCTAGATGTTTTGAGATGTTTTTCTTTTACCGTGACATTGTGCTGTGAGCACACTACCCTGATAGACTTTGTCGTGACATAATTTTGTTTATGCCACAGCAAGACGAACGTAATCAAGTTCTGTCATTTCCATCTGGAAAACAGTGTCCCGGCAATAACGGGCTGATGCTAGTAATTATCTCTAGAATATCTGTGTGTGGCACCCGGCTGTGAGGTTGTCTGTGTGGCGCCCGGCTGTGAGGTTGGCTTAGTATAGTCGCAAGCTGTTTTAGATGTTTTCTCTTTTCTAAAATGCAAACACTGGTGAACAAGATAGTGTCTTAGTGACTGGAATCTCAAAAGTAATGGACTGTGTGTATATATATATATATATATATATATATATATAATCTGTAATGTGACCCTATAAATTAACAACTTGTAGGTTTAGTGATGGGCTTTATCATAATTTCTCAAACTATGTGGTTTCCCCATCAACTGACAACAATTTCAACTCCTGACCTTCACAATATTGAGTCCGGCGAGTTACTGTCGCCTTAACCAGTATGTTTCGGGAAGGAGGGTCTCGTTAGCCTCACCTAGAAGAAGGAAAACTCTGAATTCAGACCTCCGCAGCCTTGCAGCAATACCCACATATGGGAAAGGCTTTGGGAATCAACCACTAGGAAAAATCAGAGGCCGCAATTCTTAGGCAGCTTGCAGCACACTGTGCTACACCCTGGCAGAGCCTTCGGTGACGCTGATCCCAAACTGCACAGGCACTTTCAGTTACTTCGGATACATCAGCAGCGTGGAGTAAGGGGGAAGTGCGGTGTGGGCAACATCGTTCCGACCAAAGCTAATGCCCAGGCATTCATCTTGTTGCCATGAGATGACTCATAGTCGCTTAACGGGTGAAATAGGCTATCAATAGTTAATATATATGGTTATGACTTTTAGAAATAGATTTAAAGGTCCAAGACCCAAATATTTGTTAATTAGGATTAAAAGGATGTTACGAAAGGCATGATGGGAACAAGATATTTTTAGTTACCGTCTGCTAGTAGGGAAGCGGAAGTTGTTTTGCTTTTGAAGAAGCTGCGCTGTGTTAGGAAAACAAAGTGTTAATGAAGTGTAAATAGAGCTGTTGAATGTCATGTGATTAAAAATATATTTGTAAACATATGTAAAGATATTTCAAGGATTACTAGTTTACGGAAGAAGTGATTACATGTGTGCAGCACTTATGTCTCGTCTTTGATATGAGAGCAGATGTGAGTAAGCCGACCAATCAAAAGAATTAGATTTAAGCAGATCTACAAGTGAAGTGTAGCAGCCGAAATAATAACTCAGGTTGTAAGAAGGAACTTTCCTAATGCTATCGAGAACAAGGGAGGTGTCTCCAACAAGATGGAGTCAAAACTTTATTCCGAAGAAGACATTTTAATACGACTTCGCCGATGCGTTTCTGTCTAGAATCAGAAATATAAGATAAGATAAGATAAGATAAGGTCTTCTCAATGACGTACTGTCATTCAGTTGGCGTCTTTTGTATGAAGGAAATAGGCCCGCTAAGCTACAGGTCTACTTGCAACAAATAAGGATGTTTTAAGGCTTCATACTCTACTGCTTAGAGTGTCTCTCATGCTTAAGTATCAACTCGTCCGAGACCAATCGTCATATAAATACTGACCTGAGACATGAGTACCTGTATTCAGTGGAGACCAATATCCCGACTCGTTATAACCCGTTGTATAGTGTGTTCTCCTAACCCTGAAAACGTGTGCCTTGTAGACACCAGGAGAAAGCATTTCTGAAACTCTGAGTGGAAAAAAAAGGCATGGCCCCACGGGGGGGGGGGGGGGGGGGGCTTAAACTAGCACCTAGCTAAAGTGGGGTCGGGCACGAGCTCACTTTTTTTTTGGATTGGGGTGTCAGAAGTAAAAGTTTGAGAAACACTGGGCAAGAAAAATTTTATTACAAAAAAACAAACATTACTTTTTAACCCAATGATGTAAGCCCCTAGCATAAGAAAAGTGGTTAAAACAGCGTAGCTTGTCAATGTAAAAATTAACTTTGTGAATTCTTCGACATCCACTGATTTGTTCTTTCAAGCCAACCACATGTACTAAACATAATCCACAAAAAAGGGCGGGCTTTGGCAGACGCGTAGTAATATGGGTAACAAAATTTGTGTATAGATTTAAAATAGCGCGAGATGTGCACGTGCTTCATATTTCACAGAGATGAAGATCTGAATTTATCATCCCCCCCAAAAGAGAATGTCTTGTGTGTATATATAGTCCGTTCTTACTTCTTACAATAGGGCTTTATGGATAGTTCATTTTAATTGCTTTTAATGTTTTTTTTGGTACAAATCATAAGTTTACAACTCTACACCTTGAATTTTTTCTTCAATTTGCTTACCACTACAAAAGTACTTCTGCTGACGCAATAGAAAGATCTTCGAGCTACCAAAGTCCATTTCTACTCTGCAACCCAAAATGAAATGTACACCTACGCCGTAAGCAATAAGTTCCAGTAGCAGGAAGATTTGGCGGAGCAAGCAGGATGTGGTTGGGCTTTAACATTTCATTCGTCTTCCCTTTGCAGAGTCTCTCTCATACACGCGAACACACACACCCACACAGTATCAGATATACCGGTGTGCTTGTAATGTAACTCAAGCAGACGATATGGCACCCAATGAGTAACACATGAACAACATAGTCCCGCCATGCCCATGCCAGAGCTGTTTACATGTCCTCCGTTAGTACAAGTCTTGTTTCGTTCATTTGTCGTAAATCTATGATAGATTTTCATTTTTATTGTCATAATTTGATTAAAATGTTTCATATTTTATTGTCGTAAGTTGGTTATAATATTTTCTATTTTATTGTCGTAAATTGATAACAATTGTTGTAAATCCAAGGCAGACAACTCAACGAAAGGTAGTAGGTAATACTAAAAGATGTATTTATAATAAGCTATCAACAAATAGTTAGACTTCCGCTATAAAGTCACAGGGAGTAATGCCTTAAGTTCTTAGAGTCCTAATTTATACCAGAACAGTAGAACAGACCACCGACACACTTCCCACTGGTCACTTCCAGGTCTTCCGAACAGTTCTTCTTCTTGAAACTGTCAGGTAGAGTTGAGCCTTCGGCTCTTGGAACTCCAGGCCAGCAAAAGTGAACAAGAGCTCCCTTTCACCGGCCTGAATGAGAACAGTGTACACTGTTCTGTCTGCTCACTAGTATCACACAGGACAGACTGTTCAGACTCCCAGCCGGATCTACAAGAGCCCTTCCCTGCTGTAGAATAAACACGCCTTCTCCACTACTTGTGTTTAGCAGTGCTCTGATGCGCACCATCAGCGTGGCGCGGGAGAAGAGTCACAACAATATTTAATTGTCGTAAATTGATAAAAGATTTCTCTTTTGGCCTGAATTAAAAGTGGCCAGGTATTTTTAGCTGCATTTCAAAATTTGCTTCTTCGACACAGAAAAAAAAAATGATTCAACAAATTAACGAATTTCGACTATGTTTCCACTTTATTTTTTAGACCAGACTTGAGAGAATAGCAGCAGCTGTATTTGTGTTGTTTGTCTGTCTCATCATGTCACAAAAATATAACAAAACTTGGTTTCAACGACGCTTACATATATATATCATTGAAGGGACGGAAAGATAGAGGGACAGAAAGATAGAGGAACAGAAAGATAGAGGGACGGAAAGAAAGAGGGACGAAAGATAGAGGGATGAAAAGATAGAGGGATGGAAAGATAGACGGACAGAAAGATAGAGGGACAGAAAGATAGAGGGACGGAAAGAAAGAGGGACGAAAGATAGAGGGATGAAAAGATAGAGGGATGGAAAGATAGAGGGATGAAAAGATAGACGGACAGAAAGATAGACGGACAGAAAGATAGAGGGACGGAAAGATAGAGGGACGGAAAGATAGAGGGATGGAAAGATAGAGGGACAGAAAGATAGACGGACAGAAAGATAGACGGACAGAAAGATAAAGGGACAGAAAGATAGAGGGACAGAAAGATAGAGGGACAGAAAGATAGAGGGACAGAAAGATAGAGGGACAGAAAGATAGAGGGACAGAAAGATAGAGGGACAGAAAGATAGACGGACAGAAAGATAGAGGGACAGAAAGATAGAGGGACAGAAAGATAGAGGGACAGAAAGATAGAGGGACAGAAAGATAGAGGGACAGAAAGATAGAGGGACAGAAAGATAGAGGGACAGAAAGATAGAGGGACAGAAAGATAGAGGGACAGAAAGGGAGAAAATGAGAAAAAGTGATATCGAAAGACTGAGAGAGGGAGGGGAGAAGGATAAAGGGAGCGCGGGAGGAAAAGAGTGAAGGAGAAAGGACAGAAGAACGTGGGTAAGTGGAAAAAAAAATGAGGGAGAAAAAGAGAAAAAGAAAGGGAGGAAGGATCGGAAAGATAGCAAGAGGGAGGGAAGAAGAGTGAGAGCGACTGTAGGAGGGGAATGAAGAGGAAGGAACGCAGGAGTAAGGGAGGAAAGGAAGGAGAAATCTAAAGGGAGAGGGTGAGAGATGGAGGGAAAGAGAGAGAGGAGGATAAAGAGAAGTGGGAGAAATCGAGCGAGACAGAGGGAGAGATGGATAGAAGGAGAGACACAGGGGGAGAGAAGAAGAGATGGAGGGGGGGGGGGAGGCAAAGTTTAATGTTGGGGGAAGACTACAAAAAAAAAACTACAAAACATTCGACCTACTGTGTTACTGTATATTCAACTAATCTAACCACACAATCTACATCGATGTAAGAAACTCAAAACTTCTGATACTTCGACCCTCAAGGGACTCGATACAAGCAAACCCGTTCAATTGATCATTGATCCAACATTTCTGTATTCCATTCAGTTTTTATTAGCCATTTACTCAGGTATATTTTTTTACATAGAACTAATGGATAGAGCACAAATCTAGAACAATTTTCTCCTAAAAAATATCAACAGCTCAATTCTTCCAAGTTTTTATGTCGAAACAAAACATTCCAACGAATGAAAACACATTTTCTTTCGGCCAAATCTCAAATGGCTGACAATTGGGGCATTCTGGGATGCTATTTCCAATTCCATTTCCTGCTTGCTTATTCTAAAACTCGAATCAGTCTAAAAAAAATGATTGAAATCTATTGAACGAAACAAAATTGAGTTTATTTATCTCAGGTTTGTTTTGTTTGTCTTTTAATTCCCTTAAGGATGGAATATTTACCTTTCGATTGTCTTCTTCATAATATTATTGTTTCACCTTTTACATTTTTAATGAAGCGAATAAAACTGTCGTTTAAAAAGAAAGAGTAACAGAGAGAGAGAGAGAGAGAGAGAGAGAATGAGAGTGAGAGAGAGAAAGAGAGAGAGAGAGAGAGAGAATCTGTAAGCTGATTAGGATTATGTTGAACAGTATTGCGGACTAGGATGTAGGGTGTGGAAAATAGAGGTTCGAAGATCAGTTGTTTCAGGAACAGTTCCTAGCTACGCCTCTGACACATCAATACCATGCAATCCAAAAAATTACATAAGCAAGAATAAGATGCCACAGCGCCCAGTCAATAAATAAACAACTTAAAAGACGTACCCATGGGTTTTATTGCGAGTCAAACTTCAAGGTTATTTTCCTGAACAAAAAGCTGAACATAGGCTTTTAGGATTACAAATGCTTATTTAATCTAGATGAGCTTATTGTTTATGTCCGTAGAGTAGACTATATTATAACCCTGATTGTAACTTTGAGTTCATCAGATAGACTGTTCCCAATAGCAAGGAAATTGCTTAGCATCTACCATTTCGATGTGATCTGGGTCTGGGTGAATGTTCAGATGAATGGTGAGAGAGGGGGGTTGGGGGCTGCAGGGGAGATGAACACGTTAGAACGAAGCATGGCAGTTGTTTGTTTGGGTACCAAGTCAGCGGGGAGCCAGGTCCAAATGGTAGTCATTTGATACAAGTTCATAAAACGAATCAAACAAGTTCGTATCACAGTTTCTTGAGCCAGGGTATGAGGTCTGTTAGCAGTGCTACCTTGTAGCCAGGGTATGAGGTCTGCTAGCAGTGCTACCTTGTAGCCAGGGTATGAGGTCTGTGAGCAGTGCTACCTTGTAGCCAGGGTATGAGGTCTGTTAGCAGTGCTACCTTGTAGTCTGGGTGTCAAAGTATTAAACGACTTCTCATGGAGAAACCCGAATACCTTCACCTACACACACACATACCTTTAGACTTCTACATAAACACACCGGCGCACACACACACACTTGTGTAGCAATTACTCCGGACTATATTTGAAAGATATAACAGATCTGTACATTATATACTAGCATTACTTACCGGCTTTGCCCCCATTAATTTGTTCCTAGGCTACTTATTGTTTATTTTGCCACGAACCCCTCTCTTTTTTCTTATTTATAGTAATAGTTCAAAGAAACACAAATAAACGCTCCCCCATATATTCTTTTGACTCTCGAATTACAATAATTATAACGTTGAACTTTAGTATTTCTTATAAAAACATGGAATCTATCCTAGTTTTAACGGTCAAAAGAGATAGTTTTTATACCATGTCTACAAAAGCAAGTCACGCACCAAGGAGTGCTATTGAAAGTAACATGCTTAGAGAGTTCAAATAGTGATTAAAGTATAATCCTTTAGGCCTACTTTTTGATACGTCGATTTTGAAAAACATATCGGGTTGAAATTACGAATTAAAAAATCGATTCTGGTAAATTAATTGCAGCGGTTTCGATTTGACCACGGAAAATTGCTTTGTTGTTACATGTTCACGGTAAATAAAACCAGGTCAAATGTTCGCATTTATTTTCGTCAATCTCCAGTGATGAATGAATCAGTAAGTCAGTTAGGGCTCTTAGAAATATATTTAGGATGTAACGTGGAGATTTTTAGATGATAAGTAAACTTCACTGGTCTATATAAAAAATCAATGAGCTACAACCGGAAAAGGTTAAAAGACAATTTCCTTCTATAGTGATAAAAAGTACAAAACAATATTGATTAGAGATTAAGCGACTACGGAAGTTATCTAAACTAACATTATTCTACATTGTTAGGTCTTCGTAAGCCGCCATTCACTAAGGCTTTGAGATTTTCCCTATAGCACGGTCCAGGGCGCCCGGGTATCTGGCAGTGTTCTGAAGAGTTTGCCTGTCTCCGTACAGGGCAAGACCCCCGCATGCACCATCGATTACAAGACAATCTTCGAAAATGCTTCTGAGAATCCTACAGTCATTGAGGATGTGTTCTACTGTCTCGACTTCAGCGTGACAGTGTCGACATCTGGGATTGTGGTTCTCTTGAATCCTAGCGAAATGGTTTCGTATCGGGAAGGGTCCCATTGTTTTATCAACCTTTAGAGCAATGTTTCCCAAAGTGGTCTATATAGACCCCCAGGGGTCTACGAAGACTTCCAAGGGGGTCTACGAAAGTTTAAAAGGGAATTGGGGGTCCATGAGATGTGCACGGGGGTCTACGATAAAGAATCTCAATTAAGCCTGTCTTGACTTTTATTTTGACAATTGGAATATTTTCTTATACACACATTTATGATTTGTACCTTAGGAAATCCTTAAATTTGTATCATGCTGATTGAATGAAAAATTGTTTTATTTAATTGAATAACTAGATTTAAAGAGCAGAGTGAAGTCTTATCTAGTTATAACAACAAAAAGAAATGTAGGCTGTACAGCGTTAAGTATTTGAAATTGAACTTCATTACTTCCTAGTCAAACAAGCGAGTGTTTTTGTGCCATTTTTTTATGGTGCTATGAAACCAATTAAGCTGGAGGATCATTTGAGATGATGCCACCCTGATAAAAGATAAAGGTTTGCAAAACGTTCAAACACTCAAATATTAAGTTCAGAATACACCCACAAAATCTCTCTTTGACCTGACATTGAGAAGATGATGATTAGTGAGCGTTTTATTATATCTCTTTTCTTATAGTAAAATACTGAAAACAACACACGATAGGCATATTATTGATTTTAACAGCCATTGAAGAAATTGTAAAAACTCTTACATGAACTTATATCATTAAAAGAATTTCATGTTTGGGTTTTGTGGCCGGTGTCTTGTTTTGTGGCCAGTGTCTTGTTTTGTGGCCGGTGTCTTGTTTCGGGCCTCTTGATGAAGAATACAACTTTAAAGACATGGTAGGCATTCTCTGGTGACACTTCAAAAGGGCAAATGTCAATGGTCCCAATTTTGAGCTTCTGGAACATATGTTTTCTCATTATGATGTGTACTGTTCTGATGTGAAAATTTATAGGTGGTCCTATCGGGGTAGTTTTTAATAGATTTAATCGAATGAGAGCTAGTCCATTTCTCGTTTCTACAATTGACTATTAGTTTCTTCATTTCTTCCGTATAGAGTGCGATGTTGAAGTGTGTATTTGTTTTCTCACATTTGGCAAGTGTGTCACCTTCTATTTCAACGTTGGAGAACAGTGTTCTTGCTGTTGTTGAGCTTTACAAGGTCACACAATTATGTTTTGTACAAAATCTTTTGGATGTTCCTTCAGATTATGTGGATAATTACATCCTAGCCCAAACCTCCCGACAGGAGATGCGAGCAGGCAAGGTGACCACCGAACGTCAGTCCAGGCATCATGAGTTGTTTTATTCAGGAGGAATCAGAGTTTCTCAAGCTTTGAAGGACTATTTTTAGATTGGTCTCGAAAAAAAAAAAAACTGTTTGGCGAACTTGGCCAATGCTCCTATTTCTTCTCTGTGGTTGTCATAGAGCTCATTAGTTACAATGAACTTAATTTTTTAATTATTTTTTCTCCATGAGGCCATTCAATGAGTATTCCAGCTACTCCATTTGTTGTGGCTTTCTGAGAACCATCCATGCAAACTCTGACCCATTGGTTGTTAGGATAATGGATTTGTAGAAGAGTTCACTAAATTCTTAAGCTTTGTTGGAATATAGTCAAATATTTCTTTCTTCTTATGTAAGTCTTTGCAAACGACATATTTCTGCAAACAACATATTTCTCTATACAGCAGGCTGAGTCAACCATGTCTGGTAATGATTTTTTAAAAAATTATTATGGCTCAAGAAATTTACGAAAAACTGCTCTTTGTGAAAACTAAGGCACATTAATATTTAATGTTTTAAAGAACTCCATAAAACAGCGAATCCCTATATGAAAAATTATCTCCGTAGCAACGGATGGTGAGCTTGCACGCCTTTACAAACAAAAAACTTCCAATGTGTTTAGTGATTGAATGCTGTACGTATTCACTGTTCTATCATGGGCTTTAAGTTGTGCCCATTTGATAGATTTATTTTTAAAAATTAATTCAACTTAAAATGTAGTTTTAAACTACCTTTTCACTCCTCGTGTCACTGGTTAGAAATTATTGTCAACAAAATGTGTTATTTGAAATTGATGAATTTTCAAAAATTTAATATAACTTAAGCAGGGGGTCTACGGAAAACCAGAAAACACGGCAAGGGGTCTACGAGAGAAAAAAGTTTGGGAACCACTGCTTTAGAGTCATATCGGGCAGTGTCCCATTGTTTTATCAACTTGTAGAGTAGTAAAAACTGACTTCGTAGACACCATCGAGGGACTAAACATCTCTAATAAGATTCTTTCTGCCTGTCACAGGGCTATACTACTGCAGACCTGCCACATCACCAGAAAAATACTTAGTGGACACTGTTAAAGGAACTAGAATGAAGTTTTTTCTTCTTTTTTTTAAAATGAATTTCAAGCCTGGCAGTGTCAGAGAGTGAACATTAATAAATAAATAATACAACTAATAATAATTAAAAACAAGGTTACAAAGACAGTTTGTGTGGAAGCACAAACTTAAAATCGACCCCCGAAGTGGTCCACCCAGGCAGGCTTCAATATTTTCAGAAAAAACATCCAAATGAAATTATATCAAAGACAAATGAGAGATAGAATGGAGAAAGAAGGTTGACAGATCTTGTGTAGTGCCCCAATGGTGCTGCAGATCAAAGGATAGGTGCAAGTGAATGCAAAGTTAGATGTGAACCTGGCCTAATTAGTTCCCCTTTCAGACCTTTTGGTCTATAGGGCGGATGATGTAAAGTTCATCTGTTTTTGTGGCCTACGGTTAACGAGGGTGTCATGTAGCCAGCACAACGACCAACCGCCTTTACTTTTCCCCAACTAATGTCAGGTACCCACCTTGTGATCTAAAGGGCAGATGATGTAAAGTTCATCTGTTTTTGTGGCCTACGCTTAACGAGGGTGTCATGTAGCCAGCACAACGACCAACCGCCTTTACTTTTCCCCAACAGATGTCAGGTACCCATTAGAGCTGGGTAGACTCAGAGGCGCCCAAGGATTCCGAAGTTAAAAATCCCAGTCTTCACCAGGATTCGAACCCGGGACCCTCGGTTCGGAAGCTAAGCGCTTTAACGAGCCTCTGCTGGTCTTTACATAATGTCGGTGGCATTTTACGTCTCGAGAGACGATCTTTTCCCTTTGCAACTTCTTGTGTGACTAAAGAGGCCAATCCTTGATACACAGCTGCGATCGCAGGTTGGGCATATATAATCACCAGGCGCCGTTGCATTTTCACCCCTCTTTCTGCTTCTGTTGTGTCTGACATCTGCAATCTTTGACCCTTCCTTTATGCTCTCTCTCCATGAGGATCTGTCCAGTGCCACCTCTTACCAGTTGCCAGTGTCGATTTTGAGGAGCTTCATGTCGCGTTTGCATACATCCGTATAACGTAAAATTGGGCGACCAGCAGTCGACCTACTGGCATTCTACGAACGTGGCCAAGCCAGCCAAGGCGTCTTCTGCTGATAACAGAGCGGATGTCCTGGCACCCTGCTCTTTGTAGCACTTCCTCATTGGTTATCTTGTCTTGCCACCCTTACATAATGTAATTGTATTGAAAAGGATTAATCTTTAATTCGAATGCTGAAATTCAACATACAATAAAATGTCCAAGAAAATGAAATTTATAAGATTACTATTCGTTTTAAATTAGGTCTAACTTATAATGCATACTAATTAGCTTTTTCTCTTTAAAAAACTGCTTGCATAACTGATTTTAAAAATTAGATTTTTCGCTTTCAGGAAAAAAAAAAGTAGCAGTTGCATCAGAACTTTGAATGGTCTAAAATATTGTGATGTCGGATTTTCAATATCTTTTCTAGTTTACGAGATCTTAACGGGACAGACGGACAGACATTTCGCACAAAACTAATAGCGTCTTTTCCCATTTCGGGGGCCGCTAAAAGTATGCCACCAGGAGTTTTTAAAACAGTGTGTATGCAGTTTATTCGTCACCATAATTATAACAATATGGCAATGCCTTCGATTCTGAAAGTCAAGGATGTGTGAGTATTTCACACGACCACGCGAACCCAGTGGCGACCGTCTTATTTTGCCACATCTGATGCAGACAAAGCCATTGACCACGTTGAGTCTGCTTAGAAAAAAAAGTTGTCTTTTCGTTGTATGCGGATGTATTCAGCAAGCGCCCGTAACCATGGTCAATATTGCTATGCGCGTGGTTACGTGTGGTTGTCATGTGGTTGAGCTTACCACACACATGGTCAATATTGCTATGCGCGTGGTTACGTGTGATTGTCATGTGTTTGAACTTACCACACAATTTATCCAACTCATCCTCGCCACACAAGCAGTCTTGGTGTAGGTCGCACCTCTGGTCAAGAGAAAGACACACGCTGGTACCGTAGCAGTGAAACGGACGATCCGCTGGACAGACCACTTCGTCTACAGCCTCTGAAATAGTTTCAAGAGCAGTGTTATTTCAAATGCCCTTTAACCTTTCCGCACCTAATCCGGGACATATATAGAAACTTATATAGGACATCAATATGACCTGTGTAATCGCCAAATGTAAAAAGGGTTGAACTTGTATTCATTTATTCCTAAAAGAATACTGTACTTCCCTCTCCCTCGGGATATTTAAATTAATCCAAATTTTATTTTTAAATATTGCCCATTCAATAGTTAAACTACTACAGGATAAATTGCCCCTACTAAAGGCTAAGATGCCATTTTACAAATTAATTTAGCAATAACTGTAAACTAAAGTTATCCCCCTTACAAGCAAAAGTTACAAGTCCCAAGTTACAAGTCTAAGTCGTTGTCACCAGACGCTAAAATTGCAACAATTGTTATTTCTATTTGATACAACCTAATTACTTGTATAGTGTGAGAAAAAAAAAGTTCCAAAAAAATTTAACTTGAGTATTGACTGCATAGGTCTAAACCATTTGACTGAGAACTTTCAAGACAAATACGATTTTATTTATGGTAACAGAGTCAGGTCAGAGGTCATCTTACTTGTCTCACAGTCCACCAACTCCAGGTCATCGATGGCCACAAAACTTCCTTCCTTCTGATTGATGGCGAATAAGTTCACTTCAAAAGTCAAGACGTGTTCGCCAATGGGGATGTTATAGTTGACCCACCTGAAAGAAAACAAGAGAGAAATGTAACTGCTTGTAAAAACCATATAGTAGAACGTAGATCAGGGGTTCTCAACCTGTGGTTCGCGACCCCCTTGGGGGTCGATTGACGATTTGCCAGGGGTCGCCTAAGGCCATCAAAAATAAGGATTGTTATTGTCTATTCTTCTATTGCTGTGTGTGTCTGGGAGGGGGGGTCGCGGCAGAGTGGGAGATTGTAAAAAGGGGTCGCCGAGCTTAACAGGTTGAGAACCGCTGAGTAGATAATTGCCAGTCAACACTTAAATTAGTTACACCGCTCTATGGTGTTATGACACGATTAGATAATTGGTTATTTGTTCTGTGAATGGGGAAAGTTTTGACCATAGACATATATATTATATCTAGACTGGACATGGAGACTTTTTAACACTACAAAAAATGTGAAAATTTTGTAGAAAGTTGGATCAAGGTGTTGTTTTGTAAAGTAGTTTAAAGTAGTAAAGGCTTTTTTTTTTCAAACCTAACCTATGTAACATATAATTTAATTTTTAGATCTAGATCTAGTAAATGAACATCAAAAATAAGAGTACTCTCGTCTCAAAAGTATTATTTTGCAATTTTTATATACATAATCTTCTTTATCAAAAGACTGAATGCAACACTAAATTGTGATTTTTTAAATGAATTTTTGATAATCAATAAAATTATATGTTACATAGGTTAGGGTTGAAAAAACAACAACCTTACTTCTTTGAACTACTTTACAAAACAACGCCTTGATCCAACTGTCTACAAAATGTTCATGATCGATCAGTCGCGGATAAGAATTTATTTCCGGTTTCCAGTCTAGTAGTATATATTAGTCTATGGTTTAGACTTTGAGACAATGATGCGACTTGTAAAAACTAGACTTGGTTTTGAGAAAGAAAAACGAAATATAAACAAAAGGAATCAGACTACTTTTGACAGCTTTAGAGAGAGAGGAGCTTTTTTTAATGAACCTAAGTATTTAGCTGGAAGACATTCGACTGTTCCTTTCCTTATTATTAAACTCCTTGCTCGACGCTCGCTATCAGCGTTGACTAACATATATAGTTGCTTTTCGCCTGTGTTGAGTTTGTTATTTGAGGTATACCTCCTTTGTACACGTACTTGCATAACACACGGCGCGGAAGCTCCTTCACAATGAAAATGAAGCCAAGGCAGAGAAACACTTGAGCAATTGTGTATCCATGATATGCTGATGATCAATAGTAATAGATTGTTAAAATGGATTTTTTTAAAAGGAGAGTAAAAAACAATAATCGTTTAAAAAAACAACAACAAAACAAACAAAAAAAAAACAACACAACTCAATTGTATTCTGAATTCTGATACTTCAGAAAAAATACATATTATAATTAATAAATTTCTTTCAGGTACGAAATTATCTCCCCTATTCAAAAATATTATGTATATTACGTGTGTGTGTGTGTGTGTAGGTGGGGGTGGTGGAAGAGATTGTTAAACGTTGAAAAGAAAGATTTATGGTTCAAAAGGTCTCGATTTCTTTTTTCCTTAAAATGTCAATGAAAACCTTTTCTTTCTTTCTCCCAATGCTACATCCGGACTGAGTTGAAACTAAATAGAAAGGAAATAACGAAACAAATATAAAGTCAAAATGTCGTCTGGAATTGTTTCTATTTGCACCCAGTTTATTCATGGATGGAAATTATAAGATTGGAAAATGGTTTTAAAAAAAAAAACCAGAAAAAACACAAACAATAAATAAATTTTAAAAAATAATTTAAAAAAAAAAAGGTTTTCGAGGGGTATAACTCTACATTTACAGTCATATATCTAAAACTGTAAAATTTATTTCCCTTTATCGACATCGAAACGAAATTAACTGTTTATACTGAAACAGTGTTTTTCTTGAATCAGGAAGGTGGAAGCTAGAAATTGTTATATTTGACTTAAAACCATCCAGTACAATTCCTGTGTTGAAAATACTTGTAGAACTCGCATACTAGTGGCGCTCGTAAGCCTTGTATTGAATACTAGCGGCATTGGTATTGCGTACTAGCGGCACTCGTATTGAATACTAGCATCCTTTTCAGATACCCAGATGAGATTCTCAATACAGAAGAAAAAAAAAACACATTTCAAACGTTTAAACCCAAACTTTAAGAACGCACTTCTTTTTATTTTACATTTGAATCTGTCAACACAGCGTGGACGAACTGGGGACTAATACTGTATAAAAGCCAGGAGAGGCCACGCCATTTGCCTCATTGGCTTTACTAAAACGCCAGTTCTGTTCTGATGGAGTAAAATGTAACCAAAATATTTTAATGTTCGACTTACATTTAGACACATCCATAAAAGGTCTAAAAAGTTCTATTGGAACGCATTCATCTCAGTGTAGGAACATTGTCTTTACTAAGTCTTCAAAAATTATTTCCCTTGAATAAATAAGCCATTAACCGCAACAATTGCCTCCCCTTCTCATTCATCCATGACTACACTCACTAATGGAAGTAACGCCACGGCCCACAATCAAACTAACATTTCCAACCATGGGATAAATCTTTGTAGATTACAGGGGGTCTCATGTTTTGTTTCTTTTGTAACTAAATCAAGAAGTAAAGTAGCTAATACACAAATCACTGAACCATAATGTACAAATACAAAAACAAAGCCTAATGAAATACTCAGAAAGACACAAAGATAGAGGCACATCTCTTATTCCATACGCTAGAACATAGTCGTCTACCACATAATTGCTCCATAGTGACAATAGAAAATCGAATAGGTTGCCTTAATCAGCCAGAGAAACCAACGATACAGCAGGATTTAAGTCATTGGTTAGCATGCATGACTAGATTGACACATGAAGTGCATAGGGTATAATTAGCTTCTATTTTGAAGTAACGTCTGTGAAATATAAGATAAGAAAGGATAAGAACGTCCATACAGTTCTATCGTATCCCATTTTATGTAGAATCATATTATTAACTTTCGTAGAATCATATTCACTTTCGTCTGTCTTCATATCTGTCAGACCACTGAGATAGCACAAGTAATCTAGTGACCAAGTTTCTTTTTTTTTTTTGACAACATTTGTGTTTCATCCTGATTAAGACCTGTCCATCTTTAGAAGCAGGTTTTTAATTGTTTCTGGCTTCTTCTGGTCCATTGTTTTTTAAATGTACCTAGCAGGAATCTTTAGCCTGCTCCTTCAATTGATTTGTGGTCTCTGACGTGGATGCTTAGTTCCTTCTTAAAATGTTGGAGATGCTCACGTAATGAGGCTAATCCGTGAAAATACCAAGCTTTTTTTTGTGTGTGTGCATCCGGTGTACAGAATATAGGTAGTGTTGAAAAGCTAAGTTATTTTTTTTTAAAGTTCTATGATAATCTGTGTCCACTTGATAGCACAGCAGAATGACATTGTCTAAACTCTTCAGTTTGTAGCTTGTATTTAGTTGGCTCCATTGAACGTTGCCCTATTGGCGTCCTGTGTAACCTTTACAAAACTTTTGAGTATATCTTAAAAGTCTATCACTGTCCCGCTATCTCTTCCCCCCCCCCCTCTCTCTCCCCCAACCCTATGCAGCTATGCGAACTCCTAATCATGAAAAATGCATTACAATATAATTTAGGTCTGAGAAGCTTTTCTCGCATTGAAATTAGCAGTGTTTCTCAAACTTAATCCTTGACGCCCCCTCCCCCTTTAAAAAATACGGTTCTGGAAAAGCGCCGAAAGCTCTCCTAGTGAGTTCCGTCAATAGTGTTCCTACATTCCAAGCTTCCTAAATTAATTTATTTGGCAGATACAAGAAAGCTATGGACAGTGAAAGAACATGGGTCTCAGCTCAGGAGGAAAAACGTACAATCCGAAAAACGGCCAGCTCCTCTACCACCGAAGCAAAAGCCCCCTTAACCTGCGCTATTTGTGGACGGGAGTGTCTCTCCAAAATAGGGCCCCACATCCACATGAGGAAGTGGGCTCTGCGATGAACCGTAGTCGTTCTACGACTGAAGGAGGCCAACAAGACAGCGAGGCACCTGTTCTCTTAGTTCGAAGCTCGAATGTTGAAATGTTTACATTTCAGGAGCGGGAAGACTCGATGTTGTAGAGTGAGAGACAGTCGAGGCAGTAGCGCGTGTACGATGGGCTTGATTGTCGTGAGATCATCCTCGTGTTCAGCATGACGTCTTCTAGCTGGTCTGACAAACAAAAGACATCAATTGAACGGAAGAACTTGGACAGTAGAATCGCATTGGCAGAGACGTATTGCAATGTCTTTTTCACAATAACGTTTGGAATCAATCTTAAATTGATATTGCGAGAGATCTCTTGCAAAAATAGTCTGAAACATTCTGAAACACTTTAAAACAGTCTGAAACATTTTGAAACAGCATAGAACAGTCTGAAACATTATGAAACAGCATAAAACAGTCTGAAATAATATAGAACAGTCTGAAACAGTATATAACAGTCTGAAACACTCTGAAACAGTATAAAACAGTCTGAAACACTCTGAAACAGTATAGAACAGTCTGAAACACTCTGAAACAGTATAGAACAGTCTGAAACACTCTGAAACAGTATAGAACAGTCTGAAACACTCTGAAACAGTATAGAACACTCTGAAACAGTATAGAACAGTCTGAAACACTCTGAAACAGTATAGAACACTCTGAAACAGTATAGAACAGTCTGAAACACTCTGAAACAGTATAGAACAGTCTGAAACAGTATAGAACAGTCTGAAACGGTATAGAACAGTCTGAAACACTCTGAAACAGTATAGAACAGTCTGAAACAGTATAGAACAGTCTGAAACACTCTGAAACAGTATAGAACAGTCTGAAACAGTATAGAACAGTCTGAAACACTCTGAAACAGTATAGAACAGTCTGAAACAGTATAGAACAGTCTGAAACGGTATAGAACAGTCTGAAACACTCTGAAACAGTATAGAACAGTCTGAAACAGTATAGAACAGTCTGAAACACTCTGAAACAGTATAGAACAGTCTGAAACAGTATAGAACAGTCTGAAACGGTATAGAACAGTCTGAAACAGTATAGAACAGTCTGAAACGGTATAGAACAGTCTGAAACAGTATAGAACAGTCTGAAACACTCTGAAACAGTATAGAACAGTCTGAAACACTCTGAAACAGTATAGAACAGCCTGAAACAGTATAGAACAGCCTGAAACAGTATAGAACAGCCTGAAACAGTATAGAACAGCCTGAAACGGCATTCTACTTGGAGAAACAAGACTTTTTAATACTTTGATTTTTTTTAAAGCATTTGTATTAATAGCGATTTTAATTGATCAATACTCAAAATGGCTTATAACTATAATGATATAGTGTGACTAAAAATTTAATTTGAAAAATAAAAAGATAAACTTTTCTCTCATTCCCATCGAGCCGCTTGTCACAGTTTTAGAAACGCTGACTCATAGTACAGCTACCATCTCGACTTTAAAGCCTTTCTTTTTGCTTCAGGTGTTTCAAACAGCACATATCTATTTTTAACTTAGTTGCCCAGCCAACTTTTTCAATTCATCGAATCTATAAACCCAGAGTCCTTGAAGATTAAGCAGTTTTTAAGAAATAAAAGTAAACCAAAACATCTTGTGGCCAAATGGCAATACATTATTCTTTAGACATTTCCAAATTATTTGGCTCTCCCGATGATAAAAGTCTGGCCAAGTAATGACTGGAGAGAGAGAGAGAGAAGAGATTAGCAGAAAAGTTACCTGGTAGGCTAAATACAGCTAGATCATTTGATCCTTAGCGTACACGTCTACTGTTTGGTAAACATAGATCTGATTTATTTGTGAACTGAATCAACACAAGTGTAAAGTAGATCAAGAAATAAGGCTCATTAGAGAATAATAATAATACTTAAGACAACAAATCTAATATCATACAAAACCAAATCATTTGTGAAAATATCTACTTTTATCTATGCTGATTTAATAACAATAATCAGTACTACTGCAGACCTGCTACATCACCTAAAAATTCCTCAGAGGGCACTGTTAAGTGGACTGTTCTAAATTCAGTTTGTAAGCGAATCTCGACCCTGGTAGTGCCATGGAATGAAATGTAATTTATTTATTTTTCTATGACCGACGGGTAACGAGGATGTAACGAGGATGTAACGAGGATGTAACGAGGATGTAACGAGGACGATATTTAGTAATAATAATAATAATAATCTTTATTTATCCGTATGGAAATTTGCCTTACAATTTGTGCATTACACCAAACAAAAAACACTATAACTATAAGAAACCAAAGTGTACATTCACACCAGACTGACTCATAATTTACATGTGACAAAGTTTATATCAGATTGTTCGTATTTAATGATTTGATTGCCAGGGGAACAAAAGAGTGTTTGTGTCTGTTTGTCTTTGCTATCGGTGTCTTGTATCTCTTTTGTGATGGTAAAATCCTGACACAAAGGGTGATTCTTTATCTCGAGGATCTTATTAGCTTTTTTTTTTTTATAGATGTTTGTCTCAAACAACTGCCCAAATGGGGTTTGTACCTTAGTAAACTGATCACTTCATATGGACTTAACGCTTCCAGTGGTGCCACCTTTCTTCTTCAAAAGTTACGGTCTGCGGGCTTTTTAAGCACACGGACCAACGATTTGGAATTCACTCCCCATTGATCTCATGCAGACAACATGCTTCACTACACTCAAGAACATTAAGACCTATCTGTTCAAAACTTTTTAGATCAGTTTATCATTAAAGCTGAAGTCTTAATGTGTGTAATGTTAGAGCCCTGAGCCTACATCCTGTTTGTTAACAGCGCTTTTTATAAATAAAATTATTATTATTATGTCCTGTGTCCAGAACAATTTAAGTCAGGTACCCATTTATGTCCTGTGGCCAGAACAACTTAAGTCAGGTACCCATTTATGTCCTGTGGCCAGAACAATTTAAGTCAGGTACCCATTTATGTCCTGTTTCCAGAACAATTTAAGTCAGGTACCCATTTATGTCCTGTGGCCAGAACAATTTAAGTCAGGTACCCATTTATGTCCTGTGGCCAGAACAATATAAGTCAGGTATCCATTGGAGTTAAGTAGAATCATGAGCGTCCTTAAAATCACGTGAATTCAAAATCCTAGTCTTCACACAGACTCGAACCCGAGACCTCTCGGTTCGGAAGCCACGCTCTTTACAACTCAGCAACCACGACTCTCCAATAACAGTACGGTACTTGTTAAAATGTCAGCATCATTATTCTGTCAAAATGTCAATACACAGAGCACATTTTAGTTCCTTCCTTAAAGAGAGGGGAACGGGGAGGGTTGTCTTCCCACGTGTTGGTCCTCGTGACTAGACTTATTTTCTTACCAAAAAAAAAAGACCTAACTAATGACTTCTTTAATTGTAACACAAGAAATGTCCTCTACACAATCGAGTTCCAGGAGTCCCAGACCTCGTTACCATCCTGTCAATAAACTGTCTTAAGTCACGATAACCTTAAAATTAAAAAAAAAAACGTCTGGGACAGAAGTAAGAAAGAAGTTACATTTAGTCAAACGGCGGGAGAATGTACAATGAATTCAATAGCGCTTTTTTAAAATCCGTTCAATGGAAGGAATGTACACTGATCTCAAAAGCTCCTTTTAAATATGTTTAAAACAAATATATTCACCATGCAGGCAGATGGACCAGAATGGACCTCATTCCCCAATCATAAACAAACAACATTTAGCCACGTGATAATATTGATAACGCAATGAAAAAAAAAACGTATCACGTGACAGCCTTTATGGATTACGTACTTTGTATAGAAGAGACAGAGAATCACGTGGCTAAATGTTGTTTGTGTACGATGGGTGAATGAGGTCCATTCTCATGAACTTTTTATTGTGACACGTGACTTAAACAGTGAGAGGTGTACCAAAAAATGTGACTCAACTAAATAATCTTCTAAAATTCTAGGTATACAAAACAATAAATTCGGGATAGTCATATAAAACATTTTTTTTGGTTTCACGATGGCTAGATATTTGGGATACTGCATGAGAAGAGGCCTTACAACGAGGCTGCAATGACAGTGGCTACACTGACAGTGGCTACACTGACAGTGGCTACACTGCATAAATGTTGTATCGTGACCTGATGAAAGTCGTCACGGTGGAGTTGCCTTTTACTTTGATCAGTAGTTGTGCGTAAGCGCTAAAGAACGCGGAGGTCTGGAGTTCAAACCTCGCTAGCAGTCATTCAATGCTGCGTGTTCGTAACCATCTTAGTTGAAAAGCGAACAAGACACAGTTCTAGCGAATAACAGATGATATGAAACAACAGTCTTATGAAATAAACAACCAGCTTATAAAATAAACAACCAGCTTATAAGATGAACAACAGGCTAATAAAATATAAAAAAAACCAGCTTATGAAATTAAAAAACTGGCTTATGAAACAAACAACAGCTGGCTTATAAACAACCGGTTCATAAAATAAACAACCGGCTTATGAAATATGCAGCAGGCATATGAAATAAACAACCGGCCTATGAAGAAATAACCCACTTATGAATAAGTAACTAGCTTTTGAAAGAAATCACAGACTTATTATTCAGCATTGAATTTTGACTTGATGTCTTAATGTCGTGCTGCAGACAAGTTGACAACAGTTGTGGCCCTATTGTCCCTAAACGGTGGAAATAATCAAAGATAAGGCCAAGATTTATTCTTATTTTCTTTTAAACAAAAATTTCAAAATTGAATCAATTCTCATTCGAACTATCGTACAAGGCTAGAATAGAGGGAGAGATTATCTCGGAATTTTTCTAACCCTTTATCTGTAAAAATCAAGTCACTTTTTTCTCTTTTCGCCTCTTAAATAACAATAAAAGATATTTTTTAAAAGCAAAATATAATCCCCCCACACCAAAAAAAAAATGTGTTCTAATATAACACAATCTAATATAACACAATCTAATATAACACAATCTAATATAACACAATCTAATATAACACAATCTAATATAACACAAGTTAAATGTTTGTTCATTTCTTTGGTGTTTTTAAAAATGATCTTATCACGAAATTTTCATTTCTTTTTTATTTGTTCCTTCGTAATATAAGCACAAATAGGTCAATTACCATATGCAAAAGATCAGATAATCATTGACATATGTATAGTTTTTATTTAAAATGTGATGGAAATAGGAAAATAATTTTTGTTCAATGTCTTGGGTGGTACTTTATTGAATAAGTGCATAACATTGTGCCACTACTTTTACTGAATCAAGTGAAAACTTAATTTGTGTAAGACTTTTGAGTCCCTAAAGCTCATACTTCACATAAACATCAACTGGGAGTGTGTATTCCAGTTATAACCATGTCTCCTTGCCAGTTAACATACAAAATGATGCCGATCCGATGAAATAGAAGATTATGTGGATTTAATCATTGTGTAGAATAAAAGAATTTTTAAAGATGTGGATTACACCATCATTTATAGAACAGAATGATGGGGATCATATAATCATGTAGACAACAGAATGCATTTCATATAGATGAGAGAATAATTCGGTTTATATAATCATGTCACGGAGATAACAAAATATGCAGATCATATAATCATGTAGATAATGAAATGATGTTGATAATATAATCAACTACAGAATGGAATGGCGTACGTAACGTTGGAACTAAAAAGCAAAACAATCAACGTAATACAATGTCAACAAAACAATCAACGTAATACAATGTCAACAAAACAATCAACGTAATACAATGCCAACAAAACAATCAACGTAATACAATGTCAACAAAACAATCAACGTAATACAATGTCAACAAAACAATCAACGTAATACAATGTCAACAAAACAATCAACGTAATACAATGTCAACAAAACAATCAACGTAATACAATGTCAACAAAACAATCAACGTAATACAATGTCAACAAAACAATCAGCGTAATACAATGTCAACAAAACAATCAACGTAATACAATGTCAACAAAACAATCAACGTAATACAATGTCAACAAAACAATCAACGTAATACAATGTCAAATAAAACTCCTTGTCTGTTTCTATATTCTTGTGTGTTCCAGCCAGTGGTCACCAGAGGACTGATGCATGTCCAGATAGATCAGTGGGGGAGATAACACTGTCCTGACCCCCCCCCTCCTTTATCTCAAGTCAGTAAGGGGACGATCAACACAGTCGCATTGTGACTTAGGAGTCATTGTGTGATTTGGAAGATACGACCGCGAGTCATTGTCCCTTCTTATCTTTTGTAGGCGTCAGTAAACGAAATTAATGACGTGGTGAGTGTCGAATGTCGAGTGGTCAGTCTAATGACTCAGTTCTCAACGAGACGTTACATTTAACTGCACTCCCAACACTCAGGGGCGAGTCTAGAGACAGGGAAACAAGATAGGAGGCTAAGTGTTTTTTTTGTTTGTTTGTAATATAGTTACTAGTGAAGTAGCATGCATTCTTATCCTGTTTCATTTTTTTTTTTATATTTGGGGGCGAGGGGGGATATCTTAAAGAAGATTTTCTAGCAGCCTTCTCGTGCAAAATAATTATAATAATAATATTTATACATCCTTCCTCGGGATGGCGGCTTTGGGACCGTCATATCGGCTGCTAAACAGTTTCTGGGTGGCGGCCTGGTCATGTTGCATGCACTTTGGACTGTCGTCGGGATGGTCCCGGGATCGAACCATGCCCGCCGTCCTTGGGAAGGTTTGATTAGGATGTAATAACCTGCAATTCTGAAGGAACATCCTAAAATTGTTCAACAATGCTTCTCAACACTCACTGCCTCGTTAGTAGATAAGAAACAAAAATTCTCAATACAACATAACTTCCCCCTAGAGTTTGCTCAGTTATACTCTTGGTGACGAAAGAGTAACTTAGAGAAAGAGTAACTTAGAGAAAGAGTAACTTAGAGAAAGAGTAACTTAGAGAAAGAGTAACTTAGAGAAAGAGTAACTTAGAGAAAGAGTAACTTAGAGAAAGAGTAACTATCAGAAATAGTAACTTACAGACAATGATAGTATCTTGAGAATAATGAATCTTTTCAATTTGACTTAGTAAAAAAATTACTAAACGTATTGGGTTTCCATGGCCTGAGTAAATTTCAATGCAAATGCTTCAGATGGAATATATTCTTGCAATTAAGTAAAAAAAAATTCACGTGCTCTTCCCCCCGCGCCCCCCCCCCCCACACACACACCATCACATACACTGTACAAACAGACCCTTCATAAGCGAATGACAAGCGACGGAATCTCAAAGCAGTATTAACCAAAAAGAAAGAAAAAAGGTTTGGGCTTTAATTAATTCCCCTTTCTTCTTTCTATTTATATTTACATATAAAACAGAGTTGTCTGTCTTGGACAGCCAGTCAATGGAATTACCGATGTGGGTCTAAATACTAGGTGGGCGTTGTTGAAAGGGAACTAGTTCTACGCAGAGGGCGTGGATGACAGCTCCTTAATTAGAGTAGGGACGGTAATGAGATGTCAACACATAGGCTTACCATCGCTTACTTTTGGCATCAAACAAAATGAACATTAATTTTGCTAATAAGAAAAAAAAGTCGTGAGGATAGATCTAAATATACAAGACTAAAATGTGTTAAAGAGAGGCTTGCGTAAGTAGGTCAACATACACACATTAATTGCAATATTGCTTGCTATTCAGGGGACACAAGTTCACTAGAGAAAGGGAAGACGACCTGTCCTATTTCGACGTCTTACCATTCCTCCCCAAATTGGAAGAGTCAAGTACAGCCATGCCACTCAAAAGTCACACGATCAAACACACGCACACACACACAAACCTACACACAGCAACATTTAGAAGAAAAAAATGTGCGCTTTAATGAATAGAAATTATGAAAAGGAACTAACATGTTATCCTTAAAAGACTCTACGTATCATCAATTGTTTTCGTAACATGATAACACTTATCATTTATTATCCCTACGTGATGGCACTTATCATTGTATCATGGTGATACTTATCATTTGGAATCCTCTATTGATAAGACTTGAGTTTTCCTGGCACATGATGGCATATTTCATTTGGTATTCATACACTATGACACTTATCATTTATTATTCTTGGATGATGATACTTATCATTTATTATTCTTGGATGATGATACTTATCATTTGTTATTCTTGATTGGCACTCATCTCGCGCTTCCCTTACATGATAACATTTATCATTTACTATCCTCTAGCTTCTACAAATCTCTTAAATTATCCTTACTCGAAGGGATTAATCATTTGTTATCCGTGTGAAGACTTCTGCTTGTCTAGTGCCAGTATTTGTAATGATTTTATATTTATGATTGTGTTTCAATACATTGCTTATCTTTCCTTTGTCTGTCTATCTATCTATCTATCTATCTATCTATCTATCTATCTATCTATCTATCTATCTATCTATCTATCTATCTATCTATCTATCTATCTAATCTATCTATCTATACCAGGGGTTCTCAACCTGTGGGTCTTGATCCCCTTGGGGGTCGATTGACGATTTCGTCATTAATCTTCGGACTCAAAGATAAGCCTTATTATTATTATATACATAATGGCACAACTAGAGTCTGGCACAACTAGAGTCTGGCACAACTAGAGTCTGGCACAACTAGGGTCTGGCACAACTAGGGTCTGGCACAACTAGGGTCTGGCACAACTAGGGTCTGGCACAACTAGGGTCTGGCACAACTAGAGTCTGGCACAACTAGAGTCTGGCACAACTAGAGTCTGGCACAACTAGAGTCTGGCACAACTAGAGTCTGGCACAACTAGAGTCTGGCACAACTAGAGTCTGGCACAACAAGAGTCACATGCTGAGGACAAAATAAACGAAGACAAAATACGGACAAAACGTCTAGATTTCCTTACACTTTTTCCAAACATGAGTTCAACAGTGCACATCACAGCCAGTGCACATCACAGCCAGTGCACATCACAGCACTTTCTTTAAATACATTCATACAAAACCGCTGAGGTGATCAAGTCACAAAGTACTAACACTTCAATAAACTGGTACAACTGAACTCTTCAGTCATACTCACTTCAACTTCACTTTCACTAGTATTTAACTTCAAAGACATAAAAGTAAACAAAAGGCTAATAACAACGAATGGACCCGCTACAAATTAATGACTTCCGAAGCACCAAGGACACACTACAGCTACAGCATCCCTCCCCCTCCTAGCCTAACTCACTTCCCCCCCCCCCCCCCCCCAATTTATATCTTTTTAAATCGTCTTTTCTAGAATCCTAGAAACCTCTGTCTCAAATATTTCTCTTGTCCATCACCTTCCAGAAACGGACAAATGCAAATCTTTTCTTGAACTCTTTCTCTGGTTAATTATAATCAATACTACGACTTCTATGACCTCTTGTTGACCTCACCCTCGTTTCTAGGAAGAAGTAGAATGAGGTCACAGTATCGAATAGTGTCAAATCCTTACAGCACGTAGAACAGAACACAGAGAGACGAATTCTACAGGCTTATCTGTCATGGTTTCATTCTAAATCTTAATTGTGTCTTTTTATGCTGGGAGGCCTGCATTCTAAAGTCAATCTTTCTGTGAGCTAAGGAGATAGCCGGTGTTGTAGATTATCTCTCTGGACTTTGAGACAAACTCAAGATTGTTCTTACTACACGGAGGACAGCACATGACAGCAAGTGGAAAGCAAGGATAGACAGCAGCGAAACTCTTAGCGCAGAATGGTGCGAATGTAGAATGGTGTGAATGCACGAATGTAGAATGGTGTGAATGCACGAATGTAGAATAGTGTGAATGCACGAATGTAGAATAGTGTGAATGCACGAATGTAGATTGGTGTGAATGCACGATATTAGAATGGTGTGAATGCACGAATGTAGAATGGTGTGAATGCACGAATGTAGAATGGTGTGAATGCACGAATGTAGAATGGTGTGAATGCACGAATGTAGAATGGTGTGAATGCACGAATGTAGAATGGTGTGAATGCACGAATGTAGAATGGTGTGAATGCACGAATGTAGAATGGTGTGAATGCACGAATGTAGAATGGTGCGAATGTACGAATGTAGAATGGCGCGAATGCAGAATGGTGTGAGTGTAGAATGGTGTAAATGTAGAATGGTGTGAATGTAGAATGGTGTGAATGTAGAATGCAGAATGGTGTGAATGTAGAATGGTGTGAATGTAGAATGGTGTGAATGTAGAATGGTGTGAATGTAGAATGGTGTGAATGTAGAATGGTGTGAATGCACGAATATACAATGGTGTGAATGCACGAATGTTGAATAGTATCAATGTACGAATGAAGAGTGGCGCGAATGTTACATGATGTGAATGTAGAATGGCGTGAATGTAGAATGGTGGAAATGTAGAATGGTGCGAATGTAGAATGGTGTGAATGTAGAATGGTGTGAAGGTAGAATGGTGTGAATGTAGAATGGCGCGAATGTAGAATGGTGTGAATGTAGAATGGTGCGAATGTAGAATGTTGCGAATGTAGAATGGTGTGAATGTAGAATGGTGTGAAGGTAGAATGGTGTGAATGTAGAATGGCGCGAATGTAGAATGGTGTGAATGTAGAATGGTGTGAATGTAGAATGGCGTGAATGTAGATAGGTGTGAATGTAGAATGGTGTGAATGTACAATTGCGCGAATATAGAATGTTGCGAATGTAGAATGGTGTGAATGTAGAATGGTGTGAATGTAGAATGGTGTGAATGTACAATTGCGCGAATGTAGAATGGTGCGAATGTAGAATGGTGTCAATGTAGAATGGCGCGAATGTAGAATGGTGTAAAAGTAGAATGGTGTGAATGTACAATTGCGCGAATGTAGAATGGTGTGAATGTACAATTGCGCGAATGTAGAATGGTGCGAATGTAGAATGGTGTCAATGTAGAATGGTGTGAATGTAGAATGGTGTGAATGTAGAATGGTGTGAATGTAGAATGGCGCGAATGTAGAATGGTGTAAAAGTAGAATGGTGTGAATGTAGAATAGCGTGAATGTAGAATGGTGTGAATGTAGAATGGTGTGAATGTAGAATTGCGCGAATGTAGAATGGTGCGAATGTAGAATAGTGTGAATGTAGAATGGTGTGAATGTAAAATGGTGTGAATGTACAATTGCGCGAATGTAGAATGGTGCGAATGTAGAATGGTCTGAATGTAGAATGGCGCGAATGTAGAATGGTGTGAATGTAGAATGGTGCGAATGTAGAATGGTGTGAATGTAGAATGGCGCGAATGTAGAATGGTGTGAATGTAGAATGGTGTGAATGTAGAATGGCGCGAATGTAGAATTGTGTGAATGTAGAATGGTGTGAATGTAGAATGGTCTGAATGTAGAATGGCGCGAATGTAGAATGGTGTGAATGTAGAATGGTGTGAATGTAGAATGGTGTGAATGTAGAATGGCGCGAATGTAGAATGGTGTGAATGTAGAATGGTGTGAATGTAGAATGGTGTGAATGTTGAATGGTGTGAATGTTGAATGGTGTGAATGTTAAATGGCGCGAATGTAGAATGGTGCGAATGTAGAATGGTGTGAATGTAGAATTGTGTGAATTTAGGATGGCCCGAATGTAGAATGGTGTGAATGTAGAATGGCGCGAATGTAGAATGTTGCGAATGTATAATGGTGTGAATGTAGAATGGCGCGAATGTAGAATGGTATGAATGTAGAATGGTGTGAATGTAAAATGGCGCGAATGTAGAATGGTGTGAATGTAGAATGGTGTGAATGTAGAATGGCTCGAATGAAGAATGGTGTGAATGTAGAATGGTGTGAATGTAGAATGGTATGAATGTAGAATGGCGCGAATGTAGAATGGTGTGAATGTAGAATGGCGCGAATGTAGAATGGTGTGAATGTAGAATGGTGTGAATGTAGAATGGTGTGAATGTAGAATGGTGTGAATGTAGAATGGTGTGAATGTAGAATGGCGCAAATGTAAAATGGTATGAATGTAGAATGGTGTGAATGTAGAATGGCGCGAATGTTGAATGGTGCGAATGTAGAATGGCGTGAATGTAGAATGGCGTGAATGTAGAATGGTGTGAATGTAGAATCGTGTGAATGTAGAATGGTGTGAATGTAGAATGGCGCAAATGTAGAATGGTGCGAATGTAGAATGGTGTGAATGTAGAATGGCGCGAATGTAGAATGGTGTGAATGTAGAATGGTGGGAATGTAGAATGGCGCAAATGTAGAATGATGCGAATGTAGAATGGTGTGAATGTAGAATGGCGCGAATGTAGAATGGTGTGAATGTAGAATGGTGTGAATGTAGAATGGCCCGAATGTAGAATTGTGTGAATGTAGAATGGTGCGAATGTAGAATGGTGTGAATTTAGTATGGCGCGAATGTAGAATTGCGCGAATGTAGAATGGTGTGAATGTAGAATGGTGTGAATGTAGAATGGTGTGAATGTAGAATGGCGCGAATGTAGAATGGTGTGAATGTAGAATGGTGTGAATGTAGAATGGCGCGAATGTAGAATGGTGTGAATGTAGAATGGTGTGAATGTAGAATGGTGTGAATGTAGAATGGCGCGAATGTAGAATGGTGTGAATGTAGAATGGTGTGAATGTAGAATGGTTTGAATGTTGAATGGTGTGAATGTTGAATGGTGTGAATGTAGAATGGTGTGAATGTAGAATGGTGTGAATGTAGAATTGTGTGAATTTAGGATGGCCCGAATGTAGAATGGTGTGAATGTAGACTGGTGTGAATGTAGAATTGTGTGAATGTAGGATGGCCCGAATGTAGAATGGTCTGAATGTTGAATGGTACGAATCTCCGTCATAAAAAAACGGCACTTTGATGAATGGTGTGTGGATAGTGACATTTTTGTTGGAACTTTCTTCCATCCCCGCCAGTGCAATGGACTCGGTCCTTAGGCATCCCAGTGCGGATAGGATGGCTCTATGATAGCGTTCTGTATTTCACTTTCATTTTGCTGCTCTAATGTCTGTTCTAAGCCGTCTCTGTCCAAAAAATGCTTGTCAATCAAAGGGTGCATTCTGAGATTGATATCTTCCTTTTTTTTTTTTCCGATTCAATCCGGTTTCATTTCAACGGATTTTTCATCCATGTCATGTGACACTGGAAATTTTAGTTTTAAATGCTGAACGTTTAAAACATTCCTGTTCTCCCCCTATGATATTTGCATTTATTAATAAAACCTGTTAGCTCAAATCTTCATTTTCAATTTAGAAAACCCCAATAATATTCAAGTAATCAATAACCAGTTATATGTATGACATTCTTCGACGTTGTCATCTATGATGGCTAGCTGGTTTTATTAGGAAGAATGCTTACAAAATGTAGGAAGTGCTGATTTTTAAAAGTTTATGAAAATTGTCTTGTACCTTTTTTAAAACAGCAGAATGAAATACATAATTACAAAATCAGGAGGCTACCGAAGAACAGCAAAATAATATGACAATTTAATTTAATAACTTACACCCAGAATTAGCGCGCGCCAATAAAAGTGCTGGGCCCATTGGATCCGCATAGGTTGCACTGACCTAAGACTGGCCCTGATTGGATAGGAAGATGAACAGCCACACAGAGAAGCAGTGCTAAAATTCTAGCTCAGTTTCTAAAACAGTTAGTTTAATTTAGCGTCCCTGACATTGTTTATTTTTCCACCAAAAGTGTCAACATTTACTCTTGATACACATGCTCTAATGCAAGAGATTTATTTGTATCTATAAATAGATTTGGGGATTACAGTCTGGTGAAATAGGTCGACCTGTCACTTGTTCTACCGAAATATCTTAATTTGACACCTAGACCTTTTTTACAAAGCTCATTATCAACTCACTGGGTGGAATCTTGGGCACGTGATCTCTTCCACTTCTCATTCTCGGATCAAGTTGAAACTTTGCACAATTATTTAATAGTCGATGACTGCGCATGTGTCAATGAAAGAAATAACCAATTATTTTATCAATTATTCTTAATTAATTAATTTTGCTTTATATAGAGGCAGTAGAGGATACTAAGCCGAGGGGACATAAGCCTTGTGTACAGAATTAGGTCGTTCGCTAAAATTTCAAAATAATAATCTATATTATAAAGTAGAATGTAAGGCGTATGAATGTGACGAATAGAAATCAAAACCGTTTGACCGATCTTGATAAGACTTGGCAGAAATGTTCCTTGGGTACTAACTTAGACCGTAGTGTAAGTATTGTAGCCATAAAACTAAGTTAAGACTTTCAAAAAAGAAAAATTGACCAACTCTATGTAAGCATTATAACTTCATCAATCTAGGCTATGTTTACCAATGTTTACATGAAAAGATCGAAAGGATCTAGATCTAGATCTAATTTTAAGAACTACACTTTGCACATAAAGTTGTTTACCTCGACACGTGAAAATTCAAAATATAGTTTATTGATTTCATTATTTAATAAAATAAAGCTTCAAATTTGTGTTTCAAAAGCATTTTTACATAAATTCCTTCCTTATCTCTGCGAATTTAGAAGTACTGACGTGCATTAGACATTACCGGAAAGTTTACACAACTCTCTATTCCTATAATCCTAGGTCTAAAACACTCATAGAACTTCTCTTCGCAAGGGATAGTTTTATACTTTGAGAAACGGACATACTAATTATAGTCCGTTCATTTCATATTTTAATCAAATTAACATTCAAATATGTTTTTCTAAAGCATTTTTACATGTGGGCAACTCTATTCTTAATGTCGCGTGAATTCAGGTCAATAAGCTATTTTTAGCTCCATTCATAATATTTTGTATTCATGAATTCATGCATTCGCTTTACTTAAAACATTATTATTTTCTTTAATTGTTTTTAATGCGCTATATCAGTGACTACTTCAGCAATACGCAAGTTAAGACCCGCGTGCAGCGGGTAATATCTGTCTAGTAGGCAATAAATCCTACTACTTTTATAAGTACTTGAATAGCTCAGTGGCTAACAAGTCGGCCTTCCATCGTGGAGGCTCCAGTTCAAATTCCGACGACTTGAGCAACTTTTTTTTTAATGTCTATAAATTGTTCTTGAAAAAGGCCGCACAGAAACCTTCACCAGATAGTCTAAAGATACTAAAAAAAAAAATTAATTAAATAATTGATTAAAACGGATGCAATTTAACTCTATATAAGCACCTTTTTTTTAAAAGCGTATTTTGTATTGTTATAAACCTAGTGGCGGACTGAAAGGGTTAATGTGTGTGTGACCTACTGACACACGAGACTAGGGCGAATCACACAGGTCAACGGCTGTTGAACAAGGGACAGTGCTGCTAATACACGCAAATATGGCCCGTGCTGTGGTCTTGTGACGAGAGCCTTCACGGACCTGAGACAGAGCGTGTTAGAAAGGACAGTAGAGTCCAGGACAGCAAGGCAGTAAGGACTGTGTGCTACGAAGTGAGTCCTCGAGAATGTAGCTGTACGAGCTAGGGAGACTTGTAGTGGTTAGTTAGGCAGTTCTGTTGTGTAGCAAAGCATTTGAAGTCAGTGTAGCCACTTGTGCTTATTGGCTGTTGTTGATGTATTTGTCATTAAACCGCCACATTGTTTATTGAAGCTCTTGTTGTCAAGTTCTTGATGTGTTAGATGTGTTGTGTTGTTGGGCAGTGTTTGCAGAAGGCCTGATAGAAATAGACGTAACAGTATATTTTACTTGTGTGACCTCTGTCCACTATACCAATCGTTACCAAACATTTCCACTCATAGAAAGTATTCTAGAATAAAAAGTCTTCATGTAACCGTCTGTAAATACATTGGCCGCATTACCCCACCCCCGCACCCCCGCACCCCGCTTAACCTCTTTACAATGTACGTTCCCCAAGAAACATCAAATTTCTTTTAAGACGCCACTCGCGCCCCAATATTCTCTACTCTGATGGCACCCCGTGATCCTCTCTCTCGCGTCCCTATCCCATAATTTTAACGTTTCTCATCTCCCCTTCTTCTGCCACTCACTCTCTCACCCCCACCTCTTCCCCTGCCCTAATAATTGCCCTCACGTCTGAGAAACCCAGTGTGACAGGCCGCTGATGAGAGGTCCGGAGCTTCTTGGCCTCCCGGTCATCAGCGACGTCAAATAAGGTTTCTCTCGTCTGCAGCGCGGCGCGTTCTGATTGCGGTATTTTCAGTAGGGGAAAAGTTCCGTTGGTTCCATGCGGCAGTCTATTCACTTGGTTGGAGTGGGAATAGACGCTCAGTCCATTGTCTTGGTCAGAGTGGGAATAGACGCTAAGAGAAATGTCAGGAGACACTTAGCAAAAAGACTCGAATGGCGAGTTCAGTGGCGTAGCTACCAATGTGCGGGTGGTGCGGGCCGCACAGGGCACCAAGTGAAGAGGGGCACCAAAATTCCCCCAGTGTGTATTAATTTTCTATTTCCGTGAGCTTTTCAGTAAAAACGACTAATTGTATGGACACGAACAAACTTAAACTATTGTATTTTAAACATGAACTAACGATTTATAAACTAGTCATGTCACTATTTTGTTTCATCTCCTTGACTATTTCTTCCATACAATGTAAGCTATAGAACAGTTTGAATCAAATTTACTAGATTTATTTCGGACACACGATACATGTTGTTACTGCACTGATCAATGCTCTGTAATATAAAGAAGAAGATAGGCCAACCTTTTTTTACTTCATTGTTTAGTCCATTGGTTTAATCTAGATATTGAGTTTACAAATATATTTCTAAACTCTAGCTCTAAACAATTGTCTTAGTTTATTCATTTCTTTATGATTCTTTATAGTTTAATTTTGGAAATAATTCTATTGTAATGTCAATATTTTTTTAAATAAGCTAACCTTTGTTTTTTCCAAGTTTTTTTTTTTAACTAACTAATTAATTGTAATACTGTAACGTAAACAAAATGATGAACAATGCTCAAGACTGACTAGTCTGGTTGGCGCCTCAAAACCCCTTTTAAGCTCAGACGGAGAAATCGGCATCTCTGGTTCTGTCCGGTCTGCGTAGACTATAAGGGCCCCATATCCAGATCTATCGGGGTCCCTTATTACCGACCCATCGGTATAACAGAAAATGGCATCTGATGGGTAGAACTTTAGTGTAGCTGATGCCAAGTTTTGGAGTATGGCAGGTGTTAATCGCCTCTTGGTGGCTCCCTCTTGCCCTATAAGGGACATGCTTATTTGTGGGGCCGACTTCTCCTCCACGGAGGGCAAGTACTAATTATTCTAATTGGGATTCTGTCAGTGGAGAGCCCAGCTGATTTTGACAAATTGGCCGCAATGTGGAGGAACGATCGCATTTTAATGCGGTTCCTCTCTCTCCACTGTCGCACTAATATTGAGGTGGGTAGCCTAGAGTCGCCCATTTTGTAGCGCTCATAGGCTGTAAGTACCGCCCTCTCCCTCCTTAAATGTAAAGGGTCGAGTGATTTGAAGGCAGTTTTACTAGCATATACTTGAGCTGTACTCAATTTGTGATCTGACTGCGTAGCATGTAAGCTTTGGCACCCCACTTTGTGCTGGCCAGCTTTCTTAGTAACGCTAACTTCTTCGAGGCTTTTCTTTCAACTTCCTGGACGTGCTGGAGCATTGACAACTTTCTATCCAGGGTTACCCCTAGATATTTGGCGTGTTTTCACGTTGGATTTGCAGCCCACCGAGTTGAAGCTCGAATAGAGCCTTAAGAATGTCGATCCCTAGGCTGAACAGGGACCAGGTCGTTTTGGCAACGTTTATCTGAATCTGTCATTTGTCGCAATACGAGGAGATGGTTTGGAGGTCTGCTTGTAATGCCGCCTGTAATTGGTCGCTTTCTTGCCGGTTGACCAGAGGACAATGTCATCCGCATAAAGCAGTTTCTTTGACCGCAGTGAGGTGCGTTTCTTAAATTTCTTAAGTCTAAATAAGCATCGAGACAATTTCAAGTCACATCATTGCCAGAGTCCACTGTTAATGGGTATGAATTAACTGAACAATTAAAAGCAACAAAGCAAGATGAGACGGTTATCATTGAATCCAGAAAAAAAAATGATGAAAATACTTCAATACCGCAGGTTCTAGAGACTAAAGGACAGCACACAAGCATGTCCTCAAAAATTCATACTGAAGAAGCTGAACCATCAGACAGTGTAAACAATACAGAAATAAACTCTAGACTGAACGACATTGGAGATTGTCATCACAGATAATATTTGCATACACCTTGTCACTCAAGGATCTGAAACAGTTCAGCGTATGGACAGTCAATTCAGAGAGACGTATAGACATCAAGAATCAGCAAAAGGAAAGGCTAGAAAGCTTTCAAAGGCTTGGTTTTTCCGGCAAATGTCAAACGGCGAGAAAGTTCTTAGAATGTGGGTGTGTTATTCACTAAAAAAAAAAAAAAGAATCCTTATTGAGCTTCCCCTGCACATTCTTCTCAACAAGATCAAGTACCAAATCTTCATTTAAATCCAAAGATGGATCCAATGAGTTGTGGAGTTTATCCCCGAAAATCGAAAAACATGAGACCAGCAGAGCTCACATTCAGTCATCGCTTGCTTGGAGGGAACTTGAAGTTCGCCTGAGAGTAGGGAACAATATTGACAACAAGGCCCAAGATTTGATTATACAAGAGACGAAAACCTGGAGAGTTAGTAAAATTACTATCAAAGTACGATCCACTCTTGAGGGAGCATGTGCTTCGAACTAAGCTTTGTTCCAGACCGAATACAAACATGTCTCCACAAATACAAAATGAATTTATTACAATTTGGGGGATCACGCTAAAAAACAAATCATACAGCAAGTAAAACAAGCCAAATATTTCTCTATTATTTTTGACAGTACACCTGACATCTCAAAGCTGGATCAAACTTCCCAAATTTTACGGTATGTTGTCATGGAGAATGACGGGGTGCAGGCTCGTGAGTCTTTTGTTGACTTCATCGACACAAAGGACAGGCATGCTGCTGGAATCGCTGAGATGATTCTAGAGAAATTGCGTTAGGATGGCTTAGACATAATGGACTGCAGGGATCAAGGCTATGATAATGCTGCGGTCATGAAAAGTCATTAAGGTCATGAAAGAATTAACAATATTTGATTAATGAATACATATTATTTTTTTAAAAAAAATTGGTTTTTCAATGTTATTAATTAGTTAGTTTTTTTTTTTTTTTTTTTTTTTTTGGGGGGGGGGCATCAAGATGAGGTACCGCACCAGGCATCATATACTCTAGCTACGCCACTGGGCGAGTTAATAAGTGATTTTCTACGACCTCAAACTATCTTTACGCTTTTTAACCCATCCCTCCCACACTATTTTCACACTTTTGCTGCGGTGTATCGATTGCTTGACCACGGTGGGCATCTAAACCATTATAATTATGTTTCTGATGATGAGTACATCCTAGCCCAAACCTCTCGCTAGACGGCGTTAAGAAGTGTTCGAACCCGTGACCATTGAGACGACAGTCTAGACAGCATACCACACGAGCAGGGAGCCATTATATATAAAAAAAATTGCCCTATTTTAAAAAAGCTTATATCTGCTCACTGTCTGTTTGTCTGTCTGTCAGGTACAAATTTTAAATGCGTTATATCTCCCACTTCCCATTCTCGGATCAACTTGAAACTTGCACAATTATTCATTGTTCCTAAACAAAAACAACATGAATCAATTTAAAAAATAATTAACCAATAAGTTAATTAAATAGTGGTGATGGATCAATTTTGTTTGAAATCGAAAAAGGGAAATACATCTTACATTATTGAGAGATGTCTGGACAAGTGGAGTTTTCCATGAAATAAGCTTTGTTGTTATTTTATTTTTAGTTGTTTTTTTCCAGATACGTTTGATTATTTTTCGACAAGTCGATGCATAAATATTAAATGTACATTTGTAAACAAAAGCTTGTCGACTAATCTTTAGATGTCTAGATCTATATTGAATTTGTTTACCACCAAATACTGGGAAAGACACATTCTATATTAATTATTATTATTATAGCTTTTATATAGTTTATAGCATGCTCAGAGCGTTTTGGTCCAATCTCATTTGTGGACCAGTGGGGGGGAGGGGGTGTCTAGGAGTTTGTTTTCCGTGCTGCCTTTAGGCGCTCAGTTAAACGCAACTCTGCCCCGAGTCGGGTGTCGAACCTCGACCCCCCTTCTAGATAGCCAAGACAAACCAAGTTCCGAGTGGCCTCTCGACCACGCTTCCTTCAGTAGACCATGCCGAAGTTAAAAGTCCTCTTTCACGTCATAGTCTGCGGTTCACGTCCAGTCTATTTCTCTTACACTATCAGATTAAAATCACACCAGTCAAGGAAATACATTTATACAAAATGTATTCAAAATCATAAAAAGCTTTATTTTGTTGGAAAGTCTCTGCAAGTGGAACCTAGACAATCTAATTGACCAGAAATAATGAATCACTAATGAATAACGTTTGCTTGGCTCTATCTGAGGACCAAAACAGTTTCGGTGTTTGTCTTGTGTTCTATGACACTGTAATACTTTGCATATACAAAAAAAAAGGGGTAACCAATTTTCTGGAAAATAATAAGCAATTGGACTTGACATTATTCGCTCTATTATATAAATCAAAACTTTTGTTTCCGGTGAGGCAGATGCCATGGAACACTCAAGTGTGACGACTGCACTCTTAGAAGTCTTCATCACATTGTCTTTTGTGTTGTGTATAGCATATTGATGTAACTATAATAACCCATGTCAATAACAAACACTTTAGCCGCCTTTACTTTCAAAGGCTTTCAAAAAATCTATCATTACATGTCACCGTTCAAAAGAAAGAATGTAATAGATTGATATGTGGAAAAAAAAATATTTCAATAGACAATTTCACATTTTAATGATCTGTGAAAGGAAAGGGAGACAAATAATGGGGCAGGAGAATGAAGTTCTTCAATCTAGAAAAGAAATCTTTCGTTAAAAAAAAAAAATGGAAGATTACAAAAATAGATGACAATTATTTTGGGAGGTAGCTCTGAGAAAAGCTTTCATCTTCAGCAGATGTCTGCAAACGAAGGTCAAGGTGAATTCTCAATGACAGAAACCTCCTCTCTTGAGAAGACATTATTTCGAAACACGCGGCGCAGACAAGGGCGTTGTGTCTATCATAAATAAAGGGGAGGTAAGCGAAATGAGTTCAGTACTCTTTTCACTTCAAAATATGGTACTGCACTTGTCTTCCAAACCAAGGGGTCTCAAAGTCGAATCCTGTTGAAGACTCTGAGATTTTTTATTTCGAGAATTTTAGGGCGTCTATGATTCTAGACAGTGGTTGATAATTGAACGATTCGGTACATGAAGTGGTCGCCAATATTAAGGAAAGGACCATTCACAGCAGGCACTACAGTGAACGACATCTCTATCTCTCGATATCCTACTAAAACAGCTGCTGACCGGGAAAGGTAGAAGGATTTGGTTACGCCCCTTACGCGAACTGTCACAGCACCCTAAAGACAAAAGTCAAGGGTCAGATGAATGCCTTTTTCTTAAAAGATGAACATTCAAAACTAAGTGTGAAGTAAGTGCATTAGAATTTAGCGAAAGAAAATAAATCTTCCCAAATCTAGTTAACGATTTCTATCAGTGGAGCAAAACTCAACGCCCGCGGTCATATCCGACCTGTGGCCCGGAGCTATGAGGCCTTGGAAACTTCTGCCTAAAGAGTATAATGAAGCCTCAGAGGCTTGGTTCCATTGGCATAGTCCATTTTTATTTTGTGGTACTTAATAAACCTAATAAAATACTCAGAAAGACACAAAGATAGAAGCATATTTCTTGTTCAATATGCTATGACAAATTTGTACAAGTGCCCCTTCTATCCTAGTGCTGTTAGGGCATGTTTGCCTGAATTCTGTTGAATTCTACGTCTCGAGAGACATTTTTTCCCTTTGCAACTTCTTGTGTGACTAAAGAGGCCAATCCTTGATACACAGCTGCTGTCGCAGGTTGGGCATATGTACTCACCAGGCGCCGTTGTATTTTCACCCTTCTTTCTGCTTCTGTTGTGTATGGCATCTGCAATCCGTGACCCTTCCTTTATGCTCTTTGTGCTCTTTATGTTTGGCTGAATAAGCCAGTAGAAAAAACGACTTGGCAGAGTTTAAGTCATTGATCAACATGCATGGCTAGATTGACCTAGCGATGTAGGACATAATCATCGTCTTTTTGAAGTAGAATCTGTTTTTTTAATTTTTGTAACATAAGATACGCGTGGAAGAAGTTTATATGGCACGAGGGCCGGAAAAAGTTAACCACCACTGGCTTATAATAAAGAAAAACACATTAGTGAAGTGCAGTGTTTCCTAAAAATTTTCCTTAACGTAATACTTCGTACATTCTGAGTATTTAGTGGGACACTTCGTACATTCTGAGTATTTAGTGGGACACTTCGTACATTCTGAGTATTTAGTGGGACACTTCGTACATTCTGAGTATTTAGTGGAACACTTCGTACATTCTGAGTATTTAATAGAACACTTCATACATTCTGAGTATTTAGTAGAACACTTCACACATTCTGAGTATTTAGTGGAACACTTCGTACATTCTGAGTATTTAGTGGGACACTTCGTACATTCTGAGTATTTAGTGGAACACTTCATACATTCTGAGTATTTAGTGGGACACTTCATACATTCTGAGTATTTAGTGGAACACTTCGTACATTCTGAGTATTTAGTGGAACACTTCGTACATTCTGAGTATTTAATAGAACACTTCATACATTCTGAGTATTTAGTAGAACACTTCACACATTCTGAGTATTTAGTGGAACACTTCATACATTCTGAGTATTTAGTAGAACACTTCACACATTCTGAGTATTTAGTGGAACACTTCGTACATTCTGAGTATTTAGTGGGACACTTCGTACATTCTGAGTATTTAGTGGAACACTTCGTACATTCTGAGTATTTAGTGGAACACTTCGTACATTCTGAGTATTTAGTGGGACACTTCGTACATTCTGAGTATTTAGTGGAACACTTCGTACATTCTGAGTATTTAATAGAACACTTCATACATTCTGAGTATTTAGTAGAACACTTCACACATTCTGAGTATTTAGTGGAACACTTCATACATTCTGAGTATTTAGTAGAACACTTCACACATTCTGAGTATTTAGTGGAACACTTCATACATTCTGAGTATTTAGTAGAACACTTCACACATTCTGAGTATTTAGTGGAACACTTCATACATTCTGAGTATTTAGTGGAACACTTCGTACATTCTGAGTATTTAGTGGAACACTTCGTACATTCTGAGTATTTAGTGGGACACTTCGTACATTCTGAGTATTTAGTAGAACACTTCGTACATTCTGAGTATTTAGTGGGACACTTCACACATTCTGAGTATTTAGTGGAACACTTCGTACATTCTGAGTATTTAGTAGAACACTTCGTACATTCTGAGTATTTAGTGGGACACTTCGTACATTCTGAGTATTTAGTGGAACACTTCATACATTCTGAGTATTTAGTGGAACACTTCATACATTCTGAGTATTTAGTAGAACACTTCGTACATTCTGAGTATTTAGTGGAACACTTCGTACATTCTGAGTATTTAGTGGGACACTTCGTACATTCTGAGTATTTAGTGGGACACTTCGTACATTCTGAGTATTTAGTGGAACACTTCATACATTCTGAGTATTTAGTAGAACACTTCGTACATTCTGAGTATTTAGTGGAACACTTCGTACATTCTGATTATTTAGTGGAACACTTCACACATTCTGAGTATTTAGTGGAACACTTCATACAATCTGAGTATTTAGTGGAACACTTCGTACATTCTGAGTATTTAGTGGAACACTTCATACATTCTGAGTATTTAGTGGGATGCTTTGTACATTCTGAGTATTTAGTGGGACACTTCATACATTCTGAGTATTTAGTGGAACACTTCGTACATTCTGAGTATTTAGTGGGACACTTCGTACATTCTGAGTATTTAGTGGAACACTTCATACATTCTGAGTATTTAGTGGAACACTTCATACATTCTGAGTATTTAGTGGAACACTTCATACATTCTGAGTATTTAGTGGAACACTTCGTACATTCTGAGTATTTAGTGGGACACTTCGTACATTCTGAGTATTTAGTGGGACACTTCGTACATTCTGAGTATTTAGTGGAACACTTCGTACATTCTGAGTATTTAGTGGAACACTTCATACATTCTGAGTATTTAGTGGGACACTTCGTACATTCTGAGTATTTAGTGGGACACTTCGTACATTCTGAGTATTTAGTGGAACACTTCGTACATTCTGAGTATTTAGTAGAACACTTCACACATTCTGAGTATTTAGTGGAACACTTCATACATTCTGAGTATTTAGTGGGACACTTCGTACATTCTGAGTATTTAGTGGGACACTTCGTACATTCTGAGTATTTAGTAGAACACTTCATACATTCTGAGTATTTAGTGGGACACTTCGTACATTCTGAGTATTTAGTAGAATACTTCGTACATTCTGAGTATTTAGTAGAACACTTCGTACATTCTGAGTATTTAGTGGAACACTTCGTACATTCTGAGTATTTAGTGGAACACTTCATACATTCTGAGTATTTAGTGGAACACTTCATATATTCTGAGTATTTAGTGGGATACTTCGCTTTTTTTCAAAGAGTGGTTAATTCACTTAAAAGCGTACAAGTTAATTATTCAATTTTTTCGTGGGACACCTATTCATGCTTTGCGGAGCACTAGGGTTACGCGAAACACCTATTCATGCTTTGCGGAGCACTAGGGTTACGCGAAACACCTATTTATGCTTTGCGGAGCACTAGGGTTACGCGAAACACCTATTCATGCTTTGCGGAGCACTAGGGTTACGCAAAACACCTATTCATGCTTTGCGGAGCACTAGGGTTACGCGAAACACCTATTCATGCTTTGCGGAGCACTAGGGTTACGCGAAACACCTATTCATGCTTTGCGGAGCACTAGGGTTACGTGGAACACCTATTCATGCTTTGCGGAACACTAGGGTTACCCGGAACACAGTTTAGGAACCACTGGTGTAGTGGCTACATAGTACCTTTTAATATTATGCCATTGCTTACATTGTGGTTTTTGTTGATATTTTTAATTGCCATGGCAAGTGGTTCTTCATCAACATATTTCTTTTATCTTAATTAATGACACCCTGATCTCCTAGAAGGCATAGGCGTATTCGTTATTAGCTGGCTTTAACGCTAGGGGGCGCTAGTGATCCGTCGTGGTGACGTGACTTGTAGACAGAGTCAGTGAGCATGAGACGGGTGGGCGGAGAGGTGGAGCCGCGTGTAACGTCAACTGGACATGCCATTCGGCTAATGGAGTCAGGAGGTATACATAATTAACCACTCTGTGATGGTGGGGTTGTGGCTGGTTGGCCTCCTAAACAACCCAATTGTCCCCCTCTCATCAGTATCACAATTGCAGTGTTTCAAGATGGCAGGTCATGTCCCCTATCTAATCGGAGGGTCATCAAGAGGAAGTGCCGTGTGCGCGTGCGCAAGTCTACACGTGCATGGATCAGGGCGTCATGAAGGCGATTTGAAATTACGTACTCGTAATAATTTATGGCTCTCTGCAGACGTGAGTGTACATTAACTATTATTGCAAGGACTTCATTTGGTTGAATAGAATCAATAGAGTAGGTCTGGCCGTGCTAAGTTATAGTCTAAGCCAGCGGTTCTCAGCCTTTTATGCTCGGCGACCCCTTTTTACAATCCCCCACTCTGCCGCGACACCAACCCCCGCACACACACAGCAATAGAAGAGTAGACAATAACAATCCCTATTTTCGATGGTCTTAGGCGATCCCTGGCAAATCGTCAATCAACCCCTAAAGGGGGTCGCGACCCACAGGTTGAGAACCCCTGGTCTAGGCGTTAATTTTCTGAACTAAAGCTTCAGAATCTGGTTCTAGGAAGTTGGGGATATTTGATGACGTTTTGGTCATTTTCAAAATGTAGAACTATTTGTTCTTTTTGGTGGTGATGTTGGAAAGGAAAAAAAGGGGGGAGGGTATTTTTCAGTGGGTGTCTGCAATATGTACATATATATGGTTTTACTAATACTCCGTTGCCCTTTTTTGATGTCTTTACAGTCTGAGATCTAGATAGTTGTTTCATGGTTTGAACATTACAGATATATATATATATATGTATACACAGAGTGGACCGACTTAAAGGTCTTGTCAAGCGCGCTGGTGTCTTGACTTCCTGTCTCTATGCCTTGACGTCTACTTCCTGGAGGTCTACCAAATGCAACAAAATTACGAAACCAGTACACATACAAAGTGTAACACTAGAACTAGATACATGTATATGTCAGTGTATTAATGTATGAATGGTCTTCAATACCAATAGAAAGACTGTTGATTAAAGGGATTTAATGGAATGAGAATAGAACACATAGTGGGATGTTCTTTAAATGAGATGACATCTAAAAATACATTTCACTTCTCTAATATTATCTCTTAACTTTTTCGCTTCTAGTTTTTGAGAAAATCTAATTAAAATGTAACAAACTATTAAAGTACAATGCATACAAATGGGAAGACAACTGTGCTCAACTTGATTTTTGGAACATTTCCAATAATCTGATTCACCTTCACCTTTCTCTTTGTCTGTTCAAAAGTTTTAGTTTGCGTTTTTCAAGAGTGGTCAGCAGGTTCTCGTGAGGACGTTGTGATTCTTTTTCTAATTGAGCTGATTACATTTTATAGATAATGAGTCCATATCGTCAGTAGATTAGAACAATCTCCATTGCTCATACCACACTAAGCTAAGCATGTTACATCTAATATAGTCCAAACACAATACAAGGGGCGTAACAATGACAGACAGTAATTACCTTATAGAAAATGGTCTTAGATGCTCGTCTGCTTCTATCAGGGCCATAAGTTTCGCATTTCAGGTCAATGGTTCTTACAATAAATGTTTAAATAAGGATTCCACGCCTATATGTTCAATAGACAGCGAGCAGAGGTTGTTCGCTTCTTTGAACTATTTCGTCAAATATATATATATAATAGCGACCCGTGGCGTAGCATACGCCGCTATTTAATGACGGGTGAACACTTCCTGAAAGACAACAGTTGTCTAACTGGGGTGGGTTAAGGCTGTGTGCGCATGCGTGGAGAACGAGTAAGGCGAAGGTACGGGCGGGAGGATGCTGGAGGAGGGTTAGAGAGTCTGTCTGTCTGTCTGTCTGTCTATCTATCTATCTATCTATCTATCTATCTATCTATCTATCTATCTATCTATCTATCTATCTATCTATCTGTCTGTCTGTCTGTCTGTCTGTGATCAAAGACACGACTAGTTTGATATACTAGTGCTCTGGAATAATCTTTCTAGACTAGTTTGATATACTAGTGCTCTGGAATAATCTTTCTAGACTAGTTTGATATACTAGTGCTCTGGAATAATCGTTCTAGACTAGTTTGATATACTAGTGCTCTGGAATAATCTTTCTAGACTAGTTTGATATACTAGTGCTCTGGAATAATCTTTCTAGACTAGTTTGATATACTAGTGCTCTGGAATAATCGTTCTAGACTAGTTTGATATACTAGTGCTCTGGAATAATCTTTCTAGACTAGTTTGATATACTAGTGCTCTGGAATAATCTTTCTAGACTAGTTTAATATACTAGTGCTCTGGAATAATCTTTCTAGACTAGTTTGATATACTAGTGCTCTGGAATAATCTTTCTAGACTAGTTTGATATACTAGTGCTCTGGAATAATCTTTCTAGACTAGTTTGATATACTAGTGCTCTGGAATAATCTTTCTAGACTAGTTTGATATACTAGTGCTCTGGAATAATCTTTCTAGACTAGTTTGATATATTAGTGCTCTGGAATAATCTTTCTAGACTAGTTTGATATACTAGTGCTCTGGAATAATCTTTCTAGACTAGTTTGATATACTAGTGCTCTGGAATAATCTTTCTAGACTAGTTTGATATACTAGTGCTCTGGAATAATCTTTCTAGACTAGTTTGATATACTAGTGCTCTGGAATAATCTTTCTAGACTAGTTTGATATACTAGTGCTCTGGAATAATCTTTCTAGACTAGTTTGATATACTAGTGCTCTGGAATAATCTTTCTAGACTAGTTTGATATACTAGTGCTCTGGAATAATCTTTCTAGACTAGTTTGATATACTAGTGCTCTGGAATAATCTTTCTAGACTAGTTTGATATACTAGTGCTCTGGAATAATCTTTCTAGACTAGTTTGAGGTTTGCCAGAACAGGTAGTGTATAATAAATCAGGATCATTATTTCTACTTTTGGAAACACAAACATCTGCTGCACACATGACATAAAATATGTCTGCGTTTTACGTGACAGATACAGACGTGTATGGTTATTTAAAAACTCGAATCTGTCTAGATAAAACAAGACAATAAATCTTTTTTTGTTTTATTTTGACAAAACGTTCATAATAAAATAAGACAACTATTGAGAAAGGTTATTTTTCTTTTCATGAAATATCCTAGTTACAGTAAAACAGTACAATTTATCTTTCAGACCTTTGCAATCTATAGGGCAGGTGATGTAAAGGTCGTCTGTCTCTAAGGCCCACAGTTTACGAGGATATAGCGTGGCCAGCACAATGACAAACCGCCTATACTTTCTCTAAATTCATGTCAGGTACCTATTATAACTGGTTGGACTCAAGAGGTGCCCTAAAGTACCCGAAATTAAAAATGTCAGTCTTTAACGGGATTCGAATCAGGGACTCTCGTCGGTTCTGAAGCCATCGTCTCAAATCCTAGATATAGAAGAACTTATATTTAGCTCAGTGGTTCCCAAACTTTTTTGTCTAGTAGACCCCTTGCCATGTTTTCTGGTTTTCGGTAGACCCCCTGCTTAACTTATATTTTTGCAAATTCATAAACTCCATTTTTTAAACTAATTTCTAACTGTTTTGAGTCGAAGAGTAAAAAAAAGTAGGCTAATTTAAAGCTACACTGCAAGTTAGAGAGATCTAATTTTTTTTTATTGATAAAAATTCAAATTTAAACCAATGAAAATAACTATTACTATGTATTGCTAGAATCACCAAACACACTGGATATGTTTTTGTTGGGTTTTTTTTTTTCACGCGTATAATCCGTAACTACGGATACTATGTTTCCTATAGGAATTAAGTTGTTTTATGAAGTAGTCCTTCAAACATTGAATAGTAATTAATTTGCATTAAATATCATTGTCAAAGTTTTCGCAAAGAGCAGTATCTCTTGTATGTCTTGATCTTTCATGCGTGGCTCAAATATTGGGTTCGTGGAACTGGTTTCATCAACATAAGGGGCAAAGTTGAGTAACTGGTGGCTTAACCAGTCAGCTTTGGGCAGGAGGGACTCATTAGCCTTGGCTTGCAGCCCATCTAGCAGAACGAAAAACAGAATTAAAACTTCTGCTGCCTTGCAGCTATATCCAAACATGGGAAAAGTTTCGTAGGTCAACCCTGGGAAAAATATGGAGTTAAGACCATTAGGCAATTTGCAGCTTTAATGCTATAACTCATCCCACGATGAGCCCTTGAACTGTAGTGTTACTTATAGAAATTCGTTTCATAATATCAGATGTTGATTATTGTGAAACAGATTTTAAAACTACTTTAATAGCTGGTAAAATCAATGTTTTATTTATAGTGTTCTCCGTATTTGGCTAAAAGTGAAGAGATCTTGAAAGACGCTTCACAAACCACCAACTTCTCTTTTATGATGTTGAAGATAGATTTTGCAGGTCTAGTCTGAACTTTTTTTTCCCCGCACTTTTATATTTTTATCAGTGTGGCATCATCTCAAATAATCCTCCAGTGTAATTGGTTTTATATGGTCATAAGAAGGCACTTAGACAACAGCTTATTTGACAAGGGAATAAATAATCAACGCTGTAAAATCTAGATTTCCTTTTGTTAAACATTAGTTACATGTAGACAAAATTTAGCTATTTAAACCTTTATTTGCTTGGTAAATCCTTACGAGTAATAAAGATTATTATTATTTATTCATCTATTTATAAGTGTATGAAATCGTTACATTAACGGGGTGTGAAAATTAAAGTCATGACCTGCTTAAATGAAATCCACTATCGTAGACCCCTATAGACATCTCATAGACCCATAATTAATTTTTTCACTTTCGTAGACCCCTTGGAAGTTTTCGTAGACCCCTGGGGGTCTATATAGACTACTTTGGGAATCACTGATTTAGCTCATGAAACAAATTAATGCACTTTGTTAGCCTTATGTTTCTTTACTGTTCTAATAAACTAATTCGATTAGGAAGTGTCGACTTAACGCGTCCGTCCGTCAGACAGTCAGTCACTCAGTCAGTTTTTATTTTATATATTACAATCCTCATGACGAGATGAAGTTTAAATTTTCAAAGGCAAGCAAAATGAAAAGAAAGTTTGAGCTTAGAGAAGTATTTGTGTCATTATTGAGATTCGAAATTTGTAATTTACATAAGAAAGGGAAAAACACATTAATTTTAAATATTTAAATACATGAATAGATTATTGTTTGTGAAATATATGATGGAACAGATCGAAGATATCTCGTATTCAGACAAGAACTTAAACAACTTTCTTCACAACCTCTCCTATGTTGTCGCTAATTACAAAGGACTGTTCTTTACAACAGAGCTAAATGTAGTTAAAATATACGATTTTTTTTTTCACACGAATACTGCCAGATGGTTTCCTTAAATACATTATAGTACGACAAGGCTTGGGACTATAGTAACGGGCGTATTTATTTAAATATATATATACCAAATGCCGCTGATCTTTTTTTATGTACCTATCAAGAGATCTATGAAACTAGCAAACGGATTCCCATGAAATTTCGTACAGACGTTCCTTTTACCACTTAGGTTGACACAAAGACTTGTTTTTGACACATTTGCCGCAACTCACGAAAAACCGCAAGCTTTCTATCAAACTTTTCTATTTTATTTTCGTCTCTAATATATATATATATATATATATGTGTGTGTGTGTGTGTGTGTGTACGCGCGCGCGTGCGTGTGTGTGTGTGTGTGCGAGGAGAGGTTGTGAAGAAAGTTGTTTGTTTAATTTCTTGTCTGAATACGAGATATCTTCGAGTGTTATTAAATTACCATTTCTTAGAGTTAGATCTAGTAAAACGGCCAGGATTAAAAAAAAAATTTACAACGTGAAAAAAAAACATCTATTGTTGTCGCTAATTACAAAGGACTGTTCTTTACAACAGAGCTAAACGTAGTTAAAATATACGCTTTTTTTTATACGAATACTGCCAGATGGTTTCCTTTAAATACATTATAGTAGGACAAAGCTTTTGATTAAAACAAAATAGAATGAGCTAAGCATAAGAAGTTGAATACAACGTAAACATATGACATTTTGGCGAAACAAATTGAATGTCGTCGAAAGAAAATAGATGCAGCACTAATTATACGGGTCAGTGGGGGAGTTTACGAATGTCAGGAAATGATCACACGAGTCCGCTCTTCTTATAGAGAAGGTTTGTCAAGTCCATTCTTCGAGAGAATACTAACCCTAAATGTGATTATGCTCGTGACAAAGCCTAGACATCGACTGAATGCAATGGAGTTAGTTTCTCCATTAGCTGGTAGAATGGTACGCTGATAGATCTTGATCTAGTATCTCATTCATCTAGATATTCACAATAATAGATTCGGATCTAGTATAGGTTCACATTTCAAGTAGATTTTTTTTTCCTTATGAAGAATGGCTTCGAATCATTGTCCTTCCAAAATACCGACTTTACAGTGATGGCGCATTGCAAATCTAAACAAGTTAATCTAAACAGTAGCCTGTTAGAATATGACCTAAGCGCACTCGCGTCCGGAGGTGGCTAAGTGGTAAAACCCTTGGACTTGGAGCTGAAGATTTCTGGTTTGAAAACTTGGTTATTAACTCTGTATTTTTAAACTGCCTGAGTCCACACAGCTCTTACGGGTATGGTGGTCAGCGCAGAATGTCAGTACAGGAGGACAGTACATGTGGTCAGTACAGAAGGTCAGTCGTTTCGCCTACGTAAACCGTTGGTAAAAAAAAGTAAAGTTCCCTTTTCAGACCTAGTGGTCTATAGGGCAGATGATGTAAAGGTCATCTATTTCTGTGGTCTACGGTTAACGAGGGTGTCATGTGGCCAGCACAACAACCAACCGCTTTTACTTTCCCCAAATAATGTCAGGTACCCATTAGAGCTGGATGGACTCAGAGGCGTCCTTAAGATTCCAAAATTGAAAAATCCAAGTCTTCACCAGGGTTCGAACACGTAACCCCCTTTTTGGAAGCTAAGCGCTTTACCGCTCAGCCACCGTGCCTCCTAAACTGTTAGTAACAGAAGAAAATGAACTGAACATCATATGCCAAAATTTCGTCTAGGTTCTGAACTTAAAGCTTATTTATCAAACTGGCAGAGTTTAATATACCATATGATATAGAGATAATTATGTGTTACTTAAAAAAAACAACGAGCCGTAGATCTAGAAATGTTTAAGGTTAATTATAGAGATAATACGCGCATGCGGCGCATAACATTCTGAAGAGAAAAAGGATTAAGATGTACCAAAGTAAATTTTAAATTAGCAAAAGAGGAAATTAAAACAACAACTGAAAACCTCAACTCTAGCCTAGATTAACGAACGTCCAAGCGTAAGATTCAGGCTGTTTCCTGTGTCGTCATTGATCACGTCAGGCCATGACACTGCATTTCACACAACCAACTGAGCTCTTCCTAACATGGCTGCCCATGATGGACAACTCTTGTAAGGAGCATTCAGAGTAACCTCCCCTCTTCCTTGTTATATTGAGACCTCTGCTTGCTATATCGTTCACACACATTTTATTTTTTATTTTTTTTCTAAAAAGAAATACCCCGCACCCAAAGAGAAAAACCAAAACAACAAAAAACCTTTGAGATGAAATCTCTAGAGAAGTTGAGTTTCAAAACGAGTCCGAATAAATATTTATAGATGTACGCAGAGCTTAATCGAAGGGATAAATATTTATTCCCTGGTAGACTGTAGAATCGCTACCGATATTCTAACACAACAGCTACATCTTCATCAAACAGTTTTCCTTATAACCGATCACAGCCCCTTTCTCCCCCCCCCCCGCAATCTTATCTTATAAATTACAGACGCTCCTTTGAAATACAAGATACTGTGTTTTTATAGCTAGTGTTATCCGCCTCTTATTTCTTTTTACACCCACACATAAGTTCAGTTTAAACCCAGACTTCTTTTAGCAGCTCTTCAAAGTTATAAGTTCACAAAATGGTATCAAAATGCCAAAGGTGATTGTAGACTCCCATACTTTATGTCTAACATAAACATCGACCTTTTGTCACCTTGTTATTTTTTAAGTGGCAAAATATGTAGGTCACAGCTGGGGCTTCGCAGCCGCGGGAAATACTGCATTCCTCACTAATCTTCGGACTCGAATGAGACAAGGCTTATTATTCTATTTCTTTTTAAAGTTGTGTTTTTGTGTTGTTGTTTTTTTTTCCTAATCACACGTGATATAGTTCAGTGAAAGATTTCGATGTGGTGTCACGGAGTGCTTCATCACACCTTACACGCGCGTCGCGGTGCGGCTTTAACTGCGACACCTCCGTCCCATGTTCCTCTCCAATGTTGACACTTTCAAGAAAGTTGGGAAGAAATGTCGTTAATAATCGATACAATCTAGTGCATGGATACTCTGGGGGATACCCTAATGTTCACATAAAGTTACTTTGACTTTTATTAGACTAGAGAACTCTTACAATGTCAAAGGGTCAACTCTTACAATGTCAAAGGGTCAACTCTTACAATGTCAAAGGGTCAACTCTAAGAAAGACAAATGGTCAACTCTTACAATGTCAAAGGTCAAATCTTACAAAGACAAGGGGTCAACTATTACAAATACAAAGGGTCAACTCTTACAAAGACAAAGGGTCAACTCTTACAAAGACAAAGGGTCAACAGCTATCGTAATGGGAAATAACAACATCTATTCCGTATAAGGGAAAAAAACAGCCACTGCAAGGTGCGACAATGAGCTATCTCAAGGGGCAACCACAAGATATATTTACGACAAATGGCAAAAATAGCTGCTACAAAGGGCTACAATTAGCAACAGCTAGATCTAGTCAACATAATATGTAAAAATCAGCTACCACAAGAAGCAACAGCCATTTGCTACAAGGGTAGCTACTTCAACCAAGTTTCCGTCAAAGCCAGACATGCATAACTATAATAGATCGTAAGTACACCCCAAGTATACAATGACGCAATGTTACGTCAAAATACAGCCATCTTGATGACTGGGGTTAAGTTGACATCAGGATCACGATGACCCCCTACAGTTGCGATGTAGTTGATAGGTCACAGGTGTATATACTCAGAATAAACTGGTTGTATTTATACCTGGGATAGTGAGTGAGTGTGTATTGATTATGGGCGTGTATAGTGAGTATATGTGGGTGGTTGTGTGTGTGTCTGTCTGTCTGTTTCTTCCAACATTGTTGATATGAAACCACTAGCTCTTACTGTAACTGACATTGATTAGAACAGCTGCCAACAAATAGAGTATAGATCTAGCTACTGCATGTAACGAAGAGCAGCTACCAGACGGGGCAATAGCTACTACAAGGGGCAACAGCTACCACAAGGGTCAACAGGGGTAGCAGATACCATAAGGGGCAATAGCTACTACAAGGATCAACAGGGGTAGCAGATACCACAAGGAGCAATAGCTACATCAAGGGAAAACAGCTACCACAAGAAGCAGTAGCTACTAAAAGAGGCAGTAGCTACTAAAAGAGACAACAGCTACCTTAAAGGGCAACAGCTACCACAAGAGGCAGTAGCTACGAAAAGACACAACTACTTTAAGGGAAAAAAGCTACCACATGCGGCAGTAACTACTACAGGAGACAACATCTACCTCAAGGGGCGACAGCTACCAAAAGAGGCAGTAGCTACTAAAAGAGACAACATCTATCTCAAGGAAAAACCGATACCACAAACTACCATAAACTACCACAAGCTACTACGAAAAGCAACAGACCAATCTAGTTACCGTAAGGGGCAAAATCAGTTACCAGAAAGGACAAAAATCTAGATCTAGTTTACCTCAAGGGGTAAACATCAAGATCAAGAGGCGACAATTACATATGAGAAGCGATGACAACAAGACTAGTTATCATAAATGGCAAAAACCGAAGTCACAAGTGGAAAAATGTAGCTAATACAAGAGTCAACTGATGAGTACTACAACCTAATAACAGAATATAAACTTACCCATCTGCGCTGGACCCGTTTACCAGTTGACTATAGAAGAATGTATCCTGGACAGACTCAGAACAGTTGCACTTGAGTTTGGTGCCTACGAAGACGTTGGCTTCGTGTCCCATGATGGCGTTGAATCGTAGCTGGCACTGGGCGCCGGTGGGTTCCAGACAGCGTTTCAGAAAAAAATGTTCCTCGCTCCCGTCATAAGAGGCGTATCCGTAGTGTCCTGTGAGTGGGAAAGTGGACACATTATTAGTGAATAAATATTAGTATTATAAAACACTTGTTAAAAAGCATATAGTTATTACCATGAATGCACCGATTATTCACAACATTAAAAACCATTGAAAACATACGTTTCGTTTCCCTCATCATAAAGGGAAACTCTGATGGTTTAGACAATTTGAAATATATGTGTTTTGATTTACAGATAATGAATATATTATTATTTTGTTTTTATTTGCAATAATAACTTAGTAATTGATATTTTTCTGACGTAATTTTCCTGCGCATTCGAAACAGTCAGACTTTCACCGGGTTTCTATGTGACGTCACACATGAGTATTAATTTAATCTATTGACTTACTGTATAACGAAAAACCATTACAGTAAAGTTTACATTCTCGTAAAAGAAATATATCTTCGTCTATGCAGTTAGATCTAGATCTTGTAGGCAAAGAAACAAATGCGTATTAAAAGTAGATTTACATGCTTGACTAACCACGGCAGTGTGTATTGTCTCGCCAGACCACACAACAAACACTATCGCTTGGTTGTCTTGTCATGACCGACTGCACGTAGTCTCGACTAGCCTTACACTGACCAGTTTGTTCAAATCAGTCAGACACACGATCTATTTACTTCTTGGGACAGGGAGGGGCTTAGATGAAAATATTACTTTTTTTTCTCGAGTTGGTTGTCCTAATGCTTTTAAATCTATCTATCTATAACTGTACCATAGCGCTTGACTAGGCCGTCACTAAGCCTAACAGCCTAACAGCTACTGTAAGAATGAAGCGATACGATTGGTCAAATCGAGTTTCCCTTTCAGTATTGTTGAGGGAAGTGACGTATGCCTAACCTAAAAAAAAATCTCAAAGAATCCCGTTTTTTTTTTTGAGATGTCAAGAATTTACTGACTAATTTATTAAATATAAATGTTTCTAAGCATTTCAATACAAAATGGTAAAATGTTTACTATTACAACTTTTTACACAGAATTTAAATATGTCAATAACTCAAATTTGAAAAAACCATCGGAGTTTCCCTTAAATGAATGTATTGCCAGATTGTTAGGGAATAGCAATTAGTTCGAGATCATCAATACGATACCAAGAAGCATTCTTGTAACGAGACGATGAGACGGTTCCATCACATTGTGATATAAGAGGTTATGAAAGAGTTGACCATTCATTGAAGCAAGGAACGCTTTTAAGCCCAATAGATGAGCCGCAAGAATTTGTGAGTGGAAAAGTCAAAATGACCAATAACTGGGGTCACTATAGCACGTGACGGGTAGTCTGGAAGTACCTCAAACTGGACAGAAAAGTGTTAACGGTTAGACACAAAAAAAACAACAACAACTAAGCAATTTCGAAACGCTTTCGCACAGGGCGCTGTCCGATAGGAGTCTACTTAGCTAGAATCTTTGAGAACCTCGATCCTTGATGACGACACTGTCAAGAAAACACGGAACCAGTGGAGCCCGTTCTCTAGGATTGCGGGATGCTAAGAAAGAATACGACTAGTTGGCAAAGGCACCAGAGGTCTGGAGAACTATAGGGCTGGTGGATGTGGGAGTCTTGCCGTGAAACAGGGAGACTTCTGAGAAACACTGGACTGTGTTGCAAGTCTCAGTTCGAAACCATTGTGCTTGAAGACTTAGAAATATAACGAGACCGTGGGCAAAACAAGCAAAATACAAAAACAAGCAAAATACAAAACAAGCAAAATACAAAACACGCAAAATACAAAACACGCAAAATACAAAACACGCAAAATAGAAAACAAAAAAAACAACAAAACAAGCAAAATAAAAAACACGCAAAATACGAAACACGCAAAATACAAAACAAAAAAAATACAAAACAAGCAAAATACAAAACACGCAAAATACAAAACAAGCAAAATACAAAACACACAAAATTCAAAACACGCAAAATACAAAACACACAAAATACAAAACAAGCAAAATACAAAACACGCAAAATACAAAATACGCAAAATACAAAACATGCAAATACGAAACACGCAAAATACTAAAAACACGCAAAATACAAAACAAGCAAAATACAAAACACGCAATATACAAAACACGCAAAAAACAAAACACGCAAAATACAAAACACGCAAAATACAAAACAAGCAAAATACAAAACAAGCAAAATACAAAACATGCAAAATATAAAACAAGCCAAATACAAAACAAGCAAAATACAAAACACGTAAAATACAAAACACGCAAAATACAAAACACGCAAAATACAAAACACGCAAAATACAAAACACGCAAAATACAAAACAGCAAAATACAAAACAAGCAAAATACAAAAAACAAGCAAAATACAAAAATACTTTTTTTTAAGGAAAAGCTTATGTGGAGTGTAGTTGTATCAATTAGTTTGAATCAATTATGTGTTTAAATCTGTAATAGATCTAAACTAACAAAAATAAATCTGTGCGATTAGAAATTTTTTTACCATTTGTTTTTGTTTAGAGTAATTTCATGCTTTTAGCTTTCTCACTAAGCCATGATCCTATCACTTGTCTCAATAAGCCATGATCCTATCACTTATCTGGACCAAAGGCTAGGGGTAAGAAGGAATCTGGGTGATCGCTTTTTAAATGTATTTATAAAAAAAAAGTGAGCGACCTGCATTCGAACTCAAGGGCTAAGGTCTCCTCAGCCTCGTCATGCCAACACGATAACCACTGTGCCATGGATCTGCTTATGAAAATAGGTTTTATAGTTACTTACAAACTTTTCTTTGTACAAACAATAAAGGGGATTAATTCAATTAATACCACCTTATCAGTCAAGTAAAATTTCTTTCCCTTGTACAAGTTACTAAACAAAATAATTAATTGCCAATAGTTAATTAACTGATTGACACATGTCTCCATCCATGTGTTGGCATGTAAACAAAAATAATTGTGCGAAATTTGAGCTTGATCCGAGACTAGGTGTGGGAGAAAAACCGTGTACAAACTTTTTACCAGACAGACAGACAGACAGACAGAGTGGATACGAGTCATAAATCTCTACTTTAGATGAACACTAGTACACAAGATATAATGTCATCATTCTATCAAAGTTTAGAACGTAGAAAATTGTGCTAATATAGAGTGACCGCTATGATCTAAAGCCACAGAGTGACCGCTATGATCTAAAGCCACAGAGTGACCGCTATGATCTAAAGCCACAGAGTGACCGCTATGATCTAAAGCCACAGAGTGACCGCTATGATCTAAAGCCACAGAGTGACCGCTATGATCTAAAGCCACAGAGTGACCGCTATGATCTAAAGTCACAGAGTGACCACTATGATCTAAAGCCACAGAGTGACCACTATGATCTAAAGCCACAGAGTGACCGCTATGATCTAAAGCCACAGAGTGACCACTATGATCTAAAGCCACAGAGTGACCGCTATGATCTAAAGCCAAAGAGTGACCACTATGAAGAAAATACAAAGAGGGACAAAGTTTTAAAATTTATTTATGGTCAAGCGTGGACCTTTTATTTTCTTTGTTAGCAAGAGAATTTGTGTCAGAATGTCCTAATAAAAAAAAGAAGTTTCTTATCACTTCCGGTGTCCGTCTCATCTAAGGATACTTCGGTCACATGAAGGATGTGACGATCTAAATATAGTAACAATTTCGAAGACCGGCGTGTAAAGAACCAGGCCATTTCATTCAAAGTTTGTGTCTTTGTTACATCAGCAAGCCGTCACATCTAGTTCTTCATAACTTCAGTTACGAATAGATCTACAAACTTGGTGTCAGAAGGAAGTTAATTCGCGCTCTTGCTTAGAATATGACATATCCTTTTTTCCAACTTCTTTTACCTTAATTTTACCTATAGGATAATAAAGAAATTATTTAGAATGTATTTTCTTATATGATATTGAACTAAAAACATACAGATGAAAATATCAGGCCTGGTTTATCTTTCAGACCTTGTGGTCTATAGTGCAGATAATGTAAAGGTCATCTGTTATTATAACAGAAAACACTAAATCTACTATTGCCAGGCATTGCTTCTCAGCTATATCGTGGCGCTCGGGTTGAAATGGCCGTTAGAGGAAACTATTAGGCCAATAGAGAAGCAAAAAAGAACCCCCGTTAGGGTGCCTAAGGACCGAGTCCATTGCACTGGCGGATATGGAAGAAGGTTTAATTGTCTAAAAAAAAAAGATACACATTTCAATTTATAAACGAAATGATTCGTTTTCAGTAGAAAAAAAGTAGCCCTTCTATTAGAGCTTCGCAAGATTTAAGATATCATGATCTAAAATTTTGATTTATTTTATTTTCTAGTTTTTGATATGTAAGCCTGACAGACGGACGGACGGACAGACTGACCAAAAAAATAGCGGCTTTTCTCTTTTGGGGTTCGCTAACAATTATACGCTTCATTGATAAATGTCATACAATTCAGACAACAGGTGTTCAGTGTGTTATTAGGTAGCAATAACATTATTTTAAAAAAGAGGTATGTTCTTGCGCATATCAAAATAAATGTATTTATATTGCTGTATGACTTTATGACAGTACGACATTATGACTGTATGACTTTATGGCTGTATACCTTTTTGACTTTCTGACAGTATGACTTTATGATTGTATGATTGTATGACTGCATGACTATGACTTTACAACTTTACGACTATGACTGTATGGCTGTATGACTGTAAGACTTTACGACTATATGACTATGACTTTACGACTTTATAACTGTATGACTTTTGACACGTTTATACGTTATTCGACTGTAACCATAGAGCCTTAGAGAGCCAAGTCGAGAATTAACGTGTGCATGTCTTTGCTCCCAATTGAACGCGACTGGCGTTCTTATCTTATCTTATCTTATATATTGCAGACGTTACTTCAAAAAAAAAAGATCTTAAGGATACACTGCTGTCCGCTCAGAAGTGGAAGTATAATAAAGAGCAGGCCGTGGAGTTACACCAATATCAAGACTTGCATAAATATGCACATTCATTTGTATTTAAAAACTAAACGAAGACATCTTATGTTACCATTGAAAGATTAATTTGAGTTTAATTACTTTAGGGTTTAATGAAGGTTGTTTTTTTTTTTTTTTTTTTTTTTTGCAAGTTCACTAATGTTTACTTACCTTCAGATGTGTTAAGAGTCGTGTCTTTGGATGGGCGACCTGGTTCGAATCTCGCTTCCGATGCCTTGACCAGTTTAAAACCTCTATCTTGGTCTTCATTGGTTGTCCATTTATCGTGCTCCCCCTCAAAGTCATATTTATCTGAAGCTCTGGCCACGCCCAGAAGTAGGCCGATGACCACCGACCAAGGTCCGACTGGCCTCATTCTAGAATCGTACTCCACCAGACAGTGGTTCACAGGGCCGGTAATCTCCGTTTGTTGAAAGAGTAGCGGCCCATGCTTAGAATGTTTTGTAATGTACACTGATCTTTTGAAACTCGTCTTATTTCGTCCGTCCGAATTTCATGTCTACAGTCTTCTGATCGTGTCTACATAGCAGACTTGAATGGAGACGTACTGTAGACACATTTATAGTTGATATCAGAATCTGAAAAATATAAAAGAAAAATCAAAACAATGTTTAATAGATGTGTAGGCCTACGTTCAATGTCATCATTACTAATGTTTGTAGCTTTGGTTTTTATGTGTCGTACAGACATGGGACGTGGAAAGGAGCTATGCGTCTAAACTGACCACAGGTTGTGACGTTGCAGGTCAGTGTTCAGGCCTTCTATAACGATGGGAGAAGTCTGAACCATCTAAAGAAGTCTGAACCACACAAAGAAATCAAAGCCACACGAAGAAGGTTGAACCAGACGAAGAAGTCTGAACTGAACCACAGGAAGAAGTCTAAACCACCTAAAGAAGTCTGAACCGCCTAATATGGATTTAACTTCGAATTTATTACTAACAAATTTTCACATATTGCCCTATTTCAGACCACATGAATATACATATATATATATATATATATATATATATGTATGTATGTATACTAGTGTGAGGTTAAAAAGTATATATACTATATAAGATTAGATATATTCTAGAAAATCATGTTTATTTTAGGGTAAATCACTACAATGCATCATTTTGTACACTAATTTAAAGTTATTAGTGTGAGAACCAGCAATAATTAGCAAGTCCTTCGAACTAAGAGAGGTAAATCTAGGACCTACACTTATTTAAGTTCATAGTATAGACACGCCAGTGTTCTCCCTTTACTTCTATCGTCTGCTAATCAATGCAGACAACTCCGGTAGTAAACACGCCTAATTTCTTAACTTGGCGAGATTCTCTCCCCTAGACAAACAATAACAAATCGCTAGCACGTCATAGAGATTTCTCCTCGAGATTGACTGTAGTCGTGGCTCTAGAGTAGAGAGGCTCCTGATGTTTTCTCTTAGTTGGGAATGGTCTAACACCTGACGGAATTGAAATCAAGCTTAGCTTCATACAAAGCTTGGTCGAACAGTGTTAGACAGAATGGTACTTGAACGAATATGTTTATACCGAACAGTGCTAGATCAAAAAATGCTAGATCGGCTGATGTAAGTCAGTTGAAGCGGCACCTTCGCCATAGGGTCACGGAGGCCACGGTTTAAGTCGTAGATGGGTAACAAAAGGAAGTGCTTTTATTGCAGTTATGAAGTGACTTAAAATATGTTACTTTAATTGCTCTAAATCTTGTTATTTCTTTCTGTTTCTGCATAGATCTACACTGAGGGTTGAGATTCAAAGCTGTGTGTGTTGCATACAGACGTTTCGTTCACTTTTGTTTCAGAAAGAAGTTGGCTCAAGTTTTATTCAAGTTCTATATGAACAAAGTCATACAAAGGTTTAGCTGGACAAGATATCTGGCGCTAACCACAGATTCCAGTCTTGCAGAGAAGGGACTTGTATCAACATCCCATTAGTGAGACTAAGGTCGTGCAGAGAATGGACTTGTATCAACATCCCATTAGTGAGACTAAGGTCGTGCAGAGAATGGACTTGTATCAACATCCCATTAGTGAGACTAAGGTCGTGCAGAGAATGGACTTGTATCAACATCCCATTAGTGAGACTAAGGTCGTGCAGAGAATGGACTTGTATCAACACCCCATTAGTGAGACTAAGGTCGTGCAGAGAATGGACTTGTATCAACATCCCATTAGTGAGACTAAGGTCGTGCAGAGAATGGACTTGTATCAACATCCCATTAGTGAGACTAAGGTCGTGCAGAGAATGGACTTGTATCAACACCCCATTAGTGAGACTAAGGTCGTGCAGAGAATGGACTTGTATCAACATCCCATTAGTGAGACTAAGGTCGTGCAGAGAATGGACTTGTATCAACATCCCATTAGTGAGACTAAGGTCGTGCAGAGAATGGACCTGTATCAACACCCCATTAGTGAGACTAAGGTCTTGCAGAGAAGGGACCTGTATCAACACCCCATTAGTGAGACTAAGGTCTTGCAGAGAATGGACTTGTATCAACATCCCATTAGTGAGACTAAGGTCGTGCAGAGAATGGACCTGTATCAACACCCCATTAGTGAGACTAAGGTCTTGCAGAGAAGGGACCTGTATCAACACCCCATTAGTGAGACTAAGGTCTTGCAGAGAAGGGACCTGTATCAACATCCCATTAGTGAGACTAAGGTCGTGCAGAGAATGGACCTGTATCAACACCCCATTTTAGTGATACTAAGGTCGTGCAGAGAAGGGACTTGTATCAACATCCCATTAGTGAGACTAAGGTCTTGCAGAGAAGGGACTTGTATCAACACCCCATTAGTGAGACTAAGGTCTTGCAGAGAAGGGACTTGTATCAACACCCCATTAGTGAGACTAAGGTCTTGCAGAGAATGGACCTGTATCAACACCCCATTAGTGAGACTAAGGTCTTGCAGAGAAGGGACTTGTATCAACACCCCATTAGTGAGACTAAAGTCTTGCAGAGAAGGGACCTGTATCAACACCTCATTTGTGAGACTAAGGTCTTGAAGAGAATGGACCTGTATCAACACCCCATTAGTGAGACTAAGGTCTTGCAGAGAAGGGACTTGTATCAACACCCCATTAGTGAGACTAAGGTCTTGCAGAGAAGGGACTTGTATCAACACCCCATTAGTGAGACTAAGGTCTTGCAGAGAAGGGACTTGTATCAACACCCCATTAGTGAGACTAAGGTCTTGCAGAGAATGGACCTGTATCAACACCCTATCAGTGAAACTAAGGTCTTGCGGAGAAGGGACCTGTATCAACACCCCATTATTGAGACTAATGTCTTGCAGAGAAGGGACATGTATCAACACCCCATTAGTGAGACTAAGGTCTTGCAGAGAATGGACCTGTATCAAACCTCTCAGCAGATCAGACCTCCCGTCCCTTCCCTGACATATAAATCATTGATTTTAAATGCTCCAAAAATACTTCAGTCAGGGCCTGGTCTAAACAATGTCGTCCTATCATTATATCATATACCATGTTATGTAATTTGTGTATTTAGGTAGCTAGTCGTAAACTGGCTATCGGTGAGTCTATTAACTGTATGTAGCAGTTCGCAAGATGTCGTAAACATGTCAGATTTGGTGGTATTAAATGGCTACACTTTGTCAAACTATCTGGCAACTACTGAAAAACCAGAGAACAGCCTTAATCCTGACTGACAAGTTTGTGTTAAATATTGACGATCTCTGAGCCCAATCTATGACCTACTTAGTCAGGCCTGGAGAACAATAAATTGTCAACCAAAAACTCGGGAAAGTGTTTCTTTCTTTTTAGTAATAAATGCCTTCTTCTTCTTCTTCTTCTTCTTCTTCTTCTTCTTCCTCTCTTTTTAAATATATAACTAATAAAATGGTTTTATCATATGTTTTGAGGAAGTGCATCTTAAAATAGAGCATTATGTCATCTCTGTCTAAATGCTATTAAAATGTTATTCTAATATCCCCAAAGGAAATCAAGGCTTAAGAAAGTGTTACCATATCCACAAGCTTCTCTTCCTAAACTGAAAACGGATTATTAAAATGTGATTACTAAAACGAGAAGCTGGGAAAGTAAGACGTCACGATTGAAAGATATAAATATCATTTGATGATAAATCTTTGACAATAAATCTTGCAGGCTTGAAAAACAAAATAAAATAATCAAAGTTTAGATAACGTTTTTGTGTGCCTAAAACAATTCTTTGTAGAATGCCCCCCTCTCTCTATCTCTCTACCTCTCTCCTTGTCTCTCTCTCTCTTTCTCTTTTTGATTAAGAACCTTTGGATCTAGCACTATTCGAATACTGAGAGAGAAAGTGATTTATATTAATATGCCTCATTCACTGTGAGAATTTGATGGATTTTTAGTTTTAAATCTCTAATACATGTCCATCTAGATCTAATCTTTTAGTATAGAGTACAGTTATTCCTTTTAACAAAAGATAGTCATCATAAAATAGTAGGCCTACTTCAGATGCTAAAGACTTGTCTAGATCTACATGATTAAAGTCCATTGGTCAATCGATTCTAGTGTCTATTACGTTGAACTGGATATTTTTTGTCATGGGCCCTTTTTCTTTTTATATCCTACAAATGCTCACATAATACTTCAGACCCTCAAAACCAATGTTCGTGTCTGTTACATCTAGTTGTCACGGCCCATTTTTTAACGCTAAACGCATTTTTTTTTTTGTGCCAATGAATTGAATTACTGCTATCACTTATTCCCTCTCCAACACTCTACGCCATAGTAAATAGTACCACTTGCAATGTTATTATTATTTTATTTTTATTATTATGTTAGAAAAGAACGAGTATTCATTCTCTGGCGAAGCCAGGGTCGAGTTTTGTTAAAGGGAAACAAAATTCATCGCAGTCCCTTTATCAGTTTTCACTTTTAAAAAATAAAGTGTAAAAAAAACATATTAGAATCGAGGTTATTAAAATCCGTTTCAACTTTTATGTAAATTTAATTATTGAAAAAAATTGTACAAAAAACGCTATTTAAAAAAATGTATAAAAAAAAGTTTTTGACTGATTAGGGACTTTAACCTCAGACCCTTAGATTTAACGTCTGGTACTCTACCGACTAAGCTATATGAGCTATATAAATGCTTAAAAGGGACGTATAGTCTTGCACTTTCAAAATATCGGCTTTACAAAAAATCCCTTTTATAAGTATACACGTTATTTCTACCACACACCCTCTCGGGTCAAGTTAAAATTGTACACAATTATTTATTGTATCTAACAAAACATGAATTAATTAAAGACTACCCAATTAGTCAATTAATTATTTTGTTTGATATCGAAGAAGGGAAAGTAACTTCTCCATTATTGAGATATATAGTTGTAAATAGGGATTTAACCCCCTTAGATAAACTTTATTGTTTTTTAATTAAAGTATTTTTTTTTTGTTCTCTCTTTCTCACAACTACTGACCACTATACTGTTATGCGACAAATTTTTTTTGCAGCTCTTGCCCATAGTTTCCCTATATCACAACTTTCTTTATTGATAACAACTGATGTACAGTTGAACTCTGTGTATTCATTGTACTGTTTATTAATATATATAAAAAATTCGTTAAAAATCTGGAACCATATCATTTTCTAATGTTATAAAATAGGTGGAAATGAAAACGAATACAATACAACAAAAACTTAAAAACACACAAAAAGCATGGTTAAAAAAAAAACATATAAAAACATACCTTATAGATAACAACGAACCGAGAATGTTAAAAACGTTACTCTAAAATATACGGAACAAAAGAACCTTTCAAATGTTGACATGAAAGACATTCTGCTAGTATTACTGCTGGATAATACAGTAAAAATCCGAATGTTCAATAATATTAACATATTTCGTTTTAATCCAATCCATGTTTTTTCCCCTCATTCAGAACTATTTGGTTTGTCGCAGGTATTTCCCGCTAAAGAAATATAATAAAAATAAAACTAAACAAAACAGCAATAAGCTTAGAGCATAAACAAATGAATGCCTGATGTTGGCTATTGGAAAGAAACAAAACGCCCATTAATCTCGTGTAATCTCGTGTAATCTCGGGAATAAAAGAAACTACGGGAAATCGTTGAGCTTTTAAGGGGACTTGGTGCTCACTTTGGCGGAGTAGTTTTAATGGCGGTCATGCTAAGAATGAGAGGAACTACTTTCGAAAGTGGCAGAAGTGGGTGTTTACAACGTGACAGAGCAAAAACAAATGATTGCTCTACGGTACTTTAAGATGACTTACTATTAAGAAAAATAATTTAGCTTCTCTATCGAAAGATAGCTAAAAGTGTCTACTATGTTAATTTGTGTTTTATTTTTATAGGAAATGCAATACTTTGTCTTAGTATATAAAGACTTATTCTCTTCAAAGTCAGAAGTTTGCTTTGAAGTGAAGTACCCCTTTCAGACATTGCGGTCTATAAGGCAGATGGTTTTAAGGTCATCTGTATCTTTGGCAAACGGTTAACGAGCAGGGTGTCATGTGGCCAGCACAACGACTAGCCGCCTTTACTTTACCCACCTAAAGTCAGGTACCCATTAGAGTTAGGTGTACTCGGGAGCTTCCCAAAAATCCCGAAATTCAAATTCCCAGTCTTCACCGAGAATCGAACTCAGGACCCCAGGTTCGGAAGCCAAGCGGTTGATTACTCAAAATAAAGGTAAAAGGTAGCAAAACAAATGGAAGTTTCGTGTGACTACAGTAGTCCAGCTGAGCATTACTACTAAAATAATAACGGTATAGATGCAAACACAAGTAATAGGCACATCGCCCTCCCAACTAATTGTTATTGATGGACTTTGACTTTAGCACCAGATTGCTAGTAAAGCTCTAAACCGAAGTAGGCGTAGTATATTTGTAATTATAATATTTGTAATTAACGAGCTTTGAATAATTTGAACTAACTTCTCTTGTGAACAAAAACTCAATATAACTTTATTACTATATAGTCAAAAATACTGCATTCCTCATTAATCTTCGACTTAAGGACAAGTCTCATTATTATTATATTGACAAATTTAGCTTGAGATGAGAAATGGATGTAATAGTAATAAACTAAACTGACATTTAATCCCCCCAAAAAATCACAACATATACAATTTAAAGTTTTAATGAATTCTATGGCTTTTATTCCCTCGCGCCATTCATATTGTTAAAAGCTGTGCTTATGTACTTATATTTGTGTAGCCACTCTATGGTTTGCTTGTCTTAACTTGAGTCTTACAAGATTGTCTTTATGTTTTCTAAAATCCACAATCATTTCTCTAGTTTTCTGAACATTCAAATTTAAACACTTGTCAATGCGCCATTGGACAAAGTTAATGGTTGAGTCGTGCAGTTTCTCTTCAACAACAACGAAGCCGATTATGCCATTGTCTTAAGTTAGCTGATGGGGATGGCAACTTTCAGACCTTGCGATCTATGGGGCAGAGGTTATCGAGAGTGTCATGTGGCCAGCCCAACGACCAACCACCTTTACTTTTTCCCCTACTAATGACAGTTACTGTGGTGAAATAGTTAGTATTTGTTTATGTTTGTGTAACGTCGTGAGAATGTGTTCACAACATTGATTTAGTGTGCTACTATCCAAGTCTCTTTCGTCAGTTCATGTGCCGTTCTAGTTTAATAAAGCCTTGTTTTAGGTTACTCTTCAGTGTTCCTTTATTTCTTATTACAGTTACCAATTAGAGCTGGGTGGACTCAAAGGCGCACAATTTAATATCCCAGTCTTCACCAGGATTCGAACCCGGGACCTCTCGGTTCGGAAGCCAAGCGCTTTACCACTCAACTACCGCACCTGCGTGTCAGTAATGTACATGGTTTCAAGTATTAGTGAAAGATTCTCTAGTACCCGACACATTGTAAGGTTTTATATATTTAGGGCGTTTATCAGAAAGCTACTTTATTAAGAAATCTTCACCGTGCAACACAAAATAACGGCGGCCATCTTACAACCGAGTCTCTCAGTCCTAGATTTGTCTTACTTAAAACATGGCCGTCATACCGTCGTCATTCCATAAGCATAGTCCATGAACCTAATCGTACAGTACTTTACGACTTGCCCAAAATATTTTTTTAGCAAATTAAAAAAAAACATCGTAGAAATACGCACTTAGGTCTCTAGCTAAAGTTATACACTGGAAAAATCTTTTCGTTAAGAAAAAAAAAAAGAGTCACAGAAAAAAAAGGGTAATAGGTGTCATGGCGGACGTAGAAAGTGCCTTTTGTACTGATCGATAGGAACCATAACTCTCACACGAGAGACCAAGCCCAAGAGCTAGGAAATGGATTCACTGCCCTTGACTCCCAAGAAACATGTATTCCAACTTAGCCTTCGGAAAGTTGAAACAGGAGAGAGAGAAGAACATGAGCAAGATGAAAGAAACAAAATGAGAGGGAGAGAGAGAGAGAGAGTAATAAAAGATGTGAATGTCGAGGGGAAGAAGAAGGAGAATACTTAGCATTTTATTTCTATTATTTAGATGTAAAGGCTTATATTTACAATTGAAGATTTTTTAAAAAGTCCTCCCTATTAGCTCTTGATGGGTTCCAAAAAGGTGGCTGGACCCTGGACGGGTAGGCTTATTTCTAAAATGGCTCTTACGATTTCCCTAAAAATCTGGCAATTTCTGTACAACTCCTGGGACAACAAATAACTATGTCTCTGATTGAACTGTTATATTTGTTTTTCAAAATAGAATCATCTGAACACTAAATGTGGCTTAGCTCACGATTCGCAAGAAGATTTGCATAAATAAAAAGAGATACAATTAACATTTTGCGCACCGCCTAATGTAGAAATCATTATCTGGACTGTTAAAGAGAATTTTTACAGAAACAAACAAATTATGCAGAGCTGAGTAGAAAGACCCTTGCATTAATGAAGCAGAACAAGAAACTAAATAGATTCAGTAGTGAGGGTTAAAAAGAAGTTATATAAATGACCATTAAAAAAAAAAAAGAAAAAAAGTGAATTATAGACAAACATGTACGTTTCAGCACTGTCCAGGGCATGGGCCATTGACGCTCAGATTCGACAACTCCGCCTAGCATCGTGTAAACCAGTGGTTCCCAAAGTGGGGTACGCGTACCCCCAAGTATGCGGGATAACTTTGGAGGGGGGGGGGGTACGCGTTGCACCTCATTAACTATGCTAATTTAAAAAAAAATACCCATTTATTATGTTCATTCTTCTCATAGGCGCAAGGCGAGGGGGTACTCAGTGTTACAACAAATATAAAAGGGTACACTTTAGACAAAAGTTTGGGAAACACTGGTGTAAATCAACCAAACCTCTGGACCATACAGATGTCTATTTATTGACTAAAATGTTTGTAACATTGTTTGACATGTTTCGGATGTTCCTTCAGAGTTGAAGATAATCTGCTTCCTAGCCCAAACCTCCCGCAGGACGACGGGGATGGCAGCGGACAGGATATGAACCCAGGACCATGGGGAAGTAAGAATGACAGTCCAGCGCGCATACCGCACAACCAGGCAACTAGGAAAAGTAGTCGTTCCTGAAGTTTATCTCAGGTAGAATTGTAATCGTTTAAAATGTTCCACTTGCTGGCATTGTTCTGAAGAATGTTCCTTAACACTTTGTTTCATTTTGTTTTTACATTGATCGACTTTCAGGCATAAAGCATGCGCAGTGCGTTCTGGTCTTGTCTATTTTATGGACTTGTGCGTGTGTGTCGGCGGGGGGGTTTAATGAGAGAAGGTTTCCGTGCTACCCTTAGGTACTCAGCTAACTCAAATCAGATTAACTTGGTATGGCTGCCTGGTCGTCTCAGTCATCATCTTCTTCTTATCTTATATATCACAGAGGTGACTTCAAAAGATAATTACGTCCTAAGCATTTCATGTGTCAATCTAGTCACGCATTAGAGACGTATACTCTGCTCAGTGTTTGGTTTTCTTTGACTCAGGCAACCCATTCCATTCTCTAGTACCACAAGTGAAGGAGTACGTGTACACATTTGTCCTAGCATATGGAATAAGAAACGGGCCTGTATATTAGTGTCTTTCTGAGCATTTTAGTTGGCTTTGTTTTTCAAAAAATAAATTAAGGCAAAGGGTTTTATGCTACTTAACACGTGATGCTTGTTTATGATTGTCAATGGTTAAATGTGTGTATGTATGTATAATCTATTTTTAGAAAGGAGCGAATCACCGGAAGTGAGTTAGTTGTCAAAAGTAGAGAGTGCAGTGTGTGATATGCCGAGAAGTTGATTAAAAGTTTGTGTTTTGAAAAAAAAAATGATAAAGGTCTGAAGTTTCACTGTGTCTCTCGGTCTGTCTCTGTCTTCTTGTCTCGTGTCTCTCAATCTCAATTTCTATGTCTTTTTCTGTGTCCCTCTTTTGCTCTCTCTCTCTCTCTCTCTCTCTCTCTCTCTCTGTCATTGCTCAATGCATTAGTTGATCACAACAAAGAATCAATAGCAACACACAAACAATCAGAAAAACTAACCAACCAGAACTAAACCATTTGCTTGTATTTTTGTCCCTAGGCTTTCAAAAACTATCGCTCATTTCCGGCCAGTAATCTCGCTCATTAACAAAACTGTACACGAGATTGCCAGATTTCTTTCGGCTGTAAAGCCGAAAAACAAACAAACGATTAAAAGATTGGGCCGCGAAGCCTAAAACTGGCAATAAAACATTCTGTACAACAAACATGGCATTGATAGTTTGTGAATCCAGTCGATCAATGCAGACGCGTGTTGAGTTGGAAGTTTAGGGCTTAGGGCCGCTACGCATTAGAAAACTTGTATTGTTAAGACGAATACAAAACAAAGATACCGAGAAAACATAGTTTGTGAGTCTTTCTAAAAGTGTACAGTTTTATAGGTCTTTATATCACCCTTAATCTTCGGAATCGAAGACATTATATATATAAATCATGGGCGTAGCCAGGATTTTTTTTCGGGGGTGGGGTTGGGGGGGGATCTTTTTCTCCCTCCCCCCCACCGGAAAAAAAAATTCATAGTATGTATGTGTGTGTGTGTGTACATGATCTTTATTACATTCTGAGCCTTCATTCTTTCGAAAGATGTTTATTATGCCCTAAAATGTTTCTTCCTGGAGTTAGTGGAAATATTGTACACCTCCGCCATCGACAGCAATGGGGTCTGGGGGAGCGCTTGGAGCTCCCTCAGCGCGGGGCGAAGCCCCGCCGCCATGTACTATTTCTGGTATTGAGAGCTAACAAAATGAACGTTCTGAGGTATCTACAGTAAATTTTCCTGCTATTAAAAAGTTTTTTTTCAAAAACCTCAAATGCTATTCTCAAAGCCTTACTGGCGCTAAGTTGTACTACAATGTCATCGCAACCCTTAAGTATGCGTAATTCATTTTGTCGGAGAACATGTCCCGCAAACCTCATGCGACGCTCTGTCACAACCTTACTAAGGGGTCGACTCCCAATTCAGCATAGGATTTCCTTGATTTAGACCCGATCTCTATAACTGACTCCTAAAATCTATCTTAGCCATCTTTGTTGAGCCACATTTAGTGTTTTTCAATTTCGACAGATGACTTTTCAAAGCACTTTATTAATGGAGCCCCGCCACTGGTAGAAATGTGTAACCTCTCTTGAATACGCTTATGGAATTAGGTAACTGTAGTTTGCTTTAGATTTTATATCGAAAAGGGAAGTTTTATCGTCAAAATCATCTGTTGTGAATTTTAAACTAAAAAATCTCTGGAGTTGTTTTTTTTAAAAATTCAAAACCCCAATTAGCTACGGTCATAGTATCTGGTAACCGTAGTTTGCTTTAGAATATTTTTAAAACTCAAAACCATCTGGAGGGGTTTTAAACTTTTAAGAAAAGCAAACTGTAGGAGAGGGGTTTAAACTCAAAACCCCTAATTGGCTTGGGTAATTTGCTTTTTTTTATATTAAAGAGGTATTTATTTAGCATCAATCCCCGCTGAAAGGGGGTTTAAACTCAAACACCCTTTTGGCAACTCTTATAAAATTTTGAGTGCGTTTTTTATATTGAAGAGTTATTTTTTTAGCTTCAAACTCCACTGGGGTGGAGTTTAAACTCAAAACCCCTTTGACTACACTCATAGAATTTTGAGTGTTGCTTTGTTTTCAACATTAAAGAGGTATTTTTTACCTTTAAACCCCGCTAAAAGGGGTTTAAACTCAAAACTGAGTCGAAACCCATTTACCTACCCTCATAACATTGTGAGTGCGTAATTTGCTTTTTTTTATATATAGCTTAAAACCCTTTACCTACGCTCATAGAATTTTGAGTGTGTAATTTGCTTTTTTTATACTGAATAGGGGGATATAAAATCAAAATCTTCCTTAGCTGTGCACTTGGAATTTGGGGATAGTCGTTTCCCTTTTTTTTTTTTTTGTTTTGTTTTGTTATTAGAAGAGAGGGATTTATCTGCAAAAAAATCCAGGTAGGGGGTTTTAAACTCAAAACCCCCTGATAGGGGTTTTGAACTCAAACCCCCCTGGTAGGGGTTTTATACTCAAACCCCCCTGACAGGGGTTTTAAACTCAAACCAACCTGGTAGGGGGTTTTAAACTCAAAACTCCTTGGCTGCGTTGGGGCAAGTGATGGTATAGTATTAAAATGTCACCCAAAATAAACAAAATCAAAGCAAAAAATCAATTACTGAATTCTGATCCCCCCTTCGGGAGGGGGATATCATTTCGGGATCCCCCTCCCCCGGCTACGTTCATGATATATATATATATATATATATATTAAAGTGTACAAACTTTTTACAGCCAAACAGAATGAGTTGGTATAAGCTTTGTAAAATAGTTCTAGGGTATCTACATCTAGATCTAGTTCAAGGTCAAGTTCATGGTCTAGGTCATGGTCTAGTTTAAGGTCTAGTTCAAGATCTTTGTAGAGAGTCTAAACAGAGGCGAAGACCTTAAACGGATATTAATCAAATGGAATGAAAGACCAGCTCCTTACCGACGCTTCTGTTCGGAGGTCCACCATCAATTAGATGACCATCTAATCGTATCCATTTATTAAGGGGATACGGCTACTCGAGTAAAACATGGTCCCCTTTTTTTTCCCGGCGAGGCCGGAGGCGGATCCCCAAGAAGGATAACTCCGTATTCCTACATTGTACCACCACTTACGGCGAGAGTCTGATACAGCTGCGCGCGAACCACGCAATTGGCTTGGTGGATGGGACGGCTATTAGCGAGCCTTTCTTAGATCCCCGCCATACTACTAAAACACAACTGAAGGACGTGTCCTTGACCCATGTACTCCCGAGCACAGGAACCATATAAACCACATGATCAGCATAATCACATGGTCAGCATAAACCACATGATCAGCATAAACCACAAGATTAACTAAAAATTTAACATTCTTAACTATGAGGATGGTGAAAAAAAACAAAAACAACCCATCTATAGATAGAAACATTTTAAAGTACACTAAACAAAAAGAAAATCATTCACATGACCTTGACCGGAGACTTCAATGCTGAAAAATAACTAGCGTTACATAAAAGTATTATTAGCTTTTTAGTCTCCAGTGACTATATTAGAAGAACTTGACAAAGTGGTTTGTTGTTTTTTGCTGGAAGCGTCTTCTAAATAAAGAAACAATCAGCATGGTCCTAAAAGTACCAATCACTTAATTAAATAAAATAAGACAATGGTATCCCAGAGTGCTTTTGATGACCGAAAAGCGTGATCCCCTCAATACGGCTAAAAATAGAAAAGTAATTTACAAGGCCGGTAATCATAGAGTTTGGAAATATACTTAGTTCTTTCCCCTGTCTCCCTATGTGGGCAGAAAGAAATGGGCGCTGTCATTTGGTGTCTCGGGCAATTTGCATATATGAGTCTTTGATAAATTGTGGCACAGCCTGCTGGATGAAAAAAAAGGGGGTGGAATAAATCAATGTATTGACCAGGGCGCCGAAGTTACAAGAAAGTTATCGGGCCAATTTTTTTCATGAAAATAAAGATATAGAAAGAGGAAATATATAGAGAGAGATTAGATAGATAGACAGACAGACAGACAGACAGACAGACAGACAGACAGATAGATAGATAGATAGATAGATAGATAGATAGATAGATAGATAGATAGATAGATGGGTTGATATAAAGATACATATATATATATATATATATAGACAGACAGACAGATAACCTACTTTTAACGTTGTATTGTGACCTCTACTAGTCTGGAAGTAACATCCTGTTGTAAAAGTTCACTGTGTAGCAGGCTCTTATATCCCTTTCACATCCAAGTCACGTGATATAGGGCATACTCTCCCCTAAGTGATGTATTTAGTATTTAGAAATAGTAACATCACGGGTAGATAGTGTAGCCTAATATGACACCAAGCTCTGGACACAAAACTCTAGACACTAAGCTCTGAACACTAAGCTCTGGACACCATGCTCTAGACACCAAGCTCTAGACACTAAGTTCTAAACACTAAGCTCTGGAAACTAAGCTCTGGACACCAAGCTTTAGACACTAAGTTCTAGACACAAAGCTCTAGGCACTAAGCTCTAAACACTTTAATTTAGTACATTATTCAATTACATTACAACTACACTTTAAAAAAACAACAAGAACATGCATATGATACCACACAGACACTGATGTCTCCATAATCCTCCCGTACTTATTGGCAAGATATGTTCAGTAAAATCAAGTTTCACGGATATTGTTAAAATAAGACCTCGGCTAATCTCCAGCAATACACAAAGGTCAAGGATTTCATTTTGACAGCAGTTTTTTTTTTGTTTCTAACCTGACATTTTTTGGTCCACTAAAATTTTGGTCCAATCAATGGCCGTGCAGTCAGACAGAGCAGTATGAAAAAGGAGTTGAGGGGGGGGAGGGTAGTTAGGGGTGAAGAGAGAGGGGAAGGGTGGAGGGCGCTGATTTTTATTGTAACGTTGGACGTTTCAAGAGGATTGAAAAACAAAGAGTTACATTTCAGCAAAGATTTCATGTATCAGTTTGTAATGTAGCCAAATGTAGTTACATTTGTTTATCACAGAATTAGCTACTCTACTACATGGATAGTCCCCAATGTTTGAAGTCACAATCAAAAGATTTGTTAAAAGGACATTTTTTTTTTCAAAATAATATAAAATAAAAAAGAAATACAAACAAAATTTACATGTGACTACGAAACTCTATTAATTGTTCGTCCAGCTAATAGCCAACTGTTTCGGGTTTGAATCCCTTATTTTAGAATACGGTAAACTTTTATGTTTTTATGGTTGGTAATGAATCAATTTAAAGAAACATCTAATGACTCAATCTAATGACCCAATTTAATAAGTCGATTCTATCCGATGTATTGAATTGATCAAACGAGTTTATTTAATGACTCAATCTAATGACTGAAATCTAATGAATCAGTCTTGTGAATCAATCTAACAAACAGTCTAGAGAGTTTATCTAATGATTCAGTCTAAAACAGTCCATCTATCTAATCCACAAATTAGATAACTGATTGTATGTCAGGATCTCAAGCGACTCCCTTGTCGGACTCGATTCCGAACATTAAGGATATGAGTGCATTATATCAAGTGACTTCGCAAACCCAGTTGCGGCCTACATATTTTGCTGCACTGATGAAAAGTCCTTGTTCGTCCGGGGTCTTAAGAGCCCTCTGCTTATGTCTTTGGGAAGTGTTGTTTTTTGTGTGTGTCCTAAAGTAATTAAAACACACTGATATATTATACTAAGGACATCTCCGATGTCTCTTTGTCGAGATTACAAATTCGTGTAATTGAAACTTTGATATATAGGTAAACTTAGAGATCAATACCTACCTGAGTAGAGGGGTAGGGATTCGGAAGAAGAAGAGCGCATTGAAAACCATACTTTAATATCAAGCAAACTTCCTCCTAAGTGTCTCACTAAACAGTTTGTAAAAAAATTGTAAGAACTATGACGTTGAGCCGTTGAGTATTTAGAAACAATGTAATTCGCTCGAAATTCTTTCAGTGCGGACTATTTTTCTAAGGTATTAATGCGCCTACGCACACATCCCTAATTCCTCCGCTGATGAAAGCAGTGAAAACAATAAGACAGGCATTGAATGATACCTGAACAAATATTGGATTCGCCAGAGAATGTCTGCGGTAGCTGCAGCTCCTAATGTTAACTAGGAGAGTGAAGGCGACGGTTCTCAAAATGTGTATGAAGATACATGACCAGACTTTGATTGATATTAAAGATATCGTTTTAAATTCACAGCTTTTTAAAGCAAAATAACGTAATAAATTCGCTGTAAAAGAATCTGAATAAATTCATTTCTAATGACTATTCAATATGCAGTGATCTAAATTACATATGTAGTTCTACATCTTGTCTTACGTGCGTAGTGATATGTCGTTAAAATCATCATGGTCCTAAATGCCATCGTTAAAAGGAGACCTAATCGTCATAGTAGGCCTGAACACCGACCATGTGACATGATAACATATGTGTGACGTACAGACATGTGACGTGGCAACGAGCTATTGGTCTCCACGGGTTGAGACGTGGAAAGTCAGTGTTGAGGCCCGCTTTAACGATTGGTCTCAGTTCAACTGAAGTCGGACACTTCTTGGTACTGCTTCTAAACGTGCTATGTTTGTTTGTCCTTAAAAAAAAACCCAGTAAATATTTTTCCAAAGAGATTTTTCAAGTTTCTTGTCGTGACGGAACAATGTCGCCATGTCAACGTTGGAAACTGGTTTTCTCGACATTTTGGTTGACAGACCCCCCCCTTTCCCCGAAAAGTACACGTCCAAGGTTAATATGAGGTTTGATGGAGAGTAGAGGTCAGAGTGGAGGTCAGAGTGGATGTCAGAGTGAAAGTCAGAGTGGAAGTCAGAGTGGAGGTCAGAGTGGATGTCAGAGTGAAAGTCAGAGTGGAAGTCAGAGTGGAGGTCAGAGTGGAGGTCAAAGTGGAGGTCAGAGTGGTAGTCAGAGTGGAGGTCAGAGTGGAGAGCGTAGATGTCAGAGTGGATGCTAGAGTGGAGGTCAGAGTGGAGGTCAGAGTGGAGGTCAGAGTGGAGGTCAGAGTGGAGAGAGTAGATGTCAGAGTGGATGTTAGAGTGGAGGTCAGAGTGGATGTTAGAGTGGAGGTCAGAGTGGAGGTCAGAGTGGAGGTCAGAGTGGAGGTCAGAGTGGATGTCAGAGTGAAAGTCAGAGTGGAAGTCAGAGTGGAGGTCAGAGTGGATGTCAGAGTGAAAGTCAGAGTGGAAGTCAGAGTGGATGTTAGAGTGGAGGTCAGAGTGGAGGTCAGAGTGGAGGTCAGAGTGGAGAGAGTAGATGTCAGAGTGGATGTTAGAGTGGAGGTCAGAGTGGATGTTAGAGTGGAGGTCAGAGTGGAGGTCAGAGTGGAGGTCAGAGTGGAGGTCAGAGTGGAGAGAGTAGATGTCAAAGTGGATGTTAGAGTGGATGTTAGAGTGGAGGTCAGAGTGGATGTCAGAGTGGATGTCAGAGTGGAGGTCAGAGTGGAGGTCAGAGTGGAGGTCAGAGTGGAGGTCAGAGTGGAGGTCAGAGTGGAGGTCAGAATAAAGTAGAAAGGGGAGGGGGTGCTTGTTTGTTTTTTTAAAGGTTGGTATTGCACAGTAGTTAAATGAAACCATGGCACAAGAGTAAAATCTGCAAGACGTCCTAGATCGTGTCAAACTTTGGTTCAAAAATTGTAAACAATACACAGCCATGTCTCACCAGATTTGTCTGGAAAAACACGTGACTTGGAGATTACAAAAAAAAGGGACACAGTTAGGGAACTCAGTCAGTCAGTTGTCGTGGTTTCAATAAAAAAAAAAAGAGACAGATCTATATAAAATGTATTAATCGAATTATTGTTAAGCATCAATTGTAATGAAGATACTCGAAGTTAAAGTCAACATCTCAGAATTTACTTTCAACCTTATCTTAAGATAAAGACAACTCTGCTCGAGTCTGGTGTTGAACCTCGAACCCCTTTCGTAGGTAGCAAAGCCAAGCCAGGTTCAGGCGTACTTAGCCTAGCCTCTCGACCACTCTACCCGTAATATAATAATAATTATAGATTTTGTATAGTGCTACTTTCATGCGTATAGACGTTTATAGCATGCTCAGGGCGCTATGGCCCAATCTCAGTTGTGAACCAATGGGGGGGGGGGGCGGGGGTAATCTGGGAGGTTTTCCGTGCTGCCTTTAGGCGCTCAGTAAACACAGCTCTGTTCGAGTCGGGTGTCGAACCTCGAGCCCCCCTTCAATCGTGCTTACCCTCTCGACCACGACTCCCACATTTTCCTATTTCTCTATAATGACAGAAAATAACTGGGCAAAGACAAAAAAAAAAAAATGCGAGCATTTTGTTGTAATTGTTCTTTCGTGTTTTGTGTCTGTCTTTATGTCGGGCAGGGAACCATCGTCCTATGAAAACAAAGTTTATTTAGTTGTCAGACATCAAACTGGAAGAATTTGTTCTGATTACAGCTGATAGAGGCAACTGTGTTTAGAAACCTAGTCTCTTCCTGTCTCTTCTTCTCTGTATGTCTCTCTATTTCTTTGTCAGGCATTTACGCTGTCTTATTGCCTTTACGTAATCAACATTGAATTCAACTTTAACAAAAAAAAATTCAAATTGTTCTTCCAGACCAGGTTTTCACGAATGAATGAATTCAATTTTTTGGTACTTCTATCTGCTTTAATGTTTACTCTTTTCAATGGAATATTTGCTGTACTATTTATCTATTAATAAAACTTTCTATCGAGTTTAGCTTTAAGACTTTGTTTCTTTTCTTTTTCTAAATCTTTCTATGTTTTTTTTTTCTTTTATTTAGTTGATCATTTAGTCACTCTTTCTTTGTTTTAATCATTCTTTAAGTTGATCATTCTTTCTTTCATTTAGTCACTCTTTCTTTGTTTTTATCATTCTTTAAGTTGATCATTCTTTCTTTCATTTAGTCACTCTTTCTTTGTTTTAATCATTCTTTAAGTTGATCATTCTTTCTTTCATTTAGTCACTCTTTCTTTGTTTTAATCATTCTTTAAGTTGATCATTCTTTCTTTCATTTAGTCACTCTTTCTTTGTTTTAATCATTCTTTAAGTTGATCATTCTTTCTTTCATTTAGTCACTCTTTCTTTGTTTTTATCATTCTTTAAGTTGATCATTCTTTCTTTCTTTCTTTCTTTAAGTTGATCATTTTGTCTTTCTTTCTTTCTTTCTTACCTATTTTCTTTTTTTTTTCCTTACTCTCTAATATGCTTTCTTTAAATCATTCTATCTCATTTTTTCTTTTATTATTTCTTCCAGTTCGTCTTCTGTTTTTTCTATTTAAATCAAGTTTTCCTTCTTTCTTACTTTTTCTATCACCCCCCAATCCCCCGCTTCATTTTCCTTTTCAATTGTCTAATTATTTCTTTCACAACCTCACAGTAATGTTTTGGCGTTTTAAATTTGTTTGTACTGTTTTGTTTTTTTGTTTCTTTGTTTTCTGTTTTTCTTTTTTTTTTCCAACCAAAAAAAAAAACAAAAGACAACAACAAAAAAAAGAAACATGACAAATTAGAAAAAATTTAAATATGAGAATAATGTTATGTCAGGTGATGGCATTTAAAAAAAAAACTGAACAAAACACTGACCAGGGCGAGTCAGAGTGGACACATAACAATAACTAATGGGCTTAAAAGATGTTGATGTTAGCCTGTGAACATGGTACGTGGTCATGAGTTTGTTTTCATCGGGTTGTCTGTTTGGGTTGTACCCAATTGAGATGATATTCTCATGACTTTCAAGAAGTGAAAATCTCAGGTCAGTTGTGTGTAGAGCAAGCTCAAGCCTCTTGTTCTTTTTTCTCCAGAGTGCTAATAAAGTTCAGTTGTTAGTTAACCCATTGTTTTATTTTGATTGTTTTACAGCTTCAGCCCCAACGCCTCTTATAAATGACTCCTCTCACCCAGAATCCAAAGTGCACAAAAAACATGTCTGTAGTTTATAAGATAAGATTATGTCTCTCTGTACCTCTCTCATTTTGACCTTCTCTCACTTTCTCTCTCTCTATTTCTCCCTGTTAGTCTAAGTGTTGAAGTTCGCATGTTTTGTTATCCATACATTTACCACGTCAATGAGAACTCTCCCTCTCTCTTTCTCACTCTTTCTATCTCTCCCTCTCTCTCTCTCTCTTTCTCTCTCTCTTTCTTTCTCTCTCCCTCTTTCTCTCTCTCTTTCTTTCTCTCTCCCTCTTTCTCTCTCTCTTTCTTTCTCTCTCCCTCTTTCTCTCTCTTTCTCTCTCTCTCTTTCTCTCTCTCTTTCTCTCTCTTTCTCTCTCCCTCTTTCTCTCTCTCTCTTTCTCTTTCTCTCTCTCTCTTTCTCTCTCTCTCTTTCTCTCTCGCTCTTTCTCTCTCGCTCTTTCACTTTCTCTCTCTTTCACTTTCTCTCTCTTTCACTTTCTCTCTCTTTCTCTCTCTCTCCCTCTCTCTCTCTTTCTCTCTCTCTTTCTCTCTCTCTCTTTATCTCTCTCTCTTTATCTCTCTCTCTCTCTTTTTCTCTCTCTCTCTTTTTCTCTCTCTCCCTCTTTCTCTCTCCCTTTCTCTCTCTCTTTCTCTCTCTTGCTTAAATTCTCTGAAAGAATGTTATCGCTGTCACTCGATATTTATTTGTTTCCTAATTTCATTAATTCATAATTTGAATAGCGCCGCTGCCTTCCTCGTGAATTGAATTACCCCCCCCCATTCCATCCATCCATCTGCATCCCCTCCCTCATCGTGTCTGTCCTCAGTTTGTGTCTCACAAAATAAATCATTGATCCGCACCACTCTTATGTCCCTCCCAAAAGCCTTTATAACTACGCCCCTGTAACAACAGACTCCCCGGGTCCCGAGACAATTTCAGCCATGGCACGACTCAAAAAGAAAAAAAAACAAAAAAAAAAAGAAAGGATATGAAATATTTTAGCACCCCCCCACCCCCCTGTGGAGATGTGCTGCACGCATGACTGAGTCCAAATCTGCTATGATTTATCATTTCTTGTTTTTTTATTACCAATCGTTTCACGGAATTTGAAGAATAGGTTGATCGACGTAGGTCAGGAATGAGAGACAAATGAGAGGGAGGAAGAGAGAGAGAGAGAGAGAGAGAGAGAGAGAGAGTACGAGAGGAAGGGAGAGCTAGAGAGGGAAAAAAAAAGAAAAAAAAAAGAATGCGATAGAAAGAAACAAATGGAATAAAAGAGAGAAATTTGATGACAAGGAAAACAGACAACTTCTCTATGTTACTGTTCTCTTTGGGCCACAGTACGTTATGTGAATGTAATCAAACGGGACCTGAAAACAGTGACCACTGATACTGACCATTGGGAAGACATAGCCCTAGACTGCACTACGTGGAGAGAGGTGGCGGCCAAGTACGCCATGGACAGCGAACGCCAATACCACCAAAGCGAGAACCACCTTAACCTGTCTTATATATGTGGACGGGATGTGTCTCTCCAAATTAGGGCTCCACAGTCACATGAAAAAAAGTGTTTTACGAGATGAAACATAGTCGTTACCAGACCAACACTTATTTGACTACGTATAACTAATCCATATGGGGCCAGTGTCATGTTAGGGCCTCTCGATGGTTGTACCAAGCTAACCGTGCAGGACTCGCCATTAGTGTAACGGTCTCTTGATGAACGGCACATGGATTATCGACATAGGAAAATGGCGTAGGTTCCCGGCGAACTCGGCCTTCGGCCATGCATTCTAGTCCATGAGCCCGGAGTGCCAGATATATCGGAAATAGCATTGACTTGGATCTCTTCCAGACAGAACGGTTGTTCAAGCAGGCTTACATGTCTAGAGCAGACTAGAGCTCGAAGAGCCTTCGGCTCAGCTCTTTTGACAATCAAACAGGCCTCTCCATGGACCAATGCAGTTTTGAAGTCCATGTTCGGCATTATCTGGTGACTCTCTTCAAGGGGGAATTTCACTAGACCCAATTTTCAGATTTCGATACATGTGTTGTATCATTTTGTTGTATTCGAGTCTAACTAGCATCCACCCATAGGAGGATCGGCCCTACCCCTTCTAAGCATCTAAATTACCTGTACAGTTTGAGAAGCACTGGTGATTAATATAGCGTAGTGAGAAAATATCTTTTGGAATTTTTTTCCCCCTGGATCAATACTTTGACAAAAATTGTTTCAAGTAGTAGTACCGAGCTGTCGGTTAAGGGCTTTAAGTAATTGACTTATTTTTTTTAGTGTGAGGTGAGAAACTAGATTTCTGTTCCATTAGCTGCTTTTCCGATTTTAATGGTCGCCGCATTTTTAAAGTCTTTTTTCAAATTCATTTTTTATTCATTAGTTCATAAGACACCAGACCTGCCCTGCTCTAACCAATGCCTCTTGCCTTCTTCATCAGCTCCGCCCTAATGCCTCTTGCCTCCAACATCCGTTCTGTCATGCTCTAACAAAGTCCTATTACCTCCTACATCAGCTCTGCCCTGACCAATGCCTCTTGCCTTCTTCATCGGCTCTGCCCTGACCAATGCCTCTTGCCTTCTTCATTAGCTCTGCCCTAACTAATGCCTCTTGGCTTTTTCATAAGCTCTGCCCTAGCCAATGCCTCTTGTCTCCTACATCAGCTCTGACCTAACCAATGCCCTTGCCTCCTACATCAGCTCTGACCTAACCAGTGCCCCTTGCCTCCTACATCAGCTCTGACCTAACCAGTGCCCCTTGCCTCCTACATCAGCTCTGTCCTAACCAGTGCCCCTTGCATCCAATATCAGCTCTGTCCTAACCAATGCCCCATGCCTCCTACATCAGCTCTGACCTAACCAATGCCCCATGCCTCCTACATCAGCTCTGACCTAACCAATGCCCCTTGCCTCCTACATCAGCTCTGACCTAACCAATGCCCCTTGCCTCCTACATCAGCTTTGTCCTAACCAATGCCCATGCCTCCTACATCAGCTCTGTCCTAACCAATGCCCCATGCCTCCTACATCAGCTCTGACCTAACCAATGCCCCATGCCTCCTACATCAGCTCTGCCCTAACCAATGCCCCATGCCTCCTACATCAGCTCTGTCCTAACCAATGCCCCTTGCCTCCTACTCATTCACTTCGTTATTTTCACGTGTGAGCGCTGTGTGTGTGTTTTTTCTTTGGGGGGGGGAGTTTGATTAAATTTTGTGTAACTAACACTCGAACTAAAATAAAAAGCATTTTTTTCCCACCATGGCAACAGCTAAGGTTAAAGGAACTCTGAGAGTTGCTGCTTCCATTCCTCCACTAGCGAGACGACGTTCTCAGGGCACTACAGCAGTCAGGGGGGGGACAACACAATACATCAAGGACTATAAGAGGCATCGTTTAGAATGTGCGATTCCAGAAATTCTGGAATCGATTCCAGATCAATTTTTTGCAATTCTTTTTTTTTTTCTAAAGTAATATTTTAAACCATTTAAAATTAGGCTTAATTTTTAAGTATAGATAAAACAACCTATATTGAAACAGCAGTAATACAGACATGTGGTGTAATTTATTTTTTTTACTTAAATATAACACAGAGGCATATATTTAGAATCTTGCATGTAATGTTCATAAAGAATGATGTAACCTATTTAACTTATAATTAATTAAAAGCTATTTTAAAATCTCGGTGGGGGGGGGGGGGAGAGTAGGGTCAAACCAGAAAATTGAAATCGATACTCATGCAATACAAAAGATAAAAGTGGTATCGGACTATATTCGATTACCGAGCTGGAGTCCGTCTCTATCATTACCAAGGGAAGAACTGCGTAAAGGGAGTGAACTCGTGAAGAAGACGCGAAGAGTTGATTACATCTTGCGCAGTGCCCTCCCCTTTCATCCCCCCTCACCCCCACACATCCCCTTAGTTTCTCCTTCTCCAAAGGCTGGCGCGAGTTTTGTCTGATTGAGTTATCCATTCTCTCCTCTTGGTCCTAAACGAATGGTAACATTAGATATTACTCCCGGGCTCCCCAATCACTCCTCACTGCACCCGTTACTGCCTCCCCCCCCCCCCCACCACCACCCCCATGACACGCCAGTCCGCCAAATATAACTTCATCTCGAAGAAAATACGTGGAATAATAAGGAATCGAGTCTTCAAACCAAGACACCGATGAGAACAGAACGCACCCCAAGTGTGGACACCAATATATCGATACGCATGTTTGTTTCTTGAAAGACAGGAAGTGTATAGGGTTTCGATTACTCATTTAGTTAAATTCATCACTCGAAACTGATTCACAAAGGCTTTCTTTCTGATTGTCTTTTAGAAACCATCATCTGAGGATTTGAACCAGCAATTCTCGGATCATCAACCAACCGCTCTAACATATGTACCAACTCTATTTCATGTTGTAAAGCAGCGGTGGTGAACCTTTTTCAGAATGAGGGCGCTTAACATTGCCGACACGTCTGTCATGAAACATCACAAAAAACATTGTCAACACCAATGTAACCAAATCTCTGTCGTTTCGATATACACTGTGGACACGAGTTTTGAAGCGCTGGATAGCATCGCAACACGGGCAGGATGAGGTCCGCGGGTCGCTATTTAAGAAACACTGCACTAACCAAAGAAAAAAACAAACAAATTCGTTATTTGTGTTTGTGTTTGAATGTCTGTGTGTGTGTTTGTGTGTGTGTTTGGAGGAAGTTTGATTAGATTGCCCATCGCCTCCTAAATCAATTCTGACCTAACCAAAGCCCATTGTCTCATACACCAGTTCTGAGTATACTATTAATCAGAGATGTTATATATTTCGTAGTCGCCTTTAACAAAACAATGTAAGAAACAACACTTTACGGTAAGTAGCCCAACCTGACATACATGGTAAGTCTAATAATGGAAACATTGAAATATGTTGCTTCTTCATTCTAGTCTAGAGCTGTAGCTTATGGCCCCCAAGAAATATTTAGCAATGACAAACAATCTCTTGACTTTTAAAGAGTCCCAAATAGAGCCTCCATATCTCAAATAGCACAGGGCCAATTCAGGTCTATTAACGTTACTGTATGTTGTCAAGCTGAATGATAAAGTTACATTTCCAATGAAAAAAACTTTTGATAAAGTCTATTATTGGCGATTTTTATTATTACATTTTAATCGGAGTAATCTGCACTTTATTTACACTTTAACTTGCAAGATCTGATTTACATTTGTTAAGCGATAAAATACAGTAACTTAGATAAAATAAGAAAAATCAATATTGAGAAATTCAGAGGCTATGTAATGGAACTAAAAAAAAATGAATGAAACTAAAAACAGAAAAATTTGTTAGAGATTTTCAAATAAGTAGAAAAACTAAACAATGTCAAGGCCGTCATATTGAAAGCTCAAGTAAGAATAAAAGTTATTTTCTACTACAAACGAAAGAGCCTAAAAAATGTGACATTTCAGTGCAAAGAGGTTTCACATAATTTATGTTTACCTTTTGAAATTCATAACTTATCAACGCTAGCCTTGTTCTGTACACCAGATACACCAAAAAAAGCTTTTCATAGTTATCCCCCATAAATGAAACTCTCCGAGAGAGAGTAGAACAAATTTCCTACAAGAAAAGATCTTTAGAAAATATGTTTGGTATCTCTCTGGATACTATTGTAGTTGGATAATAACAATACAAGTCAAAGAATGGATTGAAAATAGACTAACTTATGGACTCGAGTTTCCCCATTAATCCAGTTTATTACAAAAAGTTATTCTTGTAAATTCAATGGGTGCGTGGGAGTTATTGCTCCACGCGTCATAGAGTTACGGTTCATATTGAAATATCAAAATGTCCGAAGTTTTGGGTCAAGAAAGTTGTCTTTAGTTTTGAGAAGAATGTTTTGAAAGTAGTAGCAGAGCCACAACAGACACAGCAGACTTCTTAAAAACCTTAATACGTCGAGCCAGGTCTACGGAGGAATTATGGATGTGCGCTAAGGGGCAGTAATTAATACCTTAGAACAATAGTCCGCTCTGAAAGAATTTCGTGCCTCTTACAGTTTCTACTCAACGTCATAGGTACTACATAGTTTTTACAATAAGCTATTATTATATTTTTTAAAATTAAAATGACATGTATTCTTAATTTAAACATATAAATAAAGAATTCGTACCTAACTTATCTTATAAAATACAGACGTTACTTCAATAAAGAAGATGATTACGTCCTATGCGTGTTACCACTGTATGCTTATTATATAGCTCAATCCACTTATAACTCGATAGAATCTACCTTAGGTCTCGATACGTCTAGGTGTCCCTGGTTCAGTTCTAGTTAACGAAATAAAACAATGAAACCACTAGATCAAACACATAAACTTTAATCAGCTTTACTGCATATCACACACGCTGGTCTCTGTCTGACAACCAAACACACTTCCGGTCATTCGCGCAGATTGTAAAAATAGATTATACATACATACACACATTCATCCGTGACAGATGTTAACTAATGACGTACTTCGTTCAAGTCATTGCTTTTATTGGCTGACTCAGGCAACCCATTCCATGCTCTATTAGCACTACGGAAGAAGGAGCATTTGTACACATTTATTCTAGCATATGGGACGAGGAATGTGCCTTTAATTTGTGTCTTTCTGAGTATTTTATTAAATTTTGTTTTTATATTTGAAGATTATGGCTCAGTGTTTTATGTTTAATTGCTACTTTACTTTTGAGTCTTCATATGACATGATTTTTAGATTTATGCGACAAATATGGACAAATAGAATAATGACATATAGAATAATGAATTGTTGAACAGTGACATATAGAACAGTGACATATAGAGTAATGACATATAGAACAGTGTCATATAGAGTAATGACATATAGAACAGTGACATATAGAGTAATGACATATAGAACAGTGACATATAGAAAAGTGACATATAGAGTAGTGACATATAGAACAGTGACATATAGAGTAATGACATATAGAGTATTGACATATAGAACAGTGACATATAGAGTAATGACATATAGAACAGTGACATATAGAACAATGACATGTAACTGTTTTAACATAGAATAGTACAAACAACAGGAGAAGCGAACACTGTCTATGTCAGAACTCACTAGCACCATGACCTATTTTCACTAAGAGTGACAGCGATATAACGCCACAGATCTGTACGAGCTATTGGTCTAAACTGCCCACAGGTTGTAACGTTTTTAATCCTAGAGTGAAACTCTAATCTCTAATTTGAAATTATTTAGTACTACAAACGGAAAAAAAATTGATCCTGCAATGATGAAAAAATTGCAAAACTAAATTATCTCCCTTATCAACCTTACATTCATTTTGTACACCGGATACACACACACACACACACACAAAGCTAGCTATTTATAAATTTTCTGCCATATATAAAAATCTACAATTGAAACTTAAGATTGAGAATTAAAAAAAAAAATCATATACAAAATGTATTATGGTCACGTGAACAAATCGGTCCAATGGTATTTCGTTCAGTTTGGGGAAATAGAGGACGACGAAGAACGATTTCTTTAGTTGTAGAGAAAAACGGGGAACTCTTTTTAAAAAGCTTCACACTTGTGAGACCGACGGAATATTAAATTGACCCTCGAAAGACAACAGCTTCGTATGCGTTAGTGTGACAAAATATGTAGGTCACAACTGGGTCTCAGCAGCAGTGTCAACTGTACTTAGGAGATTCGACCTACTAAATTAGTATGTTGCATTGAGAAATATTTATTTCATATTACTGTTGTATCATTGTGCAGCTTACCATAGTTGTAGCATCACACCAAATACTTAATTAGCTCCAATTCTGACATACTGACATGGCATACTGACATAACGACATGACATACTGCAATGACATACTGACATACTGACATGAGATATTGACAAGAAGTGGAAACACTATACAAAAGACTAATGATGTTAATAATGTGCATTTGTAATATCTCTTCAATAAACTAAACAAGGTCAAGGATGTTAAGTGTGTTTCACTGTTGCGAACTAAATGAAAAATGAATAAGAATTTAAAAAGTAATTTTTAAAAAAATTAATGCAGTAACGTTTAATTCTAAAATGAAACACTTATATGCGGTCTTTGTAAAATAACTCCTAATTAAAAAAAAAAAGACTTCAATGATGGTAAAGAAATGTTTCTTTTGTTCTTATTAAGGTCGTTACAATCTAACATACCTGAGTAATCACCCTTTGTTTTCAAATTTAGAACTGGATTCTTTTCTAGACAGGAATATCCTAACAGTAGACTTTAATCTCTCCTTCTCCCTTCTGTTACTGCTGGTCAACTGTCCGGTTGTATTGAAATAAGTTCAAAGTTGTGGCAGTGTCAGAGTGAAAGCTTAATACTTCCTCCATCTTGAATTGTTTTCTACAAACTGAAGAGATAAGAAAATTTCATTCTGTACACCGGATACACCACAAAAAAACAACAACATATCTATATTGTTCTTTACGTCATAGATAACATTCTTTAATTGTCTTTCATCAACGACAGATGCTCTATGTGCCGCATTTAACCTTTATAAGCACTAGGGAAGAAGGAGCACTTGTATAACTTTGTCCTGGTATACCGAATAAGAAATGTGCCTTTATCTATTTGTCCTTCTGAGTATTTTATTAGGTTGTGCTTTTGTTTATGTAAATTATGGTTTAGTGTTTTATGTATTATGGCTACTTTACAACAAAGGTGAACCCCAAAAAAGCGTCTCTAAGCCTAGTTCAAAGGTCACTTTACTTTTGCTGTCAAGGCTGGTCTAAAATGTAACGAGAGAGAAATGGAGACAGAGACTGGGACTGAGAGAGTGCGTGGGTGACAGAGACAGAGAGAGGGGGAAAGAGAGAGCGAGGGAGAGAGAGAGAGGGGGGAGAGAAAAAAAGAGAGTGGGATTGAGACAGTTAGTGAGTGACAGAGAGAGAGAGAGAACATACAGATAGCTGGTTAGAAAAGAAAGAGATACAAATGTGATCAAACATCACTGCTGGTTATCTGATATCGATCTGTATTGTGAATCTAATTATCTGGTAATACCAGGTTTGGTTGACCTGATGAGTATATCAACTTGAACTGGGTCAGAAAGAAGTTTTTTTCAAGCGTAAGAGTTTTCATCTATTTCGCTTCCTTAGAGCAGTGATACCCAAACCACGGCCCGTGGGACACATCCAGCCTTTAACTCGTTGGTATCCAGCCCATCAAACGTAACCCTGCAGTCCCTCACACGTGCTTCCAAAATGTATATGGCGTCCAGCTCGAACGAAAGATATACAACGAGTAGAGTGTTTTGTGGTTTTCCTAGTGGAGATTTTCAAGATAAACTAAACAATGTCAAGGACGTAAAAATCACCCTAACTATGGATATATAAATAAGCAAAATAAATTTAAAAAAAACTTATCAACTTAGCTATCCATGGATACTATGTGCGAATTATTAGCCTAAAATAAGTGATTCCATTTTTATTATTTTGGACTTCTGTATCTGACCCACTTTCTGTCTATGAAGACTGTTAGAGCTAAGGGAAGAAATTGATACAAAAGAAAGAAAAGGAAAGACATGGAAGGGATGGGAAGAAATTGAAATAGACATTGCGTGAAAATTTGAAGGGTTAGATCAGTGGTTCGCAAACTTTTTGTCTCGTAGACCCCTTGCCATGTTTTCTGGTTTTCGGTAGACCCCCCTTCTTAACTTATATTGCATTTTTGCAGATTGATAAACTGATATTTAAATCTAATTTCTAACTGTATTGAGTCAAAGAGTGAAAAAAGTAATTTAGAACTACATCCGAGAGATTTATCTTTATTTACTGATAAAATTACAAATTTGAACTAATTAATATGTATTGCTGGAATAACCAAACACACTAGAAAAGTTTTTTTGCATGTTAATCCTCCGCTACTACGGATATTGTTTTCACATAGAAATGTGTTGTTCTATGAAGTAGTCCTTCAAACATTAAATAGAAATTCATTAATTTGCCTTCAGTATTACATTGTCAAAGTGTTCGCAAAGAGTTTCTCGTCAAAGTGTTCGCAAAGAGTTTCTCGTCAAAGTGTTCGCAAAGAGTTTCTCGTCAAAGTGTTCCCAAAGAGTTTCTCGTCAAAGTGTTCCCAAAGAGTTTCTCGTCAAAGTGTTCCCAAAGAGTTTCTCGTCAAAGTGTTCCCAAAGAGTTTCTCGTGTATTTCTTGATCTTTCACGTCTAGCTTCAATATTGGGCCCGAGGAACTGCTTTTCACTAACAGGAGAAGGGTCAAAGACGAGTTACTGGCGCCTAAATCAGTCAGCTTCGGGCAGAAGGGACTCATTAGCCTTGGCTTGCAGCCTACCTAGCCGAAGGAAAACAGAATTCAAACCTCTGCTGCTTTGCAGCTATACCCAAACATGGGAAAAGGTTTCGTTGGTCAGCCCTGTGGAAAATATGGAGCAGAAGACCATTAAGCGGTTTGCATCTTTAATGCTATAACTCATACCACCGATGTGCCCTTGAACTGTAGTGTTGCTTAAAGAAATTCGTTGCATAATTTCACATGTAGGTTTGTGTAGAACAGTTTTAAAACTACTTCAACGGCTGGTGAAATTAATGTTTTATCTATAGTGTTTTCGTATTTGGCTATAGGTAAAGAAATCTTGTAAGACGCTCACAAACCACCATTTTTTCTATATGATGTTGAAGAGAGAGGGTGGAAGAGAGAGGGGGGAGGAGAGAGGGGGGAGGAGAGAGGGTGGAAGAGAGAGGGTGGAAGAGAGAGGGTAGAGGAGAGAGGGGGGAAGGGAGAGGGTGGAAGAGAGAGGGTGGAAGAGAGAGGGTGGAAGAGAGAGGGGGGAAGAGAGAGGGGGGAAGAGAGAGGGGGGAGGAGAGAAAGAGAGAGAGAAATATTTAGACAGTTAAATAGAAAGATAAAACTATTTTTTTAAAAAGTACCTATACTCCAATATTTAATTGATACAGAATATTCATACATATTGGATGCACAAAGAAACATGTAATCAATAAACCCAAAGTGTTTTTTTTTTTTTGCTCTTGCAAGAGAACTTCTTGTAGGCCTGCTTGATTGCGTGGAGTACAGACCTCGTTCTGATTATAATCTCGCCTTCCACCCCCAAACACCAATCACATTACTCCAGGAAGTGTCGTCTTTAAAAATCAATGCTGGGTGAATCTTTTTTGTCACTTCTGCTGATCCCGTCTGAGAGTTATCACCCCTTCCATCAGACATTTTTTTTCTCTTTTATATCTTTATAGAATTTGTCATCGTAGAAATTTCACACGAACATACAAAAAACAACATGGCATCTTAGCTGACTCCACCATGTCATCATTTCTTTGAAGATTGGAGATTTATATCAAATGACAGGATGACTTTGACAGATGTCATAAACAGGAAATGTACTTGACAAAAACACGGTCCATCAACATGTAAACATATTCAATGATGATGTTTGTTGATATAAAGAGCAACAAACATTCAAGTTTAAGTTTGCTGGGAAAATAAAAACAGTTCTAGGTCTGACTAACTGCTGACTTGTTATAGACAACGTAACAGAAAGAGACAGGCAGTGAAACAAACACGTGACTCCGTCGTAATAGTGAAACAGAATTATAACTTCCTCTTATTAGTGAAACAGACATATATCTTTATCCTAATATTGAAAAATACACATAGCATTATGTCGATATTGAAACAGACACATATCTTTATCTTGGTAGTTAAACAGTGAAACAGACACATATCTGTAGCTTGATAGTGAAACAGACACATATCTTTATCTTGATAGTGAAACAGTGAAACAGACACATATCTGTAGCTTGATAGTGAAACAGACACATATCTTTATCTTGATAGTGAAACAGTGAAACAGACACGTATCTGTAGCTTGATAGTGAAACAGACACATATCTTTATCTTGATAGTGAGACTAAATACTTGGACGGTAATTGTTGTTCAGTACAATGTGTGTGGACATAAAATATAAGAGTATCATTATATCCTATTAAATTACGTTTCTTTTCTAGGTCGTACATTTTTTAAATATTTTTGTTTCCTTTAGCTTAAGTTCTTTTCTGTTTTTAAACCCTAACCCTAACCCTAACTCCAGCCATTATAGCTTTACCTTTATTTCTAACCTGGATAGTAAACATAAGCCTAACCCAATCCCATTAAACTAGCTCCAGACGTCACCATAATCTTATCGTCCCATCTTAATCTCAGACGAATTGAACCCTGATCACCACCCCTAACCCTTACAGCGCACACACCAACGTATTCAACGGCCGGAGCCATAAATCGGATTTCATTGTTCCCTTCTTAAACCTATAAAACTATTTTTTAAAAACACCCCAAAAAACGAATTGATTAATATCAACAGTTTAATACCTTATGTGTGTGTGTGTGTGTGACGCTTATGCATAGGTGTGTGTGATTCGAGTGCGTGTGAAAAATGTGCGTGTGTGAACTGTGAAGAATGTAGGTTATTTAATATATGTGTGGGTTCAAAGACGTGTGTGTGTGTGTGTGTGTATCTGATAGTGCATGTACGTTCCCTAGCGTAATGGCCACTCTGTTATCTGTCCCGAAATCAATTGGCCACATAGAATGCAAGAGGGACTAGATAAGAAAGTAAATCAGGCAGGGCTCCGGAGAGATATGTAAATACGGACGTCCCTATATCGAGCCGCGGGTAAGTGTTCTTGTCACCTCTTATCAGCCACCGTGTCTAATTGTGTCCGAGCGATCGGGGTGCCAGGCCAATGACATGTTTGCACAGTGGACAGACTTTTTTTTTTTTGACGGCGCGAGGATATGGTCACCACAAGGCAATCTTTACTTAGAGCGATCAATCCAAGAAGTTTGATTGGTGATTGAATAAATACAGTTGTAGTCTAAGCCTAAAAAAAAACAACAACAAAAAAACAACCTTTAAGTTAATAAACAACAATGTTGAGAACGATATGGTGTCTGTGGGGGGAGTGATAATGGTGCAGCGTTTGTATGTTTACTGTTTTGTGTTTATAAGAATAAAAAAAAAAAAAGTAAAGTTTCCTTTTTCAGACCTTGCGATCTATGGGGCTGTCACAGCCTAGTTCTTGTTGTAGGCGTGATGACGCGAATGTCTCTGTGTTGTACTGGTACTACTATGATATTCTTTGACTTCTTAATTAAATACTTTCACTCGTGCACTAGATTTGCTAGTGCGTGAGAACACTAATATACTGAACTCTTTGATCACAATATATATAATAAGTAATAAACTCACTTGTAGCAGACATGGTTTTTATTACATATAATATAATTAATAACAGATATTGGCAAGTCCAGCCATCAAGAAATATTCACAAAACATAGTGAATTATAATCCAATAAAATACTTCAGGTATCACATATACTCCAAAATCAATCTTAATATCTATATATTACTACACTGGACAAGATATCCATAATCAACCTCTCTCTACGAGAGTCCAAGATCAACTGCCGTCCACCTCGTGGTCAACTTCCGACCAAAAAACAAAATCTCGTGCGAACAAGCACGGAATGGTTCAGTGATTACTAGTCACAAAATATTACAGGGGTTCTAAAATTGACGTGACAGGGGCAGATGATGTTAAGGTCATCTGTTTCTTTGGCCAAAGGTTAACGAGCAGGGTGTTATGTGGCCAGCACAACGACCGACCGCCTTTACTTTCCCCAACTAAAGCCAGGTACCCATTAGAGAAATTCAAAATCCCAGTTTTCACCGGATTCGAACCATGGACCTCAGGTTCGGAAGCCAAGCGCTTAACCATTCGTCCACCGCGCCTCCGTTTATAAGAATAGAGTTGCCTTAGGGTTGCCGTAGGGTTGCCTTAGGGTTGCCTTATTTCTTTGCTTAACGTTTTAAGGGTTAACGATTCGGGTTGCCTCTTTTCTCCGTTTAATGTTTTGTGGTTGAAGGAATAAGCAGGGCCGGTCCAACAGATCGCGGGCCCTATGCGAGACGGTTTGCGCGGGGCCTAGTCTGGGTAAGGGGTAAGGAAAAATTAAGATTTTGTATTAGAAAATAAATTTCGTCTTTGGCTTTGCATTTTATACATAATAGGTACAAAATCACTGTCCACTTAACTTGACGATCCATCTACAGTAGATCGTAGTTTTCCAACAAAAAGCCAATAAACATTCAGATCTTTAATTTATATGCCAGTAACTATTAAAGAAAATTAAGTATTGGAACTTCCTGTTTTGGTTAAAATTCGCTATGTTATTGCATTTTTATTAAATGAAAGCTGGCAATGCCTTTTTTTTTAATCGCGAGTAGTATTGAAGTTTTTCATATTGAATAACGCCCCGAAATGACAAGTATATCTTTATCTTCAAGAGATTTTTTTGAGTTTTCAGAAATTTTTTTATAATTTCAGGAGATTTCCAGGACTTTATCGTACATTTTGTCTAAGGAAACCTTGTAATTATAAGTTAAAATGGTTTCATCTAATTATTTACACCTTGATCTAGAATTAGCGCGGGGCCTATGAAAGTGCGGGCCCACTGCGGCGGCTGCATAGGTTGCAGTGGCCTATTACCGGCCCTGGGAATAAGGTTGAGTTGTGTCTCGAACTGTTCGAAAGAAAATACGCCTGACTACCAAACCAAAGGTTTAGAAGGATTTGAACTCTCAAAAAGCGTGTATGACCTGCTTTGTTGAAAGCAAGGCACTGTCACCTCTGCTGGCCACTCCCGACGGTTTGAAGTAATTTGCTCCAAGTAACCTAGCTTTAAATCTAGTTTCTGTACCAACAAGCTACGTTCAGGTGTCTTTGATTTGAAGTGTAGTTATCTTTCTTACTAAGATCTGTGGCTGAGTGGTGTAAACCGCTTGGTCCTTAACTGAGGCGGATCGAGTTTGAATCCCAATGTTGACAAGGGAATTTTGTTTAAAATTAGAGATTGAACCAGTGTCGGACTGGCTATATAGGCATTTGGTGGGCCGGTATCTAAATGGGCCGGTAGGACCACAGTAAGCATCTTCTTTTTATAAGATAAGGGCCGCATTGATGCCACTATTAAATTGTTAAATATTTTATAGTAGGCCCTGAGCGAAGTATTTAAAAAAAAATCTTTTACAGACTCTAGTGACTCTACTAATTTAATCTAAAATATTTTCCGCGATAATGTAATAGCCTACATCCGTAAATCTTCATCCTTTTAGGGCCTATACACTTTGCGATTAAAAAGCAACACAAAGCCTTTATTCCTTATAAGGACATAGCCTACAGCTATCGATACATTATCAAATTTAACATAATGATTTTGAGGACAGGTAGATCTAGAACTGGATGTCCATCATCTAATATAGGCCTACAATTTATGGGCCGGATGGTATAGAATTGCCCGGGCCAATTTTGATACCCAGTCCACCCCTGGATAGGACTCAAGTTGAGATGTGTTTGATAAACGCCTAAACGCCAAGGAAGCTTCCTCCCAATTTCTTCTCACCCAGATCTACAGCATGTTAGATTAGACCAGAACACATGGCACTTTGAAACTGCGAGTTAAAAAAAACATTAAGAAACTAATAAAAATATTGATATGATGTTCAGAATCGTATGACACCACTTCACAAGAGAGTGATTTGTCCTGACAAACTCTAATGTAGGCCTACTTTATTTGCACCGATGAGAATAATAAACTTGAATAGCTGGCTCCACAGTTAATCTAACTACATATTCTTTTTCACAATTCTATTTCAAACAAAAATTGTGTCATCGTTTTGATAGATCTGACAGTTTCGATAGGCCCACGCCATCTTGCGTGCTTCCATGAGATGTTGTGGCTTCAAAGTAGAGCTCCTTCCTGTCATGCGCTGTATGGAGCAAGACTAACAAGCATTTCCGGCAGGATCTTCCTCGCCAATAAGAAATGTTTTGATTAGCTGCAATATGTATGTAAGCACCATGAGTGGTTCTCTTTCAAATGGTTTATCCTTTAAAATAAAAATAAAAAATACGAAACCTAATAGAATATTTTCTGTGGTTATTGATTTTTTACCCTCACCAACTAAGATGCTTAACTCTTTCATGAATTCTATTTACTCTCGATGAGAGTTATGCGCTCTTTAGAATCCATTTTTAAGAGGTTCTTTTTTACCACATTGCAAAACTTGGTTCGATTTAAAAAAAAATGTGAGCTAGTCTAATAAAAAAAAAATGAATGAAAGATGCGATGTGAATGAATTGGAAGTTGGTTGATTAATCTTTTGAAAAACACTGTGGATGATAGCAATCAACATACATGTAGATGCAGTGGTAAATGAAATATGAATAGCTTTTATAATGTAGGCTCCATCAAGTTTGATCTCAACTTAATAAAGTTAATGGAAAGTAAAGAGTGTAAGAGAGAGAGAGAGAGAGAGAGAGTCACTAACCAACAAGCTGGAAAACATGACTTATATAAGTGGATATTCTATATTTGAGCTGGTAATGTGTGGTTGTTAAATGAGCCTTGTTTTAAATACAGTCTGGGGTAAAACTTAAAATGTCGCGTCTATTTTTCCCACTGCGAGTGTCGCGAATGGCTGGGCTATCTCAGGAAACAAGGGTTCAAATCTTTGAAATACTTTTCTTTAAGTCGAGAAATACTTTTTTTTTTTTTTACAAAATACCTCTATTCAACTCGTACCTTCGTGGAAACTTCAGGGAGAAACCTGGACACGGATCTCGAAAACGGCTCTAACTATTTTCCTAGAAATTAGTCGGTGGATGTATATCGCTGAAAAAATAATTATACTTCGTATTCGCATCGTCTTCTAAATGTATATCTGCAGCCCTATGATTGGAATATTATAAAGTGTGGTGTAGCACCCAGTACGTTTACTTCCCTTTCGTAAAGCTAACATTCATTTGTTACTTAGAGTAAAATAATTACTCTCTAATTGTATAAAAAAGGTATAGTCTTTTTTTTTTTTAATAGTTGCTAATTCGTTGTTACTTAAGAACCTGGCATGGTTGCGTGCAATTTCTAATGTTGTTGTTTTTTTTTCTGGTATATATTGACATTGTCTATGTCATTTGTGACGAACATATTTGAGATTTGTTTTGTCCACACTATCCATAAGACTTTTTGTCTTCCTTTCTCTTGAAGCTAAAGCACTGGTCTGCAAAGTTAAGTGTGATAAAAACTCAAAACGTTGAAAACTCAAGTCACTGGCATTGGACGCTAAGCCCTATGAATAAAAATACGAGAAACAATAAACTTAAAGGCCCCAAACCGCCGCTTGATTTATGACAGGAGTGGTTTAAAAAAAAGGGCAAAAAAACAACAACCGTCGCTTGCCTCCAGGCTTACAAAGAGTTGACTGCCTTGACCGCTATCCTGGAGGGCTCATTAAACTAGACTCTATTCATACCTTGCGCTACTGAAAACGTTTCAAACAGAAAATGTTATAAGAAACGTAAAACTAAGTGGACCGCTATCCTGGAGGGCTCATTAAACTAGACTCTATTCATACCTTGCGCTACTGAAAACGTTTCAAACAGAAAATGTTATAAGAAACGTAAAACTAAGTGGACCGCTATCCTGGAGGGCTCATTAAACTAAACTCTATTCATACCTTGCGCTACTGAAAACGTTTCAAACAGAAAATGTTATAAGAAACGTAAAACTAAGTGGACCGCTATCCTGGAGGGCTCATTAAACTAAACTCTATTCATACCTTGCGCTACTGAAAACGTTTCAAACAGAAAATGTTATAAGAAACGTAAAACTAAGTGGACCGCTATCCTGGAGGGCTCATTAAACTAAACTCTATTCATACCTTGCGCTACTGAAAACGTTTCAAACAGAAAATGTTATAAGAAACGTAAAACTAAGTGGACCGCTATCCTGGAGGGCTCATTAAACTAAACTCTATTCATACCTTGCGCTACTGAAAACGTTTCAAACAGAAAATGTTATAAGAAACGTAAAACTAAGTGGACCGCTATCCTGGAGGGCTCATTAAACTAAACTCTATTCATACCTTGCGCTACTGAAAACGTTTCAAACAGAAAATGTTATAAGAAACGTAAAACTAAGTGGACCGCTATCCTGGAGGGCTCATTAAACTAGACTCTATTCATACCTTGCGCTACTGAAAACGTTTCAAACAGAAAATGTTATAAGAAACGTAAAACTAAGTGGACCGCTATCCTGGAGGGCTCATTAAACTAGACTCTATTCATACCTTGCGCTACTGAAAACGTTTCAAACAGAAAATGTTATAAGAAACGTAAAACTAAGTGGACCGCTATCCTGGAGGGCTCATTAAACTAGACTCTATTCATACCTTGCGCTACTGAAAACGTTTCAAACAGAAAATGTTATAAGAAACGTAAAACTAAGTGGACCGCTATCCTGGAGGGCTCATTAAACTAGACTCTATTCATACCTTGCGCTACTGAAAACGTTTCAAACAGAAAATGTTATAAGAAACGTAAAACTAAGTGGACCGCTATCCTGGAGGGCTCATTAAACTAAACTCTATTCATACCTTGCGCCACTGAAAACGTTTCAATCAGAAAATGTTATAAGAAACGTAAAACTAAGTGGACCGCTATCCTGGAGGGCTCATTAAACTAGACTCTATTCATACCTTGCGCTACTGAAAACGTTTCAAACAGAAAATGTTATAAGAAACGTAAAACTAAGTGGACCGTTATCCTGGAGGGCTCATTAAACTAAACTCTATTCATACCTTGCGCTACTGAAAACGTTTCAAACAGAAAATGTTATAAGAAACGTAAAACTAAGTGGAACCAGCGGGGTAAAAACACAAAACATAAGGGGGCTAGGGAGGGGCGGGGGAGAGAGAATTGGTTCTTCAAGAATATAGTCAGAGGAAGTGACGTCAGCCGACTTCCGCGGACAAATGTTTGGCGAATACTGTCTGGAATAATTGCTCGAGGGTCTTAGCTTTGGGGGTCGATGCGGGAAGAAAATGCGGACCTTAATAGCAAACGTTATTTTATTGTCTGGGGAGGTGGAGGGGGGTGTTGGCTGGTAATAGTCGCCACTTTCAATGTCCAGTCGTTGTGCAGCTGTGAGGGCGATCATGTTGTTTATATACAAGAGGGCAGCTAGTGGGCAGCTAGTGGGCAGCTAGTGGGCAGCTAGTGGGCAGCTAGTGGGCAGCTAGTGGGCAGCTAATAGATAATGATTCCCCTCCCCTCTTTCTCCCCCCGGTACGTTTAGTAATACTACAGTCAGGACCGGAAATAGACTCGATGCGGTCTTAAGCTATTTGAGAAATCATACTAAGGCCTGTCTTCGAGTCCGAAGATTAATGAGGATTGCAGTAGCTCTGCAGCCCAAGCTGTGACCTACATATTTTGCCACATCGAAAGCAAGCATAACCATTGTCCACCGGTGGTCGATTGAGAAATGGGGCCCCTTGTAATTAGCATAAGGCAATTTATTCCTTTGCTTTTTCTTCTAGACAATATTTGAGAGGCCACACAGGAATACGGTGGATCTAGGCTTTAGTTTATGATGCCTATAGGTCAGTGAGTCCCAAACGTTTTCCATAAAGGAACAGTTTACACATTTTGAGTATTTAGCTGAACACTTTGTTAATATTTTAAAGAGATTAATTCACGTGATGGCCTACTAGTTAATTATTTCAGTAGTTTATGGAACACCTATTCAGGCCTCGTTGAACATTAGGGTTCTGCGGAACACAGTTTGAAAAACACTGCTGTAAGTGCATCTAGCACTGACTACAGTAGCTGCTATCTCGCATACGAAAGAAACACAATAAGAACAAGGCTATCTTCGATTCCAAAGATTAAGAATGAGTGCAGTGTTTCTCAAGACGATACAAACCCATTTGCGACTTGCATATTTTCCCACATCTGATACAGACAGAGTCGTTGTCTATTAAAGTTTTTTTTTTAAATATTCTGCGTTTGTCTTCTAGTAGGGCTTTCCTTTGGGCCTCAAATATGTCTCCAACAGCCTGTTTCAGCGGTCATCTGCTGCCAGCTACTTTGTTCTATGCCAGTGAAGGCGAAATTGCTCATAAGTTAGTCCTTATAGTGCTTCCGGGGGGCAACTTGGTTATACCGTCTTCATTTAAGCTCGCAAAAAAAAAAAAACGCCTAACAAACAAGATCCAGTTTTAGCCATGTTTGTTTAATAGTTATAGTAGGAGTCTATTGGATTAATTGAACTAATAACGTTAAAACAGATGCGGCCTTACGGGTGGCGAGTGGGACAACTACACCATGTCAAGGCGGGTTTACGGGTTTATCAACAGGATGAAGCAAAATCCAAAGAGTAACAGGACATCAAGTTGCAATATAACGGAACATCGAATAAATGGTCAGTCGAACAGAAAAGTTAATGAATAATCAACAATTGTTCACCAATAACAACATTTAATAATAATGCAATTACAAATTAAACAAGATATTGTTTCTATTGTCTCGCCCTCGATTCAGGGGACTAATTCAGTTTATACCACCATTTCACTCAAGTACATCTTCTTCCCTTGTTTGGGATACCAAACAAGAAAATTAAGTTTCAATAATTAATTAACTAATTGTTTAATTGTTTTATTGATTCATGTGTTGTCAGGTTAAAGAAAAAATTGCGCAAAACTTCAGCTTAATCCAAGATTGGGTCTCGGAGAAATAACGTGTACAATATTTTGACCAGAGAGAAAGACAGACAGAATGACTTGATACAAGCTTTGTAACAAACAACAAAAAATTATAAAATTAAAAACCCAAAATAGCAACAACAAAGAAACTAAAAAAAAAAAAAAAAGACCGCGAATTTCTCTTTTTTATCAAGAATAAAAAAGGGGGGGATGTTTTTATAATGTATACCATAGACTTCTATATTAGATCTAGACTGGAAAACGGAAACTAATTCTTATCCGCGACTGATAGATATACAAACCTATATATTGATTTTTATGTACGTAACTCTTCTTCAAACTCTAAGGGAAGTCGCCCCAATCAATCTTTTCTATCTTAGAAAAGAAATGATCTTTAGTTTTCAAAGTTTAGATAATAATGCAAAATCATTTCTCGGATTTTCTTAAGAATGGGCTATTAATCACTAAATATTCACGCTAATATATGAAACAAAGCCATTTCCTGTTAGTTTCCATTGGGATAATGTTTCGAAAATCCTAGATCGAAATAATTCATGTCTGTTGATTTTAATCATCTTATGTAGCCTACATTAAAATAGATTGATTACCTAGATCTTTCTAGATTATGTATCTAAAAATTGCAAAATAATAATTATGAGACGAGAGTACTCTTATTTTTGATGTTCAATTACTAGATCTAGATCTAAAAATTAAATTATATGTTACATAGGTTAGGGTTGAAAAAAAAACGACAACTTTACTTCTTTTAACTACTTTACAAAACAACGCCTTGTTTCAACTTTTAAAAAAATGTCACATTTTTTGTAGTGTTAAAAAATCTCCATGTCCAGCCTAGATAAAGTATATATCTATGGTGTATACATAAGACTTAGGTGTTTGTTCTCCTTATACTACTATGTTACAGTTTCACGTTACACGGTGTTACATTTTTTTAGTGTTTTTTTTTACGATCGACGCAAAATAGTTTAAGCTAATCTTATTTTTTTTATTACCGGAAATGAGAAAAGCAATATTTGAATTTCGAAATATTTCAGAAATAGAGTTTAGAAAGTTTAGTTATGCAAGCGTCTTCAGTGCAACGTTCAACATTCTAAAATAGCATTATACAAAAGTTGGAGGCGAGCAGCTTGAGTGGTAATGCGCTTGGCCTACGACTGAAAGGGCTCTTAGGTCGAATCTTGGTGAAAAATGGGATTTTTTATTTCGGGATCATAAGGGCTGCCTCTGAGTCCTCCACCCAGCTCTAAATGGATATCATTATGCCCCTCTGAGTCCACCCAGCTTTAAATGAGCCCCTCTGAGTCCACCCAGCTCTAAATGAGCCCCTCTGAGTCCACCCATCTCTAAATGGGCCCCTCTGAGTCCACCTATATCTAAATGGGCCCCTCTGAGTCCACCTAGCTCTAAATGGGCCCCTCTGAGTCCACCCATATCTAAATGGGCCCCTCTGAGTCCACCTAGCTCTAAATGGGCCCCTCTGAGTCCACCCATCTCTAAATGGGCCCCTCTGAGTCCACCCATATCTAAATGGGCCCCTCTGAGTCCACCTAGCTCTAAATGGGCCCCTCTGAGTCCACCCAGCTCTAAATGGATATCAAGCGTTTGGGATCATTTAGGCCCCTCTGAGTCCACCCAGCTCAAAATGGACATCAAGCGTTTGAGAAAGTAAAGGCGGTTTGTCCTTGTGTCGTTATGGCATCCCCCGTTAAACGTAGTGGGCCAAAGGAACAGATGACCTTTATATCTGCTGACTTATAGATCGTAATAATAATGGACAGAGGTTGCAGACGTAGTATTAAATATATACAAATATATAATTTATATACAAATATATTGACATCAATAGGGAGATAAAGGAACAAATAGGTATACTATTTTATTATTGGCCTAACCAAGATTAAATAACATTTTCATTTTATATTCTTATTGGATTAAATAAACCCTCTTATCTTATCCAAATACAGACGTTACTTCAAAAAAGGAGATGATTTCGTCCTACGAGTGGACATATACATCATGGACACAACATGGACACACACGGCATACTTTAGAGAGATAAATGACCAAGTAAGCATTTTATAGAGAGATAAAGACCAAGTAGGTATACTAAAGAGATAAAGACCAAGTAGGTATACTATAGAGAGATAAAGACCAAGTAGGTATACTATAGAGATAAAGACCAAGTAGGTATACTATAGAGAGATAAAGACCAAGTAGGTATACTATAGAGAGATAAAAACCAAGTGAGTATACTAAAGAGAGATAAAGACCAAGTAGGTATACTAAAGAGATAAAGACCAAGTAGGTATACTATAGAGAGATAAAGACCAAGTAGGTATACTAAAGAGATAAAGACCAAGTAGGTATACTATAGAGAGATAAAGACCAAGTAGGTATACTATAGAGATAAAGACTAAGTAGGTATACTATAGAGAGATAAAGACCAAGTAGGTATACTATAGAGAGATAAAGACCAAGTAGGTATACTATAGAGAGATAAAGACCAAGTAGGTATACTAAAGAGATAAAGACCAAGTAGGTATACTATAGAGAGATAAAGACCAAGTAGGTATACTATAGAGAGATAACGACCAAGTAGGTATACTAAAGAGATAAAAACCAAGTAGGTATACTATAGAGAGATAAAGACCAAGTAGGTATACTAAAGAGATAAAGACCAAGTAGGTATACTATAGAGAGATAAAGACCAAGTAGGTATACTATAGAGATAAAGACCAAGTAGGTATACTATAGAGAGATAAAGACCAAGTAGGTATACTATAGAGATAAAGACCAAGTAGGTATACTAAAGAGATAAAGACCAAGTAGGTATACTAAAGAGATAAAAACCAAGTAGGTATACTATAGAGATAAAGACCAAGTAGGTATACTATAGAGAGATAAAGACCAAGTAGGTATACTAAAGAGATAAAGACCAAGTAGGTATACTAAAGAGATAAAAACCAAGTAGGTATACTATAGAGATAAAGACCAAGTAGGTATACTATAGAGAGATTAAGACCAAGTAGGTATACTATAGAGATAAAGACCAAGTAGGTATACTATAGAGAGATAAAGACCAAGTAGGTATACTATAGAGATAAAGACCAAGTAGGTATACTAAAGAGATAAAAACCAAGTAGGTATACTATAGAGATAAAGACCAAGTAGGTATACTATAGAGAGATAAAGACCAAGTAGGTATACTAAAGAGATAAAGACCAAGTAGGTATACTAAAGAGATAAAGACCAAGTAGGTATACTATAGAGAGATAAAGACAAAGTAGGCATACTATAGAGATAAAGACCAAGTAGGTATACTATAGAGAGATAAAGACCAAGTAGGTATACTATAGAGAGATAAAGACCAAGTAGGTATACTATAGAGAGATAAAGACCAAGTAGATATACTATAGAGAGATAAAGACCAAGTAGGTATACTAAAGAGTTAAAGACCAAGTAGGTATACTATAGAGAGATAAAGACCAAGTAGGTATACTATAGAGATAAAGACCAAGTAGGTATACTAAAGAGATAAAGACCAAGTAGGTATACTATAGAGAGATAAAGACCAAGTAGGTATACTAAAGAGATAAAAACCAAGTAGGTATACTATAGAGAGATAAAGACCAAGTAGGTATACTATAGAGAGATAAAGACCAAGTAGGTATACTAAAGAGATAAAGACCAAGTAGGTATACTAAAGAGATAAAGACCAAGTAGGTATACTAAAGAGATAAAAACCAAGTAGGTAACTATAGAGAGATAAAGACCAAGTAGGTATACTAAAGAGATAAAGACCAAGTAGGTATACTAAAGAGATAAAGACCAAGTAGGTATACTAAAGAGATAAAGACCAAGTAGGTATACTATAGAGAGATAAAGACCAAGTAGGTATACTATAGAGATAAAGACCAAGTAGGTATACTATAGAGAGATAAAGACCAAGTAGGTATACTATAGAGATAAAGACCAAGTAGGTATACTATAGAGAGATAAAAACCAAGTAGGTATACTAAAGAGATAAAAACCAAGTAGGTAACTATAGAGAGATAAAGACAAAGTAGGTATACTAAAGAGATAAAGACCAAGTAGGTATACTATAGAGAGATAAAGACCAAGTAGGTATACTATAGAGATAAAGACCAAGTAGGTATACTATAGAGAGATAAAAACCAAGTAGGTAAACTATAGAGAGATAAAGACCAAGTAGGTATACTATAGAGAGATAAAAACCAAGTAGGTATACTAAAGAGATAAAGACCAAGTAGGTATACTATAGAGATAAAGACCAAGTAGGTATACTATAGAGAGATAAAGACCAAGTAGGTATACTATAGAGAGATAAAGACCAAGTAGGTATACTAAAGAGATAAAGACCAAGTAGGTATACTAAAGAGATAAAGACCAAGTAGGTATACTATAGAGAGATAAAAACCAAGTAGGTATACTAAAGAGATAAAGACCAAGTAGGTATACTAAAGAGATAAAGACCAAGTAGGTATACTATAGAGAGATAAAAACCAAGTAGGTATACTATAGAGAGATAAAGACTAAGAAGGTATACTATAGACAGATAAAGACCAAGTAGGTATACTATATAGAGATAAAAACCAAGTAGGTATACTATAGAGAGATAAAGACCAAGTAGGTATACTATAGAGAGATAAAGACCAAGTAGGTATACTAAAGAGATAAAGACCAAGTAGGTATACTATAGAGAGATAAAGACCAAGTAGGTATACTAAAGAGATAAAGACCAAATAGGTATACTATAGAGAGATAAAAACCAAGTGAGTATACTATAGCGAGATAAAGACCAAGTAGGTATACTATAGAGAGATAAAGACCAAATAGGTATACTAAAGAGATAAAGACCAAGTAGGTATACTATAGAGAGATAAAGACCAAGTAGGTATACTATAGACAGATAAAGACCAAGTAGGTATACTATAGAGAGATAAAGACCAAGTAGGTATACTATAGAGAGATAAAAACCAAGTAGGTATACAATAGAGAGATAAAGACCAAGTAGGTATACTATAGAGATAAAGACCAAGTAGGTATACTAAAGAGAGATAAAGACCAAGTAGGTATACTATAGAGAGATAAAGACCAAGTAGGTATACTATAGAGAGATAAAGACCAAGTAGGTATACTATAGAGAGATAAAGACCAAGTAGGTATACTATAGAGATAAAGGAACAAGTAGGCATACTATACAGATAAAGGAACAAGTAGCCATACTAAAGAGATAAAGGAACAAGTAGGCATACTATACAGATAAAGGATCAAGTAATTTTGATAAAGAGAAATGCCGGCCTATGTCCTAATACACGTACAAACTTGAATATGTTACCACGTGACTTATAACTGTTTAATCAAGACAATAGGTGACATCCATAATAACCCAACTTCAGTACAACAGAGTTCTACACTTAAACCAAATCACCTCCTTTCTCAGAACTGGTTCAAACCGAAAGTCTCCTCATTTAGCATACATTTTCCAATCAAAACAACCCCCTAAGGACACTAGAAAAAACACTTATCAATAATAACACAATAATGTCTAGACATAGAAAAATTTTAATGGACACTCCACTTGGAAGAAACAAAAAAAAACGTTTTTAGTTCCAGAAGAGCTTACTCCCAGACGTGAACCTTTGCACACAGTAACCTTGTGAGCAACGAAAAAAAAATTGAATTCGCATCTTGTTCTTACAACATAATTGTATATGATTAGAAGCCCAAACATATATACATGTTTATAATAAGTAGCCAACATAAATACATGTTTATAATAAAAAGCCTATATATATATATTAACATTTATTATAAGGAGCACACAACAATAAAATATTTATTGTAAGCCCTGATATATCAGTATTTATTATTAAATCACGAACATTAAATGTTTAAGATTTATTTATGTAAGGAAGCCGATGAGTCTTTAGTATGTTTTTAGCTTGTGTGTTTATGGAAAGCCTATGCTATATGTCTGTTTTGTGGATTTTTATCGCTTGAGTGTGTGTCTACATTATGAGTTCATTTTTGAGTCTGTTTTTGTGTCAATGTTAAGTGTTGATGTTGCGTGCCAATGTTGTGAGTCCATTTTGTGTGTGTGTCTGTGTTGTGTGTGCTTATGTTGTTTGTATCTATGTTATGTGTGTGTCTATGTTGTGTGTTCATAATACGTGTTCATCCTGTGTGCGTCTAAGTTGTGTTTGTCTATGTTATGTGTCCATGTTGTGCTTGTGCCTATGTTATGAATCAATGTTTTGTGTGTCTAAGCCATGTGTCTTGCTACGTTGTGTGTGTTACTATATTGTGTGTTCGTGTTGTTTGTGTCTTTATTGCGTGTTTCAATACTCTGCGTGTCCATGTTGTGTGTCTATGTTTTGTGTCAACGTTGGGCATGTGTCTATGTTATGTGTCCATGTTGTGTGTGTCGATGTTGTTTATGTCTATTGTGAGTTTGTCTATGTTATGTATCTATGTTGTGTGTGTCTATGTTATGTTACCATGTTGTGCGGGTGTCCATGTTATGTGTTCATGTTTATTTCCATGTTGTGTGTGTCTATGTTGTGTTTCCCTATTGTGTGTCTATGTTGTGTTTCCCTATTGTGTGTCTATGTTGTGTTTCCCTATTGTGTGTCTATGTTGTGTTTCCCTATTGTGTGTCTATGTTGTGTTTCCCTATTGTGTGTCTATGTTGTGTTTCCCTATTGTGTGTCTATGTTGTGTTTCCCTATTGTGTGTCTATGTTGTGTTTCCCTATTGTGTGTCTATGTTGTGTTTCCCTATGGTGTGTCTATGTTGTGTTTCCCTATTGTGTGTCTATGTTGTGTTTCCCTATTGTGTGTCTATGTTGTGTTTCCCTATTGTGTGTCTATGTTGTGTTTCCCTATTGTGTGTCTATGTTGTGTTTCCCTATTGTGTGTCTATGTTGTGTTTCCCTATTGTGTGTCTATGTTGTGTTTCCCTATTGTGTGTCTATGTTGTGTTCCCCTATTGTGTGTCTATGTTGTGTTTCCCTATTGTGTGTCTATGTTGTGTTTCCCTATTGTGTGTCTATGTTGTGTTTCCCTATTGTGTGTCTATTATCTACGTGATTATAAGAAACTACAGAACAACATATAACAACTCTGTTTAATAGTTTAAGAAATGTCATTTTTACAGTCTCTCATGCCGCGACTGGTGAAGCAATAACTTCCACTGTCCAATCTAAACACGAAACAAGATTTTCACCTTTAATACACATTTATTTTATCTTTGGCTGCGAAATGGAGAAATAATTGGCCACACAAACGGACGACCGGGAGAACTAAAAAAAAAAAACAATAGAAATCTCCTATCACTGACCATCAGTGAACGTCGGTACTGAAGGACCCCTCAGACTACGTCAACTACTATTAGGTTATTTGAGTAGAAATCGATAAGTCTTTGGTATATTACAGTGGACATAATGGCACCTTTACAGCCTGATAACTTGGCCAGGAGTTTTGATGGTTGACTCAACGGGAAGTAATTATCGCAATGTTGCCAGTTTGACTGAAAATAGCATTATATTTTCAGCTCATTTATATTTGGCTATAGTTTTTGAAAAAAATTGCGATAACGTGACTCTTGTATTTGTTCTCTCCAGATAACTATATTAAAACAGACTATTTAATTTTTTAAAAACATTTTATAAAACATTTTAATCTTTTTGTTTTAGTTTGAATATTGAATATTGCCTTCTTATTTGTTTGTTACTAGAAATGTTTCAGTCGACAGAATTGTTTTTTTAAAAAGACAACGAAGCAACCAAAATAATAAAGGGAATGTTTACTGTAAAAAAATAGAACCGGACAAAAAAAAAAAATTACAGTAATAGACAGCCGTGTCAATAGTGGTGCTAGTCAAATTGACCCAAACATCTGTAGCATTGAACGAACTAAGAGCGAATATTGCGACTAAAGAACTTCTCTTGGGACACAAATTAAAAGGCCATTTGCTCGTCACTATCAAATTGTGTCTCGACTTTTGTATATCTCGCTTGTGAAAATAAAGTTTAGCGAATGTTCGGCCCTCCTAGGACACTATTATACTTCAAAATAATTAAACTACGGAAAAAATCCAAGAATAAAAACTCATTAATTAATTAAGAAATCCAACAAGAATAATCACACAAGGTTAGGTTACAACGTTAGAATCACATGAACATATTTCTTTAAGCCAAACTAGTTATATAAATTAAATAAGATTAAATCAGTTAACTGACCTATTGCTAGCAGGTTGTCATCCTTTTGAAAGATTAACCAAACCATAATACTAAAGAAATAAATCATGAAAAGAACATTTTGGTCTAGACTCTTCATCACGTGCTCATTTTGGAGGAAGCGCGTGTTTCATCTTGTAAAGCGTTATCAATTTTTCTGAGAATTTTTACTTTCTCAAGTTTCTAGCCAGTTGTTTTTGTTAGTATCCAGTTTTCACTTGCATACATGGCCTCTGGTCTTATAATAGTTTTGTAAATAGTTTTCTTTGTTTTATCTTGATATTCTTTAGTTTTTAAGTATGTTCCAGTTTGTAATTTTTAAAAATGTATTTTGCTTCCTTAATATTTAAAGGTTTGTACGTTTTGAAACTTGTGGTTATTAATTTGAATATATTGTTCTTCTGCCTAATTTTCTCTTGTCATTGAAAACATATTGTTACGTTTCTCTATCAACCCTTGACAAGACAAAATGTGGCTAAGTCAAGAACCAGACAACTTGGGCTCTGATAGAACGAGGCACTTTAATGAGTGCAATAAATAATGAAGAGAAAACAAATACTTTACAAAATGGGCAGAAGTCAAGAGAAAACAAATACTTTACAAAATGGGCAGAAGTCAAGAGAAAACAAATACTTTACAAAATGGGCAGAAGTCAAGAGAAAACAAATACTTTACAAAATGGGCAGAAGTCAAGAGAAAACAAATACTTTACAAAATGGGCAGAAGTCAAGAGAAAACAAATACTTTACAAAATGGGCAGAAGTCAAGAGAAAACAAATACTTTACAAAATGGGCAGAAGTCAAGAGAAAACAAATACTTTACAAAATGGGCAGAAGTCAAGAGAAAACAAATACTTTACAAAATGGGCAGAAGTCAAGAGAAAACAAATACTTTACAAAATGGGCAGAAGTCAAGAGAAAACAAATACTTTACAAAATGGGCAGAAGTCAAGAGAAAACAAATACTTTACAAAATGGGCAGAAGTCAAGAGAAAACAAATACTTTACAAAATGGGCAGAAGTCAAGAGAAAACAAATACTTTACAAAATGGGCAGAAGTCAAGAGAAAACAAATACTTTACAAAATGGGCAGAAGTCAAGAGAAAACAAATACTTTACAAAATGGGCAGAAGTCAAGAGAAAACAAATACTTTACAAAATGGGCAGAAGTCAAGAGAAAACAAATACTTTACAAAATGGGCAGAAGTCAAGAGAAAACAAATACTTTACAAAATGGGCAGAAGTCAAGAGAAAACAAATACTTTACAAAATGGGCAGAAGTCAAGAGAAAACAAATACTTTACAAAATGGGCAGAAGTCAAGAGAAAACAAATACTTTACAAAATGGGCAGAAGTCAAGAGAAAACAAATACTTTACAAAATGGGCAGAAGTCAAGAGAAAACAAATACTTTACAAAATGGGCAGAAGTCAAGAGAAAACAAAAACTTTACAAAATGGGCAGAAGTCAAGAGAAAACAAATACTTTACAAAATGGGCAGAAGTCAAGAGAAAACAAATACTTTACAAAATGGGCAGAAGTCAAGAGAAAACAAATACTTTACAAAATGGGCAGAAGTCAAGAGAAAACAAATACTTTACAAAATGGGCAGAAGTCAAGAGAAAACAAATACTTTACTTTTTTTTTCCCTTAACTTTCTCCTTTCGTATAAACAACATATAGTTCATAGTCAGATAACCAAAAGCACTGTTGACCTACACGGAGAATGTTTACATCAGCCCTTTTTAAGTACACAGGCCTGTGGCACATGTGTCGGTTCATTACCCATAGGGTTACACTGACCAGCAGAACAGTTCAGTTACAACAATATATTGTTTTGTTGTCATTTATTTCCAGTCCTGCTGGATCTTCTTTCTGTTGTGCGAAAACTCTATCAATTTGAGAGGTGTCTTTCCCCAATAAGGCAATGTCATTTACTGTTCCTCAGTGGCATTTAATTCAAAGGCAATGAAAAAGCAGACATATTGGCCATAGAATGAACAAACAAATGAAAATCCCTTTCTACCCAGAAGATATGATGAAGATATATAGCAGGCAATCCCCTTTTGATTCTAGACCAAATAAAACATTTTCTGATAACCAACAAAAAGAATGTATTAAAAGCGTAATCATAGCAGGGTAAAAAAAATACTAATAAGCAAAATGAAGAATTCCGTCGGAACGTTGAAAATAATTACGGAGAGAAAGGGTAAAGCTTCTTAGGGAAAGAGCATTATGTATATTTACAATACAATACCTGATTGCGCATAAATATGTTTAGCTTAAAATGAGATTTTTACGACAATTACCCGTATGTTATAGTTCTGTGTCATGTTATAGTTCTGTGCCATGTTTTAGTTCTGTGCCATGTTATAGTTCTGTGCCATGTTATAGTTCTGTGTCATGTTAGAGTTCCGTGCCATGTTATAGTTCTGTGTCATGTTATAGTTCTGTACCATGTTATAGTTCTGTGCCATGTTATAGTTCTGTGTCATGTTATAGTTCTGTGCCATATTATAGTTCTGTGCCATGTTATCGTTCTGTGTCATGTTATAGTTCTGTGCCATGTTATAGTTCTGTGTCATGTTATAGTTCTGTGCCATGTCACAGTTCTGTGTCATGTTATAGTTCTGTGCCATGTTATAGTTCTGTGCCATGATGTGATGGAAAATATCTTCCGTTTCTGTGTATTACCCGAACCATCTTGCAAGAGGTTTGAACTAATATGTAATAAGTTACAATTCCAGAATAAATTAACTAAAAAAATAAAAAGAAATTATATTTGTATTCTCATTGACTAAGATTCTGAAAAATGAAACACGAATAGAAATTTAAAAAGAAAAGTGAGACCAAATGTCTAAATGATAAAATTATTGTCAACATAAAATGTTTATAAAATGTAACCTATTTTTTGTTTAAATTGACGTATATTTTATAAAATTATCTCCCATTCAAGTCATATTTGTTTTAATTGCATCTAATCATAACTTAATGACTTAGTCCCTGATCTACATATCAAACAAGAATGTAAAAGCAAACTGTCAATATTAAGATCATAACGCTTACGTATGGGCTAAATGTTTTTCTTTAAATGATTGTCTGGTGTGTCTATAGTCAGACTAAACTCCTCCTTGGTCATGGTGACCTTCGTTTATGCTTACCAATCCTGGACGCTAATTACAGAATTAGGAGAACCCTTGTCATAATATCGAGATGCTATAAATGGATCCTAGGTATCACCTGCAAAGACCCGCACCACAAAAGAGATTTAAAACAAGATAACGCAGACGTTTGGGCCCCTGGATCATCTGCTGATTAACGTGAAAGAAACGCGAAACTTAAACTGTATGGTCATATCACAATGCCAGCAGAGCTCAAAATGACCATCTTACAGGAATCAGTACCAGGAAAAAAACAAGGCAGACAGAATAAGACCATGGGAAGACAACAACAAACAATGAACGGGTAGGTCATTGAAAGAGATTCTGTTTAAGATGCTATTTAAAACAGAGAAGGATAGAGAAAGACGGTCGACAGATCATGTGTGGTGCCCCAATGGTCCAACAGAAAGGAATAGGTGAAGTCAAGGTCAGGTCAAAATCAAGTTTTCTTTAGGTTTAGACCAGTGAAGAGGTCTCTTCCTTTCCCCCAAATCGTGAAATGACATTAAATAAAGGAATGGCTCATTAGCCTCGTCACTCTTATTGAGACCGACAGAAGACCGAGGCAGATTCATCTCCAGTAGTCAGAGAGTCAACAATGGTGCCCTAATGACCATACCACGAGGTAAAGGAGAGAGACGAAGAAGAAATAAATGGTGGAACCAAAATGATGATGAGATGATTAGATGATGGATTCCAAAAGTTTGTCCAATAAATTCAGAACAACAACCCGCAGGCCTTTCATCAACATTGGCTGGAGTTGTAACTATAGGCCAAATGGAAATCTCGTCAATTCACGCCCAACGTTGGAGAGCAGCAGAAGAGTTACTTTCTCATGGTATTGTTGAACCTGAGAAATCATGAGTTACTTTCTCATGGTATCGTTGAACCTGAGAATCATGAGTTACTTTCTCATGGTATCGTTGAACCTGGAAAATCATGAGTTACTTTCTCATGGTATCGTTGAACCTGGGAAATCATGAGTTACTTTCTCATGGTATCGTTGAACCTGAGAAATCAGCCCCTAAGTATCGCCCAAGTTCCTAAGTATCGCCCAAGTTTGTTTATCGTGTCTGCAAGTAGATAAAGCAAAACGGGCTGACAGAAGATCGATTCTAAATGGGGGAGGTAACATCTGCGTGGACCAAAGAATCACAACAATGCGCCAACTTTACCCTCCCCCCCACACTCATACAATTTCCAAAACTTATCACAACGCCCTCCCCAAGCCCCCTTTTATATTTTTTTTCAACTGGCTTTGCTCCCCCATTTCTTGAAAGAGTTGTGCTAAAAAGTCAACCCTAGAGATAGCCACGAAACAAAAACACTGTTTGTCAGGAGTGGGTCGTCGAACACAAGATCGAGTGGAATCGATCCCGGGTAAAGCTGCCGATACTCGTCCAGGGCTGGACTGTCAGTAAAAGCTGTAACACTATCTTCAGCAAATATTCACATATGTACAGAGATCTACACTCGTTTGCAATATCAATACACGAAACATACCGTGAGTTACTTGGACTATAAAGGTTGATTGATGACCAAGTTCGGTATTTAGTTTTGGGGAAATATTGATAAATGTCTTTGAAAATAACTCTTTGGTGAATTTACTTGTAAGATTAACAAAATAACAGGATGGGATTTCACGTACATATTCAATGTAGTTTATGATAATGTTATATAAAAACAAACAAAATATAAAATATGCTTAAAAAAAAACAAAGTGCAAAGTTTATATAAGGGAAATAACTCAACATTATTTAAGTTGGAGATGATCTACTTCCTTGTCCAACCTCTCGCACTACGACGGGGGATGGCAGCGGGCAGGGTTCAAACCCGGGACTATAGAGACGACCGAATGACAATACAGTGCAAAAAACTGCACGACCAAGCAGCCCTAAAAAATGTTACATAAATATATTCATCAATGGTAATGTTTCGCTAAATGAATACTACCTTAAAGCATATGAAAAAGTAATATAAGTAATATATACCATCGATATACATTTCATAGCATCATTGAAACTGATGAAAATATATATAAATAAAGGATACTGATACGTCTTATATCAGTGCCAGTGGCAGTACTTATGCCATTGATAGTGACGATTAGTAATATATGTTGCATCACTTACCTATTGAATAACAGCCATGACGTTTTCAATAATATCGTCTTATAACTACACTAACTAAGACATATAATTGTTTCTTTCTCTGACACAATAAAACAAAACAAAAATTGTACTGAGTGTACTACAAGTGGAGAGATGAAAAAAAAAAAGTTACTACTCAAAAGTTAAGATTGTAAGAATAATAACTTATCTTTAGTATTTAATCTTATCTTTACTGTTATCCTTAATCGTAATCATTTTTTAAAATTATCTTACATATTTTCTTATCTCCAATCTTATCTTACAGATGGTATAATCTTATTAATCAAACTATTTTTTTTTACTGTTGTAACCTATCATTAATCGTAAATAAAGTTATCCTACGGTTGATTATGAGAGGTACAGACCTCCACAGCAGGTGAGAGAGTGCTATTATTATCCATAACCCGGTACATTAATTAATCTGAGCCCTTAGGAATATATGGATATATAGATTTGGCTTTATAGTTTAAAATTATTTTTTTTTTAATTATAATTTATTTAATATGATTTCGTACATTAATCTTATTTTTTTATCTTAATTTTTAATCTCTCTAGTTTGTGTATATTCCAGTTTCTAAATGTTTTCTTGATTGAGGGGTCCCAAACAGTGGATGCATATTCGATTATTGACCTTACCAAGGTTAAATAACATTTTAGTTTTATGTTCTTATTTGACTTATAGAAATTTCTTTTAATAAACCCTAATGCTTTGTTTGATTTTTTGATAGTTTCATCAATATGTGGATTCCATGACAGTTTTTCATTTATTATAACACCTAGGTATTTTGCGTTTTTAGTCTGTGTTACTGGTTTGCCATGAATAAGATAAGTGGAATTAATTTGAGTTTTTTGTTACTCATAATAACCGACATTTTTCTGGATGGAAAGACATGCTCCAATTTGATTCCCATTTCTGTAATTCATTTAATTCTCTTTGTAAAATTTCTGTATCTTGTGTTGTTTTTATTGTTCAATATGTTATGCAATCGTCTGCGAATAATCTGACTTTTGTTCCTGAACTATTGCAATTTGGTAAATCGTTTATGTAAATTAAGAAAAGTAGTGGGCCTAAGACTGTTTCTTGAGGTATACATCAGTTTACTGTTATCGGTGTTGATTTAGAGCCATTTATTTTTACAGTTTGTTCTCTCCCTTTCAGAAAATCTTTAATCCACTGATGCAATGGACCATCAATGCCAAAATATTTTATTAATTTTTTAAGCAAACTGTTATGAATATTATATGCTGTATCGGTTGTCGTTCTTATGTTTACATGTGCTTGTAACTCGTCCGTAAGAATGTCTTCACGAAATGTTTGTTGTGTAGTCATTCAGTGTATTAAAGTCATACTAAGCGGACATGGTTTTCGACACTGTTATTATTATGTTCATGACATAAACTATGGTGGTGAGCTTTGTCCAAAGCCTTGTCGTTAGTCAGTTGTAGAACAGCAAATGTGCTCATTTTAGTATGACGTAAGATATGTATGCGGTTATTTACAGTTTGTTTATGGTTTCTGATTTTTAAATATGAAAGTTTCCTATGCCTTTTTTGTCCACCCAACCATAGGTTACTAACATCTATATTAACGATTACAACTATTATGGGTCACTAGTGATATATTAGTCTACTAATAAATTAGGAGGAAGGGGGTACTGGAAAAGAAAATTATATCTGGTTGAATTTGACCTTAATTAGTTTTTAAAAGCAATTACAAAATTTAAAAAAAACAACTGATTTCAAACTTACGCCTCCTAGAGCTGAAATGGTAACCACTCTGCAAGGGAGGTGACTATACAAAATTGTATAGTTATGTTTTGTTTGTTTCAAACACTCTTTAAAGCGGCGACCTATAAAGGGGACTAATTCAGCCTGTACTACTATTTCGGTCAAGTACAATTTCTTTCCTTCGTTCGAGATAACAAACAAAAACATATTACCCATAGTTAATTAACTAATTGGTTGTTTTTTCTTTATTGATTCTGGTGTTGTCTGGTAAAACAAAATTGTGCAAAATGTATCTTATCTTATCTTATATAATACAGACGTTACTTCAGAAAAGAAGATGATTACGTCCTACGCGTCATTTGTACAAATTTGTCCTAGCATATGGAATAGGGAGTGTGCCTTTGTGTCTTTCTGAGTATTTTATTAAATTTTGTTTTTGTATTTGAAGATTATGGTTCAGTGTTTATGTATAATTACTAGAGACATAAGAAAAGACAAATTGAAAGTTCTAGCCCCAAAATTTTTTTTCTTCTTCTTTAAAAGGAAACCTCAGAATTTGCGCTATTCAATTTTAGCTTTATCATCATAGGAATCCATGGGCCTTAGGCCTCTTTTCTTTGCCTCTTGTTTTTTTTTTTGTTTTTTTTTTATAGGATTTTATTTGTAAGTTCTAGTCTCAGAACGCTAAGGCAGCAAATTGCAATATTATTAGATTAACTGAAATCGAAATAAAAAAACATTAAGACCAAAAAAAGAATGTAATAGGTTTGGTTGTTTATTTTATCATAAAATATTTTTCTATCTCGTACTTTCCCGAGTTGACGTTTCTCTTCTGCTAGCTGTCTTAATTTCTTCTGCCTATCAGTCTCTATATCTTTATATCTCTATATCTTTCTAACTCTCTCTCTCTCTCTCTTACGCTCTCTCTTTTTTCTGTCTGTTTGTATGTCTGTCTCTTTTTGACTGTCTCTGTCTGCCTCAATCTCTCTCTCTCTCTCTTTTCTTTTGTCACTGTTATCTTTTCATGTCTTCTGATCCTATCTCTCTTTTTGTGCATTATTGTTCATTTTTATTTGAATTCAGTAAAGTTCATTTGTTGTTATTACAAGAATAAAAAAAAAAGTTGTGTAGTTGGTAATTCTATTTGACTAGTTGCAACCACCACTGTTAATCAAAATGGGAAAAAAAAGGACAAGAGTTAACCCCCTTGTAATCTACAGTCTTGAATCAGTCTGGTTTAAATCGGCTTAAGGGTCGAGGCTGAAGATTACAGAAGATCTAACATGGCTGGCCACAGACAGCTGAGACATAGTTTTGTTAAAACAAGCGATAGAAAGTTTGTATAACAAGGTCTAGACCTACGTTTGTTACAAGCAGTAGAAAGTTTGCATACCAAGGTCTAGACCCGCTTATGTTACAACAAGCAGTCTGCATACCAAGGTCTAGACCTACTTTTATTACAAGCATTAGACATCAACACAAGAAACTGATGACACATCAGCACAAGAAGCTGATGACATCAACTAAGGAAGGTGATGACATCAACACAAGAAGCCAATGACATCAACACAAGAAGCTGATGACATCAACACAAGAAGCTGATGACATCAACACAAGAAGCCGATGACATCAACACAAGAAGCTGATGACAACATGGCTGCCTGCCAGTGTTTTATGCGCTCTGAACTGTCTTCCCGATGGTTCCGGGTTCGAACAGTGAACGCTGCAATCCCCCGTCGCCACGCAGGAGGTTTGGGCTATGATGTAATAATTTTCAAATCTTAAGTAATAATAGAAATATGTAGTTAGACAACGATCTCCGGCAGAGGTTGGACATTGGGTGATACAATTTCACTTCTGAAAATACCTGGTCGTATTCACTACCCAATTCAATGGTTACAATTGTTTATATTACCTTTGCACAGCACAATCTTTATGCTAATAGCAAACTCAGCGCTCTATGGTCCAATCTCTTTTGTGGACCAGAGGTGTGTGTGTGTGGGGGGGTCGGCGAGGGAGTAACTTGAAAAAAAGTATCTGTGCCTCCTTTATGCGCTCAGCACACACTATTCAGCTCGAGGCCGGGGATTCGAACTCAAGCCCCGTGATTAGTATCCAAACGGTTTTGGCAACTCAACCACTCAACCTACTGTTGACATCAGTAATATTTCAAAATGGCATCACTGACAAAGTGTTTTTTTTTTATTTGAAACTTTCTTCCAATCTTCCCTCTTTTCAGTTTCTTAGCTTTTACGTTAGGTTCCATTGAATTGCACCAACATACACCATATCGCTTTTTCTTCTTTTACTCTTTTTGATGCATTTTATTGTTTGTGGAGTGCAAACCTAAATGTAAACAATCAAATTAAAAAAAAAATAATCTTGCTTATTTAAAGGTAAGAGCTCTGTATTTACAATTATATCTCTAAAAATGTGTAATTTACTTCCTTTTTTCGATATCAAACAAAATAATAAAATTTCAAATAATTAATCAACTAATTGGAAAATTTTTAATTTATTCATGTTTTTTTAAATAATTGTGCAAAGTTTCAACTTGATCCGAGAATGGGTGTGAGAGAAATAACATGTACAATTATCCAAGGGGATAAAACCCACATATTAAGCCTTATCTCTTAATACTGAAGGATTAATTTCCCTTTTTGTTATCGAAGTAACACAGACCAGATAACTCTGATGAAAACTAAGGGAATATTATCATTGAAAACATTTGCAATGTGACGTCACTGTCATCTGCTGCTTTTGTTCCTCCACTCCTGCTATTGGTTAGACCCTACGATTGACTATTTAAAGACTTAAACGCTAGAAGGGGATAGGCGCGTGCCAGCCGTGCGTGCTGTTTCAGTCGTCAGATGTTGTAAGCTATGCAATGTGATCTATACTGGCCTGAAACACTGGTCGGTCCTGATTGAACTTTTGGAAGGCAGTGGGTTGGGTCCATGCGAGCAATAAAATAGTTCGTAAACATATGTCATATGTCATAAATACGTAGTCATAAAAGTAGGTAGCCTACAAATTAATATAGTCTGATTTTTATGTCTGTGTGCGTGTGTGGTTCGTCAATGCTCACTCTCTCACGCGCGTGCGTATACCTACCGTTCAGCGCCATCTGGCGACACGTGCGTTTCCGATTCAGATATAGAGTTACCTACGCTTGATTGAAATTCACGTCCGTCAGAGTGTGTACGAAAGTACTTTGGAAGTTTTAGGTTACCATGCACACACACCAAGACAAAACATTAGCAAACTATTCACACAAACTTACAAACTATAAATATAAAGACAACAATATGTACAAACAGCAACTCCACCTTCAAATATCCATTAGCAATGCCGGCCTTAGGCATAGGCTAACAATGTCGCTGCCTATGGCCTCCGATTGGTGGGGGCCTCACACAGAACTCTAAAAAAATATATGTTTTAGAGAGGACATATCTAATTTTGTGTCCAACGTTTATGTTGGAGTAGATTATCCTGACTAGGTTTGAAACAAATTGGGTAATTTTATTTTTCATTGTTTATTTTTTATTTTTCTATTACACTTGGGGCCACCCCATTTATTTCGTTTAGGGGTCCTGCAATTATCTAAGACCAGCCCTGCCCTTAGTCTGCTAAACCGTTGGGGCACCGCACTTAATAGGAGGACCGTCTTTCTCAATTCTTCTATGTTTATCGCCATGATAGAATCTCTGTTAATGACAGGTCCGTTCATTGTTTTACGTTGTTTTCCCACCAATATGCCTCTTCTGTTGTTTCCTGGTTGTGTTCCCTGAAGGAAAGTCATTGCGAACCCTTAGTACCTTGTGGTAGGGCCAAAAAGTTTTAGTTTGAGTTTTTATGACAGTGGTCAGCAGGTCATCATTGTGACCCTGTTTCTAATCTCTTCATTTGAGATGCGGTCTTTGCAGGTGCTTCCTAGTATCCTTAAACAGCATCACAATTCCATTGCTAGGATCCTCGCCTGTAGTTCGTCAGTTATATTTGACATGTTTTAAAGAGAGCCTCCATCAAGTACAGACAGTTTGGAAACAGAGCTGTGGATGATTTTAGGGAGTTTATATTTGGTCATTGAATAGAACGGCGAAAAGAAAATCTTCATCGGCCACCAGTGGACAATGGTTAGGCTTGCACTGGATATGACAAAATATGTAGGTCACAGCTGGGGCTGCGTATCCACGGGAAATACTGCAATCCTCATTAATCTTCGGAGTCGAAGACAAGTCTTATTGAACAGAAACAGTTACTATTGATATTGTAAAATGCTTGTAAAATGTTTCGGATGTTCTTGAAAGTTGAAGATAGTTTACTCCCTAGTCCAAACCTCCCGCAGGACGACGGGGGATGGGAGCGGGCAGGGTTTGAACCCGGGACCATCGATAAATCCAAATAACAGTCCAGCGCGCAAACCGCACGACCAGACAGCCAGAGATGGCCAGATTTGATATTGTTTTATTGAGATTTAAAGACTGGATCCTATTGTATGCTGTAAATGAACAATAGTAGTGGCTCCCGTTCCAGAACTTTATGGAGCAGATGTTTCCGTGGCTAACAGCTAACTAGGGTGTCATGTGGCCAGCACAACGACCAACCATCTTTATTTTTCCTCAACTAATATCAGAGGTGCCCTAAAGATTCCGAAATAAAAAAAAATCCCAGTCTGCACCCGGATTCGAGCCCTGGATCCCTCGGTTTTGGAACCAAGCGCTTTACCACTCTGCCACCGCGCCTCCAGTATATAATGGTGAACAAACATTCATTATTTGTTTTCCGCTGGTAATAATCTGTTGGAGATGTTCAGACATGCAGACAAATCCATGAATAGCTATCCTTTTTTGGTGTATCCGGTGTACAGAATACGGAAGTATTAATAAGCTTTCCTAGCCTTGTGGTTGTTACAACATTTTATAATGAACGTTAACCAGGTCTTATATTGAAGAGTTGACAAGGAGCAGATTACTCTGATTAACTTTTAGTTGGATAATTCTCAATATGTCAATGAGTCAGCATCGAAGTATAATGTAGTATGTGTGTGTATCTGTTTGTGTGTTTCTATGGTGACGGTGGGATGAGGTTAGCGATTGGTTCTGAATGATGCAAGATAGGTGGCAATGTCGTCATTGGTCCTAGTTAGGACAGACGACTCAAGATGGAAAGGTTGTGTTATTGTAGTGAGTTAGGGTTAGTTGTCTACCAGCATTTTGATGCTACAAGTCAAAGACCGTCAATAACAAAGAGAGAGAGAGAGAGAGAGAGAATAAAAAAAAAGAATAGAGACTGTCAAAAAGGAGAGCTCGAGAAAGACAGAGAGTGAGAGAAAGAGAAAGTGAGAGAGAAATAGTTATAGACTAAATGCAGAGAAAGAGACTGAGAGAAAGTGAGAGAGAGAGAGACTGAGAGAAAGTGAGAGAGAAAGAGAGAGAGACTGAGGGAGACAGAGAGATACAAACATAGACTCTGAGAGACTCAGTAAGAAATAGCATATGTAAGGTCGATAGCTTGAAGACAACTTTGTTAAATGTGGTATCTTAGTACGATTATCAACAAGCTCAGAAGTGTTCAGCTAATAATTTAGTGTCCCTTCTTATTGTAATTATATTATTAATATAAGTTATTTAAAGTTTTTTTATAGTTAAAATAAAATACGCCTTCAGTGGTTTAGTTGTCTACCAGCAGTTTGGTACTACAAGTCAACGTCGTCAATAACACCCAGCTGAGGGGAATAGCCCAGAACAGGGTCCCATGGCGAAGTGCTGTTGTGCCCTATGCTTCACTGGGAGTCATAAGAAATAAGTCAAGTATGCCACATCTAGAAATTAACACATTAGATTCATCAAAATCGTCTCCAGTTAGCCAAGCGGTCAATGTCACATATCTACACATCTCATAAAAACATGCTGGTGGAAGATTTTGGCATACACCAACCCTGTAATGTCGGCTGCTAAGTGTATAGTATTATAGGACAGATATTTATGAGGTGAGCACACTGGCCAGTAAAAGATGGGTGTGAATATGTGTGTGTAAGCAAGCATGTATGAGTGTTGGTCCATACATCAAGATGTAGACCTGGCATGTGTTATTGCGTGAATGAAAAGTAAAAGGTGTGTTATAAAAAAAAGGAGTCAGACATTTAATGACAGACATAAATCTCGTGTTCTCCCCTGAGGAGATGTTATGTTCTAGTGGGTGAGGTCCCCTGAGTCTCGGAAGTTTTTGGAATGTAGAGACAGACTTGTAAAACTTTTGGAATGTAGAGACAGACTTGTAACTTTTGGAATGTAGAGACAGACTTGTACACTTTGGAATGTAGAGACAGACTTGTACACTTTTGGATGTAGAGACAGACTTGTACACTTTTGTAGAGACAGACTTGTACACTTTTGGAATGTAGAGACAGACTTGTACACTTTTGGATTGTAGAGACAGACTTGTACACTTTTGGATTGTAGAGACAGACTTGTACACTTTTGGAATGTAGAGACAGACTTGTACACTTTTGGAATGTAGAGACAGACTTGTACACTTTTGGAATGTAGAGACAGACTTGTACACTTTTGGAATGTAGAGACAGACTTGTACACTTTTGGAATGTAGAGACAGACTTGTACACTTTTGGAATGTAGAGACAGACTACAGACTGTTTGGAATGTTCTGGATATCTGTCTCGCAATCATCCCGAGATCACAGTGGTCAGGATTGTCCAGTAATCATCCCGAGATCACAGTGGTCAGGATTGTCCAGTAATCATCCCGAGATCACAGTTGTCAGGATTGTCCAGTAATCATCGCGAGATCACAGTGGTCAGGATTGTCCAGTAATCATCCTGAGATCACAGCGGTCAAGACTGTCCTATTACACTGCAGTGAAAACGGCAACCTTTCAATAAACTAGTTCAAAAAGTTTTAGAACTGAATATGAACAAAGATTTGTTCATGTTCAGTGCTGTTGTTGTATTTAAGTTTAGCTCGTACTTGTGAATTGGAAAGGGAAGGGGGGGGGGGGTCTGATTTGTTTTTTATGTTATCCAAAAAGAGGTAGGCCAAACGAAAACACAAAATACTTTAAAAAACAAACAAACAACAAAGTTTATACGAAGTGTCATTGTATCAATTAGTTTGGATCAGTCATATCCTTAAATTTGGAAATTTAGACCAGTGATGCCCAAAATACGGCCCGCGGGCCAGATCCGGCCTGCGGCGTGTTTCCTTACGATCCGCCGAAACGTCGGCACAAACTTTTGAAAAATCCCCCCCTCTCAAAAAAAAAATCAAAATGTGTCTTTACCTACTTTAGGACCTTTTACTATTTTCTAATGTATTACTACCAAGGCATTTAACATTTGTGCGTTCATGAAATAGGACTATAGCATCTACTAGGAAAAGTGAACGGATCTTTACTTTTTTGCAAAACATGATACCATTGCAAGCCAACATTTTTTTTTTATAAAGAAAGTCTGAGGCTGTTTTAAAACAAGAACAACAAACTATAAACAGAACTTAGGCCATTTGTTTGAAGTGTAAAGAGAAGAATCCACTCTCCCAATACTTCCATGTCATGTACTAGATCCTCGGGTTTGAAATAAAATAGTTTCAGGTCAATTTCATTCAGTTTTTGTATCTTTTCCATCATGTGGCCCGCGACACTAGTGTTGGAAATTAAAATGGCCCACAGATTGAATTAAGTTGGGCATCATTGATCTAGACCAATAAAATAAATCTGTGCGATTATAAATATTTGTTCCATCTGTTTCTGTTTAGCGCCATATTATGCTTTTAGCTTTCTCCGTGTGTTTTCACTTATCTGGATAAGTTGGGATAATGTGGCAGAGGGAAAGAAAGAAAGGGATACTGTCCTTTGTATCATGCACTGTCCTTCTGTATTATCATTGTCCCAGAGTACTGTCCTAGAGTGATATGTAATGTCCTAGAGCACTACATAGTTGTGCTAATTTCCTTGCTTTAAAAACAGCTCCCATAAAAACTAGATCTAGACTGTAGTAGACCATCTTTTGGCTGCATAATTGAACTGTTGCATAACTTTCAAGATTTAGATCGCAAGATTCAAAGCGATAAAAAGAATCATGTGCGTTTCATACAGTATGGTGACGGGTGGAGGCTCTCACTCCTTACACGAAGAGATGGGTTCCATACCTTCGCGAATTCATCTTCTTTGTTCACCCTGACTATAAAGACATCAATACATTCTCTGTGTTCAATGCAGCTTGTGCAGACACACAATTCTCAATGGAAGAAAGTTTAAATTAGATACCATCGCAACTACCCCCACTGACAACCCTTAGAGGCAATGAAACAGACTCAAAATGTATGCATCACGTGATCAACAATGGTGATTTGAAAACAAGTAATATCTCTAGTGATACTAATCTACTGACGTGGGTTCAATCCTTGTCTGCACATTAGTTCTGTTATTTCAAATATGCATCTAGGTCTGTAAGTGCCTGGGGTCTTTCTAGATCCTTGAGATGGAGGGATTACTTTTTGTTTAGCCTCACGAGCTTGCGTGGCTTCCAACACTTGGCGTGCGAGTTAAAACGACGCTCCCAACGTATCAGCGGTACCTAAAACTATTCAAAAAAACAGACAAGACGTTGTGATGGTTGAGTGACTACAAGAGTGGGGAATGTGGCGAGCACTTTGCTGGTTCCATTTTTACTTTGCCCATAGTTAATATCGGAGGCATGGTGGATGAGTGGTAACGCGGTTGGCTTACAAACTGAGAGGTCCTGGGTTCGAATCTCGATAAAGACTGGGCGTTTTAATTTCGGGATTTTCAGGACGTCCCTGAGTCCAACCAACTCTAATGGGATAGCTGGGAAAGTAAAAGCAATTGGTCGTTGTGCTGGCCACATGACAGCCTCATTTACCGTCGCCATAGAAACAGATGACCTTTACGTCATCTGTACTATAGATTGCAAGGTCTGAAAGGGTCCTTATAGTTCTCTTATCTTATATGATACAGACGTTACTTCAAAAAAAAAGATGATTACGTCCTACGCGTCATATACATAACTAAAAAACTAAATTTAGAACTTTCGATGTATATTTTAATAATTTCTTTTTCGTATATTTTGCAATTTTAGGAGATTTCCAGGAACTCGTGGTAAATCAGGAGGCCGCAGAAAATCTGTCATAAGTTATAAAATGGTTTAACTTAATAATTTATACACCTAGAATTAGAGCGGGTCCTATGAAAGTGCGGGGCCCAATTGCAGTCGCATAGGTTGCAGTGGCCTAAGGCTTTCGTGACAACTAAAATGCTGGTGGGTGGGCTAAAAAAATCTGGACACGGTACTCAAAAAGGCATGAAACGATTTTCCTAGAAATTGAACAGCTGATGTATATCTTTGGGAAAGAAAAGCTAGTTCGTTGGCCAGATTGGGACTGATTTAAACGTCAAAAATGTATAAAGTCTAGTAGATTTATATATTCATTTCACAAGGATTTTGTTTTCTCAAAAGGAGGGGGGGGGGGGATCGGACGGTGTAAAAAAGGTTCGATTTTTTTTTTCAATCAAACATTCATTAGTTATTCAGAGCAAATAATCGCTCTATAAGCTGTATAAAAGAGGTATTGTCTTTGGTAAAAAATGTATTTTGTAAGTTGTTGTTTTTTTGTCAATATAAGGTTTAATAAATAGATCTAAATATTAAATTAGAACAACATTAAAAATACTTTTGTATTTGCTTCTGTTGTAGTGCTGCTGAAGTGGAAACAGAATTGCAACTGGTTTGGACCAATAAAATGATCTCTTACTAAAAGGATTAACAGACACCTGAGAAAGGAATACCTTAACACTACATCGTATATTATTCAGTTTAAATAATACCTCAAAACTATTGAAATTTCACATCATAAAATGCTTCACTTGGGTCCAAATCTCGGACGCTGCCGGTGGAAATTGCGTTCATTAAATGATAAAAAAGATGACAACGTCAAATGCTAAAATGTAGCATTTGAAAACGACAGCGGACAATGAAGATATTACTTTTATATTTTGTGACTAAGAAAAGGAACAAACTTCACTTTTTAGTGATGGCACTGTGGTGTTTAAGTGATGGCACTGTGGTGTTTAAGTGATGGCACTGTGGTGTTTAAGTGATGGCACTGTGGTGTTTAAGTGATGGCACTGTGGTGTTTAAGTGATGGCAATGTGGTGTTTAAGTGATGGCACTGTGGTGTTTAAGTGATGGCACTGTGGTGTTTAAGTGATGGCACTGTGGTGTTTAAGTGATGGCACTGTGGTGTTTAAGTGATGGCACTGTGGTGTTTAAGTGATGGCACTGTGGTGTTTAAGTGATGGCACTGTGGTGTTTAAGTGATGGCACTGTGGTGTTTGATGTGTCAGTGATGTTTCAGAAAGAGGCGCCTTTAGGGTGTGGTGAGTGGGCTCCCCGTCCCAGACCCTGCGCCATATGGGGGCTCCGAGATAAAGAGAATCTTTTGCTACCTTCAGCCCATCGTACAAATACTCATGGGCCGAGATGACAATCACCCAAACCAAAACACTGAAACGCATTTTTTTATAACCTCCTGTACTGTGTTAGATTTATGCAACATAATACAAATACATACAACAGATATATAAAATAAATACATAACACATGAATAAGACACACAAACAAGACAAACACACTAATACACAGCGAAAATGAAAGACAGACAAACAGGAAGATAAATGGAGACAATAAGACAGAACAAAAAATATTTCTAAAACAAATGAGCTGCTGAAAGTAGAGTCAAAACATTTGTCAGACCAAACACACATTTGTTCAAAGACTTACCCACAAGTGAAGATCTTAAATCCAATCTTAGAGAACATAAACCTTGTTTCTGTCTTCTGTAAACAACACAATAAAAACATGGCATTACGTAAACCTGGTTTTGGTTTCTTGTTTTTCTGTCCTTCCAACTTTTTAACCTAGAATAGAGGCAAGAAATATACCCAGAAAAGACACAACGCGTTTGCCTTTTTTACAAAGACGTTGCGAGTGTCGAGTGTCTCTGACTTTTGTTTCAAAGATTAACTCCTTGCAGCAGACGTGACATACGGCCATATGTAATGACAGACTAATCAAACATAGTTTTTTTAAACGTTCTCTCTAAGCCAATCTGTTTGTAAACGTCATAAAACGAAATAAATTTAGCCTTTCCTTTGAGAAAGAGTGTGTGTGTGAGAGAGAGAGAGAGAGTGTGTATACACACACACTAATTTTTTAATTGGACCGTTTTTTTTTTACGTGACACAGGCCTAAGGGAGATATTTTTTTTTAAATGCTATAAGGCAGACGTTAAAACCTTGAAATCAATGGACTGCGACTAAGTTGAGATTATCGTCTGCTGATATGAACAGGTAAAACAATTTGGGTTTGCGAGTTACACATCTCATTTTTAAGATGCTGTGATTTAATTCACTGAACCTTCTCCAGGAGTTTAAGCATTTCTAGCGAGTCTTAAAATGTAATACTGATCTGTTCCACTTCAGGATCACACACACCCCCTCCTCTCTCATCCTCTTTATTTGTTCACGTACAAAAACACTTACATACATTCAGTTCCCAACTCCTTTAAAAATGTAACTATTGTTCGCTTTTTTTTTTTATCCCAAGAGATCTTTAAATTTTAAACGAGGCTAAAAGAAAGCAATCTCTTTCTCTCTATCTCTCTCTCTCTCTCTCTCTCTCTCTTTCTCTCTCTCTGTGTGTGTGTGTGTGTGTGTGGCGCAGCTTTCTTAAAATAACAGGATGCGGGAAGGGTTGGGGAAATTGTAAAATCTCAAATATGGAGCAATGTTGTTTGTTAGTTTTTTTTAATTTCTATTTGAAATGTGTTAAAACTCAGTGCTACCACACCACACTCCACATCTTTTCCCTGTCCACTTTCTCTTGTTCTTCTTTCCCCCCCCCCCTTGTTTTCATTTTTTTTTTTTTTTTTTTTGAAGATCAAAATTTGAGAGAACTGCGTGCGAAGCAGAAATGAAACATTAATTTAATCATCAGAATGCTTTGTTGTTGTTCACCTCTAGCGTTTAGTTCATAGTTCATAGTTCATAGTGGCAGCGTGTGAATCTCTGTTCACTGCTCTGTTCAATGTACATGCGTCTTTCGGTAGTGTTGTCTTCCTAAACTCTGTGGAGGCCTACTGACTACAATATCAAAGATTTGAGAACTGTAATAGACCCACTAAAACAACATGAGCTTCAATATACACAATGATTTTATTAGAGTCTCTATTTATGTGCTTTACTCCAGCCACTTGTTCTCTAAAACTGACCGCCTTTTACACACAGTGCTGACACACTGCTGTTCACTCAAGCATGTACACACAAGGTCCACTGGTCATTTCATACACAGGCACACACACACTGCACTACCAGCCACACAAAACACATACGCTTACTATCACAAGAACTATCCTTCTCAAAAGAACAGTAACATGTTTCTCAGGAAGAAAACCATGGTAAGGAGTTCAGGCCAGGGAAGACATGTTTCAGAACAGGCACTTTCAAAGCACACAATAGGACAACTCTAAAAATATTTTTGGAGCTAGGAAAATGGAGTCTATTACTACGGATTGGTTGAGGCCCGTTCGTACGGTGTTGAAGAGTCCCGATGGTAGGGATTTTGTTGAGTACCATGTTAAGGCGTTGTGGCGCCCCATTGGAAGGGAGTGGAAATATTCTACCAGAAGACTACTCCTTCTACACACACACACATTTACAGGTCCACATAAAAGAATGAGATCAGAGCGTGCTGAACATGTCATATTAGTCTGGACACCAGAGAACACTCAACATATTATTGGTGCCTGATATTTGAGCCTAGAGACATTATATACGAAATGACAAATAATAATAATATAAAATAATTTTCTTACCTGACTTGTATGTTCTGATTGCTTGAGAATATATTTTTTCTTTATTAAATTATATTTATATATAGTTCAGTGTAGAATTACTAAACAAACTTGAATTTCCCACCCCCTTTTGCTTTAGTGTATAGAAGTTATATGATTACCTTTTAATAGTCTCAGTTATAGCGAATAAAATAAAGATAATGCGTCTCGGGATTACAAATATTACACATGCCACGTCCTGTAACCCAGACGGAACTCAAGACATTGAAATGATAGACCTGCACTTAATTGGACACTAAAATTTGATCTGTGAACATTTTAAAGATACGAAGAATAATTGTCTCTAAACTCTAAACACTCAGAAAAAAAAAATCAATTGCAATCGTTTTCAAACCCAAGAAAGGAGTCACGTAGTGACAAGCTAACCACGTGTTTAAGAATGCAAACTAAAAAAATCTATGGCCACATCTTAAGATCCGCAGAGCTCACAAATGTGCTCCTGCAGGGAAATGGACCAGGAAAAAGAAGAAGAGGCAGACCGGAAAAGCGATGGGAAGACAACACTAAAGAGTGAAATTCTATCCACAGGCCAAAGGCTGAGGAATGGAGAAAGAAGGCCAGCAGATCTTGTGCGGTGCCCCTGCGGTCTAACAGAGAGTGACATTTTAAACAGTTCTTAATAGAGATGGTCCATTAGATACACCTATGCAGTTAGCTGGGTGAAGCTGGGAGCTCTGGTTGCACAAGGAATCACATCAAAACTCCACGAAGAATGATAGGAGCCTAACGATGAAAAAGATAGTTTATAACAGACACATTTTTTGTCCTCTAAAAGAGAGGTCTGGAGATGTCTGTATTTTACTTAAAAAGTGTATTGATCAATTCGCATATCTAGAAAAGGTCGGGGGGGGGGAGGGATAAGGTCACTCTGTCTTGACTTTGTCATAAATCGTATATTGAAAGAACTATAATAAATCTATAAAGTCAAAATCAATAATCAATCTACGACTTCTGTATCTCTACAAACACATACGAATGTCTGTAAAGTGCAGATAGTAGAGTGACGGTGCTGAACACACCAAGAGGAACTGAGTCTAGACGTCTTTTTGTTGGCTCGTGATCCAGGAACGAACTGCCTGTGTTAGTATAGACAATGCCTGTTACAATAGACTCAAGATCCTTGACCTGCTTATGTAAACAAAGTCAGTGAATTGTGGCAATATAGTAATGAGATACTGACTCGAAGAGCGATTCAATTGATTGTAAAGTCAGAACTTACACAGTATCGTTTGTCTGTAGAGTCTAACAGTATTTGAAGTACTTAGAAGCATTGGAAGTACTTAGAAATCAAATTTTAAATTAACTAGATCTTCAATGTGTAAGAACTAACTTTAATGTCGTAAACTAACCAAGATTATTTATTAATGTCATAGTTTTTACAGTTAAGACTTTAGATTTTAACTTAAGACTCCTTCACAGACAATAGAAGTTATCTAGTTATTCTTAATGTTTTCAATTTGAATGTCTTGTTACTTGTTCAATCAAATTGTTCATTTGTTAAATAATTAACTTATTCCATCAAATTGTTCATTATTAAATAATTAATTTGTTCAATCAAATTGATTATTGATAAATAATTAACTTGTTCAATCAAATTGTTCATTTGTTACATAATTAACTTATTCAATCAAATTGTTCATTTGTTAAATAGTTAACTTATTCAATCAAATTGTTCATTTGTTAAATAATGAACTCGCTCAATCAAATTGTTCATTTCTTTATTCTTATTACACCAGAACCAGAACCAGGTATCAAGATTTGATCACGTGACACAACTCAGACAATACACCAGGGACAAGCAGAGACAGTAAGAGGTCAAGGAAAACGACGCCCCCATGGGATTAGTTTAGGGCACCTGGACATTGTACAACAACCTTTTCTTTTTATAAGGGAGAAGGCGAAGTGACCTTAATGCTAGCCTCCCTTGTTTCTAATGTCTAGAACACATTTACTGTCCACATGCCAACACCAGAAAAGTGTAAAGTTAAGATGACGTAAGACCCCGCACTCAAGACACCCGCACAAGACCAGACGCATCAGTATATACGCACTTAAAAAAAATGATAATAATGCAACAACTGATTAACCGTTTCCAAACCATTCGCCCACAATAGAAGTGCTGTCTTAGGAGTAATTACCTCCCATTCTGTGCAGATTACACCACAACAAAACACAATCACAAAATTACCAAAGTGAAATAAAAATCAGTACAGGCTATAGATCAGCATGGGAAAGATAATGTTAAAAGTAAGTCTTCTTAAACAACGAAACAAAAATACAATGTTCTGTAAAAATTGTTGAATAATGTTACAACCTATGAATGTGATCATTTTTAGTATCCATTCTGTAGTCATAAATGATCTATACATATAATTCTCTTCATGGCTCAAGAGTTTGGACACCAAGAAATGGAAAGATCACTCTTTTATTTCTGCAAATCGGACGGACTAGAGTTACCCCACGTAATTTTAGAAGCGAAAAAAAAAAGAGGATTGGGAGAACAAGTAGTATTCAACCTTCACTAAATAGCAGGGCCGGACTTAACCATTGTGACCCAAAAGTCATGGAAATAGAACAAGTAATCTACTCTGTATTCAACCGTCACTAAATAGCAGGGCCGGATTTAACTATTTTGTGGCCCTATGCGAAACGGATTTCGCGGGGCCACATTTGGGTAGGAATACGGATAATAAGTGAAAATTAAGAGTTTGTATTAGAAAATAAATTCGTCTTTGCATTTTATTCATATTTACTCCTGGTAAATCAAGAAGCTGCGGGAAATATGTTATAAGTTTTAAAATGGTTTAATTTAATATACACTTAGAATTAGTGCGGGTCTTATGAAAGTGCGGGGTCCACTGCAGTCGCATAGGTTGCAGTGGCCTAAGGCCGGCCCTGCAAAATAGCGGCGTATGCTACGCCGCCGGTCGACTAGTTACTTATAATCTGTATAAAACAAAAAGGGGGGGGGGTTACTTAACGTAGAACTAGGATGCACAAGAAAAGAAAAAAAATTATGAGGGCTTTTTTCTTTGACGTCTATGGTCTTGTTAACAGAGTGGCAGAGGATCATCAAAGTTCTTCCTACAACGAACATAACCAGGACAAAGAGATACCAACAATAGAAATGATGGGAAGACAAAGGTAAGGAATTGATGGTTCCTACACTAGATAAAACAGGAAACTGTCCGCATTTTATGTTTGGTAGCTAACAACAGTCCACCAGACGCCATAATTGGGGGAAAAAATCACAGTACAGGAGTACTTAAAACAACTCCCGCCTAATTAGCTTCAAGCGTGCCACGTTGAAACAATGCAGGCTGCGATATTTTGTTTAAAATTGATGTCAGAAAGTCTCTCTAGGATTGAACCTAGCTAGTGTGGGGGGGGGGGAGGAGGGGGAAGAATTCGAAGATCCCCCCCGGAGGTGGTCCGCAACAGAAGAAGCTACGTCGGCAGTTTCTTGCATCGCGACAAAATCATCAAGCTTTTGAAAAAACTTTCCGATTCAACAACTGAAAGAATGGACACTAGAAACAATGCCCAGAATCTTCATGCAGTGGGAAATTATGAATTTTTTGCTTATCTGGATTTCTGGTCAAATCTACTGTGCCAAATCAACTTAGTTCAGAAGAAACTACAAAAGTCTGGACTGCACATACGGGAAGCTGCTGAAGAAATAAAAACTCTTACATGCTTCCTGCAAAATGATGAGAAACTGACGAAACTGATCACCCAATCCATCGAAAGAGCAAAAGAGGGTAGTGAATGCTATGGATTTCTTGTATTAAAATAAAAGAAGAAAGAAAAGACTTGATGGGGAGTTGAGCTCTGATCTAGTACTGTCAATAGAACTGCAATTCAAACGTGTTGCGACAGAAGTGCTGGACAGACTTCATATGGAGATGAAGGCAGATTCAAAGGCTGGAAAACTATGTGGACACCTTTGGGTTTCTTCTTGAACCAAGACACCTCTTGGAGTCTATGGGTGATGACACGCTGATGAAAAACTGTGTTACTTTTTCTGTTTGATGAAATACAGGCAAATCGCTTGTTCAATGATGTTATTGATGCATTAGCACTTTTCATCAACAAACCTGTGCCACAATCACCAATGGACATATTGAGGCTTCATATGGTAATGATGTTTGCTAAAACCTTGCAACATTCATTCGAATACTGCCAACTCAGACCACTTCCATTGCTTCATGTGAGAGATCCACAAGCCCCAAGGTTGCACAGACCAAAATAAGACAACCAACAAAAACATCACCAACTTTACGTTGAGCGCTGCGACTAATCCTGCAATTCTATTGGCCGACCTGACGTGATTTGAGTGGGATTATGGGATATATCCGGGTATAAATTGTCCGCCACGCCGTCTGATCCGTCGCAGACGTCTAGTGAAGGCGGGAAGGACTAATTACAATTAGCAAGTGGGTCGAGTTCAAGTCTGCTAGGATCTAGTTTCCTTTAAAGTCTGAGTAAATGTGTTGCTTTTAACTTGATTAGACATAGTGTCCGTCGTTTTATCTGTAGGAATGTCTTGCATTTGCGTTTCGTCTTCCCATTTCTTCCAGGGATATGTCGCGGCAAGATGCAGACGGTGAACTGTTACAAGGTTTGAGTCTTGAAATAACTTTTTAAAAAATTCGTGTTTCTTGATTTCACTTCAAAAATCTTTGGGTCGGCTTTTAGTACCAAAGTCTGCATGCTTCCCAGCTTACGCTCTAAGAGTGTCTGTTTAACTTAATTTAACTGTTCAACTTCCCAGCTTACGCTCTGAGATTGTCTGTTTAACTCAATTTAACTGTTCAACTTCCCAGCTTACGCTCTGAGATTGTCTGTTTAACTTAATTTAACTGTTTAACTTAATTTAACTGTTTAACTTTCCTTCTTACTGAAAAGCAAAGACGAGTATAATTAAAGCTCTCTTGTGTTAACCCTATTCTCTAAGTCAATGTTATCAGAAGCCCTCCTCGCGTCATTACTGCTCACATGTATACTTGTGTGTATAATTTGTCCACTATAGTGTTGAGATGCTAGACGTGGGAATAGCTGTCTGAGTTAACGTTGAGTTTAATTGAGTAATGTATCGCGCAGGTTCTTAGAGATGTATAATTCAAATACAATCAGACGGGACACTACATTATTTAGTTGAACAAGACTCTGGACTTGTTGGTAATCGTTCTAAGATACCACATTTAGCAAAGTTGTCTTCAAGCTATCGACCTTACAGATACTCTTTCTTACTGAGTCTCTCAGAGTCTATGTCTGTATCTCTCTGTCTTTATCTGTATCTTTGTCTCTCTCTCTCCCAGTCTCTCTCTCTCTCTCTCTCAGCTTTTAGCCTACATCTCTCTTTCTCTCTCTCTTTCTCACTTTCTGTCTTTCTCGAGCTCTCTTTTTTCACTTTTTCACAGCCTCTTTTTCTGTTTTTTTTAGGCTATATTACCCTCTCTCTCTCTCTCTCTCTCTCTCTCTTTCTCTCTCTGTGTCATCCTCAGTCTATCACTCTCTCGATCATCTCATAAATATTTGATTCTCCAGACGATTTATAGCCACAATAACACAAACACTTAATTTAAAATCATCGCCTAAGAAACAACAACAGAACGTCAAGAACCACACACATGCACACATATATTCACAAACATACATACTCGAATCATTCCACTGAACCAGATCATCTTCTCACCTCCAGGCCTAATTATCGTTCCTTGCAGCAGGAGCTACGTGACATTCTGTTTTTTTTATAATTGAACCGTCATTAAGAAGATTGTTTTGATCGACCCGAGACTTATTGACAGGTGATAATGATCTTAAGTACGGTGAGTAGGCAACCAAGTGACGCACGCGGTAATTAATCAGGATGTAATTAATAAACTCCACAAGTCACCTCGCGGGATGGAAGCTATCCGAGGCTCTAAATAAACAAGCATCTATGGGTAGTGCTTACTGGAATCTTGCAGAGTATCATTATCGAAATATTATCTAGCCAGAATTATTTATTTATTCATTTCATTAATATTAATGCTTCTAGCCATTTGTAGAAGAACCCCTAAAGGAAATTGTTTATTGTCCGTCTGTTACGTATATATTTTGAAAAATAATCATTATTAGATATCCGATTTCGCCATACTGCTGTGAATCCAAGGCACTAATAACATTAAATTTGTGGTTCTCGAAATGTACCTGAATTCCTTAAAAAATATTTTAAAAACGGAAGCTGGGCCACTAGAAGTAAAGGCAAGATGCTATAGGTGCTCATGAGGACCCAAATGACAACTGGCGAAAACCAAAATATTTTAAGCACGGCCTTGAAACCAGTCACAATTTTTCGGAATTAATTAGTTATTTTTAGAATTTTTTCCAAGACACTTTTGTGTCTAATGTTTGAAGCCTATAAAATACTTACATAAGCAACATAAAAAAAAGAAGCTAATAACGGTGAGTAATTTCTCATTCCATGTAATTCTTGAAATGCTTCACTATTGCAGTGAATCTGTCCGGTGAGCTTTCACAACCAAGTTCTATCACTGATCAGAGTTTCTACCAAAGATGGTGCGCAAACTGCTCCTGAACGTCAATTTGTTTATTCAACTTTTGACTGAATACAAAGAAACATTAGAGTCGAGTTCGGGAATTCCCGTTGAAAGCGTGTTCAAAATAGAAAGACGTTTACAAGCCAAATGTATTTTTAAGATAATTATATTTTGAAAAATTATAACAGTCAATCCAGAGTTTTAACTCTGCTGCCATTTTGCTAGCATTTTCATTTCCCAAAGATATTACTTAACGGTCATATTTCTTGGAAAATCGTTTAAGCTTTTCGAGATCCGTGTCCACCCAGCGTCCGTCTACCCAGCATCCGTCCACCAAGCGTCTTCATTGAACCAATGAGGAGTTTGCAAGCTAATAATGGGAATTGTAAAAGAAAAAAAACAACAACATTTCACTGTAAAACATAATTCTAAAGATTACGCAACAAAAGGAAAGGGAAACTCTCCTTTCAGATTGCGGTCTAAGGAGAGTATTCTGTAAAGCTCATCTGTTTCCATGTTTGATGGTTTCACGTGGCCAGAACAACGACCAACCGCCTTTCTTTTTCCCAAAGCTAAATGTTAGATACCCATTATTGTTAGTTGGACTCTGAGACGTCCAGAAAATCTCACTTTTCAATCGGATTCGAACCCCTCAGTTAAAGCCAAGCCCTCTACCATTCGGCCACCAGAAAGCAAACAATCCATTATAATCTGTGTCTTTAATTTGGTGTGTGTGTGTGTGTTGTACTGGCCACGTATTTTCAGGTGCATTAATGTGTTAGATTTGCTAAAACTACACCAGAATCGTACGCCCACTCTTGATACGCCTCTGTGCCATGCTCCTGATGAATAAAACATTGCGCTAGTGAATATCTCCTCCGGGCAGCTCTAAATCACCCCATTCTATGTCCGTCTCAGGACGACTGTATTGTTTATTCAATAGCCTGACATCTATCTGTGGGAATCTTATGCACTCCGGTCTGGTCAATGCTGCCAGACATGGACACGGTGCCATTTAGTTTCGAGATGCTAGATCGGTCCAGGTCTAACTGGGTTACAAGACTTTGTTACCAAGACACGTGAAACGCGTAGGATGTAATAATTTTCTCCTTTGAAGTCACGTCTGTAAGTTATAAGAAGAAAAAGATACTCAAGACTACAGTTTTTATTCAATTTGCATTGCTCCATACAATCAACTTGTCACATTGAAACAGGACACTAGCCATCTGGTGTATAGATTATGGCTAGTAGATCTGAGACATTTTTGTTCAGAGAGTACAACTAAAAGACTGACTTTTCATTGAAATCTCCTGACGGAAAGAGGAAGGAAAAAAATTGGGAAAGCAAAGAGGGGAAAGGGGACATAACTTTCTTCTTACTAAAGAAAGGGAAGTAAGCTTATCTTATATAATACAGACGTTACTTCAAAAAAGAAGATGATTACGTCCTAAGCGTCATGCATTTAGTCATGCATATTAACCAATGACTTAAATTCTGCCAAGTCACTGGTTTTTCTGGCTAGCTCAGGCAACCCATTCCATGCTCTAATAGCACTAGGGAAGAAGGAGTATTTGTACAAATTTGTCCTAGCATATGGGACGAGGAATGTGCCTTTATTTTTGTGTCTTTTAGAGTATTTTATTAAATTTTGTTTTTGTATTTTAAGATTATGGTTCAGTGTTTTATGTATAATTGATACTTTACTTTTGAGTCTTCTGTCCTGAAAGCTTGACCGAATCTGGAACGCAGATCACATTAAAAGCTGGATTCTAACAGTGATGGTTGGTCCGATCTTCAATTTTGTATAGTCTGCTATTTTTTAACTACCAAGAGGTCCTATCAGTCCTATGTTAACCGATATTTGGAGATTTTCACGATCAATATTTTCTAAAAAGACTCTAAACAATGTCAAGGACTAAGATTATTGTTGCCAACTTTTTAGATAATAAAAATTAGTTCCTGCTACCAGAATGGGTCACTTGATTCTCCAGTGATTTATCAATGCGCAAGATTTGTAGTACACTTCGTAAATTACATAGGTAATCAACTGTTACTATTTTCTTTACACCGAATATATTATACTCCGTTCAGGTGACTATAATTCGCCATATATGAAAATCTTTAATGGACTTATTGTTATGATGCAAAACAGGTTTAGAATTTCTGACATAATATAGATAATAGTTTCTATAGTACATAGATGATAGACAACTGTAGTTATTCTCCGTCAATTAAAGTGAGTTAATAAAAAATATTTTAAAACATTTTCCGTTCTTATATCTTGTAATTAACGCCATCATAAAGTATTGATAATAACAAAGTACCCCTTTAGGACCTTGCGATCTTTAGGGCAGATGACGTAAAGATTTTTTGTCCATGGCTGGCAGGAAACAAGGGTGTCATATATCCAGCACACAACAACCTTTATATAACTCAACACAATCCAGGTTGGGTGGACTTGATGCGTCATAAAAATTCCGAAATTCAAAATCCCAGTCTTCACCGTAATATGAACCCGGGACCCCTCAGTTCGGAAGCCAAGCGCTCTATCACTCACCACCACGCCCCCAACGTCACCTCGCGGGATGGAAGCTATTCGAGGCTGTAAATTGAGAACTAATTAAAAATAAATCTACTCTTTTAATATTTGTGCACTAATAATTGTACACAAACATAAGGATACACTGTGTTCAGTGTTTGCTTTTATGAGATGAATAGGAAGAGATAAAGAGTTGAACTGATTATCAACCACAATAAGATAGTTTAAGCAGGAAACTTCGAGTGAGATAGATCGAACTAGCTTTATCTTATCTTATCTTATATAATACAGACGTTACTTCCAAAAAGAAAATGATTACGTCCTACGCGTCATGCATTTAGTCATGCATATTAACCAATGACTTAAATTCTGCCAAGTCACTGGTTTTTCTGGCTAGCTCAGGCAACCCATTCCATGCTCTAATAGCACTAGGGAAGAAGGAGTATTTGTACAAATTTGTCCTAGCATATGGGACGAGGAATGTGCCTTTATTTTTGTGTCTTTCAGAGTATTTTATTAAATTTTGTTTTTGTATTTGAAGATTATGGTTCAGTGTTTTATGTATAATTGCTACTTTACTTTTGAGTCTTTTGTCCTGAAGGCTTTCTAAACTTAGTGATTTTACTAATGGTGTTACTCTGGTTAAATGTGAACATTCGTTTTTTATGAATCTCACTGCTCTATTTTGTGTTTGTTCCAGTTTCTTAATGTTTTCTTGAGTTGAGGGGTCCCACACGGTGGATGCATATTCTATTATTGGCCTAACCAAGGTTAAATAACATTTTAGTTTTATGTTCTTATTTGATTTATAGAAATTTCTTTTAATAAACCCTAATGCTTTGTTGGATTTTTTTATAGTTTCATCAATATGTGGATTCCATGACAGTTTTTCATTTATTATAACACCTAGGTATTTTGAGTTTTTAGTCTGTGTTACTGGTTTGCCATGAATAAGATAAGTGGAATTAATTTGTTTTAGTTTTTTTGTTACTCTTGACAACTGACATTTTTCTGGGTGGAAAGACATGCTCCAATTTGATTCCCATTTCTGTAATTCATCCAATTCTCTTTGTAAAATATCTGTGTCTTGTGTTGTTTTTATTGTTCTATATATTATGCAATCGTCTGCAAATAATCTGACTTTTGTTCCTGAACTAATGCAATTTGGTAAATCATTTATGTAAATTAAAAATAGTAGTGGACCCAAGACTGTTCCTTGAGGTACACCTGAGTTTACTGTTATTGGTGTTGATTTAGAGCCATTTATTATTACAGTTTGTTCTCTCCCTATCAGAAAATCTTTAATCCACTGATGCAGTGGACCATTAATGCCGAAATATTTTAATTTTTTAAGCAAACTATTGTGGTGAACTTTGTCAAAAGCCTTGGAAAAAGCTTTATGCAATACAACATTATATCATTGTGGAATTATTTCGCGATTGCTTGCATGTGACATACTTTTTAAAATAACTAACTGTATGTAAAACTGATTCAACTCAAAACCGCTGCGCAAATCTGACTCTCTGGAACCCCCCCCCCCCCCCAATGTCGTAATGAGAAGAAAGACGAAGTTGTATTAGTCTACAAACTTGACATAGGGAGAAATACGTTGAACTATATCTAGATATAACTAGTTTCAATTCTAACATTTGACACGAAGTAGATAAGCAACAGGACTGACTGACTGACTGACTGACTGACTCAAAGCATGATTTAGAATTTTGGACAACTAGAAATAATTATTAAAGACTAACTACACATTTAGCTACATACATGTTAAAACATCATTCAGATCTAATGATAATATATATATATATATATATATATATATATACATATATGTTATTGTAGCTCTTCTATATCAGAAGATTACTAATCTATGTGTCCTACAAAAATATAAACCAAACATATTCTTACGTTCTAAGCCTCCAGTAGTTTCAGTCTACTAATTTCACACGGGCAGATAATCCCTGCAGTGAAAGACAAAACGAGTTACCTATTTTAAAAAAAAAATCCCACTATACGTTTGAACGCGACGGGTACCGGGCTATTACAATACCGCCTGGCGGATCGAATACCACATTTTATAAGGTTCAAGTACTCGCTCAAAGCGTGGTGCGCGGTGATCGTCAGTTTATCTTCATTGGGGGGGGGGGGGCGTTTTCGATTGGGGGGTAAGCGCGGCGATTGGTGGGAGCCAGAGGCAAAAGTGCTAGAAGGTGGGCGAGGGGAGGGGGGGGAGTCAGCTCGCGCGCGTGCTGCCGAAAGCGAAGGGGCGCTGAGTATAAGAACCAGTTAATAGAGGTGTCCATGTTTTATAGTTAAAATGTGATTAAACTTGTTTGTTTGTGTTGAGACTTCTGAAATGAAAAAAAATAATAATAAAAGCAGCTTAGAAACTATGTTAATAGTTTTAATTCTTCTTACAATACCTCTATTAAACTCAAAACTTCATAATACCTGGAACCTTCTGTATGGGTGGGTGGAACCTGGACTCTGATCTCGTAAACGCTCGAAAGATTTTCCTAGAAAATTTGACAGTTTCTGTACATCGTTGAGAAAAGAATTACCTGCTCTTTGGCCACGCTGGGAAAACTCTGGTTTGACCGATATAATTGTTCAAAGTAGAACAAGAAATACAATTTCAATTTTGCTAAACAATGTGAACATATTTTTTTTTAAACGGTCTTCGGGTATTTCCGCATTAGGTTAATCAGACCAAGAGGTCAAAACCAAAACCAAGCAAATACAAAAACAATGGCGTCTCGATTTCCTCCGATCAACCGGACTCTCATTACAGAGATTTTAAAGCATTACATTTTCCACAATGGAACTCAGAATACGGCTCATCCTTAGAATATTAGATGCAGACGTGAATATAGATGCAGACGTGAATATAGATGCAGACGTGAATATAGATGCAGACGTGAATATAGATGCAGACGTGAATAATACAAATACATATTTCCTCTACAGTTCAATACCATTCTAAACATAATACTATTACAATTATTTTAGTTGATTTGTATAATTGATAAGATATTGAACTAGTTATTTATTTATTTCGACTAGTAAGTTTTGGTGATTTCTCTGTAACTTTTTTTTTTGTTGCAGTCTCACCTATTATAAAACATTGATCCGATATTTAAATACGTTAGATTTTAGATTAAAAACTTTCCACACACTTGCAATCTCCATATTTGTAGATGAAAGACATATATGTATGTAATTAAACTATTATTAATTTAAATTTGATTAGCCGCTATTACCTAATGGTATTTAAAATTATCCAATTTACAAGTACGAACTACACACCTTAAATAAAATAAATTAAGGGGTCTGCACGGCCGATGTGGTGAAGAGAAGGAAACTTCGGCTTTAGCCCCAAGCGCATTAGAACACGAGCCCCTTGAAACTATATTAAAACACAAAATGTTTATGTTTTAGGTAGTTGCTACAGAAAATGTGTTGCGGTAATAGACACGTGAAGCTAATAAATGGTTGCAGAGTCCATTTTAAGTATGGAAAATTTCAAATTTTTCCATTTAAAATGTCTAAAATATTTATTCATTTTCGTTATAGTGTCCAGTAACTTTGACAGATAACATGGCTTTAGAGTGACATTCCATCATAGCTTTAGAGTGACATACCATCATAACTTTAGAGTGACATACCATCATAGCTTTAGAGTGACATTCCACCATAGCTTTAGAGTGACATACCATCATTGCTTTAGAGTGACATGCCATCATAGCTTTAGAGTGACATGCCATCATAGCTTTAGAGTGATATTCCATCATAGCTTTAGAGTGACATACCATCATAGCTTTAGAGTGACATACCATCATAGCTTTAGAGTGACATTCCATCATATCTTTAGAGTGACATACCATCATAGCTTTAGAGTGACATTCCGTCATAGCTTTAGTGTGACATACCATATAGCTTTAGTGTGTCATAACATCATAGCTTTAGAGTGACAAACCATCATAGCTTTCAAGTGATAAACCATCATAGCTTTAAAGTGACAAACCATCATAGCTTTCAAGTGACATACCATTAGAGCGTTCAAGTGACAAACCATCATAGCTTTCAAGTGACAAATCATCATAGCTTTCCAGTGACAAACCATCATTTAAATGTGAATGTGAAGTGGCGTAATAGAACTAAACAAAATATTCTGTTTGATTTGTTTATTTCAGTTGGATAAATAATATGAACTGTATGGCTGCCTGGTCATGTGGTATGTGCTTCGGTCTGTTGTCCCAAAGTTCTTCAGTTCAAAACATGCCTACAGAAGGTTTTCACTTGGATATAATAATCTTCATTTCTGAAGGATTGACGAATCTTATAATTAAAAAAGAAACTTTTAAAACCAAACTTTATCTAATGGGGAATAACTGTTAATTACGAACACTTATCTAAAAATTAGCTCCACTACTGCTTTATAAAACAAAATTAATTAATTAATACTGAATGATTATCTAACTGGTTAATTTTTGGATTGATTCGTGTATTGTCGTCGACTGTGAATAATTATGCGAAATTTCAACTTGATCCGAGAATGGGGAATGGGATTGGTACAAAAAAATTACTTCTAATCGCGCAGATTTATTATGTCTAGATCAATGCTACATACAACGACATAACTGATCCAAAGTAATTGATACAATTAGAATAATATAAGCTCATGTTTTTTGAAAGAGCATTTTTATGTTTTCCTAGTTTAATTTATCTTTCGTTACAGAAAAAAAAAAATCGCTTTTACAAAAGTTGGTCAGAAGGAATTTATAAAAAAGTTTTGTTTTTTTTGTGTTCATTGTTTAAAAATAAAGATAACTGTTAAAGATGACTTTAGAAAATGTTTATAGAATAATAATAATAATAATAATAATAATAATAATAATAATAATAATAAAACAAGAAACAATTACGTCATGCTCAAGCAGTTGATTTGTTCCACAATCCATCTTTAAGCATTTTTAGCGGCCCCCGAAAGGGGAAAAGACACTATTAGTTTTGTGCGAAATGTCTGTCCGTCTGTCCATCCGTCCCGTTTAGATCTCGTAAACTAGAAAAGATATTGAAAATCCGACATCACAATATTTTAGACCATTTAAAGTTCTGATGCAACGGCTACTTTTTTTTTTCCTGAAAGCGAAAAATCTAATTTTTAAAATCGGTTATGCAAGCAGTTTTTTAAAGAGAAAAAGCTAATTAGTATACATTATAAGTTAGACCTAATTTCAAACAAATAGTAATCTTATAAACTTCATTTTCTTTAACAGGTTTCTGATGATAAACACAAGAGAGTTGAAATAAAAGTTTAAGCCTTTACAATTCGAGTACATTATGTATAGACCAGCAGAGGCTCGGTAAAGCGCTTAGCTTCCGAACCGAGGGTCCCGGGTTCGAACCCTGGTGAAGACTGGGATTTTCAACTTCGGAATCCTTGGGCGCCTCTGAGTCTACCCAGCTCTAATGGGTACCTGACATTAGTTGGGGAAAAGTAAAGGTGGTTGGTCGTTGTGCTGGCTACATGACACCCTCGTTAACCGTAGGCCACAAAAACAGATGAACTTTACATCATCTGCCCTATAGACCACAAGGTCTGAAAGGGGAACTAATTAGGCAAGGTTCACATCTAACTTTGCATTCACTTGCACCTATCCTTTGATCTGCAGCACCATTGGGGCACTATACAAGATCTGTCAACCTTCTTTCTCCATTTTTATCTCTCATTTGTCTTTGATATAATTTCATTTGGATGTTCTTTCTGAAAATATTGAAGCCTGCCTGGGTAAACCACTTCGGGGGGGCCGATTTTAAGTTTGTGTTTCCACACCAACTGTCTTTGTAACCTTGTTTTTTCTGCGGATGTTTCGTAAGATCAAATCCCAGGTCACATTTGTGACATGATATAGTCTATAAATAGTTCTGCCTTGTCCAATGCCCTACCTTATTAGGTATGACGTAGTGTAGAGACGCCTTGAGAATAGTTTTTGACGTCACTTAGTAACAGCGGCAGGAAACTCTTTGAGCTTTAATGACTCGGTTGTATCCCTTAGCTGAATAAATAAACATGGCCTCTATACTGAGCCATCGAAGATCGGCTCCGTTATACTGAATTGTCTATTCATTGGTTATAAGCACTTAAGACTAAACGAGAATCAACATATAGCTAGATCCAAAGTACGGCATCGACCTGATAGAGGGAATTTTAACAATCTCTGGTTGTAAATATGACACATTTTTTTTTTAAAGTTTACATTATTTGGACTAATAAAAAATTCTCACTGAAGCAACTTGTCTAGTTAGTAGAAGTAATATATATATATATAAAAAAAAAAAAGTGTATTAATCGATTCCAATTCCCCTTTTAGACCTTTCGATATATAGGGCAGATGATGTAAAGGTCATATGTTTCTGTGGCCCACGGTTAACGAAGGTGTCATGTGGCCAGCACAACGACCAACCACCTTTATTTTTTCCCATACTAATGTCAGGTACCCATTAGAGCTGGGTGGACTCAGAGGCGCCCAAAGATCCCGAAATTAAAAAAGCCCAGTTTTCTCCAGGATTTGAACCCGGGACCCCCGGTTCGGATGCCAAGCACTTTACCGCTCTGCCACCGCACCTCCCAACTTTCTAATGAATACAAAGAAACTTAAGAGTCCAGTTTGGTCACTCCCGCTAAAGCCGTTTTAGATGAATAGATGATGGTTAATTTAAATACTGTAAAAGATTATCATATTTTTAAATATTATGACGGTAGTTGTTTTCCCAAAGATACAAAAAAAAAAAAAGCTGTCAAAATTTTGAAATTCCTGTCGACTCAGTTTCAACCCATGAAAAAATGCAAGTTAATGGTCAGAATTGTAAAAAAAAATAAAAATAATGATAGTTTAAAATCCAGAAATCTTCAAGCAAACTCATGAAGAAAAGACGTGCCTCTACAGATGTTGGAACATCAACATATCTCTTTCAAGTGGTTGACGTCTTGGTCAGTCATTACCAGGTTGGCTCCCTTTGTGTCCGCTGGTGTTTTATTTCTGGACATTCGTGTAATGACCCGCACACCACATAGCGCCATCGATCCACTGACTAACCTAGTTTGAATGTTGGACTATTAGTCGGCCTAAGCCTGCATCCAAACCACGTTTCTCTGGGAATCTCTTTCATTTTCTTTTTACTTTTCTTCAGCGACATTCTCTTTCTACATTCTTCTCTTAATTCATCCTTCTCTCTTTCTTTTTTTATCTCTCTTCTCTCTTTCTCTTTGTCTTTATCTTTTATCACCACCCACGTAGACATCAACCTCCCACGTAGACATCAACCTCCCACGCCTAAAGAAAGAAAAGACGTTTCCAAGTGTGACTTTGCCAGTATGGCTGTGTGACTTTGCCTGTATGGCTGCGTGGCTTTGCCTGTGTGGCTCTGTTAAGGCTGTGTAAACTTTGTCGTTATGGCTGTGCGGAAGTGTTACTTTGCCGTTATGGCTGTGTAACTTTGTCGTTATGGCTGTGTGGATTAGTAGCTTTGCCGTTATGGCTGTGTGGCTTTGCCGTTATGGCTGTGTGGCTTTGCCGTTATGACTGTGTGGCTTTGCCTTTATGGCTGTGTGGCTTTGTCGTTATGGCTGTGTGGGTTTGCCGTTATGAATGTGTGGCTGTGTGACTTTGCCGTTATGGCTGTGTGGCTTTGCCATTATGACTGTGTGGCTGTGCCGTTATGACTGTGTGGATTTGCCGTTAGAGCTGTGTGACTTTGCCGTTATGACTGTGTGGCTTTGTGACTGCCGTTAAGGCTGTGTGGCTTTGCCATTATGACTGTGTGGATTTGCCGTTATGACTGTGTGGCTTTGCCGTTATGACTGTGTGGCTTTGCCGTTATGACTGTGTTGCTTTGCCGTTATGACTGTGACTTTGCCGTTATGACTGTGCGACTTTGCCGTTATGACTGTGTGGCTTTGCCGTTATGACTGTGCGGCTGAGTGGCTTTGCCGTTATGACTGTGTGACTTTGCCGTTATGACTGTGTGACTTTGCCGTTATGACTGTGTGGCTTTGCCGTTATGACTGTGTGGCTTTGTCGTTATGGCTGTGTGGCTTTGCCGTTATGACTGTGTGGCTTTGCCGTTATGACTGTGTGGATGTGTGACTTTGCCATTATGACTGTGTGGCTGTGTGACTTTGCCGCTATGAATGTGTGGCTTTGCCGTTATGACTGTGTGGCTTTGCCGTTATGGCTGTGTGGCTGTGTGGCTTTGCCGTTATGGCTGTGTGGCTTTGCCGTTATGACTGTGTGGCTTTGCCGTTATGACTGTGTGGCTTTGCCGTTACGGCTTTGTGGCTTTGCCGTTATGGCTGTGTGGCTGTGTGCTTTGCCGTTATGGATGTGTGGCTATGTGACCGAGTGGTTTAGACAGGCTGGCCTAGAAAACCACTTGCAGCTCATTTAGGATGTACTATCTGTTTGAATCATTAACTATTTGGTCATGTAATGGTGAATTCGACAACTAAGTACAAGCAATGGGAAATTTAAAATATAAACAATGCGAATCCAATGTAAAGGAAACAAAATAAAAATAAATATTAAAAAGCTGAAACGAAAAATCTACTACAACAATAACAACAAGGTATAAACAATGAGTAATTAAATACGCTTAGATTGCTACAGTCAGTGCCTACGTCCAATTTTAAAATGATATTTCAAAGAAAATCCTCTACAACTATCTTGATAATTGGGTGGACTCGGGCGTCCTAAAAATCCCGAAATTCGTAATCCTAGTCTTCACCGAGATTCGAATCAGAGACCTCTCGGTTTGGAATCCAAGCGCTTTAACTCCCGGGAGTTGTATTAATGAAAGCGCGAATGGGATTCTTGACAACATGAGATGCAACCCGTGAAGAATATTTGTTTGATAAACCTTTAAATAAGGTGTCTGTCTCACCCATTCGTGAGCTTACAATCAATCAACCCTTCAATCCTATGTGCAATCATTCCTTCAATCCTTAAATTTCGTTGCCACAACTAAAAAAGCCAATTATCCAGAATCCTCTAATCCATTTTCCTATTAGTGATTTAAAAAAAAAACAAATTTTAATTAATGTTTTGTTTCTTTAAACGAAAGCCTGTGATCCATGTTTTGTTTTTGTATCTTCCGCCATTATCCGTTAGCTTCACGTTTCATTTTCTCTGACCGGTGCTGAACAAAATTTAACCTCCATGAAAATTTAACGCCAAGCTTTGAATAAATTACAGCTTCCATTACGCCAGTGTGAAAATATTTTGTATTTTTAACTTTGCAATGAAATGAATTTATTATAATGGGCTATTACGTTTTTAGAAGCTGAGTTTGCTAGTTCAATAGCTGGATGTTTGTTTACGCGCTATAAAAAAGGACAACGTGTTTAGACGTCTGGAAGTGAAATTTGTTAAAAATATTTTTTAAATACTTAAAAAAAAAAAAAAAAAGCTTATGTTAAGCGTACTTGTATCAATTGGTTTGGGTCAGTCATATAATTTTGTAATTAAATTTGTAATTTAGACTAGCATAAAAAAGCATTTAGGAAAATGTAAAAAAAAGTGGGGGGAACTCATGGCTCAAGCCAACACGGTAACCACTCTGCTAGTGGAGAGCAAATAAACATGGAAGATTGTACAGTTATCTATTTTTTCTACAGTCTCGTCCTATTTTTCATGTTGTGTTCACTAAGACTCAGACAACGATATATAAAGGGGACTAATTCAGCTTATACCACCACTTCAGGCAATAACAATTTCTTTCCCTTGTTCGAGATAACAAACAAAAATGATATATTATCAATAGTTGATTGACTAATTTTTTTATTGATTCTTGTGTAGTCAAGAAAAGAAATAATTTTTGTTTGGGTGTCGGAGAATCACGTGTAGAAACTTTTTTACTGACAGACTGAGACAGAGTGAGTTGATATAAGTTTTGTAAAAATACTTTAAACAAACAAACCTGTATATACTAAGTCTGGACATGGTCGTGCTACCACGCCTTGTCAGACCCTTAGATGTGGACCGCCACCTGACATCCACCACAATATGCCTGAGTTTATTGTGAGTCTCAGCCTCCCATCGGTCCTGCCACTCTTGGTAGGTGGCAGAGGCAATACTTTGTCTCAGGTCCGAGCAGGGAATTTGGGTTCCTGACACCGCATGATTTAGGGCTCTCTTTGCTTCTCTGTCTGCGGCTTCGTTTCCCTCAATGCCCACATGGGAGGGGACCCAGATGAAGGTGACATCCCTATGGTCGGCTGTCATTTGGTCCAACACCTTCAGGCTCTTATGTACCAATGGAATGTCAGTCTTCATCCGCCCCAAAGCTTGCAATGCAGATTTTGAGTCGGAGCAGATTATAAATTTCCTCCTTTCTGATGCTTTGACGGCCATAAGTGCAAGCAATATTGCATGCAATTCGGCCGTAAAGATGGAGCAGCCATCGGGGAGTCTACGGGATATTGTTTTGTTCCGAAAGGAGCAGGCACACGCGACCTTTCCATCCATTTTGGATCCGTCTGTGTAGATGGTGCCACAATCTCCGTAGCTCTCTTGCAGTTCCCTAAAGTGGACTTGTAGTATGCTTGGGTCTGTATTTTCTTTTTTTAAATTAAGGAGGGATAAATTTAATTTGGGTTTATTCATTAGCCAAGGAGGATTCTGAGGGTTTTCTATTTTAGAGATTTGGTCAATGGGTGGAGTTAAGTTTTGGATGGGTTCTCTCATTCGAAGGCCTAACGGCTGTATGACATGGCACATGGAGGCTTGGGATAGATGATGTACGAAACGCGCCGAGACAGAGACGCAGGGTAGCATTTTGTATTGGTTCCAGTATTTTTAGGTACGACTTCCTTGCTGCTCCATATATTATGGATCCGTAGTCTAGCTTGGATCGAATTAGACTCCGATATAGCAGCAGCAAGGTATCTCTGTCAGCTCCCCAGTCCGTATGGCTGAGCACTCTAAGTATGTTTAATGACTTTTGGCATTTCCTCTTAAGTTCCTTAATGTGGGGGAGAAAATTAAATTTGGAATCTAGAGTGAGGCCTAAAAATTTTGTAGTTTTCACGACAGGGATCTTCTTTTTGTATATCAATAGTTCAGGGTCTGGGTGGAGTCCCCTTAAATTACAAAAATGCATACTAACTGGTTTGGAGTCCGAAAATTTAAAACCATTATCGTTTGCCCAATTTTGAATTTTGTTTAAACATAACTGTAATTTTCTTTCTAGGGTGTTCATGTTTTTCCCATAAGTAAAAATGACAAAGTCATCAACATACAAAGAGCACTCTATGCCAGGGGACAGAGCATTTATGATGCTATTTATTTTAATGTTGAACAGGGTGACTGACAGTATGCTGCCCTGGGGTACACCCATTTCCTGGTCATGAATGTCAGAAGCTGAGTTGCCCACTCGAACCTGAAATTTTCGGGTCTTTCAGGAATTCCCCCACAAAACGGGGAAGATGTCCCTTAAGCCCCATAAGCTCCAGGTCACGTAGAATGCCATGTTTCCAGGTTGTGTCATAGGCCTTTTCTATATCGAAGAATACAGCTACTAGATGTTCTCTTCTGAGTAATGCATCTCTAATACAAGCTTCCAGCCTTACCAGGTGGTCAGATGTTGTCCGCCCTTGCCGGAATCCGCACTGGTAGTTAGAGATCACTTTATTCCTCTCCAGGTACCAGACCAGCCTACTGTTAATCATTCTTTCCATGGTTTTGCAGATGCAGCTTGTTAGTGCTATTGGTCGATAGTTAGCTGGGTCAGAGCCGTCTCTTCCCGGTTTAGGTATCGGTATAACTGTCGCTTTCCTCCAGCTGTTTGGGAAAGCGCCTATTTGCCACACACAGTTATAGACCCCTAGCAGGACTGCCAATGAGGGTTCGGGAAGGTGCTTGAGGAACTGGTAATGGATTTCATCTTCTCCAGGTGCTGTGTCATGTGACTTGTCTAGCGATTCCCTCAGTTCCTCAAGCGAGAACGGTTTGTTGTAGTCTTCATTGTTCTCTGACCTGAAATCAATGGAGTGTCTCCCTGGTTTTGACTTTTTGGAACTCTGGCGTGTAATGTGCAGTGGATGACTTTTCTGCTATTGAGGATGCAAGGCAGTCAGCTATTTCTCTGGGGGACGTGACAGTTCGTCCTTGGTTTTTTAAATGCCCTATTGCATTTGATTCTTTTCCTTTGATTCGCCTTACTGCCTTCCAGACCGCTTTAGCAGAAGTTTTGGCATCTAGACTGCCGACAAAACTTCTCCAGGAATTCCTTTTGGCTGACCGTATGGTTTGTCTAGCCTTTGCGCTAGCTATCCTGAATAGCTTTAGGTTTTCCTGGGAAGGGTTCTTTATAAATGCAGCCAGTCGTTTTTTCCTATCGCCAATAGCACTTTTGCAAGCTGTATCAAACCATGGTTTGCTAGGCCGTTTTGGATTTGCGGAGGTTAGGGGGACAACTTTCCTGGCTATACTAAGTAGCTTGCTAGCAAAGGTATCAGCTGGGTTCTGTTCATCGAGGATATTTTCTGTGATATCCTCTGAGCATCTTTTTTGGAATTGTTCCCAATCGGCCTTATTCAGTTTCCACCGCTGGGGTCGTCCCAATGAGGGGAGATTGTTAGCAATGATGATTGGGAAGTGATCACTTCCCCGTAAATCATTGCTAACTGACCATTTAAAGTCGTCCAGAAGTCCAGGGACGCTTACGGTGAGGTCAATGCATGTGAGAGATCCAGTTCCTGGGTGCAAGTAGGTCGGTGATGCATCATTAAGTATGCATAAATCATGTTGGAGGAAGATATCCTCCAGCATACGGCCTCTTGTGTCGGTATTGTTGGATCCCCACATGGTGTTATGGGCATTGAAATCCCCAAGGATTATGTAAGGCCGGGGGAGTTGTTTCAATAGGTCCTCCATGTCTGTTTGGTTTAATGGAGCGCCTGGTGGTAGATACAGGCTGCAGCAAGTGATAACCTTGTGAAGGGTTATCCTAGCTGCTACGGCCTGTAGTGTGGTCTGTAGTTCTACCCTCTCATGGGGGATGCTATCCTTCACAAGGATACAGACTCCACCTGATGCTCTCTCTGCATCCTCAACATTCTTGCTGTAAGCACTGTAGCTTCGGAGGCTGATGCTATCTTTCAGAAATGTTTCCTGTAGGCAGACAGCTACAGGAGTCTCAGAGTCCATCAGTAGCTGCATTTCCTCATAATTGGCCTTGAGGCCTCTACAATTCCACTGTACAATTCTGGAATCCATGGCTTCTTCTAGATGACCTACTTGGAGCTATTTGGCTTTGGGAGGCCCCCGGAGGGGTTTCCCTTAATTCCAGTGACCTTGGTATTTTTATTCTTGGGTTTGGATGGAGAGGAGGACAACCCCCTTTTGGGGAAGTCTTTCTCTCTGGAGAGGGGAGATCCCTCTGGTTAGAGCGGAGGTTATTTCCTCCTCGCTCACCTCGGGCATCCTCTCCGCTTTGATTTCTCCCCTTAGGGAGTTGGTCAACCTCTAATTCGGTAGAGGTTGGGGTGTCTGATTGGTTTCTCTGAGGAGAACCTGTGTCAGACATGATGTCTCCGGGTTCTCCCGGAGTATTGGTTTTGACTAGCTGCTCAGTCTCCATGCTCTCATCAGCGAGCACAGAGAACCTGTTCTTTAGCATGACAACAGGGCTTTCTTGTTTCTTCAGAGGTGTGTTCTTTGGCGGTGTTTTCTTCTGAGTTGGAGGAGGAGGAGGGGGTGGTGGGGTCAATGTGTCCGTCTGTGTGGCTATGGATCTTCCTATCTTAGCAACAGCCTGGGCATAGGTCTTTGTCAAGCCGAATTGGCCCTTGGGTAGGGCCAATACAGCCGATTTCGCCTGGCTGAAGGTACATCCATTTCTTGCCTTGTACTCCTGCACGGCAACCTCCTGTTTCCACACAGGGCAGTCCTTGGAGTAGGCTGAGTGGCCAGCGTGACAGTTTGGGCATTTGAACTGGGCTGTGCAGCCCTTGTCCTCATGACCTTCTCCAGCACATCTGGCACACACAGTGTTCCTCTTGCAGACTGCCGCGCCGTGTCCATAACCCTGGCACTTGAAGCACCTCATGGGGTTAGGTATGTAGGGCCTCACTGGAACTCGTAGGTATCCTGCCTTCACATACTCTGGCGGTGTCCTAGTTCCAAATGTGAGGATAATAGTGGCGGTTTTGACCTCCTCACCATCCCTGCGCCTGGTAATGCGCCGGGCATGGGTGACTCCTTCAATGCCCTCCACTACTTCCTTCTCGGAACATTCCAGTAGGTCCCTAGAGCTGATTACACCTCTGCTGGTGTTCAGACTCTTGTGTGGCATGACTTCCACTTGGAGATCACAGAGTCTTCTGCATCTTAAAAGCCCATCAGAGTGTATCTAGCTATCAACTTCTACTAGAAGTTCCAAAGACTTGTGTAGATTAGACACACTCTTGGGCTCTCCCACTACTGACTTAAGTCCCTTGTAGATGACAAAAGGGCTCATCTTTGTCAGACTTTTCCCCTCCTCTGTGCACCTAACCACCAGAAATGATGGCCAGGTAGCACAGCTTTTTGTGGCCTCCTCCTTTCTATTCTCCATACGGCGTCTCTTGCCCAGACATAGGTCTGGGGCAAGTAGTTTTTTTGAAGGTTTTTTTTCCATAGGTGTTATTTATTAGTTCGGCACATGTGCTCCCCACCCGCCATCGAGTCCAACAAGGGGACGGGCCATTCGGAAGTCCAGAATGAGCCCGCCAGGGCTACACATGTGCTATACTCAGTCAGCTACTGCATCGGACATGTGCCCGATACAGCAGCTCCCTGATTGACCCTCCAGCCACCGCCCTCCAGCATAGGTCGAAGACCTATGCTGGTAGCTCGGCATGACCAGCCGGTTGACCCAGAGCGGGCCATCTGGGCCTCAGGTCTAGGGGAACTTGGAGCCAAAGTATTGTGTTGTGGTGGTTTATCCTCAGATAGCCACCACTCAAACACCAGGATCTCTTTATCCCCCCTTACCCGTCGCAGTCCACGGCAAACGGACTGGTCTAGGACGTAGTGAGATATTTAGAGATAAGGAGACAGAGTGATGATCAATGAAGGCAGACTGAGGAAAGGAGGAGGCAGACACAATGATAGAAAAGAAGTAGAGCACTTTTGAGCTCCAAAAGTGCTAAGGAAAGAGGAGCGCAGTTTAACGTCATGTCTCGGGACGCCCAAAGCGTAGGACAAATACAAATCAGTGAAAGTAGAAATAAAGATGTGAACTCAGAAATCCAAGATAGAATCAAAGAAAACTATCCAGCTTACTCCTTGGGAATGACCACTAATCTTAAAATGAAGGAACTTGATGAATCCCTAAAAGTCCTCAAACCAAAACAAGCCCCGGGCCCAGACAAAATATCTAATGAAATGCTTCTTCATTTGGGTCCTCAAGCCAAAAGAAAACTGCTACAAATATTCAATGCTAGCTGGAAATCTGGCAGAATTCCAAACATCTGGAAAAAAGCCATTATGATCCCTATACTAAAGCACGGGAAACCAAGAAACAAGCTGGATAGCTACCGCCCCATCAGCCTCACTAGCTGTTCCTGCAAACTGATGGAAAGAATGATAAATAGAAGGCTGACATGGATCCTGAGTCAAATAACCTACTCACTGAAGCCCAGGCTGGCTTTAGAATAGCTAAATTGGAAACCATGGAGAGGCACCCACTCAGAACAAAAATCCATAAAACTGGCACCAAAAACGCCTCAAAAGGACCAATTTCATACAGGAATCTCTAAACCTAAAAAAGAAACACCAACTTGAAAAAATTACCCTGGAAACCTCGATACACTATAATGAATCTCTACCCTGGGACGAAAGCCCTCTTCCTACTATAAGGGACCAAATTGAAAGCATTAAAAGAAAATCTGATTACAGACCAACAGAGCTCAAGAAAATAGTGAACTGTTTTCTACATACCAATTATCCTACCAATCAGTGGATCAGAGTTTACACAGATGGCTCAACCCATAAAGCCACCACAAATGGAGGAGCTGGAATACTTATCGAATGGCCAGATGGAGGAAAACTAGAAAAATCTATTGCAACTGGAGAGCTCTCTGACAGTCACAGAGCAGAAAGGGAAGCACTAGCACTAGCTGCTACCATCCTAGCAAATCATCCAAATTCCCCACACAGTCAGATTGTCTTACTAACCGATGCAAAAACAACCCTCCAAAGCCTGCAAAACTCTGATTCCTCATATATTAATAACCTCAAAACAGCACTTATAAAGCTCAACAACATCAGCAAAAAAACTGTAATTCAATGGATCCCAGCTCATATAGAACTAGAAGGAAATGAGAAGGCTGACACACTCGCCAAGAGTGGGAGAACTAACACACTAATAAACTCTGCACTCTATCCAGAAGAATTGAAGAAATTAATAGTAAATAAAATAAATGAGAAATGGACGAGCTCTCATCCAAATCACAAGAAAGATGACGCTTACTATAAGCTATCCCGACAAGACCAACGTCTAATCTTTCGACTCAGGACCGGACACAACAGAATGCGACAACACATGTACCGGAAGCTCAAAATTGGAATCAGTGAAATCTGCCCATGTGGAGAATCACCAGAGAATACAGACCACGTCCTCCAAAACTGCTCTCTATACCAAGAGGCCCATATAAGACATTGGCCCCAAATCACCCCACTAGAAAGGAAACTATATGGAGAGCTCCCTGATCTGGAAACCACTGCGCATTTCATCTCATGTATTGGTCTACTCATCTGAACACTCCAACATAACAATGAGAACGAAGAAGAAGAAGAATCTTGACACAAATGCATAAGTTCCTCTCCAAGTATTGCGACTTCGATGCTTTTGATTTCTTGCATGTTCAAGAGAATTCTATTCGCTCATTGGGGGATGGCAGCGTTCAAGCGCTCCCATATATCTAATTAATGCAAGGTTTATTTCCCGTGCGTTGAAGTGCTTGGATTTCGAACCAAGGGGTAGGATGGTTCGAATCCCAGAGAAGACTGGGATTTTAAAGTTTGTTACCTGACATTGGTTACCTGACATTGGTTACCTGACATTAGTTACCTGACATTAGTTACCTGACATTGGTTACCTGATATTGGTTACCTGACATTGGTTGGGGAAGGTAAAGGCGGTCGTTGTGCTGGCCACTTGACACCCTTGTTAAACGTCAGCCAGAGAAACAGGTGAGCTTTAAATCAGCTGCTTTATAGATCTCGTTGTATATTTTTAAAAAATCTCCAATGGAGTTTTAAGTTTTCGTCCATAATCTTTATCCCTTTAATTTTCTTTCTTTCTCTTTCCTCTCTTTTTCTTTCCTTCTCTGACACCATTTCATTCCTCTTTCTGCATCTTTCTCTTTGTTTTCTCTGTTTTCTCTTTGTTTTCTCTTTGTTTTCTCTTTGTTTCTCTTTGTTTATTCTAAGTCTTCGTATTTCTCTTTATTTTTATCAAAATTCATTTTTTTCTCTCATTTTATCTGTTATCACTTTTTAAGTCTATCTCTATCTCTCATTCACATTCTCTGTCTCTCCCAGTCTCTCTGTTACTCATATTCTCTTTCTCTCTCTTATTCATATTCTCTGTCTCTCTCTATGTCTCTCTTATTCACATTCTCTTCTCTGATTCACATTATCTGTCTCTCTCTGTCTCTCTCTTATTCACATTCTCTCTCTCTCTCTCTCTCTCTGTCTCTTCATTCACATTTGAAAAAAACAAATTCTGAAAATGTGTCTAATATAATGTGTAGAAATGTCACAAGTAATCCCCATTCTTAAACTCATTAGACACACAGAGTTTAAGCTCATACAGTTGTCCAGCTAAAAACAATTCTCCAACACCAAGTCTCCTCAGTATTACACCAGAAAAGCGGTTTGGAACCAACAATAAACGAGGATATGATGCGGACAGCACAAAATCTTCCAACGGCCCCAGCAATCGAAAAATCATCAGTAATGATGGGGGTATTGAAGGAATTCATTCAAAGTGGTATCAGGCACCCAATCATGATTCGAACTCGCTTCTCTTGGCTAAGCAGTTAAGCTCTGGTCACTCAGCCACAACATCCCTATTAGATTTAACACATTTCATAAACCTCCATTTTAGTCGAAGCAGTTTCTATACTCTGGACAGCAGCATAGACGTGGAAATTTCACGGGGCGCTGTCATGTAAGGCTGATCACTATCCACGCTCCATAGCACAGTCTGACGAGTAGGCACCCGAGTCACTCTCTTGAGGAAATAGATGAGGTAGACAGATCTCAGATAGCACAGTGAATAGACTGACGGTGGCCGCTATGGTGTCGATGGTACTCAATTAAATGTGACAAAAGATGGGGGGGGGGGGGGGAACTGGGCGTTTAGGACAAAGTAAATGTCACATTAGATAAAATCAATACAGACAACAACAAAAAATCTAATTTACGAACTAATTGCGTCACGTCAGCACGTACCTAAGAAATGTATTTTCAAAATGGAGAGTTCCAAGATTTTTGGCGGGAAAAAAAAAAGATGGTTTGTTACTTGAAATGTGACTCTATGTGTAACGTCGGGGTGGGCTGGGTTAGGAGTAGAGCTCATTTTGTTATACTGGCGTTGACTTACTCGTGATTACATCAGAATACATCTGCTATATACTTACTCGTGATTACATCAGAATACATCTGCTATAGACTTACTCGTGATTACATCAGAATACATCTGCTATATACTTACTCGTGATTACATCAGAATACATCTGCTATAGACTCACTATTTCTTCCAATATAATCTGACAATCACATCGCATCGAGACGTGGGTTAGCTGACTAATTGAAAACAATTAGGACCCACGTATGTTTAGCTGTAAAAGAGTCAGCAGTGATACTCAAACCACCTCCCCAATACATGTAACACACTTGTGGTTATGAGCTAGTTTTATTTTTCTTTCGTTGTGTATTATTTCCCCTGCGTTCTACTTCTCTGAGCTATTTGTCAATATCTCTTGATTATTTATTTTCATTAAGCGCCGCCTCCGTTAATTTTTTTTTCCATTTCTCATCGTCCTTTCCCTCCCGCACGCTCACATCCTTCAAATCGTCTGCTCAGTAAATGGAGGTGTGGGCCCCGGTGGATCCAAATATTTGTGGGCCCAAATGTTTGAGACATCCACGTCTATATCCATCAAATTAAGCTACTTAGCCAGACAACTGACACGTCACGTCTGCTGATCGATACCCGCTCAGAGTGATGTCCCTTCCGTCATCTTTCATTGGCTCTTACACTCAAGAGAGGTCTAAATGGGAACAACAAATATTCCTTATCCGTTCTTAACTGGGTCCAAGTATTAATAAATATTCGCTTATATAAGTACGCAATTCAAACAAGATGTTATTACAGTACATTTTAAAACTTAAGTTTAGTAGCTGTCATGTAATGTCATGTAATGTCATGTAATGTTAAAAGTGGACAGTGGTCAGAAAGCATGCAAAGAAACTGAACCATTTCCACGTGACATGTCTAAGAAAAATACTGAATGTCAAATGGCAAGACAAAATACCAGATGCAGAGTCCTTCAAAGAGCGGGTCTGCATAGCATTAACACAATCCTGATGCAGTCCCAACTCCAATGGCCAGGACACGTCTGCAGAATGGAAGAACGCCGCATCCCTAAACGACTCATATACGGCCAATTAAGGGAAAGAAAGCGCTCACATTGCAGACAAAGAAAACGCTTCAGGGACACCCTCAAAGCTTCTCTGAAGGCCTTCAGCATAGACCCAGCCACCTGGGAGACAGAAGCACATAACAGAGCATCATGGCGTCGCGCTGTGAAAACTGGTGCAAAAATTGCTGAAGGAAAGAGAACAACGCTGGCAGAAGAAAAACGCCAGAGAAGAAAAGCATGGCCAATAACACTAGCTCCAGCTGGAATAACCTGCCCAATGTGCAGCTGAACACTCTTGGCTCACATAGGTCTCACCAGCCACATGAGGAGGCACAAATCCCCAGCGCAAAGCCCTCAGCCCCCCTGGATGACAAAAATGGTCATCATCGAACCACGATGGACGAACTAGAAATAATGTTAAACGTAAACGTCACTCGGTGAGATTTTCGCGCTAGTCCATCTTCACAGTCACGTGGTGTCAGCCAAATACAGCCGATAAATGTAGATAAACATTTACCACCTCTGAGGCGAGTCCGCAATGAAGTGATTTACTCTTTTACATCCCTTTTTATGCAAACATAGCCCCCCCCCTCCCCTTACACACACACACACACATTAAAAGAGCAAGGCACAATGAAAGTCAAGCGCTAATTATTTTTGCCTTGTTATAACATTTTACTAGCATACAAAAAAAATATATTAAAAAATCACGTGTCATCTTCAGGATGGCCTGTATTTTAGCCTCAATGCCCCTTGTTTTAGCTTCAATGCCCTTTGTTTTAGCCTCAATGCCCTTTGTTTTAGCCTCAATGCCCTTTGTTTTAGCCTCAATGGACTGTATTTTAGCCTCAATGCCCTTTGTTTTAGCCTCAATGCCCTTTGTTTTAGCCTCAATGCTCCTGTTTTAGCCTCAATGTGCTTTGTTTTAGCAACAATACCCCCTGTTTTAGTCTCAATGCCCCTTGTTTTAGCTTCAATGCCCTTTGTTTTTAGCCTAAATGCCCTTTTTTTAGCCTCAATGCCCTTTGTTTTAGCTACACTGTCCCTTGTTTAAGCCTCAATGCCCTTTGTATTAGCCTCAATGCCCCTTGTTTTAGCCTCAATTTCCCGTATTTTAGCCTCAATGGCCTGTACTTTAGCCTCAATGCCCTTTGTTTTAGCCTTAATGTCCTTTCTTTTAGCCTCAATGCCCCTTGTTTTAGCCTCAATGCCCCGTATTTTAGCCTCAATGGCCTGTACTTTAGCCTCAATGCCCTTTGTTTTAGCCTCAATGGTCTGTATTTTAGCCTTGTGTTTCATTATTGATGCTCTATGTTTTACCTACGATGAATTGTGTTTCAGCCACATTCACATCACTAGTATAAGCCAATCTCATGACATTGCCACAAAGAAATGAGAGTTTGATACTGTCATCCGTTGTACTGTCTTTATAATGAAAATGAAGGTTTTAATTATATATTTATTTTAAAAATAAAGAAAGGGGCTATCATATTACAGACGCGTAAAAAATAAAATAACTAGAGGTTCCAATTTCTTTGAAAACATATTCTTAGATTGAAAATAGCTATGTTCACGTCTGCACTACTGTTAACACTATCGAGTTGGTCATTTCCCGCCTAGCAGATTGCAAGACACCCCTTTTCAAGCAGTTTGTGATTTTTACCAAGTTCTCATGTTCTCGGTACAATGAAGAGGTCATTGACAGACAACTCCGGCCAAACGACTAGCGCCAGCGGGAAACTCCGATCTTTGCAATCAATTTCCGGTTGTGTAGAAGTTGAGTGACGTAGGCAACCAAAGATCTCAACAAGTTAGGTCAGGCCCAAGCAGAAGTCACGTGTCTCACTACAAATTCACACAAAGTAGGGTCTTAATAGTCTGCCATATTGTTTGTCCAGAGAATCTATGCGTGCGGGACAAGACCTAACTACTTATTTTCTATGAAGACTAAATTCTCGGACTAAATTTTAAGACCTTATTGTAGAATGGTATTATTGGACTGCATTTTTGGACTAAATTATTAGACTAAATCTTATTCCATATGCTATGGAAAAATTCGTCCAAGTGTGCTCCTTGTTTCCTTGTGGCATTATCTTATCTTATATATTACAGACGTTACTTCAGGGGAAAAAAAAAGAAGATAATTGCATCCCACGCATTTCATGTGTCAACCTAGTCATGCATGTTAATCAATGACTTAAACTCTGCTAAGTCGTTGGTTTTCCCGGATGATTCAATCAACATATTCTTTTCTCTAATGGCAGTAGGGAAGAACGAGCACTTGTATGAATTTGTTCTATCGAATGGAATAAGAAATGTGCCTCTACCTTTGTGTGACTAGATTATTGGTTTAAATCTTCTGACTTTGTCGTGGACTGAATCTTTTTTTCAACAAGTTATAGGACTAACGTTTTGGATTATATTTGTGGACTAAAATTTCTGACTAAATTATTGGTCTAATTTTTCAAACATTTAAAGACCGCATCACAAACCAAGAGATTAGAGACAGGGTTACTGCTGCGATTGGTCCACATGACTAACTAACTATCGTAAAAAACAAAACGCAATCTAAAAATCTATGGTCATATTACAAGATCTTCGGGAACAGTACCAGGAAAAAGAAGAAGAGGCAGACAGAGAAAGCGATGGGAAGACAACATAAAAGAATGGACGGGCCTGCCATTGAAAGAGGTTCTATCTAAGGCAAAAGACAGAGAGGAATGGAGAAAGACGGTCGACGAGTCTTGTGTGGTGCCCCAACAGACTAAGGGATAGGTAAAGGTAAAAAAAAGGTAAATTACACATGGAGTTTAAATTAGCATATTATAAAACAAATATTATTATCATTACTATTATTATAACTTTCTATAGCCTACAAAATTATCATCGTCGCACTATGGTCTAGCTTTTTTTTTTGTTTTGACATTTTTTTAGGGGGTAGGGAATGTCCGGTAGAAAATTCTCGTGCTATTCTAGACTTTTATTTTCTGGACTTTTTTTTTGGGGGGGGGGGGCGGATTTATCTGGAACAGAGGCGGCCTTAGCATTGCGCGGAGCCCTGGGCAAGTGTCACATCAGGGCCACGAATATTTCTACGATGAGCTCTCAGTGACAAAAGATTCTCTTTATCGCGGGACCTCTAATGCGTGGGGCCATGGCAGAGTTGTCCCATTCACCACCCCCCTGAGGCCGCCTCTGTCCGGAAGGAGGTTACCAGCAGACACAAGTGAGCTCGAGTCAAATGTCCGATTAAAAAAACAAACATCTTCTTGTCTACATTGAGAGTCAAACTCAAGCCAAGTAATTGAAGCAGTCAAGTCAATTACGACATCTACCCTCATTTAAACAGCATTTATTCATGAATATCGCCAGACATGCAGTTTCTACCTTTTTTTTTTTCTTTTTTTTACATACTGAGTGATAGTGAACTTGGTTGTTACACTGCAGGTTCAGGTTCAAAACCCAAGAGAAAGTCGGACTGGTTCTCAACCCCCCCCCCACCCCCCACCCAAACCTACCAAGCGCCCAACTAACCACATTTAACTATAAGCGACAGTTGGCTTTGATGTTAAAAGATGCTAGACGCTACCACTGCTGTACAGCCTGCACTGCCCCTACCCGCCATAACAAAAAAAAATTACACCCAACTTCCAGGCTAAGTCTTCAATATATATATTTTAAGACTAAGACTACGACTGCTTTGATCCTTATGGAAATCTGTTGTGATTACAAAGACATATATAGACAACACCAGGGGCGGACTGGCTATATGGGCATTTGGGCAAATGCCCTGTGGGCCGATACCTAAGTGGGCCGCTAGGGCCACCGAAAGGGCCGCATGGATGCCACTATGTATTTTATTTAATTATCAAAGGTTTTATAATATTCTCTTATAGAAGCGGCCTTCTGAGTATCTTGTTTAAAAGAAATCTCTCTACAGTGTAATACTAATTTGATCTAACACATTTTCCAAAATAATGTAATAGCCTACATCCGTAGACAATGCTACCAGTAGGCTTCATCCTCCTATGGCCTTCACACTAAACGATAAAAAAGTTACATAAGGCCTATATTTCTCATAAAAATATAGAGCTCACTGTATGCATATGTACATAATGATTTTGATGACTGGCCTATAATTGGATGCCTATCATATGATATGCAGTTTATGGGCCTGATTGTAAAGAAATGCCTGGTCCGATTTTGACATCCAGTCCGCACCTGGACAACACATCAGAAACATACACATAAATAGGACAGACACAACATAACATAAAGTGTTCATTCAGCAACTACACACAGGCATCTTTTTCATTTTTCATGTTTTCTGATCGAAGGGTGGAGATGATAAAGTCTGACCGAGTAAAGTATTTCACCCCTCAGACCATTCTTTAAAAAAAACACACACACAAAAACTGACATTTTGAACGCTTTGTAAAAAAAAAAAAACATCATTTTTACAAGTTGGATGGAGAGTTTGAACTTAACTTGACAACTTTTATAGCTGAACTTCCGGAAGTGATTGGGAACATAGTTTGCAATAGAAGCCACGTGACCAGTTATATAATAAACAAATAGAGAAGTAGGCCCATACAATATATTCATCTTGATAGGGGAGTACTGAAGGGAAAGTCGGACAACTTGCAGGAAAAAATGTTTATGCGATAAATTTGTTTTCAGGAGAGAAATAACACTGAATCATTTAATTGAAATTTAAAATAAATGACCGATAGATAGATAGGTAGATAGATAGATAGGTAGATAGATAGATAGATGGATAGATAGATAGATAGATAGATAGATAGACAGATAGATAGACAGACAGACAGACAGACAGATAGATAGATAGATAGATAGATAGATAGATAGATAGATAGATAGATAGATAGATAGATAGATAGATAGATAGATAGATAGATAGATAGATAGATAGATAGATAGTATTCTCTGCTTACCTCTGTGTTAACCTGCTTGCCGATACAGTGTGGGCAGCTCTGAGCTTAACAGAAGGTGACGAGAAAGAATCGGGGCAGAGAGAGAGAGAGAGACTTTAATATTACATTACCATGTCGGCACTGCCTACAATATTTATTTATTCATTGAGAGAAAATGGGGAATTAAATATGGCGAAATAATGGACCGGTGTGACCAGGCCACGAACTGCGACTCGACACCTCCGCCTAACAGAAACATGGACGTGATGAGCCCAGCACGTAGACACAATATTACAAAGAAAAGTTTATATAGAAACACAAACTCAAAATCGGCCCCCAAAGTTGCCCACTCAGACAGGGTTTTTATCTTTTTAATGGGAAGCGTGGTCGAGAGGTTAAGTGGGCTTGAACTTGGTTTGGCTCGAAGGGGGCTCGAGGTTCGACACCCGACTCGGGCAGAGTTGCGTTTACTGAGCGGCTAGAGGCAGCACGGAAAACCAACTCCTAAATACCCCCTCCCCCCCCCCCCCCCCCACTGGTCCACAAATGAGATTGGACCAAAAGCGCCGATAGCATGCTATAAGCATGAAAGTAGCGCTATATAAAAGCTATAATAATAATAATAATAATAATAAATAATGAATATCAAAAGCTAAGATTTTATAATTCTTTCGTTGAGGTTCTTTGGCTGTTACAGCAATATTATTAGTGGCATAATACCACATTATACAAAGATTTATTACTTACTTAGACTAAGTTCCTCCGCATTGGGCGGCAAGCTGTCTCCATAAAGATCTGTCATTGGCAAAGTCAGAAGCCTACTGCCACCTGGTGTTCACTGTTCTGAGATCCTCCATGAAGGTGTGTCGTCAAGTAATACTAGGACGTCCCTGTTTGCGCTTTCCTCGTATTGGCTTTCATGTTATCGCAACTCTTGGTGTGCGTAGTTCATTTTGACGTAGAATATGTCCCGCAAACCTCAAGCGATGCTCAGTCACAACCTCACCAAGTGTTCGACTCCCACTTCGGCATAAGATTTCCTTGTTTTTTGTAACTGATGGTATGATATTATATTATAAATTAGACAATATCTGATGCTATTGAATGACCCCATACGCGACGGTTCTGTAGTATGCAAATCTCTCAATCAAGGCATCAAGAAAGAAAGGTTGCCTTAGTGAAACTCTATTGTGGTTATCGTGAGTGGCACTCCACTTATTTTACAAGAAAACACTGGTTATTAATTGTTGTTTTAAATTATATACTAACTACATACATACTAAATGCATTCTTTCTTTTATAAAGCAAAGGTAAAATTTATTTAAATGTAAGTAGCTTGTATAACAGAAACAAAAATATTTAGAACATAATTTTATAACATTATTTTAGAAAAGAAAACAGTTTTCGGACAATCACCTCCATTATGAATTTAATATCGTCTCGTGTTTTGTATTTGTTTTGTTTTGTTTTTTTGCTATTAATATTGATTCGTTCTAAAAATGAAGAATTTTTACGAATAACTGCTTGCATATTTAATTTTAACAATTAAATAATTCTCTTTCAGAGGGAAAAAAAGACGTTACATCAAAACTTTAAAAAGATCTAAAATATTATGATGTTGGATTTTTAATATCTTTTCTAGTTTTTGCAATCAAAACCAGACTGACGGACAAACAGACCACACAAAACTATTAGCGGCTATTCCCTTTTCGGGGCCGCTTAAAACACTTTGTGTTGGACACCTATCCCGAATGGGGAATGAGTGAATGCCAGAGGTGATTTTTTCGAGCTTAGAGGAGGACGGCTTAACAGAGGTGCTGCAGAAAGCGCTGTAAAAAACAAGCTTTTGCGCCATTTTTCCCTAGTTGGCATAAAAAGCAGCTGATCGCAGATGTTCTTTGAAAGAGTCAGCTGAGAGCTCTCACAAAGGTCGAGGGACACCGATTTGAGGTCCACACAAAAAATATTTGCCTTCTGTTTTTATAATTTGGGCTAGGTTTAATGATAATTCGTCCTTCGTGATTCGATGATGACCACTTTTGTCATCCAGGGAGCTGAGGGCTTTGCGCTGGGGTTTTGTGCCTCCTCATGTGGCTGGTGAGACCTATGTGAGCTCAAAATGTTTGGCTGCACACTTGGCAGGTTATTCCAACTGGAGTTAGTGGTATTGGGCCATGCTTTTCTTCTCTGGAGTTTTTCTTCTGCCAAGCGCTGTTCTCTATTCCTCAGCAATTTGTGCGCCAGTTTTCGCAGCGCGACGCCATGATGCTCTGTCATGTGCTTCTGTCTCCCAGGTGGCTGGGTCAATGCTGAATGCTTTCAGAGAAGCTTTGAGAGTGTCCCTGAAGCGTTTTCTTTGTCCGCCTTGTGAGCGTTTTCCTTCCCTTAATTGGCCCTACAGAAGTCATTTCAATTCTGCAGACGTGTCGTGTCCATCGCAGCTGGGACTGCATCAGGATAATGTGGATGCTTTGCAGACCCGCTCTTTAAAGGCTTTAGTATCTGGTATTGTTTCTTGCCATTTGACATTCAGTATTTTTCTTAGACATGTCTTGTGGAAGTGGTTCAGTTTCTTTGTATTTGTTCTGTGCACTGTCCACGCTTCTGAGGCATATAGCAATGTAGGGAGGATGACAGCTCGATAGATCCCTAGTTTTGTATTTGTGGTGATATCTCGTCTGTTCCAGACATTTTTAGACACTCTGCCATAGGATTACTGGCCTTGGCGATACGCAGGTCGATTTCATTATCAATCTTTCCGTTTCTAGAGAGTGTGCGGCCAAGATTCTGTTTTCTTATTTGGGCTAGGTTTAATAAAGTACTAGATCTAGCCATTTACGCTTCGCCTGTCTGATTTTGATGTATGCAGTTGGATAGCAAAATAGTTCTAGTTCTATGAATGCGTCTCACCACCAGAACCGTCGCTCTGTCCTAGTGGAGTCTCTTGTTTACCTGTTGTTTTGTAGCTGTGGCGAATGGATCCAGTTACCTTCACACCATTAATTTCAAAGATAAACATTTCATGACTTCAGGAGGGGGATCACAACAGA